>CM040120.1:244315337-244915337 GCA_022559845.1 Amorphophallus konjac
GTGTGAAAGGAGTTTAAGGGTATTATTGGGAGGGCTGGTCCCATGGGTGTATAGCAAGGAATGGAGACATCTAGAAGTGGACCCTCCCTTAGCCAGCTAGCTAAAGACTCACCAATGACCAGTTCCCCCGGAAGGTAAGAATGTCTCTATATGAGGGTCTAAGGGTGAAGCCTCTCTCTCGGGAGGGGAAACGGAGTCCTCTATGATGTGGAGGGGATCACTCCCTAACTCCTCAACCTCAGTTAGGTACTCCTCAATCAACTCCTGTTCAGCCTCGTAACTCACTGGAACAAACCCAGGTGATGACATGGAGGTGGTCGGCGTAACGCCGTCATAGAAGACAAACTCACCGGGAAGGTGAGATGGGTGTAAGGTGCAGGTCCTCCTATCCAGGTCGATGGTCGCACTTCTTTCCTCCAACCAAGTTCGCCCTAAAATGATGCATGGACCAGCAAGTGTGCTGATCTTGCACCAAGCGCCATCGGAATATTTAACGGGGCCAAACCACCGTTGAAACTCGATAAAAGCTAAACCATCACGGAGAACAATCTCCCCAGTCTTAGAGAGTGACTCAATAATGTCTTGTGAGACACAGTTAGACGACACCCTACTGATGAAGTCGATCTCCGTATGCTTCCCATTAGGTAGGATGGCAGTGGACATGACAGGGCGCTGGAATGACTCGGTCATCGGTATAGGGATCGGGTCTCCCGACGACTGAGTGGTAGGGGCGACACTTAGGGGTCGTACCATAAGAGCATCGAATCGGGCCAATAGGATGACTAATCTGACATGTGGGCTCGAGGAACCACCATGGGGTTGGTCGGCAGCTGGACATGCAAGACTCAACGAGACAAGGACAAAACTCTAACTAGACACAAACCTAACATTACAATGCAATGGTGGGTTACCTAGATGAACTAAGGGACTCAATGCAACCTAGATAACTCTAAGGCCTCAATTGCACCCTAGACAACCTAAAGACTCGAATGACCTAAGACCCCAATTTGTTAGAACAAACTGGTTCCCTAAGCTCTGATACCAAATTTGATGCGGGACAATATGCTCTGATACCAAATTTGATGCGGGACAATATGCTCTGATACCAAATTTGACGCGGAACGGGACTAAAAAAGGACTGGACCTACTATGAAGGCCAAGTGCGGCCAGCACTCACACGTGACAAGGCAAGCCGAGTGAACGACTTCCGTACTATTCCTCCGGGGAGAGGCGTCTCTCAACAAGAAACCCAAGTCCACGGCCGTCCCTATGAGGGAAGCGAGTGGATCAAAGCGGCAAAGGAGCCGACGCGCAACTATAGGAGTCCAGTCCGAGCTCGGTGCTCGACTGGGGCCACGGAATGGGAATACTCTCGCTCACGATCTCGCGGTGTTTAATGCTAGCTAGGATCCCTACTCTCTCACGCGGCATGCAATAATCACATACTAGTAAAGCAGAATGCCGAAGGGGAGCGTCGCACGTACCTCCACGCCTAGGCGTGGGGAAGGAACCCCGGCCGAGACCGACAACCCCGATACACACAATGAAAGAAAAGTACAAGCAGCAATGGTGCCCACTCCTCGCAGGGAGATAACAGGCTACAACAACTCCATTCGGGGTGGCCGATACACGGGCTGACGGGCGGCACTCGGTGGAGGGGTTGATCGCGAGGAAGGCCCGGACGCCGACCGGCAGAATCGCAGCAACGCGCGACTCGGCAAAAAGGGCTCTCACGGTCCGCTCCGGGGTCCGATTGGGGTGCCGTCAGCGACGGCGCGCAGTTAGGTCGCAGGAGGAAGCCTCGGCCAAAGGGCGCCCTCAGATTCCGATCGTGGAAGCCGTGGCCGCACCTGCAAGTGGGGACAAGAAAGCTGCCTCCAGAACCGCGCTGTCGAGCGGGGAAAATGGTAACTCGCTGTTATGGAAGGCGAACGAGGCTCCTCTGGAGGGAGGACGCTGGGCATGCAGAGCAGCAGGTCCGGACCAAAGGGCTCGACCAGATCTGGTCGAGGTTGGACGCCGTGAACTCGGGAAGTCGCCGGGTCTTCTGGCGCCGGGTGGACTGGACAGATCCGCGCGACCTCACGGGAACGGGCGCCACGAACAGCTCGGGCGTCGGAAGGAGACGAGGTTGGCGGCGTTGGAAAGAGGACGACGAGAGGTACCAACCCTGAAGAAATCAGCTCCAAACTCGGCGTCGTGCGTCCTGTGGGATTTTCGCAAGGAGGAGGTTGGATCTGGGCGCGCAGAGATGGAGGCTCCTGCGCTAGCTCACGAGGAAATCCGCCACGGGTGGTGCCGACCTCGGATCGAGGCGAAACCAAGGCCCACGTGTCGCTGACTTGTAGACGTATCCACAGAAAAGGAGGGGGGCTCAGATTCGATCAGCACCGGACAGGGTCGCCGCTGCAACTCGGGGCTGAATCTGGAACTCACGAATTGAACCGGAGACGACGTAGAAGAGGGAGGGAACCTCGGCGTCGCACCGAGGGGATGGGGCGTCGCACCCCGGGGTTGCTCCCGTCGCAGGAGCTGTGGAGGAGGAGAGGGTCGCCCTCTCCAAGAGGTGGATGCGCAAAAAGGCTCCTCAAGAAATTGTTTGATTGTTCATTAATTTGAAAAAGAGGAAAATACAAGGGTTATATACCCGGGGGGGAAACTAGGGTTTCAACCTAGCCACATGGGGGTGGGGGCGCAAATGGGAGGAGGGGTGGGCCCCACTCCCTCCATTCAAGGGGGGTTGCGACCAGCCCTCCCTCCAATCAAGGAGGGTGCGCTCAAGTGAGGCAAGGGGGGGAGAGTGGAAAGGGGAAAGGGGGGGGCGCCCAAAAAGGAAGGCGGCTGCTACCTCCTCTACTTGGAGGAGGTGGGATGCGCCCAAAACCCTAACCCTAGGGGTGGGTGCGCAAATCCCCACATGGGCCAAGGAGGAGTGGAGCACAAGATGGCCCACTAACCCTTTGCCCTCTAAATAAGCCTACAAAGCATAAAAAAATGTCCAATTGGCCTACAAGGGCCCACAACTAGAAAGCAGTGTCCACGCAGGGACTAATCCAAGGCCCAACATGGCCTAAAGCATGAAAAAATAAATAGGGATAACTCTGCTAATCTGCTAGATGATCGCCGAGCCAAAGGGATGCCGGCATGCTCCGTGTGCTCCGTCGAGTGATGCGGCGTGTGTCCTCACCAGGAAACATCCTACTGTTCACAACAAGAAAATTCATTGCTATTGTTGTGGTAAGGTAGGCCATATTGTTGCTAAATGTTGGCATGCCCATGGAGGAAAATTTAATTCTAAATCTGTAAACTTCCCTGCAAATCAAAATACTTTTGGCAGAAATAAATCTCGTTTTAAAGAAAAATCACTTGCATGCTTTGAGTGTGGGAAGCCATGCCACAGAGCTGCAAATTGTTGGTTTGCTGGTCATAAGAGACAAAACTTTCATGTGAGAACCAGAAACACTCATTTTCATGCACATAATTCTCATGCTAATGCTCATATGCATAAGAAGATCACAAAACTTTACACCTCATGTCATTATTGTGGTAAGCATGGACACACTACTGCACACTGTTGGCATGATAAAGGAGAAAGAAAATTTCATTCTCATGATAAATATGTCGAATTCCCTGCAAATCATCATGTTTTTACAGAAAAAAATCCATTTCAAATGGCCAGCACAATGTGTGTTTTAGCTGTGGAACACCAGGCCACAGGGTAAATGAATGCTGGCTGAATGTTGATAGAAGAAATTCCTTTTCATGTTTTCACTGTGGAAAGCATGGCCATACAGTCAAGGATTGTTGGCATGCGAAAGAAAAGAAAATATTTCATAATAACAATTCTGGTTATTCACAGAATTCCAGAAAACACTCTTATCAGAATCCTGTGAAAAATCTAGGATATTGTCAATACTGTGGGAAATCTGGACATTCCATGAGTAATTGCTTTGTAACGAAGTTTGATGATTTTTATGTTTAAAAAATGTGGAGAGCACCCTTCAATGGTGCCACTAATATTTCAGGACCCAAGAATTCTTGGGTACCAAAATTCGCAAAATAAGAACATGTTTTGCAGGAGTGCCTTGGGGTTTGAGGAATAAAAAGGGGTTCAATAAACCAAGGCACCTGAGTTCGGTAAAACATCATTTCTATTTTTATAATCTTGTTTGTTGATTGCTATTTCTCTCTTAAAAGCTGCATTTCTGGACATATCTGCTTCATGTGTTAAACATTTCACGCTGATGAATGATCAAGGAGGAATTGCAATTTTTGGGCTACATGAGTTTTCATGATTGCAAATATCATTTGCACTGTTATCAATAAGCTTCTCATTGCATATGTTAGTCTACTCATGCATAGACCTTCACATGTGCATATGCAATCTGCATAGGTCATAGATAGTTACAGAAAATTCATCTGCACACTCATTTGTAGATTGAAAATCTGAAGTGCAAATAGTTGATGCATGGATATGGTAATTACATTTGGTTGATACTTGTCATAATACATTCACTGAAAATTTGTTGCATATGTTTTTTCATCCGCATACATGTGTATTTGCCAAAATGACTTCAAAAATTTGCATTGCATATAGGACTGCACTGTATTCGTGATGCACCTTCATGCATGACTTTATGGTATAATAAATGATGATATGAATAAGGACATATTAAGCATGTCTGGAAGCTTTCACCATGCGAGAGGTGATCCTAGGATCTAAGTTCTCTGCCTGGTACCATAGGTCAAATTGCAGATACATAAATTCAGTCACTCATGAGCTTAGTTAAATAACCCCCTACATGGTCTTCATGTTATATATGATGGTTCAATGCATTTAGTTAGGGGGAGTCAATGCATATGCATACATGCTATTAATTGCATATCATTCATGCGTCAACAGGATTGATTGACATAAATGCACATACATAGGTGGAGTCCCTGCATTTCATAGTTTACTCATGTGCATTTGTTATCATGCATATACTGATTTCAGAATTGATTACATATCATTCATATTGAAAATACCAAAACGATTGATTGATTGCATGCACACTTTTAAGGGGAGTTCAGCATACTGGTATGAAGTCATCAATCTCCCTTCCATGTTCATTGCATATGTTGCACTCAGAATTTTGTCATTTCAATGCATGTAGATAGGGGGAGCTCATCACTCTAACATATACATCGATTGCCAGCTCATGCATGCATTTAGGGGGAGCTCATCACTTTGACATATACATCGATTGCTATCTCATGCATGCATTTAGGGGGAGCATAAATCATGACATTGAAATTGCATGACTGACATCTGCTTTATTCCTCATAATTCCATTACTGTCTATTCGGTCGACCAAATTGTTCACTTCGGTCAATCGATGCTATTTGATTCAGTCTGTGCCAATCTCTGGGCTATGATCCTTTTTGACTAATGTTCTATGCTACAACTAGTCAACCTCATTGTTTTCTCATCTGATTCTAGCTACAGTTCAGTTACCTTTATTGAACTTTGAGGGGTCATCTCTTTACTCAAGCTTCATCTGATTTTCGATCTCATCTATCATGAAATCTTTTGAGTTCATCATTCTTATGGCCTTCAAATCTGTTGTCTATTGCTCATTCATTTGTTGAGAAGGTGCTGGCTACTTTAAGTTCTCTTTGAGAATGTCATCTAATTTCTTCAAAATTCTCCTGTCTTGTCTGTTAATTCAGAAAAATTTCAATGTGTATACCTTGTTCATAAATTTGAAAACAATCTGGAAAAGGAATCTTCTATTATACAGAATTATGAATGTCTGAAATTTTCAACTGGTTTATGTTGCACTCCTACGATTTTGATGATGTCATACACTAGTCAATCGTGATAGTCTATCTTAATGCATATTTTATTTTTATATATATTCATTATTCATATACTGCACTCTCTAATCCTACTCTGAAAGTCTGTGCATACTTAGCTTTCATCTACAGTTGAGTCCATGCATAAACTGCATCTTTACTGAATAGAGTCTGTGCATGCAAGCATCAAGTCGGTGCAACCCTCGATTGAGGCACGCGACTAAGTCCGTGCATGTTGAAGTCCAGGCACAGCAAGTCTGTGCAACAATCGTTACTGCACGCAATCAAGTCGGTGCAGCTCTCGCACCGTGCACATAAAATTAGTGCACACTTCATTGCTAAGTATGTGCATTATCTCAGTGCATGCTTTTGTTAGTATTCATAAGGTCGGTGCATGTGGTTTACTGGACATCTGCTAAGGCAGATCGGTGCAAGCTTTGGCTCACACAGGTCGGTGGATACTCTGCACGCACCTAGTCAGTGCATTCGTTGCCCGCACAGACATACAAGGTCGGTGCAAATGTCATTCTTGCTTGATCAACGTCGGTGCAATCTCTTGTCTTAGGCATGATCAAGTCAGTGCATTGTTCTAGTCCTGTGCAATAATGTCTATGCATGATCGTCTTTCGCTTCATTTCAAGTCTGTGCATTCTTTGCTTCAGGGTACTTGAACTTCGTATTGTTTCTATCTCGGTGCATATCTATCTTAGCCGTGTTAGAGTCAGTGCATGTTTAGTCTTAACAGCACCCAGGTCAGTGCACGTGTGTTAGAAGATAAGTCAAAGTTAGTGCACATCACTCTTTGTGCTAAACATGGTCAGTGCATGTTAGTTAGAGTCCGTGCTATATGATGCGTAAAGTCTGTGCATTTCCTTAGTCTATGTTGCCCCAACTAAAATCCTCTTTTGGTTGGTAGGTTTGTCGCCTGATCGAGCATGTGTTCAGGGAAAGTTAAGGTAACAGGGTAAGGGCTCGTGATCCGAGGCAACGAACCAAAAAGAATGATCCTGACACGTGGAACCAAAAAGGGAATCAAACCTGTGAAAAGAAATGGGTGGGAATCGTGTTGGGCATGCGCTCTCATCTGGCTATAAAAGGAGGCTGAAGACAACAAGAGGCTGTTGCTGAAGATTTGAAAGAGAGAGAGCACCTGCAGCCACTGAGCGTAGAAGAATCTCCCTATTCGAGAGAAGAGCCTGAAGTGGTTGAGTGATCATTGTTGGGTTTTCGAGCTTGAAAGACTGCTTCTCTGGAAGCTAAATTTTTTGTTGTTTTGAGTGATTGTTTTCTTATCATCTTTTCACTTTCGAGTTGTATCACATATTTCTTCCTTACTGCTTTGTTACCCTCTAAGTGTGCTTAGAGGAAGGGAGATTGGTTCTCCAGTTGTGAGTGTAGGCTTTCCGCTCGTGTGTTCCCTCTGGTTTATAGGAAGGGAGGTTGGTCCTCAGGTTCTGATCTTGCAGGGGCAAGTTCAGGTTCTGATCCTGTATGTCGCAGGATCAGTGTTGAGGGATTTGTTCCCTTGTTGCAAGCTGTGGGACAGCGGATGTCTGCACACTGAGTCTGATGTGCTTTACATTGCTTAGTGCAAGGAAGCCTTACTCTAGTGGAGTAAGGGGGGGACGTACATTGCTGACCGCAATTGAACCACCTTAAAAATCTTATGTCCCCTTGGTGTGGTTTGATCTCGTCTACTATTCTATTTTCAGCTCGCCAGGTGTTTGTTCTTTGCACTAGTTTTGTCTCAGTCTCACTGAGATTTTGCCTCTCTTGTTGCTTCGTGGCTAATATTGAGAAGGTTCCTTAGTGCGTTTTGTATCACATTGTCGATCTTCGAATTGGATTGAATTTGGGGGTGACCTATTCATTCCTCCCCTTCTAACTCACCCTTTGTACGTTCTATCAATTGGTATCAGAGCCAGGTTACCCATCATGTGGTCCAATGGCAAGGGTAATCCTGGATCTAGCGGTCCTCGAAGCTTCATGGCTGAGGGACAGTCCATAAGTCGCACTCCTTTCATTGATGGTACTAACTATTTCTACTGGAAAAATAGGATGGAGGTGTTTATGAGAGCCCAGAGCCACAAGCTCTGCAGAGTGATCACCGTAGGGCCTTATGAGCTTCAATCGAATGAAGATGCGTGGACGGATGATCACGTTAAACTTTCAACCATCAACTGTTCGGCTCTGAACATCATATAGTGCACGGTTCATCCTAATGAATAAGCTCAGATTTCAGCCTGCAAGACTGCCAAGAAGATGTGGGATGAATTGGAGCTGATCTACAAAGGTACATCCTAAGTGAAGGCCACTAAGGTAAACATGCTTACCTCAGAATATGAATTATTTAAAATGAAATCTGAGGAGACGATCACTGAGATGTATGCCCGGTTGTCATTGATTACTAATAGTCTTAATGGGCTTGGGAAACCAATTTCAAAGGGGGACATTGTCAGGAAAATTCTTAGGTCGCTATCCCCCGCTTGGCACACTAAGGCCATAGTGATAGAAGAGTCTAGGGACCTGTCGAAAATGACAGTCACTGAACTGATAGGATCCCTAATGACCTACGAAATGAACTTCAAAAGGAATGGTGAAGGAAGTGAGAAGAAGGGCAAGAACATTGCCCTCAAGGTGTCCAGCAGTAAAGCTAGCAGCAGCAGTGGGGAGTTTGACGGCTTGTCAGACCTTGATCAAGAGGAGTAGGCTATGCTCACTCGTTAGTTTCAAAAGTTTTTGAGAACGAAGGGAAAAACTTTTAGAAGGAAAGGGTCATATCCCTCTAGTAAGAAGTTTGATTTTAACAGTGATAAAAATAGGAGCACTAAGAAGATTACATGTTATCACTACAGGAAGACAGGACATATAAAAGGTGAATGTCCTGATCTCCAGAAGAAGGCCTCCAAGGTGCAGAAGAAGAAACATCAAGCTATGATCTGCACGTGGAGTGATGAGGAGGAAGACCCAGAGGCTAGTGTTGACACCCGTTTTTAGCCCGCAAGTTGCGTCATTTCTCTTGTTCATCATTTTTGATGTCCCGAATTATCCATTATTTTGAAGCGTTTCTTGGATGGATTTCCAGCCCATTTCATTGTTTCATTCCCGTTGAGCCGTAGAGATCATTATTTCTTAGAGCCCTGGAGCCCATTCTATCACTTTTCAGCTTTCCAAGGCGACTTACGGCCCATTTAGGTCGACTTCCCTCAAGCATTCTCACCCCATTTTCACTCTCTTTTGATCATATTTTCATCTTGCTCTCTTCATAAAAGTTATTTATTTTTTAGTTATCTACAATTTCTTCTTCTACCACTTTTTCTAGTTCTACACCGGTTTCAAGATATTCTCAGATTTCTAAAGTCGCGCGAGCTTGGCAGCCAAACCTTGATAAATGGTCAACTGTTGACCGTTACTGTTCATATGGTCCAATGTGGACCGCTTAACATGATAAACGGTCAACAGTTGACCATGTGAACAGTAACGTTTTTAATTTGTTTTAATTTTTATTTTATTTTTATTAATTTTGAAATGTAAATAAACGGTCTTCTTAAGACCGCTTATGTCAAAAAATGGTATGTGGATGACCGTTTATTCATTTTTGTGCCAAAAGTCTCCCGATCGCCCCCTGGTTCGTTGGGTGGTCTACCCCTAGACCGTCCCATTCATTGAACGGTCTATCGTGCGACTATTCATATAACAAAGAGTTCAAAAGTTCCTGAACTCTGTTTTCTTCACCGCTAGACTCTAAGGTTGAATTCTGTTCGCCGGGGTCACCTTTCTAAGGCTCTATCTCTCGAATATTCCATCAAATCACTTCCCGTTTATTTCTGCCTCTTGCCACCACTATTATCTCGAGTTCAAGCCATATAACTCGAAATTTAGTGGAATATATTCGCGGGAATCTTGGCCGCAATATCAGATTTTATGCATTTTTGTGTCACACAAACTCTTCCAGATTTGGCTCCGGGGCCACCTTCCAAGGACTCTATCTTCCATATCCTTCCACAAAAAAGAGTGCCATTTGTTCCTAGCTCTTCTCCTATCTATTATCTCGAGATTGATCCATATATCTCGAGATTTGGTGGACTCTATCTCCTACAATCTCGATGGAAACTTCTGGGTTTCAATAGATTTCTATATAAACCTGCCAGTTTACCTACGCGATAGGGGGCTCTTCTTCGACTCGGGGCGAAGCCATGCCGGATTGTTGACTCACACCTTCGACCCCACTATGAAGAGGTAAGTATCAGCTTTAATTTTCATCTCTTTGGGCTCAGTTTCATTGCTCCAATCCTTAGTTCTCATATCCTACTTTTCACAAATCACCACAATTTTTACACTTAGTTTTTGCACTATTTTCGGCACGTTCATGCATTTTTCTCCCTTTTACACAAAGTTTTTCTCCCTCTTCTTTCCACCAAATTTCATGATTTCAAATCGTATGCATGCACAACACTCCCACCTTTTATTTGCACCAATTCATAGGGGTTAAAAACCCTCCCCCAGTGCGTTCTCCCCCTTTCTTTCATGCTACTTCATTATTTTGGGACATATTCTACACTCATGTTTCTAATGAGTTTTCTCTTATGTTTGTGGCTTTGTTTTGCAGGAGACTATTGATAGAACGTGAGGCCCTTGCCTTCCGGCAGGCTAGGAGGTGAGGAGGTGCACCCACATCGGTTCCCCGCGTCCCATTTCAAGCGCGATCACACATTGTAGCGGCTTCCCGTTAGGCCGCGTCTTTCTCCATATTTTCCATGGTACACGGTGCCATCTTCATCCTTTCTTCATCCTTTTGGTGCTGTAAGTCCTTGGTGGCGATCACGGTTAGTTCTCTATTCTTCGTCACCCCGTTTTCGTTTCATGCAATTTCATGTTTATATGCATGCTTATATTGTTTAGTTCAGGGCGGGGTAGATTACATTTACATCCTACAGCTAGACTCTTCAGAGGAAGACGAAGAAGGAATATGCCTCATGGCAAAAAGCGATGAAGAGGTAACAAATATTTTTGAGAACTTTACAATTGATGATTGGGAAGATTCCTATGCCGAATTGCTAGCTAAGTTTAATGCTTTAAGTAAAGAGCATAGGATGGTAAAGAGAAAACTGAATGCTGTCACTGAAGAACAGATCCAAACTAACGAAGAAAATAAAAAGGCCAAGGAAGAATTAGAAGAATTGAATACTCTCAGAAAAAAAAATGATGAACTTAATCAAAACTTCAAGAGAGTCGGAGTGAAAACAACTTAATGATTGAGAAAAATGAAGCTATTAAGAAAGTGAATTCTGAACTCCTGAAGAACTGTGAAACACTGCAGAGAGAGCTGGAAGATAAACAAAAAACCCTAGAAAAAATTGTTCAAGGAAATTCGAACTTAGATACTATGTTGGCCGCTAGGGTTAATTTCAATAAGGAAGGATTGGGCTACAATCCGGCACAGAAAAGACCCTTTGAATTCAAAACTATAACATTCTATCCAAAAAAGGGAAAAGAGAAAATGGACACACCATCAAGCTCTAGTCATGTTCAAAGTGTCCAGCAAACTGGGAATAAGTCAACAAAACATGACCAACAACACTCTAAAGCTGTTAAGAACTTAACTAGACAAGCTCCCATGCTCGTCAATCAGAACAAGAGTGTTAACAGAACTAGGCAAATGACCAACAACAGAAATTCATATTCTAATAAAAACATGGGTCAGTATAGAAGATACTGGGGAAATCATGCTCATCCTCAGAGATTCTTTAATGAGTATACTTTTCTTAGACAGTCTGGGTACAATAGATACCCGAGGAATGAACAGTCCACCAACAAGAACAGGTTCAACATCAATAAATCAATTGGACAGAACTTGAGTCATAACTTCAACAAAACTGCAAATAGAGTGCAAACGAAAAATACCATGAGACAGATTCCAAAGTGCTTGCTTAGAGAGTTGAATAATGTTTTTACACCCAATCTATCTTGGGTTCCAAACCACTTTGCTTAATTTGCTCCTTGTAGGTTAGTCTAGCAGTCGAGAACAACAAGTGGTATCTAGATAGCAGCTGCTCAAGGCACATGATAGGTGACCGATCCAAATTCAGCAAACTGGAAATGAAGGCAGGGGGACTGGTCAAATTTGGAGGGAAGAACAGAGGTAAAATAGTTGGCATTGGAACAATTGGTAAGTCTCTCACTACCTCTATTGAAAAAGTTCTCCTTGTGGAAGGTCTTTAACACAACTTGATCAGTATTAGTCAGCTATGTGACAAGGGTCACAATGTTGTGTTTGATAATGATTCATGCAAAATTCTGGAAATAAATTCTGATAATGTGAAGTTTGTAGCCAATAGGATCAATTAATAATGTCTACATTGTGGACCTAGATGATAAATCTGAGTTAAATCTTTGTTTGTATGCTGATTTTGAAAATAATTCTTTTACTTGGCACAGACATTTAGGTCATGCTAGCTTCTCATCTTCGAATAAGTTGGTTAAACATGATTTAGTTAGAGGATTGCCAAAAATCAAATAATGTTCTATTTTAAGACCATGTAATGCCTGTGCTCTAGGCAAACATACCCGAAAATCATTCAAACTCAGATCTGAGTCTCTGTCATCCAGATCAATGGAGCTTTTGCATATGGACCTTTTTGGTCCAACCAGGACTCACAGCCTGAATGGTAAAAGATTCGGATTTGTTATTGTAGATGATTTTACTAGATATTCTTGGTTATTTTTCTTAGCAAATAAAAATGATGCTTTTCAGAAGTTTGTATAAAGTCAGACAAGAAGGAATTCACAGAACTTCCATGATTCAGTCTGACCATGGAGGAGAATTTAAAAATGCTACATTCTCTGAATTTTGTAATAAAGAGGGACTGACTCACAGATTTTCTTCTTCTAGGACTCCAGAGCAGAACAGTATAGTGGAGAGAAGAAACTGCACAATCATTGAGATGGCCAGAACCATGCTGATGGATAGTTAGCTACCTATAAGATTTTGGGCAGAGGCAGCCAACACCGCTTGCTACACCATCAATAGAGCCTTGGTAAGACCCATCCATAAGAAAACACCCTATGAACTGATGTCTCATACTTCAAAATTTTTGGCTCAAAATGTTTCATCCACAACAACAATAAAAGAGACCTAGACAAAATTGATGCTAGGAGTACTCCAGGAATATTTCTAGGATACTCTAAAACAACTAGGGCTTATAGGGTTTTCAACTGCACAGATAAAACTGTAGAAGAGACACCTCATGTCATATTTGATGAATCAAATAATCTCACTAACTTAGACAATGATGACATGTGTTCAAAAGAAGATGGATAATTCTTAGAGGACAAGGAGGATAAAGAAGCTGAACCACCTGAAGTATCAAGTACTTCCAACCAAGTAAGTTCAGCTGGAGCAAGTGAGTCCTCAATAAATCTGAAATTTTTGAAAGATCACCCAGTAGATAACATCATAGGCAACCTTGAAGATCCTCTTAGAACAAGGTCTCACTTTAGAAATGTTCATAATCAAGACCTAGTTGCTTTGGTTTCTCAGATTGAACCCAAATCAGTAGAAGAAGCTTTAAATGAACTATCATGGGTTAATGCTATGTGTGAGGAGTTAGGTCAATTTGAAAGAAATAATGTCTGGGAGCTAGTTCCAAGACTTGAAAATACAAATGTCATAGGAACTAAATGGATTTTTAAGAATAAAATGAATGAGGATGGAATTATTTCTAGAAATAAAGCCAGACTAGTAGCCAAGGGCTATTGTCAGGAATTTGGTGTTGATTTTGATGAATCATATGCACATGTTGCTAGGAGGGAAGTAATTAGGATTTTATTAGCTTTCGCTTGTTCTAAAAACATAAAAGTCCAACAAATGGATGTCAAAAGTGCATTTTTAAATGGAGTTATCAAAGAAGAAGTTTTTGTTGAACAACCTCTCGGATTTCAATTTTCTCCTCAACCTAACCAAGTTTTCAGGTTGAATAAAGCCCTATATGGTCTCAAGCAGGCTCCTCGAGCCTGGTATGAAAGGCTGACAGAATTTCTAATCAGCAAGGGCTACCACAGAGGTAAGGTGGATCAAACCTTATTTACCAAGAGTTTGAATAAAGACCTCATCATAGTTCAGGTATATGTAGATGACATTGTCTTTGGTTCAACAAATACTGAACTATGCAATGAGTTTACTCAATTGATGTCTGCTGAGTTTGAGATGAGTTTGGTAGTTGAATTAAAGTATGTCCTTGGCTTGTAGGTACAGTAGCTGGAGGATGGATGCTTCATCAACCAGACCAAATATACATTGGACATTCTCAAGAGGTTTGGCATGATCAATCTGAAGCACAACACAACACCAATGGGTACCAATACTTCATTGGATGCAGACGAATCAGGTAAAGAAGTTGATGCAAAGCTATACCGAGGTAT
Source organism: Amorphophallus konjac (assembly GCA_022559845.1). NCBI lineage: Eukaryota > Viridiplantae > Streptophyta > Magnoliopsida > Alismatales > Araceae > Amorphophallus > Amorphophallus konjac. The sequence continues at coordinate 244,329,597 of CM040120.1, forward strand.
GATTGGATCTTTGCTCTACTTAACTGTCTCGAGACCTGATATACAATTCAGTGTAGGAATGTGTGCTAGGTACCAATCTAGACCCACTAAATTACACTTAGCAGCTGTAAAAAGAATTTTTAGATACTTATCTGCTACACACACCCTAGGCTTATGGTTTCCTGCATCACACACTTTAGATCTTGTTGCATATATAGATGCTGACTATGCCGGGTGTAAGTTAGATAGAAAAAGCACTAGTAGACATTGTGAATTTCTAGGTGGGTGTTTAGTCTCTTGGGGTTCCAAGAAGCAACATTCTGTGGCCCTCTCTACTGTAGAGGCTGAGTACATAGCTGCAGGGAGTTGTTGTACACAAGTTATTTGGATCAAACACTAACTTTAGGACTATCAAGTAGACCTGGGGTGTACACCTATTTACTGTGATAATACTAGTGCCATCAATCTAGCCAAGAATCTTGTATTGCATTCTCGAACCAAACACATAGAAATAAGACATCATTTTATTAGAGATGAGGTTTCCCAAGGAACATTTGAATTAATCCATGTAGGCACTGCAAACCAAATAGCTGACATCTTCACTAAGCCACTGGATAATGAAAAATTCACTTCCTTGAGAAGAGAGTTAGGCATTTTAAAATCTTAGCTTCATGAATAAAATGCCCTCATGATTTTCACTTACACTTACACTCTCTTGAATCAAATGCTTTGCTTCCATGAATAAAATTTGTTTTCCCTATGTTCTTAATCACTCAGCATTAGTATGTCTGCATATCATGTCATAGTGTGAGGGGGAGCTCTATCTATTCGCTGGCTGTTAAGCTGAGGGGTCTATGTAATTACATTTTCTGCATGAGTTACTCTTGAATAACAATTCATTAAGTAAGGGGGAGTTGTTTCTGTGTGGTTGATTGATTCAGAAGCATGTGAGAGATATATGTTGATGACATATATGTTTCAAACACTTCATATTAAAAAAAAATATCAAGGGATAAAAACAAAACAAAAATTTATATGCTCAGAGCAATGGTCTTATCACTAAGAAACTGAGTGTTTCATCAAAGAGAAATAAAAACTTTCCTCAGCCATGAGGTGTCAGATTATCTCTGTTAAGAAGGGAAAATTTTGATAATGACAGAGCAATGGTAATAAAGTGGTGAGTAACTGGGGAGTCTGGCCTCTGATCAAGGTGTCTCCTCACGTAAAAAGCCACAATTACTAACTCTGTTCTCTAAAAAGAGAGGTAATACGATTTTCACATTGAGTAACTGGGGAGTCCGGCCTCTGATCAAGGTGTCTCCTTAATGTCAAAGATGTGATTTACCAATTTACTCAGTGGTCTATATACTGCTTCTTAAAGAAATATATGGATTACTAAAATCCCTCTTGTTGTGCGAGTTTATGGATTGTTTGTCCTCAATACTTCAAGTACCTGTTTCTGAGGATCAGTCCCTTGCAGTCTATCTAGTATAGTTTTGATCGGTTCTTTCTTGGCATATCTGTTCACTCTTGATTCCTCATCATATTCTCTGTACGCAGATAACCTTCAATTCTCCTTCTAAGTCTTCCTGGATTACTTGATTTGAAGAATCAACACTTACTTTAGTGCCCTACTTATTTGTTTTAAGACATGCTCATGGGTCATTCTCACTGTGACAATACTGCATTTGACTCTCACTTAACCGTCAGCTGCATATCTCTTTCATCTCCTTTTTGATGATGTCAAAGGGGGAGAGTTCAAGTGGAGGAGAGATAGTTTGAGAGCGGTCAAGGGGAGGAGAGTCTGGTTGGGGAAAGTGTTTTGCATTGTTTCATAGTGTTGATTCATAGTGTTGCCATCATCAAAAAGGGAGAGACTATTGCACTCCTACGGTTTTGATGATGTCATACAATATAAGTCAATCATGATAGTCTATATAAATGCATATTTTGTTTATATATATATTCATTCTGCATATACTGCACTCCCCAATCCTACTCTAAAAGTCCGTACATACTTAGCTTTCATCTGCAGTTGAGTCCATGCATAAACTGCATCTTTAATGAATAGAGTCTGTGCAAGCAAGCATCAAGTCGGTTCGACCCTCGATTGAGGCACGCGACTAAGTCCGTGCATGTTGAAGTCCAGGCACAGTAAGTCTGTGCAACAATCGTTACTGCACGCAATCAAGTCGGTGCAGCTCTCGCACCGTGCACATAAAATTAGTGCACACTTCATTGCTAAGTATGTGCATTATCTCAGTGTATGCTTTTGTTAGTATTCATAAGGTCGGTGCATGTGGTTTACTGGACGTCTGCTAAGGCAGATCGGTGCAAGCTTTGGCTCGCACAGGTCGGTCGATACTTTGCACGCACCTAGTTAGTGCATTCGTTGCCCGCACACACATACAAGGTCGGTGCAAATGTCATTCTAGCTTGATCAATGTCGGTGCAATCTCATATCTTAGGCATGATCAAGTCAGTGCATTGTTCTAGTCCTTTGCAATAATGTCTGTGCATGATCGTGTTTCGCTTCATTTCAAGTCTGTGCATTCTTTGCTTCAGGGTACTTGAACTTCGTATTGTTTCTATCTCGGTGCATATCTATCTCAACCGTGTTAGAGTCAGTGCATGTTCAGTCTTAAAAACACCCAGGTCGGTGCACATATGTTAGAAGATAAGTTAAAGTCAGTGCACATCACTCTTTGTGCTAAACAGGGTCAGTGCATGTCAGTTAGAGTCTATTCTATATGATACGTAAAGTCTGTGCATATCCTTAGTCTATGTTGCCCAAACTAAAATCCTCTTTTGGTTGGCAGGTTTGTTGCCTGATCGAGCATGTGTTCGGGGAAAGTTAAGGTACCAGGTTAAGGGCTCGTGATCCGAGGCAACGAACCAAAAAGAATGATCCTGACACGTGCAACCAAAAAGGGAATCAGACCTGTGAAAATAAATGGGCGGGAAACGTGTTGGGCACGCGCTCTCATCTAGCTATAAAAGGAGGCTGAAGACAACAAGAGGCTGATGCTGAAGATTTGAAAGACAGAGAGCACCTGCAGCCATTGAGTGTAGAAGAATCTCCCTATTTGAGAGAAGAGCCTGAAGTGGTTGAGTGATCATTGTTGGGTTTTCGAGCTTGAAAGACTGCTTCTCTAGAAGCTATATTTTTCGTTGTTTTGAGTGACTATTTTCTTATCATCTTTTCGCTTTCGAGTTGTATCACATATTTCTTCCTTACTGCTTTGTTACCCTCTAAGTGTGCGTAGAGGAAGGGAGATTGGTTCTCCAGTTGCGAGTGTATGCTTTACACTCGTGTGTTCCCTCTAGTTTAGAGGAAGGGAGGTTGGTCCTCCGGTTCTGATCTTGCAGGGGCAAGTTCAGGTTCAGATCCTGTAGGTCGCAAAATCATTGTTGAGGGATTTATTCTCTTGTGGCAAGTTGTGCGACAGTGGATGTCTGTAGATTGAGTCTGATGTGCTTTACATTGCTGACCGTAATCGAACCACCTTAAAAATATTCTGTCCCCTTGGTGTGGTTTGATCTCGTCTGCTATTCTATTTTCATTTTGCCATGTGTTTGTTCTTTGCACTAGTTTTGTCTCTGTCTCACAAGATTTTGCCTCTCTTGTTGCTTCGTGGCTAATATTGAGAAGGTTCCCTACTATGTTTTGTATCACGTTGTCGATCTTCGAATTAGATTGAATTTGGGGGTGACCTATTCATCCCCCCCCCGCTTCTAGCTCACCCTTCATGTGTTCTATCAGTTTAAGTTTCATGTATTTCTTGAGTTTGGATATGAACATCGTGAAAATATCTAAGTCAATCCTTTAATAAACATTAATCGGTTGATTCATGTTATATAATGTAAAACCTTCTGAAATCTAAAAACTTTAAAATCATATCTGTCTTTAGTTGAGATACATAAAGTGAGTATTGTTTTTAAACATCTGTGAATTTGTAAATTGTCTAAGGGTAAATTGAGTCAGAGCAATGACTTTGGTCACCGAGAAACCATGTCTAAAAATAGACTGTGTCCTGAAGTGCCATAGTTATCTATGCTGAAAAATTATTGCAAAATCAATGAAAATGATGGCAGAGAAATGACATGATGTGTGGTGAGTAACTGGGTCACATCACCTAAGACATGTTGTGCCTGACGTTAAAAGCTATACTACTGTTATCTCTATTCAATTTAAAGCATGACAGTTAGTCATTCCAAGTGCTTAGGGATACTGGCGTCTAAACAACGTGTATCCTCTAGTTACAAGGGTGTACTAAACTCAATTGCTCCTGAAATTTGAATATGAAAATTGTAGTTAAATAAAAGAAAAATCTAGAAAATGGTTGCAAAAGAAAAAATTGTGTAATCCTGGACAAAATCAGATGTATTCATGGATGTTTAACCTCAATACTATTTCTTGTAATTCATGAAGGAGTCATTGAAAGTTAAATGAGTAAGATGGAAGGAGGTTAAACAAGAATGTCATATGAGGGCTTGGTTTATTTTAATTAAAATTTGATTTCATATATGAGTATAGAAATCTCTAAGGACATACTCTGTATACATCATATTTAAACCATGCTTTTCAATAAAGATTCATTCATAAGCCCTTATAATGAAAGACTCTGAAACATTTTTATTCTTAAATTTATGAAATTGGTATCTCATTGAAGACCTTCTTGAATTATTTAATCATTTAGAACTTCAGCCAAAAATCCTATGTTCAGTTTCTATCTCTACTGAAACTATTGAATTGAGATTACTAATGTCATCTCCTTCTACTTCAATATCAGATTCTGCTCACTGTTCTTGATGTAATTTGTCATGATCTGAACTCATCTATGATTGTTCCTGTGATTTTGCTGATCCTATCATTGAACTTGTGTATGTTTAACTTTGTATGTCTGATGATTTACTTCCATTCCAATCCCTCTGTACTGTCAAAGGGGGAGATTGCTTCATCAGCATCTTATCAGTCAGCATGATCTGCTTAGACTTGATTGTCATACCTGATACTCACTATTTTTACCCCTATCCTCACTTCAATTCCCCTCTATCGGATTAGTCCTAGGGGAAAATCACCTCTCATTTTCAGGGGGACTAGGGTTACATGATTTACATTGTCTGGGTTTTTCGGTTCATTTGGAAAGGGGGAGAATATTTTTTATCTCAATCATATCAATGCATGCTTTGCATTTATCTCCGCTGATTTTATCAAACTATTACTTGCTTTTTGATGAAGTCAATGGGGGAGAATAGTTTGAGATATGAGTCAGCATGTTGTTTTATGACTCATAGTGTTGTCATCATCAAAAGGTGGAGATTGTTGTACCATGTGGTTTTGATGATGCCAAACACTATGACTCATCTGTGTGTAATGTCATATGTGTTTATGTTGCATTGATTCATTGTGGTTTGATGATGTCAAACATTGTTGTCTGTGGTTTTGATAATGACAAGGTTTTGATAATGACAAGTGTTTAATGTATTGTTCTACAAGTGCATTTTCATGAGCTTGCTGTAAAGTGTGGTACAAGACAGTGGGAAGATAGACAGACAGTGGAGAACTGATGACAGTAAGAAATCAGCAAATTGAGCTAAAGAAAGCAAGGATGAAGTCAGGCATGATCAACACATTCACATTGTTATACACAATAAGGTCGATGCATACTCATGCTACTACACTATAAGGTCGATGCATGTTCATGCATTGAGAAGAGTAAGGTCGGTGCATATATGTATTCCAGTCTAGAAGGTCATTGCTTTTGCAGAAGAGTTGCATTGAAAGGTCGATGCATCTCCCATCGGCCTTGTACTAACATGTCGATGCATATGTGCACTTTTGGTCTAGAAGGTCGATGCGACTGAAGAGGTCTTGCTCTATCAAGTCGGTGCACTACATACATAACATGTGCAATCAGGTCGGTGCATATACATTCTCTTTGTCAAGTAAGGTCCATGCGACTGAAGAGGTCTTGCTCTATCAGGTCGGTGCATTACATACATAACATGTGCTATCCGGTTGGTGCACTACATACATAACATGTGCTATCAGGTCGGTGCATATACATTCTCTTTTCCTGGTAAGGTCGGTGCACATATATTCATTGTGTCATATAAGGTCGGTGCACATATATTCATTGTGTCATGTAAGGTCAGTGCACATTCACCAACTATGTCCTTAAGGTCGATACACCTAGAACTACATGAATGGGACAATGACAAGTAGAAGGCACAGGTTGATGCTTTAAGCCAAGCATTGATATACCACTCTTCAGGAAGTCAAGCCTAGGGAAATGTCTCGATTCATTGAAGCTTTGCCTCGTGGCAGCTGAGTAGTTCCTACAAATAAAGGTCGGTGCAGTACTGTTGGTAATATCACTCAAGTCGAAGCATATCAACACTTCAAAGCAAACAGGTCAATGCATCAAGATACTCATGTGCTACATCTGTAAAGAGGTTGGTGCACTTATGAGGCAGCTCAAGGCAGAAGAGCAACGGTCCAACAAACAAGGTCTGAGCACTCAAGAGATAGGTCGATGCAGTTACTGGGAACTGAACATTGCATATGAACTAAGGTCTGAGCATTCTAAGGATAGGTCGATGCATATTACAATGCACAAGGTCAAGGCAACATAATAAATTAATGGACCCTAGTGGAAGTCAGTCTAACTCTCTAACTCAGAAGACTTCAAGACATCAGAAGCACCTGAAGTCAATAGAACTCAACTGAATGTCTTGGTCCTTAGCAGCAGTAGCAGCAAAAGAAGGTCGAAGCAGCACTACCTTAAGCCAGAAGGTCATAACATTAGAATAGTGTTATGACTCCTCTGTGTTGGTGATGTTGACATATGCTTTACTTCATTGGCAACACCTTGTTTTGATTGATTGGCAACTGTTTATGTTTTGATGAAATTGCTCTTATCAGATTGTCTGTGTGTTCTATGCACTTTACAGGTTTACACACTGCACACACACTCAAAGTCTACACATTGCACGTAGAGTCTATACACTGCTTTGTGTTGTGTTTGTGCATCGTTTAGAACACAAGTATATACATCCATGCATCATGGGTCGACCCCCTTCTTATATGCGTCGACGCCCCCAGATTTCCAAGTCTATACACTCGTCTTCATGCATAGCAGAGTCTATACATTGCAGCTCATATAACTTGCATGTCTATACATTGCATTGTGGCGTTTGTGCTCAAAGTCTATACACTGTCCATCTTCTTAGTGTCTCATGCATTAACTAAGTCTGTACACTGTCCGTATGACTTAGCGTCTTTGTGCATTGGGCGAAGTCCATACATTGCAGCTCACTTAACTAGCAAGTCTATACATTGGCTATTGTCCTGCAGCGTCAACACAAGTCCATACACTGCACTATAGCATGCACGAAGCTAAGTCCATACATTAGTCAAGTCTGTGCAGCGTCATGCATCATTCTTCAAAGTCCATACACTACACTGTTGCTTGCTCGAGGTGAAGTCTGTACATCCGTCAGTGAACTTCGAAGTCTATACACTGGGATCTTTACCTACGTTCAGTTCTGTAAGTCTGTACATTGGGCTTTCACGTAAAGTCTATACATCCTTGAACTGTGCAAGTCTGTACATCGTTGCTTTGCCAAAGTCTACACATTGTGAACCTTCAAGTCTGTACAGACTTTGCTTCGCTCAAGTCTGTACATCGTCCAGTTGTCTTTGGCAAGTCTTTACATCGTGAAGTCTATACACTCGATTGTCTTGCATTGCATCAAGTCTGTACAGCCTTTCCTTTGGCAAGTCTGTACATCGTTCATGAAGTCTGAACATTGAGCAAGTCTTTACATCGGACTAGTCTGCATCGGCTAAGTCCATACATTGTCCAGTGCATTGCATGCATCATTCATGGAGTCTATACATCGAGTTGAATGCTGGCTAAGTCTGCACATCGTCTGTCTTACTTAGAGTCTCATGCATAACATGAAGTCTGTACATCGCACAGCATTCAAGTCTACACATTGTGCATCATTTTAGTTGAAGCCTGTACATCGTGCATCTAGTGTTTCAAGTCTATACATTGTTGCACGTTGTGTCTGTCTAAGTCTTCACAGTGCTTCTTCATGCATTAAAGTCTGCACATTATTGCACGCTCATCAAGCCCATACACTGGCATGTCTTTACATTGCCTAGTCTATACATTGGCTGCTAAATGTTCTTCAAAGTCTGCACATTGCATTACACTTCAGCAAGTCTGTACAGCGGTTGCCTTCATATAGGAAGTTTGTACATCGCACAGCACTGCATATATGAAGTCTATACATTCCAGAGTCTGTACATTGCATTCACGTTCACAAAGTCTATACAACAAAGTCTATACAATGCATTCGAGTTCACAAAGTCTATACAGTGAAGTCTATACAATGCATTGCATCCCACAAAGTCTGTACAGGGTTTATACTTAAACTAATAATTCTATTTCGTCTGTCTGACAGGGATTCTTTGCAGGGATTGATGACTTGGCTCGTGATCCAAGGAAGGACAAGGTGCTCAGATGGTGACACGTGGAAGTAGCCCATCCAGGATGCTGCCATGTGGATGAAATTTCCTCGGACCTGGAGAATTCTTTGGGCGGGAAATGTGGAAGCCACACGCCCTTATCCAATATGCTGCTGGTATATATAGGAGTCTTCTTCTTCAGGAGGAGGCAGATCGAACAGTGGCAAAGTCTATACAGTGAGTGTAAAAGCCTGAAGCAGCAGAGAGCCACCGATCCACAGAGAGAAGAAAAACAGAGAAGAAGAAAAAGAGAGAAGAGAATATTGAGAGAGATGTGTTGAGAGAGTGAGATTGAGAGAGTTTGATTGAGAGATTGTTCCTCATACTCTTGGTTCAGATACCAGAGCTGAGCTTTGCTCATTCTGAGCTACATTCCCATTTGGGTTTTCTATTTTCGTTTGCTTCTGTCTTTTATTTTCGAAATTGTTTCTTCAAGCTGTGAGTCAGCTGTTAGCAGAGGTGCTGCCTCTAGATGGGTAAGCTGTAAACCCCAGCGGTTGCAGTGGAGGTCTCCACTGGACAGGTGAAGCTGTAATCCTCAGCAGGCGAGACTTGTCTCCGACAGCAAGCTGTGTTGCTCAGCGGTTTGTAGGCCAAGCTGTATTGCCCAGCATACGCAAGATGTACTGCGCAGCAGTAAGCCATACTCGGTTGAGTGTGGGGTGGACGTAGGTCTCTGACCGAACCACCTAAAAATCTTGGGTGTCTTGTGTTTGTGAGTTTGCTTGTGATATGTTGTGTGGCTGCATGTGTCGACACTCCTCATAGTGTTCTTTCTATCACTCAACAGTTGTTTGTTTTAAATTCCGCATTATAGTTCAACTGTGTTTTAAATTAGCCATTAGATCTATTCACCCCCCTCTAGATCCACTCTCAGTGGAGAAAGACTGCGTCCATCTAACATAACACTTGGTATCAGAGCCATACTCTTCTACAGGGACTCATCGCCCGAAGAGGAAAGGCAGAGATGGATGCTCGAGGGATGATAGCAGAAGGACACTCAACCACAAAGCCCCCATTCTTCGATGGATCTAACTATGCATACTGGAAGAATCATATGCAAGTATTTTTGAGGGCTAAGGATTACGAGATCTGGAAGGTAGTCAGCAAGGGACCTTATGAGCTATCCCCAAATGAGGAAGTCTGGACCAAGGAGGAGATCAGAAGGTCTACTCTAAACTGGAGCGCCATAAATGCTATCCAGTGCTCTCTGCACCCCACCGAATTTTCTCGAGTATCTGCTTACAGTTCAGCTAAGGAGATGTGGGATGCACCGGAAGTGATCCATGAAGGGACTTCTCAAGTTAGGGAGACAAAGGCTAATTTCCTAATGTCTGAATATGAGGCATTCAAGATGAAGCCCAACGAGACCATCAAAGAAATGTATGCTCCGTTGACAATCATTACCAATGGTCTTAGAGTTCTCGGGAAACCTCTGACAGAGTATGATCTAGTGAGGAAGATATTGCATTCCCTGACTCATGCTTGGCATACTAAGGCTACAGTTATGGAGGAGTCAAGGGATTTGCGAAATACAAGGGCTGATGAGCTAATTGGCTCGCTGATGTCATATGAGATTAATATGCCAAGGATAGAAGAAGCTGAGAGGAAGAAGAAGCCAATCGCTCTGAAAGCTGGTACCAGCAAATCCAGCAAGTCCAGCAGATCCAGCTCTAGCAGTTCATCATCAGAGGAGAGCCTGAATGAAGAAGACATAACCCGTACTGAAATGGCAATGATGACCAGAGAGTTCAGGAGATTCCTCAGAAAAGGAGCAGGACGATTCAGCCAAAAGAAGTATGGTGGCGGCCGAAGGGATAAAAGGTATAAACACAACCCTGCTAAGAAAATTGAAACTAATACTTGTTATCAATGCAGGAAACCCGACCATATGAAAGCTGACTGTCCAGAGAATCAGAAATACAAGGACAAGTCAAAGAAGAAGAACACGAAAGGGAGAGCTATGGTTAGCACCTGGAGTGATGAAGATGAAGGCTCCCTGAGCAATACCTCTGACAGTGAAGCTGAATCTGAGAAGCCCATTTGCCTTATGGCAACAAGCTCTGAAGACAGAGAGGAGGACTCAGATGAGGTAATCACTAGATTTGATAACTTTACTATTGCTGATTGGGTAGATGCCTACCATGAAATAGCTGATAAAGCAGATGATATCAGTAAGGAAAATAGGCATCTAAGATGAAAGATAAATTCCATGCAAAATAACACAACTCTAACTGATAAAATTGCATGTCTAGAATCTGAGAATAGTAGATTGAAACTCACATGTTCTGAATTAGAAGAAATCAAGAATGAGTCAAAAGCCTCTAAAGAAGAAAATGAGAGGTTAGAAAAAGAAACTGATGAACTAAAATTGAAAATTCAGAAATATGAGAGTGAGATAAAAATAGTGAATGAAAAATATCAAGCTGTCCTGAGTGTGAACACAGAACTGAAAAAATCCATTGAAGAAATTCAAAAGGATAATGAGGACAAGCTTAAAACCATTGAGAAAATGACCCAAGGTACAGATAATCTAAATGCTCTGTTAGGGTCAAAGGTCAACTTCAGAAAAGAGGGCCTAGGATTTAATTCTAGTGCAACAAAAACCTTTGGAATGAAAACCATTCCATTTGTTGCACAAAAAGAGAAAAAAACCTCTAATTAGCATGAATTCAAACATTTCAATGAACAAAACTGCTAATCTGAAAAAGTCCATTGCTGAGGACAAGGGCAAACAAAAATTGAGTGAGACTAGTAGAGCTAGCACATCCAAGCAAAATCCTAAAGCTCAGTCTCAGGTTAGGGGTAAACCTACACAGTCTTATAAAACCCATGCTAAGGTCACCAAGTCTCCACCATCACCACCACCTATGAAGAAGACCCAACACACACTTGTGAATAGGTCAGCAGGGTCCAAGGTGCAGGGTTGGCAGAATGCTTTTAGAGCTCACCCCAAACACTTATACCAACCTAGAGCCCAGTCCCACTTCTTTGCACAGTCAACCTATCCAAATAGGTCAGGATGGACTAGGACTCAAGGATGGTTTACAGGTCACGGACATCAGGCTACACAGTCTTATAGACCTTACCCTAGAAATTGGGTTAGTGGGTATGCCAAGTGGACACCTAGGAACCAATATTTCTACAGCCAGCCCAATGATCACTATGGCCAAAATTTCGTGAATACATCCTGGACAAGGCACTGGCACAGAAATAATCAATCTATAAATAATCATGCTAGTGTCAACAAGAAGAAGAAAAACAAAAAGAAATCTGGAAAATCCATTGAACAGAACTGTTTCAAACAAATGTGGATTTCGAAAAGTCTACTTTCTTGTTTTAACTGCTTTCCATCTTCTCTGGAGTCCAATCAGTCTTGGGTTCCAAACTTCTCTACCTGATTGTGTGTGCAGGTATGCCTGGCAGCCAACAACAACTTGTTGTACTTGGATAGTGGCTGCTCCAGGCATATGACAGGGGATAAGGCCAAGTTTTACATGCTGACAGAGAAACAAGGAGGCCTTCTCACCTTTGGTAGCAACACAAAGGGTAAGATTGTTGGAACAGGTAAGGTAGGTAAGTGTACTACTTGTTGCATTGAGGATGTCATGCTGGTTGAAGGATTAGCTTATAACTTACTTAGCATCAATCAGCTATGTGATAAAGGATGCAAAGCGCTTTTTGACTCTCAATGTTGTAAAGTTTTTGAACCTGATTCCGAAACTGTAAAATTTTCTGGTAAGAGGATAAATAACACTTACATGATAGATCTAGATGATATTCAACATTCTAACCTATGCCTTATTACTAGTAAAGAAGACTTAGCATTTTTATGGCATCGTAGGTTAGGTCATGCTAGTTACACTGTTTTGCATAAACTGAATAAGCATAGTATGGTTAGAGGACTTCCTGAAGTTTCCTTTAAGAAAGAAAATAAAATATGTGATGCATGCACTTAATCAAAGTTAACTAGAAAGTCATTTAAATCTAGAACAGAAAATCTATCTTCTAAACCCTATGAGCTGATACACATGGACCTTTTTAGGCCAACCAGGTCTGTCAGCTTATCAGGGAGGAAGTATGGGTTTGTCATGGTAGATGACTTCTCTATGTATGCTTGGGTATATTTCTTATCACATAAAAGTGATGCATTCTCAGAATTTCAGGAGTTCTGTCTTAAGAAAAACCAGAAAATTGAAAATATTTTGACTGATCATGGAGGTGAGTTTCAAAACTCACAGTTTGATGATTTCTGCAGGTCAAATGGAATTAACCACAGGTTCTCCTCCCCAAGGACACCTGAGCAGAATGGAGTTGTGGAGAGAAGGAACATAACCTTAGTGGAGATGGGTCGTACACTCTTGGTTGAAGGTGGTCTACCAAGGAGGTTTTGGGCAGAAGCAGTAAATACTGCCTATTATGTAATTAACAGAGCCACGGTAAGACCTTCTACTCAGAAAACACCATATGAGATCTTAAAGGGTAATAAACATTCTATTGCTCATTTCAAGATTTTTGGTTGTAAATGTTTCATTCATATAAATGATAAAAGAGACCTTGATAAATTTGAACCTAAAGGTGAACCAGGAATTTTTCTTGGTTATTCTGAAAACACCTGAGCATATAGAGTGTACAATCTGAATTCCAAAACTGTTGAAGAATCTCCACACATAGTGTTTGATGAATCCATATTAAAGACTAACATTGGTCAATACAGGATTGAAGACATTGGTGAAATTCTGAAAGAAGGAAATCCTACAGACCAATCCGAAAATGAGGAAGGAAATGAAGAGCCTAATGAAGAAGAGCCTACAGCTCAGGGGGAGGTAAATGATGTTAAACAGGAGGACGGTGAGCTAGAAGGGGAGGGGATGTATAGATCACCGTTTAAAAAATATTTGTCCGAGCCGAGGAGATCTTAGAAGATGAGATTGGCTAGGAAGACTGACAATATGTAAAATGATCCGGAACCTTAACCGAGATAAAGCAGGTCACGAGCGCAGAACATATATCACTCAGAATTTCATCAGCACATATGCACAAGCACTAAGCTAGCAGTCAGACCAAGGTTTCGATCATCAACAATCACACTTACTTCATGAAGCCAGACAGAAGCATAAGGAAAATAGATGCGCACAACCACACCACGGAGAACAAGAGATTTAGATGGTTCAGTCTGCAACCTGCAGACTTACGTCCATCTCTCACTCAAGGTAGAGTGAGGCTTCCCTTTCACAAGAAAGAACCGTAGACTCAGTCTGCCAACAACACGCTGATCCACAGCTTGGGGATCGAAATCCCTACAGATGCTGAACTCACAGCTTGCACCCAGGTCTCACACCACAAGACCTGACCCGGAGATAACTCTCCCTTCCTCTTAGACAAGAGGGAACCCAGCAATGACCCACCCTCACTGCAATTCAGAGACGCTGTCTCTCTTCCTCCTCAGCCGGAGGGAAGAACCCAGGTAGCCTTCTCACTACCTGAACACAAAACCCCGGAGAACTCCTCCCTTCCTCTGATCTAAATCAGAGGGAAGCCACACTGCGACCCAGAGGATTCACTTCTCTTCCTCTACACCTAGAGGGAACGAAAACAGAGTATCAGAATTTGAGAACGAACAAACGAAGACATAAAGAAATATTGAAAGACAATCGAACGGAGAAACAATGTAGCTTCTTAAAGAAGCATAGACAAAACGTAGCAGAAAACCATCCTCTCCTTCATCACTCTCTCTCTTCCAGGTACGCTCAACGAATGGATCAGGATGGCTTCTCCTCTCCTTCCTCTCGCTCTGGCCTCACCCTTTTTCTTGTGGCTTCAGCAGCTTTTGAGGAGAAGAAACATTCCTATATATCCAGACTCACGAGAGACTGAGGGTGTGGGAGACACGCGCGAAGAAGATGCTTCCAGATGAGCCGAGCCACGTGTTAGATGATTATTCCCTCAAATCACATGCTCACATGATCGGAATAAAGTTCCAATTTGTCTTTAAGTCCCTGTAAGGTTTCAGAGAACATTCAGTCAATCTCAGAAATATTCAAGTCATACGTTTGTTCACACAGATTGCACGGAACTTATCAAAGGACTGAAGAACGCGTCAACGCAGTAAAGCCAAGGCGTTAACGCAATGAGTTTATAATGGAGAGCAGGACCCTTCACAATACACACCAATGCGTCAACGCATTAGTGACAGCGTCGACGCATCGTCTTGGTTGTTGATCAAAAGACCTTTGGACATCAGCCCAAGGCGTCAACACTTCCATCGTGCAGCGTCGCCTCAGCTCCTCAAGCAAGATGCTCACGCCCTTGGCAACTGGCCAATGCGTCAATGCATCCAGTGTCAGCGTCGACTCAATGAACAAGACAGCAAGTGAAAGACGCACAATTGCGTCTACACAGTCAGCCAAGTGCGTCAACGCACTCAAAAGCATAGAACCCATATAGATGAAGACGGACAGGTACGAGCTAATGGGTGAACGTGTTAAAGGAGCATTTAATCAGAAAAGCATGAAGAAGACATTTTAATCAGAAGCTGTGCATGCAAACAAGATATTTCCCAAGGCTCCTTTCAGAACCAAGATCCAGAGATTATCCAAACAATGCAGGATCTTTAACAGTCACCAGGAAGCAACACATAATTTGATTCATAGTGTTAGTCATCATCAAAACTATAGAGATTCAACAATCTCCCCCTTTTTGATGATGGCAACACCATGAGTCAAATTCAGTGAAAAAGGAACACCAACCTAAAGCAGTCTCAATAACAACAGCAATAGTTCTCGATAAGACAGCAATGGTGACCTCTCAAAAACTGAACTCACAGCACTCAATATCTTTTACCCAAAACATTCCAAAAACTTCCTTTTCACTAGCTCAACCTCCTCCTTTCAACCTCTTCACTCCCCCTCCTCCTTTCAACCTTCTCCCCCTTTGACATCATCAAAACAAAAGAGAAAGAGAGATGTTGACGCTGGATTGATGAGAAAAGATGGAGAAAGTTCCAACAGTAGAAACTCAGTGTCAAATCTTAGATGCTTAAGTGGGACTTTAAGGTCAGTGAAGAATCTTGGAGTTCTGGTAAGAGAAAGAGATTCAGAAGAAGCTTGAAGTTTATCAACTTACGATGAATGTGAAAGAAGAGCAAGTGTCAACAAATATGACTGAGGTAGCTTCTAAGGCTCGTCAAAAGGACAACAAGAATTTGAACCATGAAAACAGCCTGTAGGCACTGAGGACAAACATTCCAAGGAGAGAAAGCACTGTTGTAGAGTGTATTTGGCCAGTTACACCTTTGACATTAAGTATGCACCTTGGTCAGAGGCCAGCATCCTCAGTTACTCAGTGTAAGAGCCTCATACCTTCTCAGTTAGAGAACAGAGACAGTGACTATTGGTTTTTACATGAGGAGACACCTTGATCAGAGGTCAGAATCCCCAGTTACTCACCACATGGCATCATTGCTCTGCCAACCATAAATTTTGAATTGAATTTCTTTCTTTTGTGTTTGTTTATGAGAACTGATACTTCATGACTTAGAAAGTTCCCATTTCATTGATGGGATTCCTAGTTTCTCAGTATACAGTTTTAAACACTGATCAGTTTAACTAGCTCTTCAAGAAGGTTATTTGAAGACAAAGCCAGGGCAATTACTCGTGGTCTTATCACGAAATCCAATGAAAAGCGTATAACAGAACCCATTTCATATGAGTCTAGCTTGTTCATCAGTCAAGAAACAAAGTAAGAGGACATACTTGTGAAGGTTAATCTTAGCCTCTTAAGACTTACTAGAAGAAGATTCTGGCTGGACTTTAATTGCACAAACTTAAGAATGTAGGAAATTAACGAGGTTCTACTAAAAAGGGATACTCAAGATCAATTCTGACAATTAATCCAGCAACAACAACCATCTTTCAAACATTTTTAATTAGTCAAGCTCCCCCTCTCTAGTAGCTCTATCTCCCATTCTACCCTGATAATAGTAGAGAAACAGACCTGATACCTCTCAAATCTCACACCCGCTCCCCCTCACATAGTGACCCCATCAGAAAAAGTAAGACAGAACTATCACTAAAATCATGAAAAGACATAAAACTGAATTCATTGCCACAGATCAGTCAGAGTTTGTAAATACCAAGTTCTCTTCTCAATGAAGTGAATTTTTCACTATCTAAAGATTTTGTAAAAATATCAGCAATTTGATTTGCAGTCCCAACATGAATTAGTTCAAATGTTTTATTTGCAATTTCATTTCTAATAAAGTGGTGCCTGATTTCAATGTGTTTTGTTCATGAGTGTAAAACAGGATTCTTTGCAATGTTTATGACACTCGCGTTGTCACAAAAAATGGGAGTGCATCCTGTCTCTACTTGGTAATCCTGAAGCTGATGCTTAATCCAGATAACTTGAGTGCCACAGCTGCTTGCAGCCACGTATTCAGCCTCAGCAGTGGAAAGGGCCACTGAATGTTGTTTCTTTGAACTCCAAGAAACTAGGCATCCTCCTAAGAATTGGCAGTGGCCACTGGTGCTCTTCCTATCTAATTTGCATCCAGCAAAGTCTGCATCAGTGTATGCAACTAAATCTAATGTGCGAGAAGCAGGATACCATAATCCTAATGTGTGTGTGGCAGACAGATATCTAAAGATCCTTTTTACAGCAGACAAATGAAGTTCAGTAGGCCTAGACTGATATCTTGCACATAAGCCAACACTGAATTGTATGTCTGGCCTAGAAGCTGTTAAGTACAAGAGGGATCCAATCATACCTCTGTAGAGTTTTTCATCCACTTGTTTACCTGACTCATCTGCATTAAGGGTCATGCTTGTGCTCATTGGGGGTGGATATTTGCTTCAGGTTAGTCATCCCAAACCTTTTTAGGATATCCAGCGTGTACTTGGTTTGGTGGAAGAAGCAGCCATCTGGCATTTGATTTATCTGTAAGCCAAGAAAATAAGTCAGTTCTCCAACTAAGCTCATCTCAAATTCAGCTGACATAAGTTGTGAAAATTCATTACATAGTTCAGAATTTGTTGATCCAAAGATGATGTCATCTACGTATACCTGAACTATGATGAGATCTTGTCTTGAATTCTTAGTGAATAAAGTTTGGTCAACATTACCTCTGTTATATCCTTTATTCAGTAAGAAACTGGTCAGCCTTTCATACCAGGCCCGAGGAGCCTGCTTTAGTCCATAAAGAGCTTTGTTTAACCTGAAAACTTGATCAGGTTTAGTCGAAAACTGAAAACCAGGAGGTTGTTCAACATAAACTTCTTCTTTTAGAATTCCATTCAAGAAAGCACTCTTAACATCCATTTATTGAAGTTTTATGTTGTTTGAACAAGCAAATGCTAATAGAATTCTGATAGCCTCCATTCTAGCTACTGGAGCAAAGGATTCATCAAAGTCCACTCCATACTCCTGACTGTAGCCTTTAGCTACAAGTCTAGCTTTATTCCTAGAGATGACACCTTCTTCATTCAGTTTGTTCTTAAAAACCCATTTTGTTCCTATTACATTGAAATTTTCAGGTCTAGGTACAAGTTCCCAGACATTGTTTCTATCAAATTGCCCTAGTTCTTCACACATGGCTGTTACCCAATTCTCATCACTTAAGGCTTCTTCAATGGTCTTAGGCTCAATTTGAGAAACTAAAGCAATTAAATCCTGATTCTGAACATTTTTGAAATGGGATCTTGTCCTAGGGGGATCATGAAGACTACCAATAATATTGGTTACAGGGTGGTCTTTTAAAATTCTGACATTTGTTGAGGACTCACCTTGTTCGGCTGTACTTACTGGGTTCAGATCAGTGGGTTCTTCAGCCGGTTGTACTTCCTCCTCTTGCATTTGATTCAGGAACTCTCCATCATGACATGTAGACCTGTTATCATCATTTAGACTATTAGAGATTTTTGTTTCATCAAAAATGACATGAGGGGTTTCCTCTACAGTTCTATCAGTTTTATTAAAGACCCTGAAGGCCCTAGATGTTTCAGAGTATCCTAGGAATATTCCCGGAATACTTCTGGCATCAAATTTATCTAAGTCTCTCTTGTTGTTATTATGAATAAAGCATTTTGAACCAAAAATTTTGAAATATGAGACATTAGGTCTCTTACCTTTCAGGAGTTCATATGGTGTTTTCTTATGTATGGGTCTTACCAAAGCTCTATTTAGTATATAACAGGCAGTGTTTGCCGCTTCTGCCCAAAAACTCTTCGGTAGTTGACTCTCCATTAGTAATGTTCTTGCCATTTCCACTATTGTCCTATTCCTTCTCTCCACAATTCCATTCTGCTCTGGGGTCCTGGGAGAAGAAAATTTGTGAGTCAGTCCCTCCTTGTCACAAAAACTAGAAAATGAGGAGTTCTCAAACTCTCCTCCATGATCTGATTGGATAATAGTGATCTTGTGGCCTACAAGTTTTTGCTTATTAAAAAAATGTTCAAATTTTTGAAAAGCATCACTCTTATTAGCCAAGAAAAATAACCATGCAAATCTAGAGTAGTCATCGATAATGACAAAACCAAATCTCTTACCATTTAGGCTCTGGGTTCTGGTAGGACCAAAGAGATCCATGTGCAAGTGTTCCATAAGCTTGTTTGACAAGCTCTCAGTCCTTATTTTAAGAAGCTCGGGTTTGCTTGCCTAGAGCACAGGCATCGCAAGGCTTAGAGAATGATTTGAACTTCAAGCTCGGCATGCCTCTAACTAAGTCAAATTTAGCTAATTTATGCAAGGTGTTAAAGCTAGCATGACCTAGTCGCCTATGCCAGTCAAACATGTTATTCTCTGAATCAGCAGAGAGACACAGATTAGACTCAGACTCAACATCAAAATCCACAATATAGACATTATTGACTCTATTTGCAATGAACTTTATTTTATCGGAGTTTGGTTCTAGAATTTTGCAAGCATGCTCATCAAAAAAGACCTTGTGACCCTTGTCACATAACTGACTAATACTCAATAAGTTGTGTTGTAGACCTTCGACCAACAATACTTTTTCAACAGAGTTGGAGGTTTTCTTACCGATGGTTCCGGTCCCAATGATTTGGCCTTTGTTTTTACCTCCAAACTTGATTGTCCCTCCTGCTTTCAATTCAAGCTTGCTGAACTTCCTTTGATCCCCTGTCATGTGCCTCGAGCAGCCACTGTCGAGATACCACTTGTTGTTCTCGGCTGCTAGGCTCACCTGTACAATAACAATTTAAGTAGTGTGCTTTGGAGCCCAAGGTAAGTTGGGTCCAAAAATACCGCTCAAATGATTAAGCATAGTTTTGGGGATCCAGATCTGCTTCACCCCTTTTTTCTTTCTGTGCTGAGAATTGACGGTTTTGCTATTGAGGTGGATTTCAATTGTTTCCTTTTGTTTCTCAAAGTGTGTCCAGTTTCTGTTGATAAAAGCTTGGGTCCCAGCCAAACCATAATTTCTAAACTATCTAGATGAAGGCATTTTATTGACAGTATTCTGTGTGTAGTTAGACCTTCCCATGTTTCTTTTAAAATAGCCCATTCTTTTATTAGAGTCATAGTTGTTGAATTGACAGGCACTTTGCTTCTGGTGCGTGGGCTTGTTGAATTTCTTAAAGACATCTTTTCCAAAATCAGGCTGTTGATTATGGATGTTCTTTTGTTGTTCAGTACTTTTGGAACTGGATGGGATGTCCAGTTTTTCTTTTCCTTTCTCAGTGCAAAATGTGGTGGTTTTTATCCCAAATGCTTCCTTCTTATTTGGGTTGAAACCCAACCCTTCTTTGTTAAAGTTCACTTTGGTGCCTAACAAGGCATTCAAATTGCTTTCTCCCAAAACAAACCTCTCAAGAGTTTTCTTCTTATCTTCCAATTCCTTCCGCAGAGATATGTTGTTTTCCAGTAATTCATCATTGACCTTTTTAACAGCTTCATACCCTTCCTTGATTAAGTTATTTTGTCTCAGGTTTTCTTCAGTATGTTGATTTGTTTCATCAAGCTGTTTTCTAAATTTTTCAAGCTCATTCTTAACAAGATTATTCTCATTTCTTACATTTTCCATCTGAGCTAATTCAGCTACCAGTTTGGAATTTTCTATCTTGAAGAGTTCTTGTTCTTCATTCACCACATTGAGTTTGCGTTTGATGACTCTATGTTCTTTAGCTAAGGCATTGTACATATCTAGCAATTCACCATATTTATCTTCCCAGTCATCAATAGAGTAAGTTACAAAAGGATTGGTTACCTCATTTTCCTAGTCGGCCATCAGACATACTCCTTCAGTCTCCTTTCCTGAGGAATTAGTCTCCGAGTCTTCTTCTTCATCGCTCCAAGTGCATACCATAGCTTTTGGCTTTTTCTTGTACACTTTGTAGCCTTTCTTGTGGTAGTCCGGTGTCTTCTTCTGAAGCTCAGGGCAATCTTGCTTCATGTGCCCAAAGTTCCTGCAATGATAACACATCACACCTTTAGCATTCCTATCCTTGTCATTGCCATTGTTCGGATATTTACCTGATGAGTAGTTTCTTCTTTTCCTATATGAATTTCCCTGCATTTTCAGGAATTTCCTGAACTGACGTGTGAGCAGTGCTTTTTCACTTCTGTCAAGGTCTGGAATTCCATTAGACTCTCCGCTGCTGCTGCTGCTGCTGTGTCGTTCAACTTTAAGAGCAACATTCTTGCCCTTTCTGTCATTTCCTTCTCATGTTTTCTTGAGATTTATCTCATAGGTCATAAGAGACCCTATGAGTTCAGTGACGGTCATGGTTGTTAAATCCTTTGATTCCTCTATCACAGTAGCTTTTGTGTGCCACGCTGGAGTCAAGGATCTTAAGATCTTCCTGACTATATCCCCTTTAGATATTTCCTTTCCAAATCCCTTGAGGCTGTTTGTGATCAGTGACAGCCTAGCGTACATATCAGTCACGCTCTCTTCTGACTTCATCATGAATAATTCATACTCAGAGGTTAGGTAGTTTACCTTGGTAGCTCTGACCTGAGAGGTACCCTCATAAATCAGCGCTAGTTCATCCCACATCTTCTTAGCTGTCTTGCACGCCGAAATTTGGGCATAATCTTCAGGGTGAACTGCGCACTGGATGATGTTGAGCGCAGACCAGTTCAGTCCGGATAATTTGACTTGTTCTTCAGACCACATCTCCTTATTCGGAGGTAAATCATAAGGTCCAGTTGTAATGACTCTCCACAGCTTGTGGCTCTGAGATCGGATGAAAACTTCCATCCTGTTTTTCCAAAAGAAATAATTAGAACCATCAAAATATGGGGGACGAGAGATTGACTGTCCTTCAGCTATGTAGCTGCGAGGACCACTGGTTCCAGGATTACCCTGGTCGTTGGACCACATCTCGGGTAAACCTGCTCTGATACCAACTGTTAAATAGGAGGACGGTGAGCTAGAAGGGGAGGGGATGAATAGATCACCGTTAAAAAAATATTTGTCCGAGCCGAGGAGATCTTAGAAGATGAGATTGGCTAGGAAGACTGACAATATGTAAAGTGATCCGGAACCTTAACCGAGATAAAGCTGGTCACGAGCGCAGAACATATATCACTCAGAATTTCATCAGCACATATGCACAAGCACTAAGCGAGCAGTCAGACCAAGGTTTCGATCATCAACAATCACACTTACTTCATGAAGCCAGACAGAAGCATAAGGAAAATAGATGCGCACAACCACACCACGGAGAACAAGAGATTTAGATGGTTCAGTCTATAACCTGCAGACTTACGTCCATCCCTCACTCAAGGCAGAGTGAGGCTTCCCTTTCACAAGAAAGAACCGCAGACTCAGTCTGCCAACAACACGCTGATCCACAGCTTGGGGATCGAAATCCTTACAGACGCTGAACTCACAGCTTGCACCCAGGTCTCACACCACAAGACCTGACCCGGAGATAACTCTCCCTTCCTCTTAGACAAGAGGGAACCCAGCAGTGACCCACCCTCACTGCAATTCAGAGACGTTGTCTCTCTTCCTCCTCAGCCAGAGGGAAGAACCGAGGTAGCCTTCTCACTACCTGAACACAAAACCTCGGAGAACTCCTCCCTTCCTCTGATCTAAATCAGAGGGAAGCCACACTGCGACCCAGAGGATTCACCTCTCTTCCTCTACACCTAGAGGGAACGGAAACAGAGTATCGGAATTTGAGAACGAACAAACGAAGACATAAAGAAATATTGAAAGACAATCGAACGGAGAAACAATGTAGCTTCTTAAAGAAGCATAGACAAAATGTAGCAGAAAACCATCCTCTCCTTCATCACTCTCTCTCTTCCAGGTACGCTCAACGAATGGATCAGGATGGCTTCTCCTCTCCTTCCTCTCGCTCTGGCCTCACCCTTTTTCTTGTGGCTTCAGCAGCTTTTGAGGAGCAGAAACATTCCTATATATCCAGACTCACGAGAGACTGAGGGTGTGGGAGACACGCGCGAAGAAGATGCTTCCAGATGAGCCGAGCCACGTGTTAGACGATTATTCCCTCAAATCACGTGCTCACATGATCGGAATAAAGTTCCAATTTGTCTTTAAGTCCCTGTAAGGTTTCAGAGAACATTCAGTCAATCTTAGAAATATTCAAGTCATACGTTTGTTTACACAGATTGCACGGAACTTATCAAAGGACTGAAGAACGCGTCAACGCAGTAAAGCCAAGGCGTTAACGCAATGAGTTTATAATGGAGAGCAGGACCCTTCACAATACACACCAATGCGTCAACGCATTAGTGACAGCGTCGACGCATCGGCTTGGTTGTTGATCAAAAGACCTTTGGACATCAGCCCAAGGCGTCAACGCTTCCATCGTGCACCGTCGCCTCAGCTCCTCAAGCGAGATGCTCACGCCCTTGGCAACTGGCCAATGCGTCAACGCATCCAGTGTCAGTGTCGACGCAATGAACAATACAGCAAGTGAAAGACGCACAATTGCATCTACGCAGTCAGGCAAGTGCGTCAACGCACTCAAAAGCACAGAACCCATATAGATGAAGACGGACAGGTACGAGCTAATGGGTGAACGTGTTAGAGGCGCATTTAATCAGAAAAGCATGAAGTAGACATTTTAATCAGAAGATGTGCATGCAAATAGGATATTTCCCAAGGCTCCTTTCAAAACCAAGATCCAGAGATTATCCAGACAATGCAGGATCTTTAACAGTCACCAGGAAGCAACACATAATTTGATTCATAGTGTTAGTCATCATCAAAACTACAGAGATTCAACAAATGAAAATCATGACAATCCAATTGTTAACATTAGATATCTTAAAGATCATCTAGTAGATAATGTGATTGGAAATCTACATGATCCCCCTAGGACTAGAGGTCACTTAAGAATTTAAAATGAATTGAATGCATATACGTTTGTTTCAAATGTAGAACCCAAGTCCATTGATTGTGCTCTCAAAGATGTGCATTGGATTAATGCCATGCATGAGGAGCTCAATCAATTTGACAAAAATAAGGTGTGGCATTTGGTTCCACCTCCTGATCATGAAACAGTCATAGGGACTAAATGGGTGTTCAGAAATAAAACTGATGAATCAGGGAATGTCATTAAAAATAAGGCCAGACTTGTAGCTCAGGGGTATAATCAGGAATTTTGAATAGACTTTGAAGAGTCTTTTGCCCCTGTAGCCAGGTTAGAAGCAATCAGAATATTATTGGCTTATGCATGTTCCCTAGGAATAAATCTTCAGCAGATGGATGTAAAATCTGCATTTCTGAATGGGGAAATCAGTGAGGATGTCTATGTGAGACAGCCTCCTGGATTTGAATGCTTAGATTTCCCTAATCATGTCTATAAACTCAAAAAGGCTCTCTATGGTTTAAAGCAAGCTCCTAGAGCTTCGTATGATATGTTGAGCAAATTCCTCACTGAAAAGAACTTCACAAGAGGTGTAGTTGATCAAACATTGTTCACCAAGGTGAGTCATTTAGATATTCTTATCATTCAAATTTATGTGGACGACATTGTCTTTGGGTCAACTAACCCCAATTTGTGTGAGGAATTCTCTCAAATTATGACTAATGAGTTTGAAATGAGCTCAATGGGTGAGCTCAAACTATTTCTTGGACTGCAGGTTACACAATCAAAGGATGGTACTTTCATCTCTCAGTCCAAGTACATAAAGAATTTATTTAAGAAGTACAAAATGGACAACCTCAAGGAAATAGCTGCTCCAATGGGTACCTCAACCAGTTTGGATGAAGATCCTCAAGGTAAACCAGTGGACCAAAGGCTATATAGAGGTATGATCGGATCCCTTCTTTATCTTATAGCATCTAGGCCTGACATTCAATTTTCAGTGTGTTTATGCTCTAGATTTCAGGCTAGTCCTAAAGAATCACATCTTAAATCTGTGAAGAGGATTTTTAGGTATTTATTAGGCACCCAAGAGCTAGGTCTTTGGTATCCTGCTAAGTGTGAGTTAGAACTTCTAGCCTACACTGATGCAGACTATGCTGGGTGTCGAGTAGATAGAAAAAGCACTAGTGGCTATTGTCAACTACTTGGTGGCTGTCTAGTATCTTGGGCATCTAAGAAGCAACACACTGTATCCTTGTCTACAGCTGAGGCTGAATATGTTGCAGCAGGTAATTGTGCTGCCCAAGTACTTTGGATCAAGCACCAACTAGATGATTATCAGATAAAATTGGAATGTATTCCAATCTTGTGTGATAATACTAGTGCTATATGTCTTGCTAAAAATCATGTTCATCATTCTAG
Source organism: Amorphophallus konjac (assembly GCA_022559845.1). NCBI lineage: Eukaryota > Viridiplantae > Streptophyta > Magnoliopsida > Alismatales > Araceae > Amorphophallus > Amorphophallus konjac. The sequence goes on from CM040120.1 coordinate 244,354,845, forward strand.
GACTAAGCATATAGAGATAAAACACCATTTTCTTAGAGATGTTGTAAATAAAAAGGAAATTCAAATGAACTTCATTGAAACTGAAAAACAAATTACTGATATCATTACTAAGCCTCTTGGGAATGAAAGGTTTAAATTTCTTAGAAGAGAACTTGGCTTGTGTAAATTTCAGCATAATGAATAAATTCTCTGATGGCTTGAATAAAATGTGTGAATGTTGAATGTAGCAACAGACTCATGATCATGCATGAAACTCATTTTTTTTTTACACTCATGATCATCACTACATATCATTTAGTCATGAATGTGTCTAAAACCACATGCATATCATTCATAATTTTTTATGACATAGTTTTCATTGCATATCATTCATTCATGACCTATGTCGAAGCTCTCTCTCATTTAATTCTTGCCATTCATTTGCAAAACTGCATGCATATAGATAGGGGGAGTCTTGTCAGAAATTCAGGGTGAACTGCTGCGTCGACGCTACCACGATGTAGCGTTGACGCACTGGGGTATTCCAGTGAACCATTAACTCTACTTTTTGAAATGATGCGTCGACGCTGCTCTACTGTGGCGTTGATGCAGTGAACTAGTTCTGTGAATGCCTCTGCTCCTTATTCTGATGAGTTGACGCTGCAATAGCGTGGAGTCGATGCACTGATATTATCTCAGTGTTTTATGATGTTGCCTCTTCAACTGATGCGTGGACGCCTTGAACTCCCAACGTCGACCCTGTTCATTCATCCTTTGACTCTGATTGATTGAGTCTGACAATATGGCAATCTGTTAATCAGTTTTGATTCCTAAGCAATAGAAAACAGACTTCTTCTCTTATAAGAATTTTAATTGCTTAAAGACTGACTTAATGGTTTAAATTTTATAAAGTTTAAAGTTTAAAGATTGCAATCAGTGAATAAGAAAGCTAAAAATTTATAAAACCCTCAACCCTTATCTTATTTAATGTCAGACAAAGCTAATCATATCTGAAATCTGAAAACTCATCTGAAAACATGTTAGAGAAGCTAAATATGTGTATTGTTCTTAAACAAGTCATTCTAAAATAAATAAAGGATAGCTAAGAAAGATATTGAAAAACATTGAAAATTAATTGAAAATAAATTGGCAGAGCAATGACTGGTAAAATACTGAGAAACTAAGTGATCCATCAAAGAAATGGACAACACTTCAGTCATGAGGTGTATCAGTTATATCTATATAAAATGATCAAAACAGTAGGGTGGTTTCACTGAGTACCTGGGGGTAACTGGCGTCTGATAAACATGTACCCTCACATAAAAAGGTGTAAATCAGTCTACTACATTTGATCATGGCAGAATGGTCCACCATATTGAGTATCTAGGGGTATTGGCGTCTGATAAACATATACCCTTTCGTAGAAAGATAAATGGCACCTGAATGCCCTTAATGAAATACAATGAAAAATGATGTTCCTTCAAAAGAAATTTCATGGATGTCAATTTGTTTAATCTCAATACATGACTTGGTATCTCTTAATCATTCTTTTCTGAGTGTATGAAAGTAAGATATTTTGAAACTGAATCTCTCATGCAAATGTGATTCTGGTTTATTATTTTATCATGCACAGAAAACTTATCCATTGATTGTAGTGCATGAACTCAAAATTTATAACCTTTAAACTAGAATTTTATCTGAAAGTAGTTTCTAAATTCATATGACTGAAGACTCTGTGCTTTAGAATGCTTATTCATGAACTACTTGTTCAGAATGCCAGTCAGATGATCTCTCTTGTTCCTTCCCTTGTAATCACTTTCCCTCCTCTTTGTTGATGGCAAAGGGGGAGAATATCTATTATTTGGCAAAGGGGGAGTGTATCCATTTTTTGGCAAAGGGGGACTGTATGCATCATGTTATGGCATAGGGGGAGATCTTGTGAGCAGGGAGTTAGTTTTCACTTCAAAGCATGCATTCATAGCATCTGCATGATAATCTGAATAACAAATCATGTCTTTCATCAAAAATTCATCTAAATGACAGGTTGTTGCTCTTCTATATGATAGGGGGTTGCCATCATCAAAAAGGGGGAGATTGTTGTGACTCTTCTGTGTTGATGATGTTGACTTATGCTTTACTTCATTGGCAACACCTTGTTTTGATTGATTGGCAACTGTTTATGTTTTGATGAAATTGCTCTTATCAGATTGTCTGTGTGTTCTATGCACTTTACAAGTTTACACACTGCACACACACTCAAAGTCTACACATTGCACGTAGAGTCTATACACTGCTTTGTGTTGTGTTTGTGCATCGTTTAGAACACAAGTATATACATCCATGCAACATGGGTCGACCCCCTTCTTAGATGCGTTGACGCCCCTAGATTTCCAAGTTTATACACTCGTCTCCATGCATAGCAGAGTCTATACAGTGCAGCTCCTATAACTTGCATGTCTATACATTGCATTGTGGCGTTTGTGCTCAAAGTATATACATTGTCCATCTTCTTAGTGTCTCATGCATTAACTAAGTCTGTACACTGTCCGTATGACTTAGCGTCTTTATGCATTGGGCGAAGTCCATACATTGCAGCTCACTTAACTAGCAAGTCTATACATTGGCTATTGTCCTGCAGCGTCAACACAAGTCCATACACTGCACTATAGCATGCACGAAGCTAAGTCCATACATTAGTCAAGTCTGTACAGCGTCATGCATCATTCTTCAAAGTCCATACACTACACTGTTGCTTGCTCGAGGTGAAGTCTGTACATCCGTCAGTGAACTTCGAAGTCTATACATTGGGATCTTTACCTACGTTCAGTTCTGTAAGTCTGTACATTGGGCTTTCACGTAAAGTCTATACATCCTTGAACTGTGCAAGTCTGTACATCGTTGCTTTGCCAAAGTCTACACATTGTGAACCTTCAAGTCTGTACAGACTTTGCTTCGCTCAAGTCTGTACATCGTCCAGTTGTCTTTGGCAAGTCTTTACATCGTGAAGTCTATACACTCGATTGTCTTGCATTGCATCAAGTCTGTACAGCCTTTCCTTTGGCAAGTCTGTACATCGTTCATGAAGTCTGAACATTGAGCAAGTCTTTACATCGGACTAGTCTGCATCGGCTAAGTCCATACATTGTCCAGTGCATTGCATGCATCATTCATGGAGTCTATACATCGAGTTGAATGCTGGCTAAGTCTGCACATCGTCTGTCTTACTTAGAGTCTCATGCATAACATGAAGTCTGTACATCGCACAGCATTCAAGTCTACACATTGTGCATCATTTTAGTTGAAGCCTGTACATCGTGCATCTAGTGTTTCAAGTCTATACATTGTTGCACGTTGTGTCTGTCTAAGTCTTCACAGTGCTTCTTCATGCATTAAAGTCTGCACATTGCTGCACGCTCATCAAGCCCATACACTGGCATGTCTTTACATTGCCTAGTCTATACATTGGCTGCTAAATGTTCTTAAAGTCTGCACATTGCATTACACTTCAGCAAGTCTGTACAGCGGTTGCCTTCATATAGGAAGTTTGTACATCGCACAGCACTGCATATATGAAGTCTATACATTCCAGAGTCTGTACATTGCATTCACGTTCACCAAGTCTATACAGCAAAGTCTATACAATGCATTCGAGTTCACAAAGTCTATACAGTGAAGTCTATACAATGCATTGCATCCCACAAAGTCTGTACAGGGTTTATACTTAAACTAATAATTCTATTTCGTCTGTCTGACAGGGATTCTTTGCAGGGATTGATGACTTGGCTCATGATCCAAGGAAGGACGAGGTGCTCAGATGGTGACACGTGGAAGCAGCCCATCCAGGATGCTGCCATGTGGATGAAATTTCCTCGGACCTGGAGAATTCTTTGGGCGGGAAATGTGGAAGCCACACGCCCTTATCCAATCTGCTGCTGGTATATATAGGAGTCTTCTTCTTCAGGAGGAGGCAGATCGAACAGTGGCAAAGTCTATACAGTGAGTGTAAAAGCCTGAAGCAGCAGAGAGCCACCGATCCACAGAGAGAAGAAAAACAGAGAAGAAGAAAAAGAGAGAAGAGAATATTGAGAGAGATGTGTTGAGAGAGTGAGATTGAGAGAGTTTGATTGAGAGATTGTTCCTCAGACTCTTGGTTCAGATACCAGAGCTGAGCTTTGCTCATTCTGAGCTACATTCCCATTTGGGTTTTCTATTTTCGTTTGCTTCTGTCTTTTATTTTCGAAATTGTTTCTTCAAGCTGTGAGTCAGCTGTTAGCAGAGGTGCTGCCTCTAGATGGGTAAGCTGTAAACCCCAGCGGTTGTAGTGGAGGTCTCCACTGGACAGGTGAAGCTGTAATCCTCAGCAGGCGAGACTTGTCTCCGACAGCAAGCTGTGTTGCTCAGCGGTTTGTAGGCCAAGCTGTATTGCCCAGCATACGCAAGCTGTACTGCGCAACAGTAAGCCATACTCGGTTGAGTGTGGGGTGGACGTAGGTCTCTGACCGAACCACCTAAAAATCTTGGGTGTCTTGTGTTTGTGAGTTTGCTTGTGATATGTTGTGTGGCTGCATGTGTCGACACTCCTCATAGTGTTCTTTCTATCACTCAACAGTTGTTTGTTTTAAATTCCACATTATAGTTCAACTATGTTTTAAATTAGCCATTAGATCTATTCACCCCCCTCTAGATCCACTCTCAGTGGAGATAGACTGCGTCCATCTAACATAACACTTGGTATCAGAGCCATACTCTTCTACAGGGACTCATCTCCCGAAGAGGAAAGGCAGAGATGGATGCTCGAGGGATGATAGCAGAAGGACACTCAACCACAAAGCCCCCATTCTTCGATGGATCTAACTATGCATACTGGAAGAATCATATGCAAGTATTTTTGAGGGCTAAGGATTACGAGATCTGGAAGGTAGTCAGCAAGGGACCTTATGAGCTATCCCCAAATGAGGAAGTCTGGACCAAGGAGGAGATCAGAAGGTCTACTCTAAACTGGAGCGCCATAAATGCTATCCAGTGCTCTCTGCACCACACCGAATTTTCTCGAGTATCTGCTTACAGTTCAGCTAAGGAGATGTGGGATGCACTGGAAGTGATCCATGAAGGGACTTCTCAAGTTAGGGAGACAAAGGCTAATTTTCTAATGTCTGAATATGAGGCATTCAAGATGAAGCCCAACGAGACCATCAAAGAAATGTATGCTCCGTTGACAATCATTACCAATGGTCTTAGAGTTCTCGGGAAACCTCTGACAGAGTATGATCTAGTGAGGAAGATATTGCATTCCCTGACTCATGCTTGGCATACTAAGGCTACAGTTATGGAGGAGTCAAGGGATTTGCGAAATACAAGGGCTGATGAGCTAATTGGCTCGCTGATGTCATATGAGATTAATATGCCAAGGATAGAAGAAGCTGAGAGGAAGAAGAAGCCAATCGCTCTGAAAGCTGGTACCAGCAAATCCAGCAAGTCCAGCAGATCCAGCTCTAGCAGTTCATCATCAGAGGAGAGCCTGAATGAAGAAGACATAACCCGTACTGAAATGGCAATGATGACCAGAGAGTTCAGGAGATTCCTCAGAAAAGGAGCAGGACGATTCAGCCAAAAGAAGTATGGTGGCGGCCGAAGGGATAAAAGGTATAAACACAACCCTGCTAAGAAAATTGAAACTAATACTTGTTATCAATGCAGGAAATCCGGCCATATGAAAGCTGACTGTCCAGAGAATCAGAAATACAAGGAGAAGTCAAAGAAGAAGAACACGAAAGGGAGAGCTATGGTTAGCACCTGGAGTGATGAAGATGAAGGCTCCCTAAGCAATACCTCTGACAGTGAAGCTGAATCTGAGAAGCCCATTTGCCTTATGGCAACAAGCTCTGAAGACAGAGAGGAGGACTCAGATGAGGTAATCACTAGATTCGATAACTTTACTATTGCTGATTGGGTAGATGCCTACCATGAAATAGCTGATAAAGCAGATGATATCAGTAAGGAAAATAGGCATCTAAGATGAAAGATAAATTCCATGCAAAATAACACAACTCTAACTGATAAAATTGCATGTCTAGAATCTGAGAATAGTAGATTGAAACTCACATGTTCTGAATTAGAAGAAATCAAGAATGAGTCAAAAGCCTCTAAAGAAGAAAATGAGAGGTTAGAAAAAGAAACTGATGAACTAAAATTGAAAATTCAGAAATGTGAGAGTGAGATAAAAATAGTGAATGAAAAATATCAAGCTGTCCTGAGTGTGAACACAGAACTGAAAAAATCCATTGAAGAAATTCAAAAGGATAATGAGGACAAGCTTAAAACCATTGAGAAAATGACCCAAGGTACAGATAATCTAAATGCTCTGTTAGGGTCAAAGGTCAACTTCAGAAAAGAGGGCCTAGGATTTAATTCTAGTGCAACAAAAACCTTTGGAATGAAAACCATTCCATTTGTTGCACAAAAAGAGAAAAAAACCTCTAATTAGCATGAATTCAAACATTTCAATGAACAAAACTGCTAATCTGAAAAAGTCCATTGCTGAGGACAAGGGCAAACAAAAATTGAGTGAGACTAGTAGAGCTAGCACATCCAAGCAAAATCCTAAAGCTCAGTCTCAGGTTAGGGTTAAACCTACACAGTCTTATAAAACCCATGCTAAGGTCACCAAGTCTCCACCATCACCACCACCTATGAAGAAGACCCAACACACACTTGTGAATAGGTCAGCAGGGTCCAAGGTGCAGGGTTGGCAGAATGCTTTTAGAGCTCACCCCAAACACTTATACCAACCTAGAGCCCAGTCCCACTTCTTTGCACAGTCAACCTATCCAAATAGGTCAGGATGGACTAGGACTCAAGGATGGTTTACAGGTCACGGACATCAGGCTACACAGTCTTATAGACCTTACCCTAGAAATTGGGTTAGTGGGTATGCCAAGTGGACACCTAGGAACCAATATTTCTACAGCCAGCCCAATGATCACTATGGCCAAAATTTCGTGAATACATCCTGGACAAGGCACTGGCACAGAAATAATCAATCTGTAAATAATCATGCTAGTGTCAACAAGAAGAAGAAAAACAAAAAGAAATCTGGAAAATCCATTGAACAGAACTGTTTCAAACAAATGTGGATTCCGAAAAGTCTACTTTCTTATTTTAACTGCTTTCCATCTTCTCTGGAGTCCAATCAGTCTTGGGTTCCAAACTTCTCTACCTGATTGTGTGTGCAGGTATGCCTGGCAGCCAACAACAACTTGTGGTACTTGGATAGTGGCTGCTCCAGGCATATGACAGGGGATAAGGCCAAGTTTTACATGCTGACAGAGAAACAAGGAGGCCTTCTCACCTTTGGTAGCAACACAAAGGGTAAGATTGTTGGAACAGGTAAGGTAGGTAAGTGTACTACTTGTTGCATTGAGGATGTCATGCTGGTTGAAGGATTAGCTTATAACTTACTTAGCATCAGTCAGCTATGTGATAAAGGATGCAAAGCGCTTTTTGACTCTCAATGTTGTAAAGTTTTTGAACCTAATTCCGAAACTGTAAAATTTTCTGGTAAGAGGATAAATAACACTTACATGATAGATCTAGATGATATTCAACATTCTAACCTATGCCTTATTGCTAGTAAAGAAGACTTAGCATTTTTATGGCATCGTAGGTTAGGTCATGCTAGTTACACTGTTTTGCATAAACTGAATAAGCATAGTATGGTTAGAGGACTTCCTGAAGTTTCCTTTAAGAAAGAAAATAAAATATGTGATGCATGCCCTTAATCAAAGTTAACTAGAAAGTCATTTAAATCTAGAACAGAAAATCTATCTTCTAAACCCTATGAGCTGATACACATGGACCTTTTTAGGCCAACCAGGTCTGTCAGCTTATCAGGGAGGAAGTATGAGTTTGTCATGGTAGATGACTTCTCTATGTATGCTTGGGTATATTTCTTATCACATAAAAGTGATGCATTCTCAGAATTTCAGGAGTTCTGTCTTAAGAAAAACCAGAAAATTGAAAATATTTTGACTGATCATGGAGGTGAGTTTCAAAACTCACAGTTTGATGAATTCTACAGGTCAAATGGAATTAACCACAGGTTCTCCTCCCCAAGGACACCTGAGCAGAATGGAGTTGTGGAGAGAAGGAACATAACCTTAGTGGAGATGGGTCGTACACTCTTGGTTGAAGGTGGTCTACCAAGGAGGTTTTGGGCAGAAGCAGTAAATACTGCATATTATGTAATTAACAGAGCCATGGTAAGACCTTCTACTCAGAAAACACCATATGAGATCTCAAAGGGTAAGAAACATTCTATTGCTCATTTCAAGATTTTTGGTTGTAAATGTTTCATTCATATAAATGATAAAAGAGACCTTGATAAATTTGAACCTTCTCTCCATGATAATCTGAATAACAAATCATGTCTTTCATCAAAAATTCATCTAAATGACAGGTTGTTGCTCTTCTATATGATAGGGGGTTGCCATCATCAAAAAGGGGGAGATTGTTGTGACTCTTCTGTGTTGATGATGTTGACTTATGCTTTACTTCATTGGCAACACCTTGTTTTGATTGATTGGCAACTGTTTATGTTTTGATGAAATTGCTCTTATCAGATTGTCTGTGTGTTCTATGCACTTTACAAGTTTACACACTGCACACACACTCAAAGTCTACACATTGCACGTAGAGTCTATACACTGCTTTGTGTTGTGTTTGTGCATCGTTTAGAACACAAGTATATACATCCATGCAACATGGGTCGACCCCCTTCTTAGATGCGTTGACGCCCCCAGATTTCCAAGTTTATACACTCGTCTCCATGCATAGCAGAGTCTATACAGTGCAGCTCCTATAACTTGCATGTCTATACATTGCATTGTGGCGTTTGTGCTCAAAGTATATACATTGTCCATCTTCTTAGTGTCTCATGCATTAACTAAGTCTGTACACTGTCCGTATGACTTAGCGTCTTTGTGCATTGGGCGAAGTCCATACATTGCAGCTCACTTAACTAGCAAGTCTATACATTGGTTGTTGTCCTACAGCATCAACACAAGTCCATACACTGCACTGTAGCATGCACGAAGCTAAGTCCAAACATTAGTCAAGTCTGTACAACGTCATGCATCATTCTTCAAAGTCCATACACTGCACTGTTGCTTGCTCGAGGTGAAGTCTGTACATCCGTCAGTGAACTTCGAAGTCTATACACTGGGATCTTTACCTACGTTCAGTTTTGTAAGTCTGTACATTGGGCTTTCACGTAAAGTCTATACATCCTTGAACTGTGCAAGTCTGTACATCGTTGCTTTGCCAAAGTCTACACATTGTGAACCTTCAAGTCTGTATAGACTTTGCTTCGCTCAAGTCTGTACATCGTCCAGTTGTCTTTGGCAAGTCTTCACATCGTGAAGTCTATACACTCAATTGTCTTGCATTGCATCAAGTATGTACAGCCTTTCCTTTGGCAAGTCTGTACATCGTTCATGAAGTCTGAACAATGAGCAAGTCTGTACATCGGACTAGTCTGCATCGGCTAAGTCCATACATTGTCCAATGCATTGCATGCATCATTCATGAAGTCTATACATCGAGTTGAATGCTGGCTAAGTCTGCACATCGTCTGTCTTACTTAGAGTCTCATGAATAACATGAAGTCAGTACATCGCATATCATTCAAGTCTACACATTGTGCATCATTTTAGTTGAAGCCTGTACATCGTGCATCTAGTGTTTCAAGTCTATACATTGTTGCACGTTGTGTCTGTCTAAGTCTTCACAGTGCTTCTTCATGCATTGAAGTCTGCACATTGCTGCACGCTCATCAAGCCCATACACTGGCATGTCTTTACATTGCCTAGTCTATACATTGGCTGCTGAATGTTCTTCAAAGTCTGCACATTGCATTACACTTCAGCAAGTCTGTACAGCAGTTGCCTTCATATAGGAAGTCTGTACATCGCACAGCACTGCATATATGAAGTCTATACATTCCAGAGTCTGTACATTGCATTCACGTTCACAAAGTCTATACAATGCATTCGAGTTCACAAAGTCTATACAGTGAAGTCTATACAATGCATTGCATCCCACAAATTCTGTACAGGGTTTATACTTAAACTGATAATTCTATTTCGTCTGTCTGACAGGGATTCTTTGCAGGGATTGATGACTTGGCTCGTGATCCAAGGAAGGACGAGGTGCTCAGATGGTGACACGTGGAAGTAGCCCATCCAGGATGCTGCCATGTGGATGAAATTTCCTCGGACCTGGAGAATTCTTTGGGCGGGAAATGTGGAAGCCACACGCCCTTATCCAATCTGCTGCTGGTATATATAGGAGTCTTCTTCTTCAGGAGGAGGCAGATCGAACAGTGGCAAAGTCTATACAGTGAGTGTAAAAGCCTGAAGCAGTAGAGAGCCACCGATCCACAGAGAGAAGAAAAATAGAGAAGAAGAAAAAGAGAGAAGAGAAGATTGAGAGAGATGTGTTGAGAGAGTGAGATTGAGAGAGTTTGATTGAGAGATTGTTCCTCAGACTCTTGGTTCAGATACCAGAGTTGAGCTTTGCTCATTCCGAGCTACATTCCCATTTGGGTTTTCTATTTTCGTTTGCTTCTGTCTTTTATTTCCGAAATTGCTTCTTCAAGCTGTGAGTCAGCTGTTAGCAGAGGTGCTGCCTCTGGACGGGTAAGCTGTAAACCCCAGCGGTTGCAGTGGAGGTCTCCACTCGACAGGTGAAGCTGTAATCCTCAGCAGGCGAGACTTGTCTCCAATAGCAAGCTGTGTTGCTCAGCGGTTTGTAGGCCAAGCTGTATTGCCCAACAGACGCAAGCTGTACTGTGCAGCAGTAAGCCATACTCGGTTGAGTGTGGGGTGGACGTAGGTCTCTGACCGAACCACCTAAAAATCTTGGGTGTCTTGTGTTTGTGAGTTTTCTTGTGATATGCTGTGTGGCTGCATGTGTCGACACTCCTCATAGTGTTCTTTCTATCGCTCAACAGTTGTTTGTTTTAAATTCTGCATTATAGTTCAACTGTGTTTTAAATTAGCCATTAGATCTATTCACCCCCCTCTCGATCCACTCTCAGTGGAGATAGACTGCGTCCATCTAACATAACAAATAGTGCGTAGATGCACTAAGACAAAAGGTCAATGCAGTTGTATCAGCTGTGCTAGTGAGGTTAATGCTACAAGATTCAAAACCCTTAACTTAAGTCCAGATCCAATAAAGGAGTTTGACCCTACAATCAGCATAAGTGACACATGATCCCAAGAATGGTAGGAAAGGTGTCACGTGGACCCAGGAAGCTTATGATTGGGCACATGATCCAAGGCAAACAGTCCAGTCGAAAGGATTTACCACGTGGAAAGCCTCTCACCACTACCTAACACGTGGACTCTTGAATCAAAGCACCTTCTAGAATTCCTTTGGCGGGTGTGTTCCCTCCACATGCTCTCGATGGAATCTTGTGGGGACCATAAGAAATCGCGCCAATGGAAAGAGGATGGAATTAAATTACTTTATCCAAAAAGAATCTCCGGAAGCCTTGTTTTTCATATAAATAGGAAGCATCCTTCTCTGAGTTGTATAGCAGCGACAGAAGGGAACTGTTACAGAAGGCTGCCAAGAGAGGAGTGCTGTGAGGAGAAGAAGTAAAGAAAGAGAGCTGAGGTGAAGAGAAGAGAGTTATCGAGTGAGTAGAATAAAAGAATTGAGAAAAAGAAGGGAGAGTTCAGAGAAGGAGATCGTGAGAGGAAGAAGAAGAAGAGTGAAGCATCTGAGTAGTGAAAGAGTGTGCAGCCATAGATATTTCAGATCTGTGGTCTTTGGATCAAATCCAGACCACTGTGCTCATCGAGCTACATCTGCTTTGTTCATTTCTTTTCTATTATTCTTTTGTTTCCTTGTTTTCTTCTGAATTTTGAAGAGTGATCTAGAGGGGGGTGAATAGATCAATCACCTAATAAAAACATATCATAGCAGCTACCAATGCGGAATTGAAACAAGCTACTGCAGGACGGTCTGAAACCACTCAATCGCAACCAATATATACCTAATCAAGTACATCAGTCCTTATGCGATCCTAAACAACCATCTACCAAGCGATGAGCTGAATGCATCGATGAACACAAGTAACAAAGCAATCGCACAGTAGACAAGGGTTTTTAGGTGGTTCAACCTCAATGCAGAGGTCTACATCCACCCCACACTCAAACCAGAGTGTGGCTACACTGCTGACTCACAGCTTGCCGCTGATCCACAGCTTCGGGGAATAATCGCTACAACCAGCTGAGCTTCACAGCTTGTTGTCCATAGGAATCCTCCTCTACAACCGCTAAGGATTACAGCTTAACCTCTGCTGACACACAACTTGTTTAAGAGTTTCAAAAGCAAAATGAAAGAAAGCGAAAGATCAGAAAACCCAAACGAGAATGTAGCTCAACAACGAGCAAGATCAGCTCAGGTTCTGAACCTGGAGACTGATGACAGACACTCTCTGAAATTCTTCTCTCCAAGATCTCTTCCTTTTTCTCTTCTCAAATCTACTATCTATCAATCTGGATCGGGCTTGCTCTTTTTCTCACTCAGCTTCTTCTCTCAATATTGCACTAGACTCTTCTACCTCGATCTCTCTTCTCTTGAACGAGCATCTCCTTATTAGTAGGAAACATCAGAGAGGTAGGGTGTGTGTTCACAATGCTTCCTGCCCAATTACCTTATCCAGATCTGACATTCCCAGGCCACGTGGTAGCATCCCAGCTCGATTACTTTTCACGTGTCACGATCCTGGCACATCTTCCATTCTTGGATCACGTGCCATTCTCAACTTCCCCGAACGAGCATCCTGTCAAAGTGTTAGACTCGAGGTCAGCTTAAGACAGTTATGCAAGAGATAAAGATTTGCACGGACTTGATATATTGTCAGAGCTGAAGTGCACAGACTCAAATCAGCATTAGATTACATATGCACGAACTTAATGTTCGCGCAGCACACATATGCACAGACTTGATATATCCCCAGATTGGAAGTGCATAGAATATGTGTGTGCGAGATGCAGATGGTGCACTGACATAGTGTGTGCACAAGCATGGAATGCACTGACTATGTATGTGCAAAGTGCGAGGGTTGCACTGACCCGATTTGCCGTAGTCTGCGTTATGCATCATATGAGATATGCACAGACTTACTATACAGCATGCCTACACTTACACAGACTCAAGGATAAGACTCTTATGTACAGACTTACCAAAGACATGTGCATGGACTTTATGTGCACGGTGCAAGAGTTGCACCGACTCAAATGCGTGCGAGGTTAACTAATGCACCGACTTCATGTGCCTTGAACTACGCATGCACGGACTTGGTAGCGTACATCAATAATGATTGCACCGCCTCGAATATGCATGCACGAAGTGTTGCACCGACTCTATTCTTATGCACAGACTAAGTTCAAAGATGCAAACAACAGTTATATGAAAATTTGAAATATAAAGTGCATCAAAATACATACACCATCATGTCAAAATAAAGTCAACACCTCAGTCAACTAAGTCAAACAGTACGGTTGCCATTCACTCAAAACAATTCAGCATGTTGCCAATCACTTAAAACAATGCAGCCCAAAGCAGTACACATACTTCTCATCAAGCCATAGGAGACCCAACATTCTCGCCCTTCAATCCATCTCAAAGGAGACCCAACATTCTCCCCCTTTTTGATGATGGCAACCCCAATAGCCCCAATGGCAATTCCAAAAAATTGACTACCATAAAGATGATGTGTTTTGATGAGACATGAAGCATAATCAGATGATATGCATGAAAATATTGACACTTTGAATGAACTCTAAGTTGTTGTGCAGACTCTCCCCCTGAATAAGATGCTCCCCCTGAACCTATGACTCCTACCCCTTGATCAAAAATATCATGAGCCCCTTCTCTTTCCCTTCTCTCACTTTTTGTGATTAACATCTCTTCTCCTATATGAAAAACTATCCCCTTAAACACGTAGTCTCTCCCCCTTTGCCATCAGAACACAATCTCTTACTTTACCACAAGAAGGGAGAAGAGAAAGACAATAAACTCTCCCCCTTTGCCATCAGCAAATAAGAGGAAGGGAGACGGAGGATAAGAAGGGATAATTCTATGCAATGGTTTGAAAAATGAGCAAATTATGGGACAACCCTTGAGATATAAGAGTCGAGCAATGGGCATTCTTGATTAAATTCTGGTTTAACAATTATAGAAGGTAGAGTAAAGTCACTGACTTTCTGAAATAAGGTTATAGACTCTGTTTATAGCAATGAACCTAAGTCACATAACCATAATAGTCTAGGGCAAGACAATACCCTACTAATTTCAGAGATAGTGAATATCAAGGAAAATCACCTGAATTTGTATTGAGGTTAAACAATTGGCGCTCAATGACTTTTGAATCTCAAGAGTTACAGCAATTGTTTTTCACTTCTAATTTTAAAGCTGAACTCAGTGAACAGACAAGTGTCATTTATGCCGTTGACGTTAGGTGTACACGTGGGTTAGACGCCAGTACCCCCTATTAATAAGCATAAATTACTATATCTGCCACTGATTAAAAACTACCAAGATTATTTACACTTTTGACATTAAGAGTACACGTTTATCAGACGCTAGTACCCCCAGTTAGTGAAATCACCCCTATAGATTTGACCATATGAACAGAGATAACATGAAGCACTTCATGACATGAGGTCCACTCCATTTCTTTGATGGAGGGTTCAGTTTCTCAGTGCAATTCAACCACTGTTCTGCCACTTTGTTCATTTATTTTCTTTAATGATCTTATTGTTGCTGCCCTTATAACTTTTCGGAGTGACTTATTTAAAAACAATACAGACTCTAGTTTTTTGACCCTAGACTTCACTAAGTCTGTCATGTTCAGATACTGTGAAGACCTTTTCTATTATAACCATGAAAGAGAGGTTAAGAGTTATAAATGTTTCTATCACCTTATTTTCTGAAGATAGTCTTTTGAATTCTACAGTCTATTAAAGTTAAACCTTCAGTTCATTCAATGAGCACATGTGATTTTTATAACAGAAGAGTTGTAATAATTGCAGCTCATAGTAATGAACCAATTACTAGACAGTTATCCATCAGAATAAGGGAGTATACAATGAAGTATAGAATCAGCTCAAAGAGTTTCAAGGAGAGTAGTTTCAAGCAAAATCAATTGATACCAATGACATAAGTGATGCTAGATGATAAGGACTTCTGAGACTGAGGAGAGAGTAGAAAGAGTTGAACTCAGTTCAGACATTGCTACCCTCCCCTTGACATCAAGATGCACTGACTTTGATATGCAAAAAGTAGACCTTGCACCGACCTTAACATGCAGGACATAGACAATGCACCGACTGTGTATGCGAGTGATGTGAAGATGCATCGACTATGTGTAAAATTGTATTGACAGAACCTTGGTGTAGAACATGCATTAGACTTAAATGCTCACACAATGCATCGACTATATGCGAGAAATGCAACGACTTATACTCTGTGCAAGATTATGCATCGACTTCATAACTCAACAGTGCAAGACATGCATATTACATTTCAACTGTGCAAAGCAATTGTTCAGACATCAGAAGTTGTTTATTCAAAATTCAGAAGCAGACTAACACAGAATTATTTTTCAAGCCATATACATTTCAAATAAAGGATGAAATCATGAATCATTTTCATGCTGAAATTTACATAGCCCAAATTCTCTTCTTAGATGTTTAAAGCTTTCATTTCTAAGAGGCTTAGTAAAAATATCAGCAATCTATTTTTCGGTTTCAACAAAATGTAGTTCAATTTCATTTTTGCTTACTGCATCTCTAAGGAAATGGTGTTTGATTTCAATGTGCTTAGTCCTAGAGTGATGAATAGGATTTTTGGTAAGGCAGATAGCACTGGTGTTATCACATAAAATTGGAATACATCCCAAATTTATCTGATAATCTAAAAGTTGGTGCTTGATCCATAGTACCTGAGCTGTATAATTCCCTGCAACGACATATTCTGCCTCTGCAGTAGACAAGGCAACTGTGTGTTGCTTCTTGGAAGCCCAAGATACTAGGCAACCACCTAGGAATTGGCAGTAGCCACCAGTGCTTTTCCTATCTACCCGACACCCTGCATAGTCTGCATCAGTGTATGCTAGAAGCTATAGTTCACACTTAGCAGGGTACCAAAGCCCAAGTTCTTGGGTGCCTGATAGATCCTAATTTTTTTTTTCACTACACTAAAGTGAGACTCCTTAGGACTAGCCTGAAATGTAGCACATAAACACACTGCAAACTGTATATCAGGCCTAGATGCAGTAAGGTAAAGAAGGGATCCTATCATACCTATCTACATCTTGTTATCAATTGTTTTACCTTTGGAGTCTTCATCAAGACTTGTTGAAATACCAATTGGTGCTGTAATTTCCTTGAGGTTTTCAAATTTAAGCTTCTTCAGTAGGTCCCTTATGTACTTAGACTGGGTGATGAATGTTCCATCTTTGGTTTGGGTCACCTGCAGTCCAAGAAACAATTTTAGCTCACCCATTGAGCTCATCTCAAATTCTTGTGTCATCAAGTCAGAAAATTCCTTACACATCTTCGGGTTAGTTGAACCGAAAATGATATGATCTACATATATCTGAACAATGAGAATGTCTGGATGACATATCTTGGTAAACAGCATTTGGTCAATCTCACCTCTAGAGAATTTCTTTTTAGTAAGGAATTTGCTAAGCCTGTCATACCAAGCTCTAAGAGTTTGCTTCAAACCATAGAGAGCTTTATTCAATTTATAAACATGACTAGGGAAATCTAAGCATTCAGAACCAGGAGGTTGTCTTACAAAGACATCATCTTTTATTTCCCCATTTAAGAAAGCAGATTTCACATCCATCTACTGGAGAGTTATTCCTAGTGAGCATGCATAAGCAAGTAAAATCCTAATTGCCTTTAACCTAGCTACAAGGGCAAAAGATTCGTTGAAGTCAATTCCAAATTCTTGATTGTACCCCTGAGCTACAAGTCTAGATTTATTCTTAACCACGTTTCTCTGCTCATCAGTTTCATTTCTAAAAACCCATTTAGTCCCAATGACAATTCCATGATCAGGAGGTGGGACTAGGTTCCACACTTTGTTCCTATCAAACTGATTCAACTCCTCGTGCATGGCATTGATCCAATGCACATCATTTAGGGCACTATCAATGGTCTTGGGTTCTACATGAGAAACTAATGCAAAAGCATTCAATTCATTTTGAGCTTGAAAGAAACCTCTGGTCCTGGGGGGTTCATGCAAGTTGCCAATGACATTATCTACAGGATGGTCTTTAAGAAATCTAACATTGATAATTTGGTTGCCTTGACCTTCATTTACCTCCCCCTGAACAGCAGGCTCCTCTGCATTGTTATCTTCAGGTTCATCTTCCTGATCTAATTGGTCTGCAGACTTTCCTTCCTTCAAGATTTCTCCATCATATTCTTTCTTGCTTAGACCATTATCAAATTTAGTCAGGGTTTCATCGAAGACTACATGTGGAGACTCTTCAACAGTTTTGGAATTTATATTGTACACCCTATATGCTCTAGTAGTTTCAGAATATCCTAAGAAAATTCATGGATCACTTTTAGGTTCAAACTTATCAAGGTCTCTTTTATCATTGACATGAATTGTCACGCCCCGAGCCTTTATTACAGCGGAAGACTCACTCGGGGAGCGCGAACAGCCGGCATGGTAAGCCTCTTGCAAGCAAGAATCAATCAGAGCGCAAGACAATCGCACAAGTAAATGCAATTGCACAAGATTTAATCAAACTTCAACTTTATTTCATAATGCTCAATATTCAAGATACAATCACTAATTTGATTTCCATTCTACTAGACTCAAGAAATAGGAAAATTACATTGACTCAATCTAGACACTTTAACTTCCTAAGTCTTCACTCTCATCTTTATAACACTTTCACTCGCTTCCGGACCCGCTACTAGTATAACCCGAATCTGAATCCGAACTATTTTTATCTCCTGAAAAATATTGGAAAGTAGGTCATGAGCACACTTGCCCAGTAGGTATCTTCGCATCAACATGAAGGCACTATTTAAGTATTTATCATTTTAGCTCTAAAGAAACAAGGTAAAATCATGCGAATGCAAATCAATCATGCGATCAAATCAATAGAAACAAGATAACCATGTAAGATAGAATGTTCAAGAATGAGCTAGCAAGAATATAACAAGAACATGATATTGGCTTTCCATGAACAAGAATGTAACGAGATTGTACTAGCAAGCCACATATTCATCACACTAGTCTCTTTTGAGTACATAGTTCGTGAATTTCTATGGAATATCAAGCAAGAATGTCATGTCGTGCCGTGGATCTTCACTTATTTATAGAAATAGTACTCCCAACACAATGCGACGCCAGTAGCATCATACCCCATGATTTATAAAATAGTATGTTTCCGCAATCAGCCGAGGGGACTAGCATAGAGCCCTTGAACACAATCAGTGCTCGATCGCATCTTCAGTTATAAATTAAGCTACATCCACGCAGTATAACAGTAAAGTATGGCCAAGAATATAGCACTTCCAATAATTCCATGATAACAATAATCAATGAATGAATGCTTCAATTTTGAATATATGAGATCAAAAATGACATTTAAACTAAGTTATGCTTATAGAATAAATCGGCAGCATAACGGTATATTTCCTTTACTTCCATTACATTAGATCAATTTAAGCAATATGATAAGTTCTAGATCATCAAGGTTTGTCTAGAATCATTGAAATATCAACCCTTGGTCAAACCTTGGGTTAACATAAACAAGCTATGTAACGGTCATTGGCTGGGCCGTTACATTATGTAACGCGCAAGTAATAGGCCGTTACAGTGATCTGAGTCCAGAAGGATAAAAATAGACCCAGAGGAATGTGACGGTCTGGCACTGGGCCGTTACGTGATCCTGACGGTCCAGTTCAAGTCCGTTACATTTCAAGAATCAAAACCACGATAGAGTGTTCTAATAATGGGCTTTCATTGGTACAACCAACTCGGCGTCCTAGTGGGAATCCCAGGCTCGCGGAGAATTACGGAGGCCTTGAAACAATGATTTCCTAGTCCATTAGAAGGATTATCCAATAGAGAGGTCCTCATGTCCAGGATTGTGTTCCTATAGCGCAAAGTGTGAACTAATGACGACATACCGGAATATGTGCCATGTACTTATAGAATTGACTCTATTGACAAAGAGAGACATGTATAATCAAAGTGAAAATCATGGTGAACTCCGTCAATACAACGTCTAAAAGTCATGCTTTATAATACAAGACTATAGAATTTTGGCATGAAATTAACATATCCTTAAAATATCATTAAGATATCAAAACATGCAATACCTATCATGCACAATCAGATATCCTAAAAATCATATAATCAGGTTAAAACTTAAGTAACTATGCTTAATCAATAAATAATATTGGCAAGTTATTTTCTATCTTAGGTTTAACAGAACGCAGGATATAACGGTCTTAAAAGGGGGCCTCACAGTGAAAGTGACGGTCATGATCAAGCCGTTACTTGAATGTAACGCGTCTGTCCAAGCGCGTTAGAAACATCAGTGCAATTCGAATACTACAGAGTTTGTAACGGTCGGTAGTAGGGCCGTTACTTGAAAGTGACGGTCCTATGCTTGTGCGTTACAGTATCTGCTAACAGAAACAATCATAGAAACTAAGAGATCAACTCACATCATGTCTTTTATCAAAACATGATGAGTTTCTAGTCATGTTAACAAAGTAAGGCCATCTACATGCATAGGTAATCATGAATAGATGAATAGTCATGTTTTAATTTCTTAATTTGGCTAAGAGGTGCATGATGTGTAAAATCATGAAATCAATGCTCTATAATGCATGGAATTCAATCAAACTAGAGGGCTTTTAGTCCTATCATGCTGTTTTTGCCGTTCATGAGATAACCTACCTCCTACTTAGACTGTAGTTTCTGAATTTGGTTGAGAACCTTGCCCTAGATCCCTTCCTTCTTTTGTGACTTTTTCAGCAACTTCTTTAGGCTCTAACTCCACGCCCTCTTGACCTAAAGATGTGAAATTCGGAGGGGAGTTAGTCTAAAGTATTGTAAACAAATACCTCTAAAGAACTTACCTGAGATAATGACTCCTTACCTTGCTTATTTACGTCCCAAAAGTAGGGGTCGCACAGTTCAGAACTATGCCCTATTTATAGAGTTTACGCTAGGGTTTAAGGATTAGATCGAGTTTAGAGTCCTTATTTCATCAAATCCCAATCTCTAAGAGTCCTTAGTAACATTACAAGCCTTCCCAAGTCGATCCATAGTGGATAGGAACATCAAGTTCCAATCTTTTCATGAGTTCCTTCACTCACGAAACTTACAGGCATGTAACGGTCTGGAGACCATGCGTTACATGGATGTAGCGGTCTTACGATAGACCGTTACAGTCATCGTAGGTAGAATTTCTAAATCATTAAAACTCTTTTGTTAATTATCCACATCATTATATATATATAATTAATACTTATCCTAAAATCTGTGGATAGGCTTGAATACCTTCTAGAATATGGGCCTAACTTAATGGGCCTGAGTTAAAAACCTTTTATACTTTAATTAAGTGGGTTGGATTAATTGATCAACACTACTTGGCCTTATAATGACTTATTAATCAAATAAACTATTTATAAATTTATTTAGGCCTTTATTATTTATGAAGTTGTGGGGCACTACACCCTCCCCCACTTAGAAAGAATTTGGTCCCCAAATTCAATACATGGATTGAGGAGAGTGTACTTATAGTCAAACAATTCTGGGAATCTTTTCTTCATGGCTGATTCTGTTTCCCATGTTGCTTCATAAGGCCATGCTTTCTTCCATTGAATCTTAACCATAGGAATGACCTTATTTCTGAGTTGACGTACTGCTCGTTCCAAAATCTTCATTGGCGTTTGTTCATATGTCAAGTCCTTCTGAATCTCCAGATTGTCATAAGTGATAATGTGATCTGGATCATACACATACTTCTTCAGCATCGAGACGTGAAATACGTCATGAACTCCTGCTAACTGTGGTGGCAAAGCCAATTTATAAGCCACTTCACCGATCCTTTCGAGGATTTCAAATGGACCAATAAATCTTGGAGTTAGCTTTCCTTTAATGCCAAATCTTCGAATACCACGACCCGGAGAAACCTTTAGATATACATGTTCTCCTACTTGAAATTCCAAGTCGCGCCTTCGATTGTCAGCATAAGATTTCTGCCTATCTTGTGCCATTTTCATCCTTTCCTGAATGAGCTTGATTTTCTCTGTAGAATCCCTGATTAAATCGGGGCCTAAAAATTACCTTTCCCCTATTTCATTCCAGCATATTGGTGATCGATAACTTTTCCCATATAGAGCTTCAAAAGGTGCCATTTGTATGCTTGCTTGATAGCTGTTGTTATATGCAAATTCTACCAAAGGCAAGTGATCATGCCAACTTCCTCCAAAATCAATGACACAAGCCCTGAGCATATCTTCTACCACCTGATTTGTCCTTTCTGTTTGACCATCAATTTGTGGATGGAAAGCAGTGCTAAAATTCAATCTAGTCCCAAGTGAATGTTGTAGGCTCTTCCAGAATTGTGATGTGAATCGGGGATCTCTATCTGATACAATAGCGACAGGGACTCCATGTAACTTGACAATTTCTTTTATGTATAGTGCTGCTAGAATATCTACAGACCATCGACTTTTTATTGGTATGAAATGTGCAGATTTAGTCAATCGGTCTATAATTACCTATATTCCATCGTGTCGACCTCTTGTCTTAGGTAGTCCCATAATGAAATCCATTCCTATGCTCCCCATTTCCATTCCGGAATACTTAAGGGATGTAATTTACCTGCGGGTCTGAAATGTTCCGCCTTCACTTGTTGACATGTGAGACACCGAGATACGAGGTCAGCTACTTCCCTCTTCATATTGGGCCACCAAAAGTTTCTTTTCAAATCCTGATACATTTTTGTACCTCTTGGATGAATGGTATACTTTGATTTATGTGCTTCTTCTAAGATCAATTTCTTTGTATCTTCATGATCGGGTATACACATTCGGCCATTGAATAGCATTCTTCCATCTTCGGATATAGAAAAATCCGGTCTTTGTTCAATATTGGCCTTAATTTCTAGTAAAATTGGGTCATCCTCTTGTAACTTGGCCAAATCCTCAATCAATGTTGGTTGAGCTCGGATATTTGCCATGAAACAATTATCTTCCTTAATGTCAACATCTAGATTCAATTGAGCAAATTGAGGAACAAGGTTAGTCATACTAATCATGAGACTTGATAACATACCCATTGGTTTCTTGCTGAGTGCATCTGCTATAGCATTTGCCTTGCCAGGGTGATATTGAATAGCGAAATCGAAGTCTTTAAGATATTCCAACCATCTCCTCTGCCTCATGTTAAGCTCTTTTTGAGAAAATAAATATTTCAAACTCTTATGGTCTAAATAGACAGTGAACTTTTCTCCATAAAGATAATGACGCCAAATCTTCAAAGTGAAGATAACTGCTGCCAATTCTAAATCATGTACAAGATAATTTTCTTCGTGACGTTTCAATTGTCCTGAAGAATAGCAAATCACCTTTCCATCTTGCATAAGGACACACCCTAAGCCAATTCCAGATGCATCCGTATATACTTCAAATCCAGCACCCTCTATTGGTAGTGACAAAACAGGGGTTGTTGTAAGATGATTCTTAAGACTTTGGAAACTCTTTTCACAGTCCTTCGACCAGACAAACGGATTTTCTTTTCTGGTAAGTCTAGTTAAAGGAACCGCGATCTTTGAAAAGTCCTTTATGAATCTTCTATAATAACCTGCTAGACCCAAAAAGCTTCTAACTTCAGACACAGTCGTTGGTCGACTCCAATCTCTGACAGCTTTTACCTTAGAAGGATCCACAGCAATACCTTCTTTTGAAATAATGTGGCCTAGGAACGAGACTTCCTTGAGCCAAAATTCACACTTATTGAGTTTGGCATAAAGTTTATATTCTCTAAGTGTTTGCAAGGCTATCCTTAGATGTTCTTCATGTTCTTCTTTTGTCTTGGAGTATATCAGGATATCATTGATGTAGACGACGATGAACTGATCTAAATATGGCTGGAAGACACTGTTCATAAGTTGCATGAATGTTGCTGGGGCATTAGTTAACCCAAACGGCATTACCACAAATTCATAGTGGCCATAACGACTTCGAAAAGCCGATTTGTAAATGTCCTCTTCTTTGATTCTAAGCTGATGATAACCTGATCTTAGGTCAATCTTAGAAAAATATTCTGCTCCCGAAAGCTGATCGAAGAGCTCATCAATACGCGGCAATGGGTATTTGTTCTTGATTGTAAGTTGATTCAAACGCCGGTAGTCAATGCATAACCTGAGAGAACAATCCTTGTTCTTGACAAATAGAACCGGCGCACCCCAAGGGGATGTGCTAGGTCTGATAAAACCCTTGTCTAGAAGTTCCTGTAATTGCTTCTTTAATTCTTTGAGTTCTGTGTGGGACATCCTGCAAGGGGCTATAGAAACAGGTGCCACACCTGGAATGAGTTCGATGGTAAAGTTTACTTCCCTCTCGGGCGGTAAATTAAGTAGTTCAGATGGGAACATGTCCGGGAATTCATTTGCAATAGGAATGTTTGCTAGGATAATTTCCTTAGATTCGGTGACAATGACTGAAGCAAGAAAAGCTTCACATCCTTGCGAGATAAGTTTGCAAACGTGTAGAGAAGATATAATGGTAGGATGCTTCTTGTATCTGATGCCAAGAAAGGAAAATCTTGGAAGACCGGGCTTTTGGAAAGATATAATCCTATTTCGGCAGTTGATGTAAGCATCATGGTCTACAAGCCAATCTACCCCTAAAATGGCATCATACCCTTTCATGTCAAGGCATACTAAGTTTGCGGGGAGATTGTGTCCTTCTACCACTACCTCACAATCAGGATAATAGTTGGTAAGCTTAGTTCTAGATCCTAAAGGTGTAGTAATAGTGAGATCTGAAGGTAGGGGAACTGATGTAGTTGGTAAGGTTTTTACAAAAGTGGTGGAGATAAAAGAATGAGAAGCACCAGTATCAAATAGCACGAATGCAGGACGAGAACAGATTTGAAGAGTACCTTCCATGAGCCCATCATTTTGATCCCTGGGATCTTCTTCTTCATCTATAACTGCATTGATGCGAGCCTGCCTCCTACGACCTCCATTATTTGGTTGGTCTTTCATAAGGGGCCAATCTGGCACACGATGCTCCCTACTCCCACAGTGCAAACAAGCACCTAGGCGCTTCCAGCATTCTTCAGCCGAGTGGCCGAATTTCTAACAAAAGGTGCACTCCGAGGCGACTTGCTCCTTTTCTTCCTTCACCTTTTTACTACTCTTTTGAGAACTTCCATCGTTCCCGTTCCTTGATCTTTTCTTATTATCACGGCTTTTGTATGGTTCCGTGATACTGAACTTCTCCTTCTTATAATGTCGATCAGAGCGCCGGCTAGATTCTTCTCCCTTTCCTTTCAACCTTTCAACCTTCTCTAAGGTCCTCTCGCATAAATATGCCCTTTGAACCATCTCCGCATAAGTGCGGATATTCTGTGTCCCCAGTTGTTGAATGAAATCGGGCAGTAACCCGTCCATAAATCGGTTTGCTTTTAATAAGTCTGTACTAATCAAATGTGGTGCATACGGTGCTAGCCTTGAAAACTGCAACTCATATTCTGCCACGGACATCATCCCTTGACGAAGGGAGGCAAACTCCATAGCCTTCCTTTCCTTTACATGCTCGGAGAAATATTTGGCTCGGAATAAAGTGAGAAAAACATTCCATGTATGTGGCGCATCGGCTGGAGGTGCCGGAACTGATTTCCACCAAGTGCGAGCATCCTTGTTTAATTGGAACGTAGCTAGATGGACTTTCTCCTGATCAGTGCATTGAATAACATCAAATATCCTATTCATCTTATCGATCAAATTTTCTGCTTCGTCTAGATTGAAGATCCATAGAAACGCGGGGGATTTAGACTCTGAAAATTGCGATGAAGGTCTCCTGCCCTTGCCCCCGCACCACCTTGTGCTATAGTTTGCAGTGCCTGGGTGAGGCCGGCAACAGTTTGTTGCATACCATCCCAATCTACGCGATGAGCCATGATAAGAATAATAAGGTACCTGAGAGAAAATAACAACTTGTTATTTCTCATGAATATTGGAATAAGCATAATAAATCTTAAACTAATTAGCTATCTTATCCCTGGCTCTACCCAATTCTCACATGGATACGGAAATTTTCTTCCTTAGTTCATAGGTATGGGTATTTAAACCTTGGACTTATCCTATGACATGACTCTTTTTCTTAAGTCCTGAGACTTAGGCTCTGATACAAACTTAACTGTCACGCCCCGAGCCTTTATTATAGCGGAAGACTCGCTTGGGGAGCCCGAACAGCCGGCATGGTAAGCCTCTTGTAAGCAAGAATCAATCAGAGCGCAAGACAATCACACAAGTAAATGTAATTGCACAAGATTTAATCAAACTTCAACTTTATTTCATAATGCTCAATATTCAAGATACAATCACTAATTTGATTTCCATTCTACTAGACTCAAGAAATAAGAAAATTACATTTATTCAATCTAGACACTTTAACTTCCGAAGTCTTCACTCTCATTTTTATAACACTTTCACTCGCTTCCGGACCCGCTACTAGTATAGCCCTAATCCGAATCCGAACTATTTCCATCTCCTGAAAAACATTGGAAAGTAGGTCATGAGCACACTTGCCCAGTAGGTATCTTCGCATCAACATGAAGGCACTATTTAAGTATTTATCATTTTAGCTCTAAAGAAATAAGGTAAAATCATGCGAATGCGAATCAATCATGCGATCAAATCAATAGAAACAAGATAACCATGTAAGATAGAATGATCAAGAATGAGCTAGCAAGAATATAACAAGAACATGATATTGGCCTTCTATGAACAAGAATGTAACGAGATTTTACTAGCAAGCCACATATTCATCACACTAGTCTCTTTTGAGAACATAGTTCGTGAATTTCTGTGGAATATCAAGCAAGAATGTCATGGCGTGCCGTGGATCTTCACTTATTTATAGAAATAGTACTCCTAACGCAATGCAACGCCAGTAGCATCATACCCCATGGTTTATAAAATAGTATGTTTGCGGTAATCAGCCGAGGGGACTAGCATAGAGCCCTTGAACACAATCAGTGCTCGATCGCATCTTCAGTTATAAATTAAGCTACTTCCACGCAGTATAACAGTAAAGTATGGCCAAGAATATAGCACTTCCAATAATTCCATGGTAACAATAATCAATGAATGAATGCTTCAATTTTGAATATATGACATCAAGAATGACATTTAAACTAAGTTATGCTTATAGAATAAATCGGCAGCATAACGGTATATTTCCTTTACTTCCATTACATTAGATCAATTTAAGCAATATGACAAGTTCTAGATCATCAAGGTTTGTCTAGAATCATTGAAATATCAACCCTTGGTCAAACCTTGGGTTAACATAAACAAGCTATGTAACAGTCATTGGCTGGGCCGTTACATTATGTAACGCGCAAGTAATAGGCCGTTACAGTGATCCGAGTCCAGAAGGATAAAAATAGACCCAGAGGAATGTGACGGTCTGGCACTGGGCCGTTACGTGATCCTGACGGTCCAGTTCAAGGCCGTTACATTTCAAGAATCAAAACCATGATAGAGTGTTCTAATAATGGGCTTTCATTGGTACAACCAACTCGGCGTCCTAGTGGGAATCCCAGGCTCGCGGAGAATTACGAAGGCCCTGAAATAATGATTTTCTAGTCCATTAGAAGGATTATCCAATAGAGAGGTTCTCATGTCCAGGATTGTGTTCCTATAGCGTAAAGTGTGAACTAATGACGACATACCGGAATATGTGCCATGTACTTATAGAATTAACTCTATTGACAAAGAGAGACATGTATAATCAAAGTGAAAATCGTGGTGAACTCCGTCAACACAACGTCTAAAAGTCATGCTTTATAATACAAGACTATAGAATTTTGGCATGAAATTAACATATCCTTAAAATATCATTAAGATATCAAAACATGCAATACCTATCATGCACAATCAGATATCCTAAAAATCATATAATCAAGTTAAAACTTAAGTAACTATGCTTAATCAATAAATAATATTGGCAAGTTATTTTCTATCTTAGGGTTGACAGAACGCAGGATATAACGGTCTTAAGAGGGGGCCTCACAGTGAAAGTGACGGTCATGATCAAGCCGTTACTTGCATGTAACGCGTCTGTCCAAGCGCGTTAGAAACATCAGTGCAATTCGAATACTACAGAGTTTGTAACGGTCTGTAGTAGGGCCGTTACTTGAAAGTGACGGTCCTATGCTAGTGCGTTACAGTATCTGCCAACAGAAACAATCATAGAAACTAAGAGATCAACTCACATCATGTCTTTTATCAAAACATGATGAGTTTCTAGTCATGTTAACAAAGTAAGGCCATCTACATGCATAGGTAATCATGAATAGATGAATAGTCATGTTTTAATTTCTTAATTTGGCTAAGAGGTGCATGATGTGCAAAAACATGAAATCAATGCTCTATAATGCATGGACTTCAATCAAACTAGAGGGCTTTTAGTCCTATCATGCTGTTTTTGCCGTTCATGAGATAACCTACCTCTTACTTAGACTGTAGTTTCTGAATTTGGTTGAGAACCTTGCCCTAGATCCCTTCCTTCTTTTGTGACTTTTTCAGCAACTTCTTTAGGCTCTAACTCCACGCCCTCTTGACCTAAAGATGTGAAATTCGGAGGGGAGTTAGTCTAAAGTATTGTAAACAAATACCTCTAAAGAACTTACCTGAGATAATGACTCCTTACCTTGCTTCTTTACGTCCCAAAAGTAGGGGTCGCACAGTTCAGAACTATGCCCTATTTATAGAGTTTAGGCTAGGGTTTAAGGATTAGATCAAGTTTAGAGTCCTTATTTCATCAAATCCCAATCTCTAAGAGTCCTTAGTAACATTACAAGCCTTCCCAAGTCGATCCATAGTGGATAGGAACATCAAGTTCCAATCTTTTAATGAGTTCCTTCACTCACGAAACTTACAGGCATGTAACGGTCTGGAGACCACACGTTACATGGATGTAGCGGTCTTACGATAGACCGTTACAGTCATCGTAGGTAGAATTTCTAAATCATTAAAACTCTTTTGTTAATTATCCACATCATTATATATATATATAATTAATACTTATCCTAAAATCTGTGGATAGGCTTGAATACCTTCTAGAATATGGGCCTAACTTAATGGGCCTGAGTTAAAAACCTTTTAGACTTTAATTAAGTGGGTTGGGTTAATTGATCAACACTACTTGGCCTTATAATGACTTATTAATCAAATAAACCATTTATAAATTTATTTAGGCCTTTATTATTTATGAAGTTCTGGGGCACTACATGAATAAAATACCTACAGCCAAAGACCTTGAAGTGAGCAAGTGAAGGTTTCTTACCCTTGAGGATTTCATATGGAGTTTTCTGGGTAAATGGCCTTACCATGGCTTTGTTAATTACATGGCATGCAGTATTGACTGCCTCTTCCCAAAAGTTCTTTGGTAGGCTACCCTCCACTTGCAATGTATGGGCCATCTCCACAAGAGTCTGGTTCATCCTTTCCACTACTCCATTTTGCTCTGGTGTTCTAGGGGAGGGGAACCGATGAGTGATGCCATTGTCCCTGCAAAACTCATCAAATTGTGAGTTTTCAAACTCACCGCCATGATCAGATAAAATATTTTCAAATGATTTTTCATTTTTCTATTTGATTTTCAAATAGAACTCTTGAAATTCATTGAAAGCATCATTTTTATGAGTAAGGAAGAACACCCAAGTAAACCTAGAGAAGTCATCAACTAATTCATATCCATATCTCCTACCTGACAAGCTGACAGATCTTGTGGGTCCGAAAAGGTCCATATGAATCAGCTCATAAGGTTTGGAAGACATGTTTTCAGTTCTAGATTTAAATGACTTCCTATTTTGCTTGGACTATGTGCATGCATCACAAACTTTATTTTCCTTTTTAAATGAAATTTTAGGGTGTCCTCTAACCATGCTATGTTTATTCAATTTATGCAAAACAGTGTAACTGTTGGATTTTTGTGACTTCCCTAGTGTTTTGATGATGAGCATCACTATGTTAAATATTGTCATTTTAATCAGATTTCTTGCGTAATGTTATGCATTTGAAATCTCCATGATTAACAGGAAAACTGCTATGAGGTAGTACCTTGTATGTCCGTACTGTTCCTTTCATACTTCGTGTTGTTTGTGTTTACTACACTTCGTGTTGTCCTGCTGTACGTCGTGTTGTTCCAACTATGTTGTTGATTGTCTTCGTGCTATTTACTGAAGCAGCTCGATTCGTTCTGATTGTCTTCGTGTCGGTATTTGTTCCATAGCATGCTGAATACTCCAGCACCTCGTGTCGTTGCTTCAAGTATTTAGTTGCTCATCTCGAGTCATCCTTTTTATTTTTGCTATTGTGTTTTCGTGTCATTTACTGTAGTTACTCGAGTCGTTTCACTACTTTCACGGTTTTGTCACTTGTCGTTGTAGCCGGTTATGTCTTCTGTCCTCGTGTTGTTTTTCCTAGACCCCGTGTCCTTTTTGCTTTGTGACCACACTTTGTGTCGGTTTCTGTTTTCGTCTTCAGGTTGTTTTCAGTCTGTGTCGTCCTCGTTTACGAGTCGTTTTCCTATGTCTTCAAGTCATGTTAGTGTAAAGTGTCGTTTCACTTCGTGCCGTTCCCGTTGCTGTTTGATACCTCGTGTTATCTTGTGTGTTTGTGTCTTCGTGTTATCTTTTGTGCTTGTGTCTTCGTGTTATTTTTTGCGTTTGAGTCTTCTTGTTACTTTTGTGTTTTGTGTCTTAGTGTTGTTTTTAATGTCTTCATGTTGCTGTAGTCATCTGACCTCGTGTCATTCTTTCTTTATTTCGTGCTGTAGTCATCTTGTGTATCTCGTGTCATTCTCAGTATAGTGCATCTCGTATTGCTATTACATACCTCATGCAGCTTTAGTTTTTGTGGCCCTGAGTTTTAATGGTTTTTATTTCTTTGCAGGAGAAGAAGAAAAACAAAAGGAAGAAGGTGGTCCGAGGAAGAATATTCCCCGGCGTCTGGGCTGCACGTGATCCAATACTCAAGGAACCAATGCTATAAGGGCACGTGGCAAGAAGGTTCTGGATCAAGCGCGGGAAGCACACGCCTTGCATGAACCCTCCTGATCGCTTATAAAAGCATTGCCTCACCATCTACGAAGAGGTGAGAGCTCCAAGATTACAGGAAAGAAATTTGAGTGAGAGCAGACGAGAAGGAGCCTCCCTGAGAAACTAGAGTGATCCAGTTGAGAGAGAGAAGAGAGAGCAGAAGAGTGATCAGAAGATGGGTATTGACTTACGGATCAAATCTGAAGTCTGCTGCTCAGTTTGAGCTACATTGTTTCCAGTTTCTGAAATTTCGCTTCCGTCTTTATTGTTTTCATTTTTTTCTGTCTTTTCTTTCTTGATTGAAAGTTATCTGTGTTACCTCCTGGTGTTCAGGGGAAGAGAGAGACGTGTTCTCTCTGGTTCACTTGCAATAGAGGTTGCAGTATTGTTCCCTCTCGTAGAAGAGGTGTTCCCTCTAGGGTTCAGAGGAAGAGAGACCTTGGTCTCTGGTTCTAGTGACTGCAAATCACTAGTGTTCCCTCCGGTTGGAGGAAGAGGAACTTGTTTCCTAATTTCTAGGGACTTGGCGTCCTTAGGGTTTCCTCCGGGTGTGGAGGAAGAGGGGAGGGTGTTCCCCTGGTGAAGCTGTGAATCAGCCGTTGTCGCAGACTGAGTCTGCTTTGCTAGCAGGTGCTAGTGGAAACCTCACTTCGATTTGAAGTGAAGGGTGGACGTAGGCAGACTGGAGGTCTGACCGAACCACCTTAAAAACCTCTGAGTACTCGTGTGATTGTCTGTGGTGTTTTTGTGGTGTGCCTTCTATCCACTCGAGCTATTGTCCGCACTGCGTTTTTTGTGGGTTCAACTCCGAGAGTGCTTGTTTTAAGTGAATCATTCTTCAGTATTTTTTAATCGGTTGAGAACCGTGATCTATTCATCCCCTCCCCTTCTAGATCACGTGATATTTCTCATATCACTTGGTATCAGAGCGGGTATTTCCCAATATGTGGTCCAACGGCCAGGGAAACGGTCCGCTGGTCCTCGCAGCTACATTGCTGAAGGGCAGTCAATCACCCGTCCCCCTTTCTTTGATGGTAATAACTATTTTTTTTGGAAGAACAGGATGGAAGTCTTTATCAGGGCCCAAAGCCACAAGCTCTGGAAAGTAATTACAGATGGTCCGTACCAACTTCCACCGAACGAAGACATGTGGACAGAGGAACAGGTTAAACTCTCCACATTGAATTGGACAGCTCTTAGCATCATACAGTGCGCTGTCCACCCGGAAGAGTACTTGAGGATTTCAGCGTGCAAGACTGCAAAGAAAATGTGGGATGAATTGCAGTTAATTTATGAGGGCACCTCTCAAGTGAAAGCTACCAAGATCAATATGCTTACAACTCAGTATGAGTTGTTTAAGATGAAGCCAGAAGAGTCGATCACAGAAATGTATGCTAGATTATCTGTGATCATCAATAGTCTGAGAGGATTTGGAAATGAGATTCAGCAAGAAGACATTGTCAGGAAGATCCTTAGGTCCCTAACTCCCATCTGGGATACTAAGGTGACCGTCATAGAGGAATCTAGAGATTTATCCACCATGTCAGTAACCCAGCAGATTGGGTCTCTTATGACCCACAAAATGAACTTCAAACAAGGGAATGATGGACATGACAGAAAGGGAAAGAATGTTGCTCTAAAAGTCTCACGACATACTAAGAAGAGCAGCAGCAGCAGCAGCAGTGGTGGTAGCAGCGAAGACTCTAACGGATTCTCAGACCTGGACAAGGGGGAGCAGGCCATGCTCACCAGGCAATTCAGAAAGTTCTTGAAGACTAAAGGGAAATTCTACAGGAGAAAGAGATTCAATGCTGCAAGGAAGTCTCCTGAACGAGAACTTGAGAAGAACCGGTTTGTTAAGAAGGTTACATGCTACCATTGTCAGAAACCTGGTCACATGAAAAGTGAATGTCCAGAGCTGCAAGCTAAGGCTCCCGGATACCAGAAGATGGTGCACAAAAAGAAGAAAGCCATGATGTGCACATGGAGCGACGAGGAGGAGGATCCAGAAGCCATCTCGTCCAGCGAAGGTGAAGAGAAGACTTGCCTCATGGCCAACCATGAGGAAGAGGTAAGGAACCTATTTGAGAATTTTACTTTGGACGACTGGGAGGACGCCTATGGCGACCTGTTAGCTAAATATAATTTTCTAACCAAGGAGCACAGAATGCTTAAACGAAAGTTTCACTCTGTTTCTGAGGAACACTCTATTGCTGTTACAGGTAACATGAAAACCAAGGAGATGGCCACTGAACTAGATCAGGCTAGAAGTGAGATTGAGAGGTTTAGAATGGAAAGAGAGGAAAATCTAGCTAGGATGAATGAGCTGAAGAGTAAAACTGAAGAGAGTAAGAAGGAGTTTAGACTGATTGCAGAAAAATATGAGGCGGTTAGAAAAGTTAATCAGGAACTCCATGACCAATGTAATGAACTTCAGAAGGAGATTGAGGACAAAGGAAAAATGCTAGAAAAATTTACAGAGGGGAGAAACAATCTGAATGCCCTTCTGGGGTTGAGAGTAAACTTCAATAGAGAGGGATTAGGATACGATCCCACAAGTAAAAAACCCTTTGAATTTAAAACTGTCACGTTCTGCCCCGCCAAGGGGAAAGAGAAACTGGAAACACCATCCAGTTCCAAATCTGTCTCTACATTGAAGGTTTCGACCAGTAAATCCATTCAATCCACTGGTCAGCAAGCTAAGTCAGGAAATCCTGAGACTAGAACTGCTCCTGTGCAACAGTTGTGGAACAAAGTTTTTCACACGACCATTCCTATTGATGTCACTAGAAAGGTGAACAGTTTCGCTAAGAAAGTTCAGCATGCTAGTTATCAAGGAAAGCATGCAAACATGCATCACTTTCAGCACAATTTTCATTTGAACAAAAATGGTTACATGAATTATGCTCAGCACACACGTGTGTCCTCCAAGAGGCCAAACAACAATTTTTATGTTCGGAAACAGCAAAATTTTAATAGGAATAGGCTCATTCCACACCCACTCAGAAATGCCAAGAAGGAAGAATCAATCCACATGAAATCACTGAAAAGAACAGTAAAACAAATGTGGGTTCCTAAGTGTAATTTGCATGAATTGAAAACTATCTTTGGACCCAATTTGAATTGGGTCCCACATTACTTTGTCTGAACTATTGCAGGTTAGCCTGGCAGCCGAGCATAACAAGTGGTATCTTGACAGCGGCTGTAGCAGGCACATGACAGGAGACCGGTCCAAATTTAGCAAACTGAAAATGAAGTTTGGGGGCTTGCTCAAATTTGGTGGAAATAACAGAGGAAGAATACTTGGAATTGGTACAGTTGGTAAGTCCTCTACTAACTCCATTGAAGATGTGTATCTTGTAGAAGGACTTCAGCACAACTTGATAAGTATAAGTCAACTCTGCGATAAAGGACACAAGGTACTCTTTGACCACAATTCCAGCACTATTTTTGAGCTGAATTCTGATAACGTCATGTTCATAGGTCATAGAGTAAACAATGTATACATCGTAGACCTGGATGATAATCCTGAAACTAACTTGTGTATGTCTGCTAACTCTGAACAGGTTGCTTTTGACTGGCACAGGCGTCTAGGCCATGCTAGTTTGTCTACAATAAATAAACTGTCTAAGCATAACCTAGTTAGAGGTTTGCCCAGAATAAGATTTCAGTTAGGGTCCAAGCTATGTGATGCTTGTGCACAAGGTAAACAGACTCGTGCAGTTTTTAAGTTGAGAACTGAGAGTCTTTCATCAAAACCACTGCAGCACTTGCACATGGATCTCTTTGGTCCTACTCGCATACAAAGTTTGTCAGGTAAGAGATATGGATTAGTCATAGTGGATGACTACACTAGATTTTCTTGGTTGTTTTGTTTAGCAAATAAAAATGATGCTTTTGTTCACTTTGAAGAACTTTTCAATAAAATCAAACTGCAAGGTGAACATAATATCATTACAATTCAGTCTGACCACGGAGGAGAGTTTGAGAACTCTTCATTTTCTGAATTTTGCTCAAGAGAGGGAGTGACTCACAAATTCTCTTCTCCCAGGACACCGGAGCAAAACGGAATTGTTCAGAGAAGAAACAGGTCAATAATTGAAATGGCCAGGACTATGCTGATTGAGAGTGGACTTCCAAGGAGATTTTGGGCTGAAGCTGCGAATACTGCATGTTACATTCTGAACCGAGCCTTGGTAAGACCTACTCATAGGAAAACTTCTTATGAACTTCTCAAGGGTAAGTAGCCAAACATTTCTTATTTTAAAGTTTTTGGCTCCAAATGTTAGATTCACAATAATGGTAAGAATGGCTTGGACAAATTTGAAGCTAGAAGCTCTCCCGGAATTTTTCTCGGATATTCAGAAACCTCAAAGGCTTACAGAGTGTTCAGTGAAGATGTTCAAACTGTTGAAGAAACACCGCATGTAGTGTTTGATGAAAATGATTTCTCTAACAAAGTGATGAATGATGATAGGGAGCCATCTAATGAGGGAGATTTCTTGGAGAGAATTGAAGAAGAAGAGATGCAGCCAGCTGCTCAACCAGAAAACTCACAGCATGAAGGAGCAGCTGAGGTAGGTGAACCCTCAGGTGAGATAATATTTCACAAAGACCACCCTAGTGAAAATGTCATAGGCAATTTGCATGATCCTCCTAGGACAAGGTCTCATTTTAGAATTGTCCAAGAATAGGATTTAGCTGCATTCGTATCTCAGGTGGAACCCAAATCTGTGGAAGAAGCCTTAAAACATGAATCTTGGGTATCCGCCATGTGTGAGGAATTAAATCAATTTGAGAAAAATATTGTATGGGAACTAGTTCCCAGACCTGATAACACTCATGTCATTGGCACTAAATGGGTTTTCAAGAATAAAGTTGATGAGAATGGAGCTATTTCTAGAAACAAAGCAAGACTTGTACCTCAAGGCTACAGTCAAGAATTTGGTGTGGATTTTGAGGAATCCTATGCCCCAGTGGCTAGGATGGAAGCTATAAGAATTCTGCTTGCATTTGCATGCTCTAGGAACATTCGGCTGCAGCAGATGGATGTTAAAAGCGCATTCTTAAATGGGTTATTGAAGGAAGAAGTTTATGTTGAACAACCTCCAGGTTTTAATTTCTCTGTTCAGCCTAACATGGTTTTTAGGTTGAATAAAGCCCTCTATGGATTGAAGCAGGCTCCCCGAGCCTGGTATGAGAGACTTTCTGAATTCCTCTTGAGTAAGGGCTACACTCGAGGTAAGGTTGATCAAACCCTCTTCACCAAAAATCTCGGAAAGGATTTAATAGTGGTCCAGGTATATGTTGATGATATCATATTCGGATCTAACAATTCAAAATTGTGTAAAGAATTTTCTGAATCTATGTCTCATGAATTTGAAATGAGTTTAGTTGGCGAACTAAAGTATTTTCTTGGGCTGCAGGTCAAACGGATGGAGGATCGTTGTTTCATAAATCAAACCAAGTATACTCTGGAGATGCTGAAAAGGTTTGGAATGACCAATCTCAAGACTATCTCAACACCCATGGGCACCAACTCCTCACTGGATTCAGACGAAAAAGGTAAAGAGGTGGATGCTAAACTATATAGAGGTATGATCAGTTCACTCCTCTACTTAACAACATCCAGGCCTGACATTCAATTTAGTGTAGGGATGTGTGCCAGATACCAGGCTAGGCCTACTGAATTGCATTTGGGAGCTGTAAAAAGAATCTTTAGATACTTATCTGCTACCCATGATCTAGGTCTTTGGTATCATGCATCATGTAGTTTAGATCTCATTGCATATACAGATGCAGATTATGCAGGATGTAAATTGGACAGGAAAAGTACTAGTGGTCACTGCGAATTTTTAGGAGGATGCCTAGTCTCTTGGGGATCCAAGAAGCAACACTCTGTGGCTCTTTCTACTGCTGAAGCTGAGTATTGATGCGCTCGACAGTCGTCGTTTAAAAATACCGTGCCACACAAATTTCAAAATTTATAACCGCACTCACTCACTCGAATGATTTTGAAAATACGAGTACAGTGGTGAATACGGGTCGATCCCACGGGGAGAGAATATTTGATTTTAGCTCAAGTTGGAAAATACTCTTATGTTTGAAAACTCAAATTTTGTTTATGGAGTGCGATTATCACTAAGTGGAATTGAAATTGCAACTTTAAATGACAAGAGATAAGTAAAGGAAATTTAGCCAATTAATTGAAGAATGCCGTCGTTTCCACGTCGAGCCTTTGATGAAGATCGCTCAGCCTAGGAAGTCGACGCCGTGAGAGGATTTGAAATAGAATTACCGCTTCGGGTATGTGTGATGAAACCGTGAAGAAAAGGTTTAGATTAAAATTGAAACAAAACACAAGTGAAAACACAAGTGACAATTATAACAGAAATCTATTGAAATAGAGGTTTGGAAGGTAAAGAATAATTTGAAATCTAGAAGGAATTAGATAAAATGGAAAACATGAAAGTTGTACAGAATGAAAAGATGAAGAACTTTTATGAAGAACACAGAAACAGAAAATGAAAGGAAGATAAGGAAAAACTTGAAAAACTATGACCTATTGGTTCGGATGAACAGTAATTGATAGAAAAACAGCACCTTGAAAACTTAATTCTAGAGCTCAAACGAAGAGGAATTTGACAAAGTGAAAGAAGAATAAAGCTTAGATATACAAGAGAGGAACAACTCTTATGAAGAACCCAGAGTTATTTGAGGACTAGAAAGACTTCAAAATGAAGAAATGGAAGAAGATATCACCACGTATGAACAGTAAATGCACAGGACAGCACTTAAGAAAATGGGTATTAACTCTATGAATTTGGACGAATTTGAAGAAATGCTAAATAGAGAAGTTAAAGAACACTTGAAAACGAACAATTTTTATGAAGACAAGAATTTGAAATGGGGACCACAACAATAAGTAATTGAACCAAGAATAGACTGAATGCTTAAACAGAACCTTGCATTAATATCAAATCAACTTACAAAGGTGACACCAAAAGCTTGTAAAACATCAAGATCCAACCCTCCTATGGAGCTCTACTAAGACTTACAATGAAGAACTTAAAGAATACAATGGAAAATCTCTATGCTATCTCTCCTTCTAACTATCCCTAACCACTCACTAGTTCCATTACACATGAAGGCCCTTTATATAGGGCAACACATAACACCCCCTCTCATGTGAAACAACTCAAGTGCACCTAATTTTGACCTAAATTGGTAGGCTGGAATGTGCTGCACATTTTGCCAATTTTTTTCTGATTTTTTTCAGATTTTTCTGGCATTTTTTTTGGCCTTCTTTTTCTCTATTTCTCTCACTTCCTCTCTCTGCCGGCACGTTGCGCCGACCGGCGCCGAACGGGTTAGGCCGCCTGCCGTGGGCCCGCCGTGAGCCGAACCCCGCCGCCGTCGCCACGTGTCGCACGCGGGCGCGTGCGCCCGCGCCTCCGCGTGCCTCGCCACGCGTCGCCCGATCGCCCTTCGCGCCGCCTTCGCCTGCCACGACCCCCCCCCCCCCCCCCGCCTTCGCGCCTTCCTCGCGCCGCATGCCACGAGCCCCCCCCCCCCCCTTCGCCCTTCTCGCCACGTCGCCCGTGCGGGCGGCGAAGGCGGGAAGGGCGGGGGCGGGGGGTTTTGAATTTTTTTTTATTTTATTTTTTATTATATAATATATATATATATAGCTATATATATCTATATATTATTATAAAAATTCTAAAAAAATAGTAAATAAATTTATTTTTTAAAATTTTTTAATTTTCTTTTTGAACCAATCCTCGGGTTTTTGGCCCATTCAACATGTATATTTTTATTCTTTTATTCTTCTTTTTCTTGGAGTTTTTCTCGTATTGCGTGCCTGCATAAATAAGTAAAAATTGTGATTAAAATTTATTTAATTTCAGAAAATTAAATATTTGAGTCTAAATCAACAATAAGTGTGAGAAGTGTATATTTATCATAATTTAAGCTCATAAAAATATGAATAATTATGAATTAAGAAAGAAAAATACACACTTATCAAGTATGTGGCAGCAGGGAGCTGTGGCACACAGGTTATATGGATAAAACACCAGCTTCTGAATTACTCAGTTGAGCTAGGTTGCACTTCCATCTTTTGTGACAATACTAGTGCAATAAATATTGCAAAAAATCCTGTACTTCATTCTCGAACTAAACACATCGAAATCAGACATCATTTTATTCGAGATGAAGTAGCTAGGAAGACCTTTGAGTTGATCCATGTTGGCACTAACTCACAAATTGTAGATATTTTCACTAAGCCACTGGATACTGAAAAATTTAGCACATTGCGCAGAGAATTAGGTATTTACAGAATTTCATGATTGCATAATTGATCTCTGAATAATCTGTCATGTGTTCTGGTGCTCATCTATACTCATTGTCTGTTGCTGAAAATAACCTCATGTTAAGTGTTAGCTGATTCACTCGTATTGATTGATATCACTTTGTTTTCTTTAAGGTGTTTTGAGGTTTGTCTTGGTTAAGTCTGAGTTGGAGTCAAGGTCTCAGGGGGAGCTAGTTTAATAATAGGTGTCATGCTCTTTTGGCCAAATCTGAACATACTTTGAACGGATTTTTGCTGACCTTATAAGAGAATCAGGTTGAGTAGGTGTATAAAAGAAATCCTTGAATGTTTTATCCTTTAAGACTGTTCACCTAATTTCTTGTTGGTTTTTCAGCTGTTAGTCCCACTGAGATCAAAATCTGAATTCAAGAATATCTTCCTACATTGTAACTGACTTCTGATCTGGCCAGTACAGCATACCTACTTAGTCTAGTTAAGTCCGAAATGAGGTATATAGTGTGTTAGTCTGAAAAACTTTGGAGCTGGTGTATTGTTCTCAAACTGAATCAAAACTAATTTACAAGGTTTCAAGTGCAGTTTAATGAGAAAAAATATTTCATGAAAGAAGTTTTAACAATCATGCTAATTGTTCATTGAGAAACTGGGACTTTCATCAATGAAGTGAAAGCATCCCATGTCATGAGATGGCAGTATAAATCAGGTTTAGTTAGCTGTCTTGATCATACAGAGCTATGGTACATATCTGGTTAGTAACTGGGGTGTCTGGCCTCTGGTAAAGGTGTCACCCTAATGTCAACACCAGTTACACTACTATCTCTATCCTCTTGTCAGAAGGGGTAATGTGGTCTTGCCACCAAGTAACTGGGGATTCCCGCCTCTAAACAAGGTGTCTCCCTAATGTCAAAGGTGTACTTGACAGATTTACCTTTGATCTTGACCATCTTTGAAATTTTTTTTTTCCTCTTGGTATCAAGATCCTGTTCACTTGGCATATAGTTCTTGGTTTGTTTGTTTTCAATACCACAGATCTTTGTTTTCCTGACTTCCTTGCTTTATACTCTCTGAGTAAAGACTTACTCTGACCATACTGGTATCTTGTACCTTACTTGCTTAGAATCTGGTTTTGTGTATGAAGCGGATCTTCATTCACCATTTTGCACACAGTCTAACTAACTGATCTTCAAAATCCTCACATTAAATTAGTGACTTTCTTAATTGCCTAAACATCTCAATAACGTTCCTTTATCAGCCATACTCTCTCTTGTTTTCTCTCCACTATCAGCAATTTTCTTTTCGTGATATCTTCAGACCTGCCCCTAGTTTTAATGATGTTAAAGGGGGAGAGATGTCTTGCTTATGTGTGTTTTGCTGAGGGGGGGAGCGAAAGATAAGTGCCCTGAGTTATCTAGTCAGAGGATAGCAGTTGTTGTGTTCAGGGGGAGTTTTTGGGAGTCGTCAGAGGAGGCGAGTGTGTTGTGTGTCTGCATTGCTTATCTTCACATAATCCCATTGCACTTCATCTTTGATTATTTAATATAGTGTTGCCATCATCAAAAAGGGGGAGATTGTTAGATTTTTGTGACTTCCCTAGTGTTTTGATGATGAGCATCACTATGTTAAATATTGTCATTTTAATCAGATTTCTTGCGTAATGTTATGCATTTGAAATCTCCATGATTAACAGGAAAACTGCTATGAGGTAGTACCTTGTATGTCCGTACTGTTCCTTTCATACTTCGTGTTGTTTGTGTTTACTACACTTCGTGTTGTCCTGCTGTACGTCGTGTTGTTCCAACTATGTTGTTGATTGTCTTCGTGCTGTTTACTGAAGCAGCTCGATTCGTTCTGATTGTCTTCGTGTCGGTATTTGTTCCATAGCATGCTGAATACTCCAGCACCTCGTGTCGTTGCTTCAAGTATTTAGTTACTCATCTCGAGTCATCCTTTTTATTTTTGCTATTGTGTTTTCATGTCATTTACTGTAGTTACTCGAGTCGTTTCACTACTTTCACGGTTTTGTCACGTGTCGTTGTAGCCGGTTATGTCTTCTGTCCTCGTGTTGTTTTTCCTAGACCCCGTGTCCTTTTTGCTTTGTGACCACACTTCGTGTCGGTTTCTGTTTTCGTCTTCAGGTTGTTTTCAGTCCGTGTCGTCCTCGTTTACGAGTCGTTTTCCTATGTCTTCAAGTCATGTTAGTGTAAAGTGTCGTTTCACTTCGTGCCGTTCCCGTTGCTGTTTGATACCTCGTGTTATCTTGTGTGTTTGTGTCTTCGTGTTATCTTTTGTGCTTGTGTCTTCGTGTTATTTTTTGCGTTTGAGTCTTCTTGTTACTTTTGTGTTTTGTGTCTTAGTGTTGTTTTTAATGTCTTCGTGTTGCTGTAGTCATCTGACCTCGTGTCATTCTTTCTTTATTTCGTGTTGTAGTCATCTTGTGTATCTCGTGTCGTTCTCAGTATAGTGCATCTCGTATTGCTATTACATACCTCATGCAGCTTTAGTTTTTGTGGCCCTGAGTTTTAATGGTTTTTATTTCTTTGCAGGAGAAGAAGAAAAACAAAAGGAAGAAGGTGGTCCGAGGAAGAATATTCCCCGGCGTCTGGGCTGCACGTGATCTAATACTCAAGGAACCAATGCTATAAGGGCACGTGGCAAGAAGGTTCTGGATCAAGCGCGGGAAGCACACGCCTTGCATGAACCCTCCTGATCGCTTATAAAAGTATTGCCTCACCATCTACGAAGAGGTGAGAGCTCCAAGATTACAGGAAAGAAATTTGAGTGAGAGCAGACGAGAAGGAGCCTCCCTGAGAAACTAGAGTGATCCAGTTGAGAGAGAGAAGAGAGAGCAGAAGAGTGATCAGAAGATGGGTATTGACTTACAGATCAAATCCGAAGTCTGCTGCTCAGTTTGAGCTACATTGTTTCCAGTTTCTGAAATTTTGCTTCCGTCTTTATTGTTTTCATTTTTTTCTGTCTTTTCTTTCTTGATTGAAAGTTATCTGTGTTACCTCCTGGTGTTCAGGGGAAGAGAGAGACGCGTTCTCTCCGGTTCACTTGCAACAGAGGTTGCAGTATTGTTCCCTCTCGTAGAAGAGGTGTTCCCTCTAGGCTTCAGAGGAAGAGAGACCTTGGTCTCTGGTTCTAGTGACTATAGATCACTAGTGTTCCCTCCGGTTGGAGGAAGAGGAACTTGTTTCCTAGTTTCTAGGGACTTGGCGTCCTTAGGGTTCCCTCCGGGTGTGGAGGAAGAGGGGAGGGTGTTCCCCTGGTGAAGCTGTGAATCAGCCGTTGTCGCAGACTGAGTCTGCTTTGCTAGCAGGTGCTAGTGGAAGCCTCACTTCGATTTGAAGGGAGGGGTGGACGTAGGCAGACTGGAGGTCTGACCGAACCACCTTAAAAACCTCTGAGTACTCGTGTGATTGTCTGTGGTGTTTTTGTGGTGTGCCTTCTATACACTCGAGCTATTGTCCGCACTGCATTTTTTGTGGGTTCAACTCCGAGATTGCTTATTTTAAGTGAATCATTCTTTAGTATTTTTTAATCGGTTGAGAACCGTGATCTATTCATCCCCTCCCCTTCTAGATCACGTGATATTTCTCATATCACTTTTGTTTACAGGATCAAGCCCCTACCGTTGCGCTAAAAGCTCGAGCTGGTAGCGAAGGTTAGACCGTATTTCCTTATGGCAGCGCAGAGCCCCACGTCTATGACGTGCTGTGGGCGGGCATGAGGGGCTTCGCACATGGACCCCATAATCCATGCGGCGGGTTGGGCTGCCAAGCACCGATGGTCCCACATGGGTCCCATACCCCACGTGGTACACACCAAATCCAAGGAGACGCTGGCATAAATCAACAATCTCCCCCCCAACGGCATCTGGGATTTGAACCCGCGACCTCTCTCTGATACCAGTTTACAGGATCAAGCCCCTACCGTTGCGCTAAAAGCTCGAGCTGGTAGCGAAGGTTAGACCGTATTTCCTTATGGCAGCGCAGAGCCCCACGTCTATGACGTGCTGTGGGCAGGCATGAGGGGCTTCGCACATGGACCCCATAATCCATGCGGCGGGTTGGGCTGCCAAGCACCGATGGTCCCACATGGGTCCCATACCCCACGTGGTACACACCAAATCCAAGGAGACGCTGGCATAAACCAACAGTAACTAGCATGGCCTAATCTACGATGCCACAAAAATGCTAAATCATTATTATTTGTAGTGAGGCACATATTAGAGTGAGCAATGTCGTCTAAATCTACCAAGTAGATGTTATTTACTCTTTTTCCAGAAAACTTAACTATATCGGAATCAGGTTCAAAAATTTTGCAATTATGAGAATGTAAGACTATCTTATGTCCTTTGTCACATAGCTAGCTGATACTAAGTAAATTGTATGCAAGACCATCAACCAGTAACACCACCTCAATGCAGCAGGTAGTACACTTAGCTATCTTACGTGACCCGATGATTTTACCTTTTATATTTCCTCTGAAGGTGACAAGGCCTCCATTCTTCTCAGTCAGCATGTAAAATTTAGCCTTGCCTCCTGTCTTATGCCTGGAGCCGCCACTATCCAGGTACCACATGTTATGCTTGGCTGCCAGCCATACCTGCAATCACAATCACGGAGAAAAGTTTGGAACCCAAAAGTGTTTGGGTTCCATAGCATATGCAGAGCTATTCAAACAATACAGCAAATTCCTTGGAATCCACATCTGTTTAAACGTTGTTTGTTTGGTGGATTTTTCAACATTCCGTTTATTGTTTCTCTTCCTTTCAGCATTGACAAATTGAGTCTTTCCTTTCTTCTTTTGTGTCCTGGCACCATTGTTATTAGCAGTGTGAGTTTGTTTGTGCCAGTGCCTAGGCCAATGAGCATTCAGAAAATTGTTGC
This sequence comes from Amorphophallus konjac, assembly GCA_022559845.1. Classification (NCBI taxonomy): domain Eukaryota; kingdom Viridiplantae; phylum Streptophyta; class Magnoliopsida; order Alismatales; family Araceae; genus Amorphophallus; species Amorphophallus konjac. The sequence continues at coordinate 244,398,459 of CM040120.1, forward strand.
TAGTGTTGGTTCTAGGCTGACCGAAAGGAGTTCGTCTATTGGGAGCCCATGTCCTAGACTTCCTAACCTAGTTCATGGTTTGAGGTCTGTAACTCTGAGTCGGATATAGATGAAATTCAGACCTCCCTTGAACTCTATTCCATCCAGACTTATTTATATGATGCGGCTGTGCATTATAATGAGTGTGGTAGGTCTAGACTTTGGGTTGATATAACTGACTCGATTGACCCCTAATCCGAGCCCTTCCCTGAGGAGTGGTATAGTGTGTACTATCATGGCTAGACTCACCAACTTTCTGCTTGCCTTTGTCTTTGGCACTGGGTATTTTGGAATTAGCATTTTTAACAGCAGAATTTCCACAGTTCATCTTAATAAGAGGTCTCTTCTCCTTATCAGTCACAAATGAGATTGTTTTCAATTCAAAGCTTTTCTTGACTGTGGGATTAAAGCCGAGACCCTCTTTTCTGAAATTAACTTTAGACCCCAACAGAGCATTCAAGTTTTCTATTCCTTGGGTCATGCTTTCAATGATTTTCTGTTTGTCCTCATTATCCTTTTCAGCTTTTTCTATCATTTTCTTCAATTCATCATTAACACACAACACAACATCATATTTCTCATTTACTATTTTCATTTCATTCTCATATTTCTAAAATTTAAGTTTTAATTCATCAATGTCATTTTTCAGCATTTCATTTTCTTCTCTAGCATCAGTCAAGGCAATTTTCATGTGATCAGATTTAACACAGGTTTTCTTTAATATATCATTCTCAATTTCAAGAGAGGCAACTCTATCAGACAAAATAGTATCATTCATGAGAGAATTAACTTTCTTCCTTAAATGTCTATTTACTTTTTTGATGTCATCAACTTTATCTAATAAATCACCATATGCATCCTCCCAATCAGTAATAGTATAATGTTTAAAAGGAGAGGATACCTCATCAGCTTTATCTTCTTTATCATCATTAGCCATCAGACAGATTGGCTTTTCTTCATCTTCACTTTCCGAGGTACAGCTCAAGGTGCCCTCGTCCTCATCGCTCCAGGTACTCACCATGGGTTTCCTATTAGGATTCTTCTTCTTGGCTTTCTCCTTAACCTTCTGGAGCTCCGGGAAGTCTACCTTCATGTGGCCCGCCTTTCTGCAGTGATAGCAAACAGTTGTATCAATTTTCGTTGCAGGATTAGATTTATACCTGGTTTGCCTTCGGCCACCATATTATCTTCTGCCGAAATTTCTTCCTTCCTTTCTCAGAAACCTTCTGAACTTTCTGGTCAACATAGCAAGCTGATCTCATTTAAGCTCTGACCCAGAGAGGCTATGATCACTGGATGATCCACTATGATTGGATCGGCTGGAGCTAGCTTCCAGAGTGATTGGTTTCTTCTTCTTCTCCAGCTCTTCGATCTTCGGCAGATTCATCTCGTAAGTCATCAATGAGCCAATCAACTCATCAACCTTCATGTTCTGCAAATCCCTGGACTCCTTGATAACAATTGCTTTGGTGTACCAAACCGGAGTCAGAGATCGTAATATCTTCCTAACAATCTCGTAGTCAGAATAAGTTTTCCCCATACTTCTAAGACCATTGGTGATTATCGTGAGGCGTGCGTACATCTCTGTAATGGTCTCGCTGGGCTTCATTCAAAAAGCTTCATATTCTAAGATCGATAGATTCGCCTTGGTCTCCCTCACCTGCGAGGTCCCCTCATATATTACCTCTAGTTTATCCCACATCTCCTTTGCAGTCGTACATGATGAGATCTTGAGAACTCTGTGGGGTGAAGAGCGCACTGAATTGCGTTGATGGTGCTCCAGTTGAGAGTGGACTTTTTGATTTCCTCTTTCGTCCAAACATCCTCGTTCGGGTGCAGCTCGAACGGTCCTCTGCTTACCACCTTCCAGATTTCATAGTCCTTCGCTCTCAGAAAGACTTGCATGTGGTTCTTCCAGTATGTGTAGTTAGATCCATCGAAGTATGGGGGCTTGGTGGTAGAATGTCCCTCAGCAGCCAACCCTCTAGCATCCATGGCCATTTCCTCTTTAGGATGTTGATCCCTGAAAAGAGTTAGGCTCTGATACCAACTAAAGAGTGATCTAGAGGGGTGAATAGTTAAATCACCCAATAAAAACTTCTCACAGCAGCTACCAGTGCGGAATTGAAACAAGCTACTGCAGGATGGTCTGAAACCACTCAATCGCAACCAATATATACCTAATCAAGTAGATCAGTCCTTATGCGATCCTAAACAACCATCTACTGAGCGATGAGCTGAATGCACCGATGAACACAAGTCACAAAGCAATCGCACAGTAGATAAGGGTTTTCAGGTGGTTCAACCTCAATCCAGAGGTCTACGTCCACCCCACACTCAAACCAGAGTGTGGCTACACTGCTGACTCACAGCTTGCCGCTGATCCACAGCTTCGGGGAATAATCCCTACAACCAGTTGAGCTTCACAGCTTGCTGTCTAGAGGAATCCTCCTCTACAACCGCTAAGGATTACAGCTTAACCTCTGCTGACACACAGCTTGTTTAAGAGTTTCAAAAGTGAAATGAAACAAAGCGAAAGATCAGAAAACCCAAACGGGAATGTAACTCAAAAACGAGCAAGATCAGCTCTGGTTCTGAACCTAGAGACTAATGACAGACACTCTCTGAAATTCTTCTCTCCAAGCACTCTTCCTTTTTCTCTTCTCAGATCTGCTCGCTATCAATCTGGATTGGGCTTGCTCTTTTTCTCACTCAGCTTCTTCTCTCAATTTTCCACTAGACTCTTCTGCCTCGATCTCTCTTCTCTTGAACGAGCATCTCCTTATTAGTAGGCAGCATCAGAGAGGTAGGGCGTGTGTTCACCATGCTTCCAGCCCAATTGCCTTATCTAGATCTGACATTCTCAGGCCACATGGCAGCATCCCAGCTCGACTGCTTTCCACGTGTCACGATCCTGGAACATCTTTCATTCTTGGATCACGTGCCATTCTCAACTTCCCCGAACGAGCATCCTGTCAAAGTGTCAGACTCGAGGTCAGCTTAAGATAGTTATGCAAGAGATAAATAATTGCACGGAGTTGATATATTGTCAGTGCTAAAGTGCATAGACTCAAATCAGCATTAGATTACATATGCACGGACTTAATGTTCGTGCAGTGCACATGTGCACAGGCTTGATATATCCCCAGATTGGAAGTGCATAGAATATGTGTGTGCGAGATGCAGACGGTGCACTGACATAGTGTGTGCACAAGCATGGAATGCACTGACTATGTTTGTGCAAAGTGCGAGCGTTGCACTGACCCAATTTGCCGTGGGCAACTATGCACAGACTTTGTTCGTTCAAGAGAAAAAGGTTGCACAGTCTGCATTATGCATCATATGAGATATGCACAGACTTATTATGTAGCATGCCTACACTTACACAGACTCAAGACGGATAAGACTCTTATGTACAGAGTTACCAAAGACATGTGCACGGACTTTATGTGCACGATGCAAGAGTTGCACCGACTCAAATGCGTGCGAGGTTAACTAATGCACCGACTTCATGTGCCTTGAACTACGCATGCATAGACTTCATCGCGTGCTACAATAATGATTGCACCGACTCGAATATGCATGCACGAAGTGGTGCACCGACTCTATTCTTATGCACATACTAAGTATAATGATGCAGACAACAGTTATATGAAAATCTGACATATAAAATGCATCAAAGTATATACACCATCATGTCAAAATAAAGTCAACACCTCAGTCAATTAAGTCAAACAATACGGTTGCCATTCACTCAAAACAATTCAGCATGTTACCAATCACTTAAGACAATTCAGGCCAAAGCAGTAAACATACTGCTCATCAATCCAGAGGAGAACCAACATTCTCCCCCTTCAATCCATCTCAGAGGAGACCCAACAAATTTATCTTCAAGTTGTGAGGCAGCGGCGAGGATTGGTTCCTTGGACAGCAAGCTGTGAGGCTCAACCGCAAGGATTGATTCCATGGGTTAGAAAAGCTGTAAGGCTCAGCGGTGTAAGCAAGCTTTGATGCTCAGCGGTTCAAGCTGTTTGTCAGCGTAAAGCCTCACTCGGGTTTGAGTGGGGGATGGACGTAGGTCTGTGGTAGTAGACCGAACCATCTAAAATCTCTGTGCACTGTGGTTTGTGTGACTGTCCAATTCCATATCTTCTATCCCCCTTCACAGGCTGTCTGAGCATTTGCTATTTGAAGTTCTTCTGTGTGTTTTCAGTCCATATCTAACATCGCGTGCTTAGTAGAGTATCAGGATGGATGTGTGTGAGATCTATTATTTCAGTTCAGGGTTATGAAATCTGCTTAGTATCAGTCTAACATCTAAATGTTCATCGTTACTTTTGTTTGAGGAAGTACTTTGGTAAACGTATTCTGCTCTTCTATCTCGCAATTAAGGAGTTCATCTGAATTTAGTTTGGTTTAAATTCTAATTCCGTAAAAGTTTTTAAAGGGGATCCATTCATCCCCCCTTTGGATCTCAGCTGTGCATTTGTCAGCTAGCACCTAAATCCTAACATCCCTGCAGTCATCTTGTCCTCGACTTCCTCAACCTCTTTCTTCTTTCCCTCTGGCCTTATGGCTTCAACCGAGATTACATAGCACCTTCTAGCTGTTGCCTAGTTACCTCCGACTTCCCCAATACCGTATTTGGTGGGAAACTTCAATTTTTGGTGGTAGGTGGTGGGCACTACCTTTGTTTCACCGAGGATACCTCGGACAAAGATGGCATTATAGGTCGTCATCCCCTTAATCACCACGAAGTTCACCATAAATGTGACGGTTGTAGGAGGGGTACCAAGAGTAATAGGTAGGTTCAGGGCTCTCTCAGGATAGGTCGCGAGGCCGTTGAACCCGCAGAGAGGGGTTCGAATCAGGCGTAGCTTAGATGGGTTTTCACCCATTTTCAAGAAACATTCATACGCCAAAACATCAGGGGCGCTGCCATTGTCAACTAGAATCATATCTACATTACAATGGTTTATAGTAGTCAAGATTACAAGGGCGTCATCATGTGGGGTGGCTACCCCTTCCAAGTCTTGGTCGGAGAACACCAGGGCCCGCTGCTTACTTGCCGACGAGGTTCTAGGTAGCTCGGAAGCCCGGCTGGCTCGCTTGGCATGATGCTTTCTCCCTCGGCTGATGTCCCCTCCAGAGGCGGATCCCCCCACAATGACGTTGATGTGGACCCCACAAGGGCGGTTGTCGATCTCTTCTGGGGGGACCCCGCGATCCTCCTATCGCTCGGCCACGTACTGGGAAAGGCACCCTTGGCGGATGAGACTCTCGATCTCATCCTTGAGGTGTTGACAATCCCCAGTGTGGTGGCCATGATCGTTGTGGAACTGGCAGTGCTTTCGGCGACTACGGCGTCAGGGGTCAGCCTTCATAGGCTCAGGCCGGCGAAGAAGGCCTGAGTCCTCAATTTCTTGATATATTTCATAGACCATAGTAGACAAAGGAGTGTACTGCTCGAACTTTCGGGGAGGCTCCTTGCGGTCCCTGTCCTGGCTCCTCCTCTTCTCCGAGCGAGAGGTTTGCTCGGACGACCGCTTCTTGTCTCCTTCTCATCCCGAGCGTGCTGGGTCTCGACAAGCATTGAGGACTTCTTCGCACTCTACGTGGCGCAGAGCCAGGGTTACCAAATCGGCGAGAGAGGAGGGAGGATGGAGTACCAACACTCGCCGGAGATTTTCATCTCGGGTGCCTCCAGTTAATGCGATGATGGCTGAGGCGACTTCCAAGCGGGGGATGCGCAGGGCTTCCCACTTAAATCGGTTGATATAAGTCCATAGCCTTTCCCCTATGCCTGCTTTAGCACCAACAACCCCGCAACTGACCTTGGAGGGCCGCTGCCAGCGAAGCTTTCCTTCAACAGTCGCCCGAACTGCATGAAGTTGTGGATGCTGCCGGGGGCGAGCACTCGGAACTAGGCTTCAACACCCTAGACCAAAGTGGTCACGAACGCTCGGCACATGACAGCGTCAGATGCTCCATGTAGAGTCATTAGGGCGTCGAACCTATCGTAATGGTCGACCGGGTCACCCTGGTCGTCGTAAGATTTCAAGGACGATAGTGAGACTCTCGGGGAGACTTTAGCTGTCATGCCCCGAACCGATAGCAGCGGAACGCATTACGCGGAACGTGGCAGCGATGTAGTCATGTCAATCAAAGCAATCATAAAGGCACAATATAACTAAAACATACTTCCATTGAAAGTCCAAATATAAGTTTATTACAAGTTGACTCAATAAAAGAAAAACACAAGGAGACTCTCAAACTAGCTAGACTCGACTCGATGCAGGACTTAGAAGGTTCGACTAAACTTGCTAGAGCTCTCATCACTCTTGCCTTTGCCCATCTTGGTTGCATTCGTCTTTATTATTACCTGAAAAACATGGGAAAACACTAGGTGAGCGAACGCTCAGTAGAAATTATATCTCTAATCCAGACTTGCTTAAAGTGATTAACGATTTATGTAATATGCCATGATCATGTATGATAGAATGCAGAGTAATATTGAGAGTGGAATAACAAGAATTGTAGCTAGGAATAAAAATAGAGCATGAAGAGAAAGTTTCAAGAGCATATCTCATAGGGACAGGCATATAGAAGATGTATTGCGAATAAGGTATCATGAAAATGTATAACCATACGAGAATTGTCAACAACGAAGTTTTTCCCTTTCCGGGCCAAGTTGAACATCGTATCATATCAAGTGAAGAACATATCATATGATATTAGAATTGTCTATATCAAATCTTGCTTATCATTGGTGCAATGACACACCCGATCATTCATAGTGCCGGTATATGTCTACGCTTTGCCTCACCCTTGGGACCAGATCTGGGCCCATATCAAATAACGTTCTAGCATTGAATGTCAAATTAGACCGATAGTCCCGTATAAATTTCCAGACAATATCCATATCATGTATAATGACCAAATCAATTCCAAGGACTAAGCCATTGTAGGAACATTAAGGTAGTGAGGAAAAGAGTTGTCGATCAAGGCACGATCAACTCTTCCAGAAATTCGTGTAAGGTATCTTTAGATCAAGTTTTTCCTTAGTCGGTGTTTAGCGAGAACACCAAGAATTCACGGTCAGGTAAGAGGTGGGACGGTGGGAGGCTCCCCTTACGTTTGCAAGGACATAATTAAATAACTACTTATCCACTTAAAGCGTTCGCCCGTGGACCTCTTTCCTTAGACACCGGTCTTTCTTGATAATCTTGCTAGCTACACGACCTTGTTGGAAACCGGAAATGCTTAATTCATTTTAAGAAGAATCCAGTGTATGAAAAAGTTCAAGGTATATGCCAAAGCCTAGGGAACAATCCAATGAAAGCACGAATGCGAGAAACTGGAAGAATTGACGTCCACTCAAGTCGCTGCTAATTCTAGAATTCGAGTCCAACAGGAAGGGCGTCAATTCTAGGATTAAATTAATTTAGATAAAAATCTATATTTTAAATTAACGTCCATTCAAAAAGGTGCTATTTCTTTATTTTATGTCAATGTAAAAGGACGCTAATTTTATTTTATTTTTGTTAAAAGAAATTATATTTAAATTGGCGTCCGTGAGCAAGGGTGCTAAATGTTAAATTCGCGTCCGTTTAAGGAGATGTTAATTCTATATTTTCATAATTATTTTGTATATTAATTAATCACATGAATTGATGTCATGGGTATGGATGTGCATTTAATATTTATATTTTATTATATATATATATTTGAGAGATTAATGGTAGAGTTGAGGGTTTTTAAATAATAAAGAGAACAAGGGACTAGAATACAAAAGGCATAAAGACAAATAGGAGCTCTCGAGCAATGAGCGCATGATTAGGGTAGAGAATGCGGGGCTCCGAAGGAGCTCTCCCGATCAAACTGATGCTCGGACTTCCGAACCCGAAGGCTGCCAAGGAAGTGCTTGTTCCGAGTGAGTTATTGGACTTATATTGAGTTGGCCTGGGGGCTACCACTTCAAGGAGTTGGGCCTCGTTCGGTCCGGTTGGACCTCTTTTGGCCTCTCCGTCTGGGCGGTTAGATTTCCCCTCTCCACTTGTCCCCCTCCTACTCCCAAGCCAAAATTAGGCTCGGACGAATAGCATTTTGGGCTGGACTTTTGTGGCTCTGGTTGGGTGGAGATCTCTCTCTGTCAAGAGCCACGTGATGTGGCATGCCCTGGAAATATGCCCGTCTTGATGAATAAAAGGAGGCCCCGCCTTGGGAGATCGGAACACCGCGCCGCTCCCAGCCAGGGGTTATGAGCATTGCGCATTTTCGCATCCTTTTATCTCCGGGGTTTAGGGTTTTGCCTCCTTTTGTGTTTAAATGGGGGGGCTCAGGCACCGTGTGAGCAATTCGGAGGAGCGGAGAGGAACTAGAGAGATTATCGCAGCGGCGATTTGTCAGGTTCCTTCTCCTTCGGAGTCCTCTGGCCTAGAGCTTTTCCCCCTTTTCTCCCAGTTCTTTTGTCTATCCATGGCGGACCAAAATCCAGGGGCCGAGAGACGAGAGGGAGAACAAGTGATGCGGAACAAAAACCCGGGTCGTATGATTTTATTTTTTTACTCACTTCATTTTCTATCTTATGATTTTTATTTTTATACCTTTCCCAAAAATAACTTCTCCTTCTTTTTTTATTTATTATTTTTTTATTGTAGTTTTTTTTCCCAAAACAAAACTCATCAACTTTTTTTTAAACCGGAGATGTATGAATTTCTTTCCTTTTATCCTCTTTTTTTGTCTCCATTTCATTATTTCCTACTTCTTCTTCTCTCTTTTTTTTACTTTTCTCCTTCTCTTTTTCCAATTTTTCCCCTCTAACATAATTTCTTTCTTTTCTCTCAGTTTTTTTTGAAAAAATGTATCACCTTTTTTTTTCTTCAAGGAACTTCATGGGAGAGAGAGAGAGAGAGAGAGAGAGAGAGAGAGAGAGAGAGATGAGACATGGGACGAGAGAGAGAGGCCGGCCCCTCTCTTTCTCCTTACACACACCTTTTTTACCCAAGCCATATGCAATGGCAGCAGCAGATGGTGCGTGAACATTATTGAAGTATGCAGCCACCATCTTGAGGTCCCACCCTTTCTCGATGCTTTTAGCTTCCTCTCTTTTATTGGTTTTCTCACTCCACTCATTGCCTCCATCAATTTGTAGTCTCCCTCCTCCATGTGAACAGATGTTGTTTCAATAATTTGATCCGCGGGGGCTCCAGCTCTCACAAGCATGATGATGACACAAAGCCTTTGGATTGATAAGACAAATGAGTTGGGGTCATGGGACCCTCTTGAGAAGACAAACTATTTTGTACTTTCACTTCATCTAGCGAATGAAAGAAGTTCACATGCATCTCTATTTGTTAATATTGACCACAGCTCATCAATGCTTGTCCTTCAAATGAGATAGTATCCCAGCTGCTTCTGAAGGTGAAGGTTGCCCAAGAGAGGAAGACTTCGGCCTGGACGTCTTCTCAGACAAATTAACGCTAGACCTTTCTCCTCCCTACTGAGGCTGAAACTGGAGGAGGGAATCACCCGCGGGCGGAGATCGGGCAGGAGCAGGGGAGCGTGGTGGGAGGTTGAGAAAGGAGTCCTTTTATGAAAGGTGGGACTATCGCGCTGAAGGTGGGGGAGTGGGGCTGGTGAGTTACAGGGAGATAGGGTAGCGCTGTGAAGGGTTGACAACAGCTAGTGGAGGGAGAGCCAGGGAGGTGGGATAGGATGTTGGATACAGAAGATGAGAAAGGGGAAGGGAAGGGGGGGCATCTCACCCATGGGCATCGCACCCAGCTCCTTCTCGGAAAAAATAACAAGGCAAAGGCTTCACACCTGACATTCTCATAATTTTAATCAACTTCATTTTCATGTCATCCCAAGTAACGATCGTGGGTTGATGTCGCTTCACTAACAGGCTCTCCACATTGATCCAATAAGTTTGGGCCTGCCCATGCAACTTCATATTAGCTTACCGAACTCTTCGACAGTCCGTCATCTCAAACCACTCGAAGTACCGATCCATGACGGCCTCCCAATCTAAATAGACCTTCGGGTCCAGAGACCCGTCAAATAGGGGAGGGTCCGCACACACGCTCCTAAGAACGCGATCGTCGTCATCATCGTGATTCCGTCATTGATTTCGACGATCATGACCATAACCCCCTTGTTCATTATCAGAGACGTAATCATCCACCCCATGAACTTGCTGCCTCCTATCATCTGCCCCTTGAGTCCCTGGAGCAACAGGTTGCTGAACCGGCTCTTGTTGGCCATTTGTCGGCGCGGGTTGCGCCGCCACTGGGGCCCTCTCAAGGACAGCAATCCTCCCTACAAGACCCTGAATGGACTGGTCCGATGCTTCGGCCCGATCCTCTAGGGCTTTCATCCTCCCTTCTAGACGCATTCCTACGCCATCTAGATGCGTACTAAGGCCATCCATACGCGTATCGAGACGATCCATGAGGGCTCAGAACATCTCGACCGTCGAGGGTTCATCGGGACCACGAGCTCAGGAATCCGTCATAGGTGGTGGTGACGAGTATTGGGTGCCTCGACGGGTGGGCATGCAAAGACACACGGACTAGGAGACACAGACTAATGCAAAGGTGATGCACCTAGACTTAGCCAATATCCGGTACGTGGCGGAGGGTCGACCCGAAGATCTCCTCTACCCGAGTGTGCGGCCTTCCCGATAGGCGTAACCTAACGTTCGGGCGACACCTTTTGATATACCGAGTGCAGAGGGGGATTCCTGTAGCCCACTCAAAGAGCAGACCCAACTAGGCCCAACAAGGCCCAACGAGGCAAGCTCGTCCAAGTGACAGCCCACAGGGCCCACTCGGAAAATCCCAATAAAACAATGCTCGAGGAAACAACTCTCCTAGGCGGCCCCAAGGCTCGGAGAGCCCGAGCCTCGGTCAGGTCACAGGAAGACCCACGCACGAGCTATCCCTCAGCACGAAGGGGGGAAGCGCTAGCCGGTCTGTCCGACCCATCTCTTCACCAAGCTAGGCCTATCGCCCGATAGGGCCGGCCCCCCTAAGCTCGGTATGACCAATAAAATGTTCATCACTGCAGCCGTTAGAGTCCACAGCGGGCCGGATGCTAAGAAGTCCAGGAGCTCCGGCTTCTCCGCGAGGATAACGCCCCCACGATGAGGCCATAAAAGCCCACGACGAGGACGTAACCTCCACCGGAAACCTCTCAGCTTGCAGGACTCCAGAGGGCGGTGCACTATTTAAACCTGGGATACCCTCCGGCGAAAGGTAAGTCCAAAAGGGCATTGATCCACCCCCAATTCCTGAGCAAGGATCACTTCACCCCATTGGTGGAGAGGGATCTTGCGCCTTCACCTTCTCCTCCCTATCGCTGCTCCCACCGCTGCTCTACTGACTTGAGCGTCGGAGGGTTTTGCCCCAGGGAATCCCCCTAGGCCCTCTGACCCATTTCCCTGTCTTGCAGCTCATTAACTTGGTGATTACCAGCCCGCTCAGGAACCAGCGCGAGATTTTGCCTCTTCATCTGGCGCCGTCTGTGGGAAACGCACGAAGAGCCAACATGGTGAGAAGGAGCTCAGGGAGGAGGTCCGCCGGCGGAAAGGGTAAGGCCATGGCAGCAGCGGGGGATGGCCCTTCCAGGGCCTCACAGAACCCTCCCTCCAACGCCAGCATCCCCGCCGACGGACCACCCCCCCCCCCCCCCCCCCCGCGGCGGCGGGGCTACCCCCCTACGGTGGCGCCGAAGCCTTCCAGGCCCTCAACGCCAAACTGGATGTCCTCGTGGAACTCATGAAGACCCAGGCGGCCAGGGATGCAAGGTCCCGCGCCCCGTCAGGGAGCCCCCCGGCAAGAGTACGTCCCAGCACACAGCTGGGGGCCGCTTCACCCTCCGCGGCCAGCAGCTCATCCGTAACAGGGTCGGAGGACCCTCGCAAGCTCCACCTCCGGAGCAAGAGGCCTCCTCCACGCCGAGGAAAGGAAGGCGGGGGATGCAACGGCCAGATCCGGAAGCTGACGTTCCCGGAGACCGCCAAGGCGCCCCCCTAGCCTCGCGGCACGACAGCAACCGGAGTTATCCCTCCGACTGCGCGATTTCGAAAGGCGCTTCGCTGAGAGCAGGAGCGCGCCCTTCGCACCCTGCAGAAGGCCTCTTCCCCGGAAGACGAAGAGAAATCCCCGTTCTCCGAGTATATCTTGAAGGCAGAGGTATCTCCCAAAGCCCCCATGCCAACCTTCAAGCTTTACGACGGCCAGGGCGACCCGGCCGACCATTATGATAGCTTCGACGCCTTGATGACTCTACACGGAACGTCGGACCCCAGCAAGTGCCGAGCCTTCATGACCACTCTGGTCCAGGGCGCTCAAGCGTGGTTCCGGGCTCTCGCCCCCGGATCCATCCGAGACTTCAAGCAGTTCGGGCGAGTCTTCAAGGGGAGCTTCGCCGGAAGTGCCCCCCCAAGATCAGTAGCGGGGCTCTTGGCCCTCAAACAGGCGCAAGGGGAAAGGCTCCGGGCTTACGTCCACCGATTTAAATCGGAAGCCCTCCGAATCCCCCGCCTGGATGTGGCCTCGGTCACAACCGCACTGACCGGGGGTACCCGGGACGAGAACCTCCGCCGCGAACTCGTCCTCCACCCTCCCTCGACCCTTGCTGAGCTAGTGACTCTGGCTCTGCGCCACGCCGAGTGCAAAGAAGTGCTCAGCGCTTGCCGAGACACAACCGGCTCGGGTCGGGAGGGGGACAAGAAGCGGGGCCCCGACCCAGATCCTAGCTCGGGAAAGAAGCGAGACCGAGATGGAGAGCGCAAGTGGAAGTACGAGCGGTACACCCCGTTAACCGCCCCGGTCTATGAAATCTATGAAGACGTCAAAGACTCGGGACTTCTCCATCGGCCCGAGCCGATGAGGTCGAAGAACCGCAAGCGAGACATACATTGTCTATTCCACGGCGATCATGGGCATCACACCGGTGATTGCCACCAGCTCCAAGATGAAATCGAGCGCCTCATCCGCCTGGGGCACCTGGCTCGGTTCACTGTCGAGCGCAGAGAAGATCAAGGTGCCGCAGAGGAGATCGACAACGCCCCCTGAGGGGTCCACATCAACGTCATCTCTGGAGGAATAGCATCAGGAGGCGACAGCAGCCGTGGAAGGAAGCGTCATGCCGAGCGGGCGAGCTGAGCCCCAGAGCCACCCAAGGCCCCGCCCCAGGTCATAGTCTTCTCCGATCAAGACCTGGAGGGGCTGAGCACCCCGTACAATGACGCCCTTGTAATCTCGGCCACTATAAACCATTGTAACTTAGATTGGATTCTTGTGGACAATGGAAGTGCCCCTGATGTGTTGTCTTATGACTGTTTCCTCAAAATGGGAGAGGGTCCATCCAAACTCCGCCCGATCCGAACGCCCCTCTGTGGGTTCAATGGCCAGGCCACTCTCCCCGAAGGAGCCCTAAGCCTGCCGGTTAGCCTCGGCACCCCACCCAAAACCGTTACGGTCATGGTAGACTTCATGGTGATCAAAGGGATGATAGCGTACAACGCCATCTTCGGCCGGGGAATCCTCAGCCGGATCAAGGCAGTACCGTCTACCTACCACCAAAAAATGAAGTTCCCCACCAAGAACGGGGTAGGGGAAATCCGAGGTAACCAGGCCACGGCCCGAAGGTGCTACAACATCTCGGTGGAGGCCACGAGGCCGGACGGGAATGATAAGGGCCCCCGGGAAGTCAAGGAAAAATCCGCAGCTACCGAGCCAGGTGGCGAGTTGCTGACAATTTTCCTAAACGACGACCCGACCCTAGGAGTAAGAATCGGAGCTGACCTACCACCCGAGGAACAGTAGCAATATAAGAAATTTCTTTCTGAGTACATCCGAGTCTTCGCTTGGTCCGACGATCAGCTCCCTGGGATACCAGAGGAGACCGTGCTGCACCGACTCAACCTCAACCCCACCATGAAGCCCATGCAGCAGCGCCGAAGGAAGCACGCACCAGAGAAACAGACGATTATCAAGGCGCAGGTCACCAAGGGGCAAGAGACTGGTCTTTTTAGACTAGTCATGTACCCGACGTGGCTAGCCAATGTCGTCCTGGTACCAAAGGCTTCCGGCGAGTGGCGGATGTGCGTGGACTTCACCGACTTGAACAAGGTGACCCCTAAGGATTGCTATCCCTTGCCCAGCATCGACCAACTGGTCAACTCGACATCGGGCAACGAGATGCTCAGCTTCCTGGACGCCTATTCGGGTTACCATCAGATCGGAATGAATTCTGAAGACGTCGAGAAGACCGCCTTCATCACCGACTACAGCGTGTACTACTATACCCGGATGCCTTTCGGGTTGAAGAATGTCGGAGCCACATACCAAAGACTGGTCAACCACATGTTCGAGGAGCAGCTAGGTCGGAACGTCGAGGCCTACATTGATGACATGCTCGTCAAGACCCCCAAGGCCCAGGACCACTTCACCGACCTCGCCGAAACCTTCGGCGTCCTCCTGAAGTATAACATGAAGCTCAATCCTGCCAAGTGCGCCTTCGGAGTAAGATCCGGGAAGTTCCTGGGTTTCCTGGTCACTCAGCGTGGGATCGAAGCTAACCCCGATAAGGTCCAAGCCATCCTGGACATGCGCCCACCCGCCTGCATCAAGGACGTCCAGCGTCTGACAGGGCGTGTCGCCGCTCTCAGCCGTTTCTTGTCCCGTGCGGCCGAATGATGCTTGCCCTTTTTTAAACTGTTGAAGGGGCCCAAGTTGGCATCTGCTACGTTCGCATGGGATGAGGAATGCCAGAAAGCGTTCGCTGAGCTCAAGGAGTTCCTGGCTTCGCCCCCGGTGCTCTCCAAGCCCGTGCCGGGCGAAGCCTTGCTACTCTATCTCTCGGCGACGTCATCAACGGTCAGCTCGGTCCTAGTCAGAAATGACTCGGGAATCGAAAGACCAGTCTACTACACCAGTAAGGTGCTTAACGAGGCCGAGAGGAGGTACCCCGCAACCGAGAAGCTCATGCTAGCGCTGGTTACCTCCGCGAAATGCCTCCGACCCTACTTCTAGGGGCACCCCATCACCGTGCTAACCGGCGAGCCGTTGAAGAAGATTTTGGCCCACCCCGAGGCCTCGGGGCGACTCGTCAAATGGGCCATTATGCTTGGGGCCTACGACATCTCGTATCGCCCGCGCTCAGCTATAAAAGGTCAAGTGCTCGCCGACTTTATCGCCGAAAGCACCATCTCGACCAAAGAAAGACTACTGACCATGCCCGGGCCAACCTGGGAACTGTACGTCGATGGATCTTCCAACTCAGTTGGTAGTGGTGCTGGGATCCTCCTAAGATCCCCCGAAGGAGTGGAGCTGCAGTACGCCTTGAAATTCAACTTTCAGGCGTCCAACAACGCTTCCGAGTACGAGGCCCTTATATCGGGAGCACGCATGGCCCGGCGGTTGGGGGCTGAGCGAGTCAGGATCCACACCGACTCCCAGCTGGTCGCAAGCCAGGTCAACGGCGAGTACGAAGCTCGAGAGGCACCCATGATCAAATACCTCCAGCTGGTCAGGAGCCTGGCCCAACAATTCGAGGGATTCGAGGTAGTCCGAATAGCCCGGGAAGAAAACTCCCGAGCGGACGCCCTCTCTCGATTGGCCTCCTCCCTAGACCCAGAAGGTACCCGATCGGTCCTCCTCGAAGAGCTAGAACGCCCGAGCATTGACTCGGAGCTCCTCGCTGTTGACTCGGCCATCCCGAGCGACTGGCGCACCCCCTACCTGTCTTGGCTTCGAGACTCCCAAGAGCCCTCCGACCCTCGGGAAGCACGCCGAATGAAGTACCAAGCCCGGCACTTCGTCGTCTTGGACGACGCACTCTACCGAAGGTCTTTCACCGGCCCTCTCCTGAAGTGCTTCGGCCCCGACGAAGCCAGCCGAGCCATCCGAGAGGTTCATGAAGGCCTGTGCGGAGCGCACTCAGGGACAAGGTCACTGGCCAGAATCCTGTTATGACAGGGGTACTGGTGGCCCACCCTGCAGTGCGACTGCTCGGCCTATGCTCAACATTGCGACTGATGCCAGCGGTTCGACCACTTGATCCATCAGCCGGCTACAGAACTCGTCACCCTCGCCGAGCCTTATCCCTTCGCTCGGTGGGGGATCGACATTCTCGGACCATTCCCCACGGCTCAGTCCCAGAAAAAGTTCATCGTCGTCGCCATCGACTACTTCACTAAATGGATCGAGGCCGAAGCCACTGCAAGGATCACCGAGACAGTCATCTGGAGTTTCATCTGGAAATCGATCATTTGTCGCTTCGGCATCCCCCGAGTGATAGTGAACGATAACGGTCGGCAATTCGATTCTCGATATTTCCGAGACAGATGCGCCGACCTAAACATCGGCAACCACTTCACTTCCGTCACCCACCCTCAGGCCAACGGGCTGGTTGAAAATGCCAATAAGACTATCTTGAAAGGCATAAAGACCAGACTCGGCAAAGCCAAGGGTAGTTGGCTCGAGGAATTGCCTAGCGTACTATGGTCGCACCGAACGACTCCCAAGACGGCAACCAGTGAAAGTCCTTTTCAGTTGGTGTACGGCACTGAGGCCGTCATTCCATTAGAGATCACCAACCCATCTCTCTGAGTCATCCGCTACTCGCTCGAGGAAAACAACCAAAAGTTACTCGAGAACCTCGACCTAGCCGATGAACTCTGGGATATTGCTAACATCCGAGCGACGGAATACCAGCGACGCCTCACTCGATACTACAACGCCAGAGTCCGAAGCAGACACTTCCAATCGCGAGACTTCATCCTCAGAAAAGTAGAAGCCTCTCGACCACTAGAGGCGGCGGGCAAGCTGTCCCCTAACTGGGAAGGCCCCTACCGAGTGGTCGAGACGCTCGGGAAAGGTGCGTATAGGTTAGCAACTATGGAAGGGGATCCCATTCCTCGGACATGGAACGCAGCCGCACTACGCAGATTCTATTTTTGAAATTGTACAACAAGAAGGATGAAATAAATTCCTTTCCATTCAAAACTATTGATACATCAGAAAGGCAAAGGCCAGTACATTGCATGACAAAAAGTAAGAAAATCCATCTAACACCACTGCAAGGGGTCATCGCTCGGTTTACTCGATCTCAATCTTCTCGCTGATGTAACACAACCTCAGACCTAATGCAAGCAATCACAATCGCATTCAAATGGGCCGAATTGGGCCACCGCTCTATCGACGCTCACCCAAGCCCGGGGTGACTTGGCAATGCCAAGTGGAGGAAGTGGGGTTGGACCCTTGCTGGTAGAGGGCCAGCAAGACCAATGTTTGATTCCCAAAGGGTGGGGATGCCCAAATCAAGGGGGCCGACAAAGTGCCAAAGGCACCGGTTGCAATATTCCCACGGTGATCACTCAAGTTTATGGGGCTTGAGGATCGGGCTCTCACTCGCATAACCAGCGGAATTAGAACTAATATTGAAAGATAAGCACTAAGTGGAGTGAAGGTTTGAGCACTTACTCGACCGATTTGAAGAAACCGGTCCCGGTCGGAGATGAGGGCAAGCGGGGAGGCGAGTGGATCCCCACACGCCGCGGCGGTGTCGCTTGACCTGCCCAAACAAATTACACCACTACACCTCTCGCAGGAGGGGGACCTTGGGGTGGGGGTTAATGAAATTACAAACCAAAAATACCTCCACACAGGGAGGGGCCTTCAGACGGCCAAGCGGGGAGGGGAAAATGAGAAAGGAACACCGAGTTGGTGGATGCCGATTCTGCTCACGTTCTGTGGGTGCTGACAGCTGACTGAAGATATGACTGCTGTGGTTGCTCACGAATTTTGTTGGGGACTAAACCACCTGGAGAAGCTTCGTAGGAGGCCAGGGAAGTCGTCCAATTTTTGTTGATTTCTTCTGACGCCGTCGCTGAGCAGGATGGAGGTCCAAACAGAGAGGCAGACTCACAGACCTGCAGCTTCTGGTTTCTAGTAGTAGGTTGCAGAAGGTACCCCGACTGCTCCCGAACTCGGAATCACGCACCGTCAGAGTCGTTGGAACCGTGGATGAGTCCTCTTCACAGAAAAACTGACGGGAGTCCAAAAGGTGTCAGAGAAGACCTGGAGGCTCTGAACAAGGATGACTGGTCGGTGTAGACTGTGGGGAAGCAGATCCGTGCAGCAGAGGGAGAAAATTGACAACTTCTGCTATGGGATGCCGAATGGAGTTCCACTTCTTGATTCTGAAAGTAGACAGGCCGATGAAGAACTTTGAAGAAGCACTTGAGGACTGATTCCTTCAGGGTTCATCGTAGCAGAGCTTCTAATCCGGCTCAGGTCCTCAGCCGAGGTAGAACTGCGTAGTTGTGGAAGAATGGACCTCCTGGACGGCTCGGAGATCGGAAGAAGATGAAACCACTTCTGTTGCGAAGGAGACTGGTAGACGCTTCCGACGATGGCTCTTGGGTCTTCAAACACATCCGGAGGAAGTCGTGGTGGCCGCTGCAAGTTACTGCTCTTCTGTAGATCTTCGGTTGAGAGCTGTAGGTTGAAGATGATGGGGGGGAATGGGGTATATGGGAGGGGAAATGGGGGTGGATGAGTGTGGGGAAAGCCCGGGCTGTGAGGGGGTCTAGGAGGGGGTGTTCTAAGGTGGGGGAAGGGAAGAATGGGGTCTGGAAGGGGGTCTAACAGGTGGTGGGAGGAGGAGCTACGAATTTGGGAAGGTGGGTGAGAGGAGAAGGTGAGGGGGGGCACAAGTGAGTGGAGGGAAGGGTGGATTTCAAATTCAAATATGCTTTGGAAGTTGTGGGGTTGTGTGGGGAAGGGGTTGATTGTGTTGGAATGGGAAAGTGGTGTTGGAATGTGGAGGATGGTGTTGGAATGGTGAGGGATCTCCTTGGGACTAGGGGAGTGGAGTAATGGAGGCCATGGGGAAGTGGAGGGCTTTAATGATGGTAGGTGGGGGTTGAGGTGGTTGGGAAAGGAGGAGAGAGAAGAAAATTCGAAATTGGGTGTTGAGGAGAGAGAAAGTGGAGTGAAAAAGAGGGATTAGGAGAGGGAAGGGTGGGGAATCTCTCTCCTAGGGTTTCTCACCCAAAAAATGTTGGAATCACTCCACTAAACTAAGCTTTGGATACTCAAATGGTATTTTTCATTGATTCATTCATTAAGTTGAAATGGGGGGAATGTGGTCCTATATATAGGAAATCCACATTTCTATAAAAGTCCCTTACAAAAGACTCAATAACAAATAACCGAAGGGGTAGGGGGGGCTCATGGGCCAAGCCCGAAGAATTGGGCCCAATAGCACATTACACAATCTAATGACACTCAAACTTAGGAAAATAAATGTAAGACCTAGGAACATGACTCAAATAAAAGAGAAAATACATCAAATGACTCAAATAAAATTACATAGGACTCAAAATTAAATGACTAAACCATGCCGGATGCAACCGGGGTGAGGAGACGAATCGTAAACATGGGCATGGGAGGTGATGTCCCCATCATACTCCCGGGGTGCGGAGAACTCGACTCTGTCGAGTAAGTGTCCTTCCCTCCTTGGAGGGTGTAGAAGTGGTACCGCCCTCAAGTCTCCCGAACGAGACCGATCCATCCACCTGCCGAGATAGCGCTCATATACCTTGCTCCGAGTGGTAGTGACTTGTTCATCCAATATTTGTTCAATTTGTTCACGCTGGGCTCTCTTGGCTGGTGGTTTATCATCATGGGTGGGTGCTCTCTCAAGGGAAGAAGTAGGCTCAATCTCCTCACTAGGTATCACCGTGGGTCCCTTATATGGCACTAGGTCGGTAACATTGAATGTGAGACTTATTCCATACTCTTCATGGAGATCTAACTCGTTGGCATTTACACCTATGCGCCTCAAGACCTGGAAGGGACCAGCCCCACGTGGCCTCAGTTTAGAGTTGGCTCCCGGGGAGAGCCTCTCCATCCTTACCATCACAAGGTCACCCACTTGGAATTCTTGGTGATGCCGATGAGAGTCGGCCAGCCTTTTATAAGCCTCATTCTTTTTGCTGATGTGCTTGCAAAGGTTTTCATGCAATTTTGTGAATGCTATCCTTTTAGTGGTTATGGGTGGACCTGGACAACCATAGATGGACCTATCCTGCCATGATGCCAGATGGACCATGATGAACCTTGGTGGGCCGGTGCAACCATTTGTGGACTTATCATCCAATGTTATCATGTAGACTTTGGTGGGCCTAGGTGGGCCGGGGCAACCGTAGGTGAACCTATCATGTAAAGTGGTGATGAATGTGGGGGGGCCCGGACATCCGTAGATGCTTTTGACATGCTTAAGATCCATGATGAATGAAGGAGGACCATGACATCCGAATGTGGCCCACTCATACTTTCTACTTGACATGTGAGTGATATGAATGAATGGACCCAACATAATGTTCATGCCAAGGGGTGTGGAAAGCCTAGACACATGCATGTTTTTCCCAAAAGTGACTTTCATGTGTATAGGTGTGGGACAACCTTTGAACTCCCATTGGAAAGGATCGAATGGATCTAAGAAGGTGGTCATCATGCGGTGGGGCACCACCTTATTCCCTAGGGATATATGGTCCAAGGTTATGGCTCCCAAGGTACAGCCCGGGTCATGGATGAGGTGGGTTTGGCCCAATATGGTGAGTGAGGGTAGGACAGGGTGGGTGGTTGGTAAGATGGTTGGGTCATATGAGTCCCTTGACTCCCATTGGAAGGGTTCATATGGATCGTAAAATAGGTCACTTAGGGGGAGGAACTCCATGTCCTCAAGATCCTTAAAGGGTGTTAAGTCATCCTTCCCTATGATAGTTGGGCCAATGTTCTTGACAAGTGGGTCGGCCATGAGTGGAGGGCTTGGCTCTCTACCCGATATAAAAAGCTCCAATTGGAGGAGAAGGTCGGGCTCATCGGGTGTGAGGAGGAATAGAAGGAGGTCGCTAGTGTAGCAACCAATGGTGCAAACTGAGGTGATAGACCCGATGCATAGGTGTAGGAGGCCAAGGCTCCTAGGTTGTTCGGCTATAGGGGTCAACATACTAGTGAACTCAATTTGCCATGCTAGGCCCTTAAGAAGATCCCCTAAAGTTTCCACTTGGTAGGATGCTTGGATTGTGGTGTGATAGGAGAAGAAGGGCACTGGGGGAAAATTTTGTTCTATGGGAGGGCAAACATGGGCCGAGATCTCTCTAATTAGGCTCTCCCTTAGCCACCTAACAAGGGACTCTTCTAAGATGATTTCGGCCTTATCTAGAGGGGGTGGTGTAGGGTGAAGATCCTCGTGCAAGGCTTCCTCTTCAATTGGGACATGGGTGCTCTCCATGGAGGGGATAGGTTCCCGAGAGGTATTTGTCTTCATGTGGCAAAGTGGGTGGACTACTTCTTCCAAAGCTAATGGAGTGGGAAGGTTCTTTGATGGTGGGGTGATGATGGCCGGAGTATGGTGCACCCGGGGTGGTGAACAAGGGCGGGATTCCCGCGGGTCGGAGAATACAAGGTTGTTGAATTTAAAGGTTCCCGAAAGGTGGGGTGGATGCACTAGGCAAGTCCGACGTGTTGGGTCGATGTAGGCATTCCTTTCATCTAACCATTTCTTACCTAGGATTATACATGGACCCGCCAATGTTCCCTTTTGACACCAAGCCCCATCCAAATACTTAGTCTTCCCGAACCATTTATGGAATTCAATGAAGACTTGATCTCCATTGTGCACAATTTGTCCGGTCCTACAAAGAGAGGTAATGATATCGGGGGACACCCAATTTTCAGATTCTAAGTCAATGAAATCAATTTCTATGGGCTCCCCATTAGGTAACCATACATGGGATATGATTGGGAGAGGGGCCATGTGACCCAAGACTCAACATTAACAATGATGGGTTTGCACGGTTCGGACAAGAATGCAAGCATGCCCTAGGACTTGACTTGTAGAGACAAGTCAATGACTTGCTCTGATACCACTTGATGTGACACAACCTCGGACCTAATGCAAGCAATCACAATCGCATTCAAATGGGCCGAATTGGGCCACCGCTCTATCGACGCTCACCCAAGCCCGGGGTGACTTGGCAATGCCAAGTGGAGGAAGTGGGGTTGGACCCTTGCTGGTAGAGGGCCTGCAAGACCAATGTTTGATTCCCAAAGGGTGGGGATGCCCAAATCAAGGGGGCCGACAAAGTGCCAAAGGCACCGGTTGCAATATTCCCACGGTGATCACTCAAGTTTATGGGGCTTGAGGATCGGGCACTCACTCGCATAACCAGCGGAATTAGAACTAATATTGAAAGACAAGCACTAAGTGGAGTGAAGGTTTGAGCACTTACTCGACCGATTTGAAGAAACCGGTCCCGGTCGGAGATGAGGGCGAGCGGGGAGGTGAGTGGATCCCCACACGCCGCGGCGGTGTCGCTTGACCTGCCCAAATAAATTACACCACTACACCTCTCGCAGGAGGGGGACCTTGGGGTGGGGGTTAATGAAATTACAAACCAAAAATACCTCCACACAGGGAGGGGCCTTCAGCCGGCCAAGCGGGGAGGGGAAAATGAGAAAGGAACACCGAGTTGGTGGATGCCGATTCTGCTCACGTTCTGTGGGTGCTGACAGCTGACTGAAGATATGACTGCTGTGGTTGCTCACGAATTTTTTTGGGGACTAAACCACCTGGAGAAGCTTCGTAGGAGGCCATGGAAGTCGTCCAATTTTTGTTGATTTCTTCTGACGCCGTCGCTGAGCAGGATGGAGGTCCAAACAGAGAGGCAGAATCACGGACTGGCAGCTTCTGGTTTCTAGTAGTAGGTTACAGAAGGTACCCCGACTGCTCCCGAACTCGGAATCACGCACCGTCAGAGTCGTTGGAACCGTGGATGAGTCCTCTTCACAGCAAAACTGACGGGGAATCCAAAAGGTGTCAGAGAAGACCTGGAGGCTCTGAACAAGGATGACTGGTCGGTGTAGACTGTGGGGAAGCAGATCCGTGCAGCAGAGGGAGAAAATTGACAACTTCTGGTATGGGATGCCGAATGGAGTTCCACTTCTTGATTCTGAAAGTAGACAGGCCGATGAAGAACTTTGAAGAGCACTTGAGGACTGATTCCTTCAGGGTTCATCGTAGCAGAGCTTCTAATCCGGCTCAGGTCCTCAGCCGAGGCAGAACTGCATAGTTGTGGAAGAATGGACCTCCTGGACGGCTCGGAGATCGGAAGAAGATGAAACCACTTCTGTTGCGAAGGAGACTGGTAGACGCTTCCGACGATGGCTCTTGGGTCTTCAAACTCGTCCGGAGGAAGTCTTGGTGGCCGCTGCAAGTTACTGCTCTTCTGTAGATCTTCGGTTGAGAGCTGTAGGTTGAAGATGATGGGGGGGAATGGGGTATATAGGAGGGGAAATGGCGGTGGATGAGTGTGGGGAAAGCCCGGGCTGTGATGGGGTCTAGGAGGGGGTGTTCTAAGGTGGGGGAAGGGAAGAATGGGGTCTGGAAGGGGGTCTAACAGGTGGTGGGAGGAGGAGCTACGAATTTGGGAAGGTGGGTGAGAGGAGAAGGTGAGGGGGGGCACAAGTGAGTGGAGGGAAGGGTGGATTTCAAATTCAAATATGCTTTGGAAGTTGTGGGGTTGTGTGGGGAAGGGGTTGATTGTGTTGGAATGGGGAAAGTGGTGTTGGAATGTGGAGGATGGTGTTGGAATGGTGAGGGATCTCCTTGGGACTAGGGGGGTGGAGTAATGGAGGCCATGGGGAAGTGGAGGGCTTTAATGATGGTAGGTGGGGGTTGAGGTGGTTGGGAAAGGAGGAGAGATAAGAAAATTCGAAATTGGGTGTTGAGGAGAGAGAAAGTGGAGTGAAAAAGAGGGATTAGGAGAGGGAAGGGTGGGGAATCTCTCCCCTAGGGTTTCTCACCCAAAAAATGTTTGAATCACTCCACTAAACTAAGCTTTGGATACTCAAATGGTATTTTTCATTGATTCATTCATTAAGTTGAAATGGGGGGAATGTGGTCCTATATATAGGAAATCCACATTTCTACAAAAGTCCCTTACAAAAGACTCAATAACAAATAACCGAAGGGGTAGGGGGGGCTCATGGGCCAAGCCCGAAGAATTGGGCCCAATAGCACATTACACAATCTAATGACACTCAAACTTAGGAAAATAAATGTAAGACCTAAGAACATGACTCAAATAAAAGGGAAAATACATCAAATGACTCAAATAAAATTACATAGGACTCAAAATTAAATGACTAAACCATGCCGGATGCAACCGGGGTGAGGAGACGAATGGTAAACATGGGCATGGGAGGTGATGTCCCCATCACTCGCGCCCAGCCACTGACTCTGCCTCGCGTAGAAACTGGCTCGGACAAGAGGGGGCCGATCCAGTTGGCTCAGATGACCCCCGACAAAGGTGACAGAGGGACTACGGCGAAGGTAGCCACCTTCCAAAGTCGGAGAAGGCTACCTTCCAAGTTGATGGAGGCCAGGGAGAAGGAGCGCCGTGAAGACCCCTTCTTTCCCAACCTGCCAACTCCTTGGAAGGGAACAGAGAGCAAGCAGCCTCCGAAGAGTGAAAGAAATGAAGAGCAGAAGAGGGAGAAAGAGGCTGCAGATGGATGAAGGCTTCAGTGAGGAGGGAACTTGATGCGCCTCCCCCCCCATGCAGAGGGGGAGTGGCGGCAGGCATCCCTGATACCCCCATCCGTCCTCCGCCTCGGTGCCCGCCCGGAAGCCACGCCAGAACTGAGAAAGGGCAAGAGCCGTGCCCTCGCACGTCGAAGCCCTCCCCAGATCCGCACGGCGACCGTCGGACCCGTCTCAAACCCACGCGGCGACCGTGGGACCCGTAAACTAAGACGGGACGACAAAAGCTCTCTGCTCCCCGTCGTCGACGGCGTCACCCTCCGAAGGATCCTCCATGCTCCGAATGCAACGGCAGAACGCAGAGTGAAGAAGAAGGAGTGAGGGAAGACTGTTAGAGAAAATCCCAAGCGGTAAAGAGGAAAGGGCACCTTTCGGTCCTTCTTATAGGCCAAAGGAGGCTACGCGCCTTAAATGACTCCCCCCTCTAAAACATGCCAAAGGATTTCTCCCCTGAATAGTCACCCCCAACTCCTCGTTTCCCGCCCTAGCGGGATTCACGAAGCGGCCTGGCATTCAAAGCGTGAGGGAACGGAAAGGCGTCCCATCAGAAGCCTACCGAATCAGCATGCGAAAACCACGCAGGACATATCGGCACTTTTCAACTACTTCAGATACGCCAGCCAAATCACGGCAAGGATGGCGATCAAACAAGTAAGTCATTTATTATCTCATAAAGAGGAAACTCTCTAAAGGAGGAAAGAGAGACAAACAAGAGAAAGGGGCAAAATAAGGTAAAATACATCAGGCCTCGGGCCCACTTTGAAGCTCGGGAGCGACGGAAGTAGGCGCGTCACCCCCAGCACCCTCGGTGACGGCCGACCCGGGCACTGACCTCGCCTGGGCGAGAACTGTCTCGATCGCGAGCCCTCCCGAGGCGTCCGAAGTTGGTGACCCCGCCATAGGAGACCCCTCTGGATCTTCCCCGCTCGACGCAGAGGAGCTAGAAACCGACTCATCCGAGTCATAGATCTGGCCCAAAGGGAACTCGATCCCGGAGTCTCGATCGAAGGCGTAGTCCACCGCCCGACGATAACCCTGCTTAAACCCCTTTCGGGCGCCACGGTGAAGCGCTACCTCGTAATATGGTAGGGCGGCTCTCTCCAGGTCGGCTGAGTAAGCGTCCGAGCTTCTATATCGCTCGATCACCTCCGCCTCGATCTGCTCCGTCCTTCCAACGAGCTCGACCCGAGCCCGCTCCGCCTCGGCCGCACGCTCCTCTGCTCCCTCTAGGCGTTCCTCTGCCGCGACCATCCCTCGCTCGGCCTCGCTCGACCGCCTCTCCACCCGGACTCAGTCCGCCTCAGCCACGGAATGAAGGCGCTCCGCTACCTCCACCCGGTCCAGCAGCTCGGCACGTTCGAGCTCCCAGCGACCGTCCAGCTCGAGGTGATGCAGACGCTCCTCTTCCAAGAGTTTGCCCTTCCTCTCGAGCAACTCCCGGGCCTTAGCCAACTGCACAGTCAATGCCTCGGTCTCTAGCCGGCTCGCCCGTGCCGAGTCCCTGATCACGGAGAACTCCCGTCGGAGCCCCTCATGCTCCTCGCTGAGGCGGACCAGTTTCCTCTCGCACCCCCCGAGGGCCCAGGCGAGATTCGATCGCTCCGCCTCCGTCCGAGCGTACGTCTCCGCCATCAAGGCCGCCGACCGAGCCATGACTAGGCCGCCCCCTATGAGGACGTCGAGGACGCCGGAGGGGGAGTGGCGCTTGTCTCCCCCCCTCGTCTTTACGGCAACCTCTCGGCAGATCTGGTACATGTTGCCCGAAACGTCGAGCCTTTCCAAAGACTCCGGCATGGAGATACGCTCCCCACCGGACGTCCCGCCAGAAGGTTCGACCCGAGCGACGGGGCCGACCGCCCCGCGCGCCACGGTCGGTTGGGGCTGCGACACCTCCCCGGGCAAACCCCCAACCTCGACCGACGCCACATGATCGACCGCAACAGGAACTTCGGGCACTTGGGGCTGCGACGCCCTCACGGGCGAACCCCCATCCCTATCTGTCTCGGCCCGCGCCTCGCCGCCCGAGACATTGCCGACCTCGATCGGTCTCCCGGTCTCAACGCCGGCCCCCTCCATCCCCGGGGAGGGGAGAACCAACCCATCTCCGCCCTCTGGGGGGTCCCTGGTCTCTTCGGCCCCCTCTCGCCTGGTAGGTGGGGGAGCTGGCCCGGAAGGGTCGGCCCCACCTTGCCCCCGAGAGGGGAGCGCCGCCGAGCCAGAATCGCCCCCGGCAGCAGTAGGATGGCCGGCCTTCTTGGCCCGTTTCTTGGCCTTCGCGGCTTCCCGCAATTTTCCCTCCAGGGGATCCTTGCGCTTCGCCCCGCTCGGCCGCGAAGATCCCTCGGAGGCCGCCCCCTTGCCCTTATCCCGGGCTTGGGAACGACCCGCGGAAGCAACAGGCTCATCGGCCGCCGAGTCATCCCCAAGATCGACGACCTCGGTGACCTCTTCCAAGGGCTCCCGTCGGATGTCTGCAATGAAGAAGAAGGTTCGGTTAGGAAGCGAACAGGCGACCCTCCGACCCCACAGAAGAATCTGAAGAATGGTACCTGATGGCTTGAGCTGTGTAAGCAGATACCGCTCCACGTTCTCCAGCGTCACCAGCTCCTCAGTCGACCGGTGATTTGTCAACAAGCGAGCGGCGTGCTCTTCCACGTCGGCGGGGAACTCCTCCTGGCGCGGGGGAAGATTCGGATGGAAGTTGGGCATAACCTGGCACCTCCAGGACTCATCCACTGCTTCCGCCTTCACCCAGAAAAATTGCCTCTTCCACCCTTTGTGCGAAGAATCCTTCGCCGCCAGCGGAATACAACTCCGATTCCTACGCGCCTGGATAAAATAGAAGCCTTTCCCCGCCGACGGATGTGCCTTCAGCTCGAAGAAATAATGAAAAAGATCCAGCGAAGGGGGAACCCCCTGCAGGCGGCAGAGGATCCGAAAGGCAGAAAGCAAGAGATACGAGTTGGCCACTAGCTGAACAAGCGCCAACACGAAAAAATTGAGAAGCTTTAAGATGAAAGGCTCGAAGGGGAGGCAGAATCCACTCTTCCACGCCAGGAGAAAAGTACAGATATGGCTCGTGCGGCTGTCCAAGCTCCTCTCATATGGGGCAGCAGCTACAAAGCTATATCGGAGAGGCATGCGAAACCGATGCTCCAGTTTCTTCACATCAGCCTTCCCCAACTCGCTACGATTGGGGACGGGCTCCCGCCTCACCTGCTCGATTTCGAGTGCAGATCCGCCATCGAGCTGGAAGAAGAACCTTCACTAGAGCCCGAAGACTTCGGGGGAGAAGGAAGCTACCGGATCGCCTCCGCGGTTACACGCGCCAGCTCCTCAAATGCCGTCACAAGAGCTTGCTCCCCCACTGTATCTTCACGGCGCATCAAGGAGCCCCAGAAGCAGAGAAATGGAGGAAAGGCCAAAAACCCTAAAAAGACTGGGAGGAACGAGCAGCGCCCTACGCCTATAAACCCTCGCGGGAGGCGGCGCGCCGTTTCAACCTCCAAGAAAAAGGGGGCCCCTTCATTTCAAATCCGTCAGGATCATTATTAGTACAGGCCTAGGCGACCACTACACGTGGCTTCATCACGCCAACAGGATTCCACCCACCCGAGCCACGCCGATCCAAAGTCTCGAAAAACTACTCAACCGAGCCTCCTTGGCTCGGGAGTCGGAGTGGGACAAGTGGAGAGAGGGATTCCTACAGCCCACTCAAAGAGCAGACCCAAGTAGGCCCAACAAGGCCCAACGAGGCAAGCTCGTCCAAGTGACAGCCCACAGGGCCCACTCAAAAAAGCCCAATAAAACAATGCTCAAGGAAACAACTCTCCTAGGCGGCCCCAAGGCTCGGAGAGCCCGGGCCTCGGTCAGGTCACAGGAAGACCCGCGCATGAGCTATCCCTCCGCACGAAGGGGGGAAGCGCTAGCCGGTCTGTCCGACCCATCTCCTCACAGAGCTAGGCCTATCGCCCGATAGGGCCGGCCCCCCTAAGCTCGGTACGACCGATAAAATGTTCATCACTGCAGCCGTTAGAGTCCACAGCGGGCCGGACGCTAAGAAGTCCAGGAGCTCCAGCTTCTCCGCGAGGATAACGCCCCCACGATGAGGCCATAAAAGCCCACGACGAGGACATAACCTCCACCGGAGACCTCTCAGCTTGCAGGACTCCAGAGGGCGGCGCACTATTTAAACTTGGGATACCCTCCGGCGAAAGGTAAGTCCAAAAGGGCATTGATCCACCCCCAATTCCTGAGCAAGGATCACTTCACCCCATTGGTGGAGAGGGATCTCGCGCCTTCACCTTCTCCTCCCTATCGCTGCTCCCACCGCTGCTCTACTGACTTGAGCGTCGGAGGGTTTTGCCCCAGGGAATCCCCCTGGGCCCTCTGACCCGTTTCTCAGTCTTGCAGCTCATTAACTTAGTGATTACCAACCCGCTCAGGAACCAGCGCGAGATTTCACCTCTTCACCGAGTTATTGGGATGAATGCAATTTTAGAACATTTTTTTTTGTTTTGAAAATAATGATGATCCTAGACTCGACTTAGACCGTGCAAGACTTATGCAACGACTACCCTAGACTCGACTCGCTCTGATACCAAACTGATGCGGGACGGACACGGGGACCGACTCTAAGTGATGCGGACCTCGGACTCTAAATGCGTACGCGACCAGCAACATACAACAATGGAGACACTTTGGCCTGACACTAAGAGTTCCTATGGGCTATACATCTGATGGGGCATCTCTCGTCCTTCACATTTTTCCATAGCTCCGATTGTTCAACGGCATGGTTCCATTGTGTCCGTCATATTTTTCTGAGTCGAGTCATGTAATTTTCTTATTTTATTTGAGTCATGACATTGTAATTTTTCTTTTATTTGAGTCATGTACCTAGGTTAATGAGTCATTTACTGAAGAATATTTGTCATTAGGTTGATTAGGCTAGCTAATGGGCCCAATCCATTGGGATAGGCCCATGGGCGCCCCCTACCCCTTGGTTATTTGTCATTGTGTCTAGAGTCAAGGACTTTTTGTAAAATGTGGGTTGCCTATATATAGGACCCCCATCTCTCCATTTGAAGTTAATCAATGAATCAATGAATGAAAATTTGAATTCTCTAGTGTCCAACTTAAATCTTCTTCTTTTAGTGAGAAGCCAATTAAGTGGGTGAGAAGCCCCTACCCCCCCTCTCTCTCTACCCCTCTCTCTAGAAAGCCATTTTCTCTCTCCCCCACTTTCTCTCTCTAAAATATGCGCCCCTTTCTCTCTCCTCCCCTCCCAACCACCTTTCTCTCTCCTCCCCCATCCATTAAGGTCATTCCAACTACCCCCAACCCTCATTACTCCACCCCTAGTCCCAAGAGACACTCCACCAATCCATACTCCACCACCCAACCACCAACTACCCAATCCCCTTCCCTAAGCACCCTCTCATCTCCCAAGGGAGACTTCTCCACTCCCTAAGCACCCCTTCCCTTCCCCAATACAACCTTCCCATCCCCAAAGCCCCCATTAATCACCCCTTTAGTCCACTTTCAAACATTGGAGATAGATCTCTCCTTCCCTCTCACCCACCATCCCAAATTCGCAGCTCCTCTCTCACCCACTCTGAACACCCCATTCCAGCCCCCATTCTCCCCTTCCCACACCTTGGAACACCCCCTCCCATACCCCCTCATAGCTAGAGGTTGCCCCCATAAACATCCACCTCATTTCCCCTCCCATATACCCCATTTCCCCCCATCATCTTCAACCTGCAGTTCTTAGTTCGGAGGAAGCAGAGAAGTAGCAGCTTGTAGAGACAACCCCGACCACATCCCAGCGAATCTGAAGGCCCAAAAGGTACCGTTGGAAGTGTCTCTTTGTCTGCTTCGGAACGGCAGTAGTCTCATCATGTTTTGAGCTTGGGGCCATCCTGAGAAGTCGATCTTCTCCAACTGCACATCTCCTCCCTGAAGAGCGACCTGAAGCTGATTCCTAAAGCTACCACGACCACTCTATGGAAGATCTGGAGGCGAGGCTTTTTCGGGAGCTTCGTCAACAAGTCTACTTTCCGAATCAAGAAGCGGAGCTCTGTTTTGCGCCCAGAATCAAGAGTTCTCATTTTCTTCCTCCGGGTGTGCGGTTCTGCTTCCTATCAGTATGCTCCGACCCCCCCTCCTTGTTCGAGTTCTACTGGTATACTCCAACAACATTTGGCATCCCCGTTGGTCTCGTTTCGAAGAGGACTCATCCACAGTTCTGACGAATCCGGCGGCACCTGATTCTAAGCTTTGGAGAGCTCGTGGCAACCTCCTCTTCCTGCAGTTGTGAACCTGAAGCAGTAAGAACTGAAGACCTGTCTCCCTGTTCGAGCCTCTGCCCCGACCAGCACTGGTGACCAAAGAAGTCAGCAAAATTCTGACATCATTCTGATCCATCTACGAAGAATTCCCATCTAGTCTCGTCATCAACAAAATTCTGGAGCGGCCGCAGCATCAAGATATCCAATTGTCTATCCTGAAGTGCAGGAAGCGGACAGAATCGGCATCGGCTTCCTTTTAGCTTCTAGTTCGGTTTCACCCCTCCCCGCTTGGCCGGCTGAAGGTCCATCCCTGTGTGGAGGTAATGTTTGGGTGTATTCATTGGCTTCCCTTCCCCAAGATCTCCCCCCCCCCTTGCATGGGGTGTAGTGCATGTAATCTAAAATTTCAGGTTGAAGCTTCTCCGGCGCGGCGTGCGGGTAAGCCCACGCTTCCTCGCTCGCCCTCGTATCCGGCCGGGATCGGTGTCCTCACACCGATCAGGTGAGCCACTGAACACTTGTCTTTATTGGATTCCCTTGCTTAATTAGTATTACTTCTTAGTGCCGTCGGCGGTAAGAGAGTGCCCGATCTCAAATTATCATCGAATTGAGCAACCACCGCGGAGTGAGTTGAGAGAGCGACCCTACAACCCACGCCCTTGGCGTGTTGGCCACCTATGAGAGTGGGCATCCCAGGACCCTTGGGGGTTCAATCCAAACCTAGCCATCCTTTGGAGAAGCGAGGTCCCGTCCCGAACCCTCACCACCATCACCGGGTTGCCTACGGGCACAAGAGTGCGCTTAGTGGGTGAGTCCGCTCGAGTAAATTCACCGGTCCGTGCGTTGGTTGCTTGCTAGGTCCAAGGGGCATTTGATCATGTGACTATCACCCCAAGGTGGTGTCACATCAAATTGGTATCAGAGCAAGTTCTAGACTGGTCTCTACTAAGTCTTGTCCTAGGGCCATTGCATTTATCTCCCCCCCCCCCCCGATCTTCATAGCCACTTCCTACTTAACCTACTCGCCACCCATGGACTTAATTCTAGAAGATGATATTACCTTTAACGGATCACATTCTAGTGATTATGATAGGTGGGAGGCTACCATGGAAAGATATTTTGAAAAGACTTGGGTATATGGACCCGCAAGAGTCCGCAAGGCCAAGGGACGATTTCGGGGTCAGGCCAAGAGTAAGTGGGAACACATAGAGGGATTAAGAAGGGTTAGGAGGCAAGAGCCCATTTCTTCATGGGATGATATGAAGGAAGAATTTAGGAAGATCTACATCCCCAAATATTCCCACCCCTCCTACTCAAA
Source organism: Amorphophallus konjac (assembly GCA_022559845.1). Taxonomy (NCBI): domain Eukaryota; kingdom Viridiplantae; phylum Streptophyta; class Magnoliopsida; order Alismatales; family Araceae; genus Amorphophallus; species Amorphophallus konjac. Next base: position 244,430,733 of record CM040120.1, read on the forward strand.
CACCCCTAGCCCGAGGAGCACTACCACTCCTCCATCCCCACCCGGCCAACTTGAGACCACCTTTAGGCCTCCTCCCCCACCACTCCCAACAAATCCCCTCTCAACCATCACCGCTACACTCCGCCACCAAATACTATCCCTTAGGACCCAAATAATCCAAGCATCCACCTCCCCACCTAACCCCATGAGGGTCCCCACACCCCAACCAAAACCCCCTTCCAAAAACCTCACTATCCAAACCCAATTAGTGCCTACTTCCACCCCTCCACAACCGACCAATCCTAAGGTGAAGAGACCACTAACTGACCCGGTTTCCCCAATAAGGACCACCACTACCCCTCCATTTTTCCCTATAAGGGACAATCCCCCCAAGACCGACCAACCCAAGCCACCCCAACCAACCCATCTCCCACTCCCTCCCCCAAAACTCCCATGTCCTAGTCCCCCACTACCTCCCCTCCCTATCCCAAACCAAGTTTCCCTTTACCATCCACCCCGGGTGCGCCATGCACCAACCCTCATCACCATACCACCAAAAGACCCTCTCACCTCCTTAGAGGAGGAACCCATACCCGACCCCATTGTGGTGAACACTCCGGACCCTATCCCTACCACGGAGACCACCCATGACCAAGTAGAAGAAGAAACATCACATGGTGACCTTCACCTTACACCACCCTCTCTAGTTAGGGCCAAACTCATCTTCGGGGAACCCCTTATTAGTTGGCTAAAGAAGAGCCCAATAAGAGAGATCATGGCCCACGATTTCCCTCCCATAAAGGAAAACCTTCCCATAGTGCACATCTCCTCCTATCACACCATAATCCAAACATCCTACCAAGTGAAAACCTTAGAGGACCTTCTCAAGGGCTTAGCTTGGCAATTTGAGTTGACCGACTTGTTGACCCCCATGACCCACCAATCTAGAAGCCTTGACCTCCTACACCTTTGTGTCGGGTCTATCACTTCGGTTTGCACCATTAGTTGCTACACTAGCGACCTCCTTCTATTCCTCCCCACACCCGATGAGCCCGACCTTCTCCTCAATTTGGAGCTTCTTATATCGGGTGGAAAGTCAAGCCCTCCCCTCATGGCCGACCCACCCACCAAGAACTTCGGCCCAATTGTCTCATTAGAGGGGGATGACCCACCATCATTTGAGAATCTTGAGGACATAGGGCCCCTCCCCCTCGATAACCCTTTTTATGATCCCTTTGATCCCTCCAATGGGGGTCAAAGAACCCATTGGACCCAACCACCTTATCCACCACCCACCTTTCCTTATCCCAACCCACCATGTTTGACCCAATCCACCCCATCCTAGACCCGGGTTACACCTTGGGAGCCATGACCTTGGGCCACATATCCCTATGTAATAAGGTTGTGCCCCACCCCATGATGAGCACCTTCTTAGATCTATTCGATCCTTTCCAATGGGAGTTCAAAGGTTGTCCCACACTTATACACATGGAAGTCACCTTTGGGAAAAGCAAGCATGTGTCTAGGCTTACCACACCACTTGGCATGAACACTATGTTGGGCCCATTCATTCATATCACCCACATGTCAAGTAGAAAGCATGAGTGGTCCAAATTCGGATGTAATGGTCCACCTTTACTCATCATGAGTCTTAAGAATGATAGGAGCATTCATGGATGTCCGGGTCCCCCGGCATTTGTCACCTCCATGCCTGATAGGGTCACATTTGGTTGCCCCGGCCCACCAAGGCTCACCAAGGTCCATATGGCATCATGGCATGATAGGTCCATCTATGGATGTCCTGGTCCACCTTTATCCACACACATTTTCACACACCCACTGCCCCGTAATGCATGTCATGTGCATCCAAGCAAGCATTCAGCAACGAGCGGTGAGGTTCATAATGAGCGGGCAAAAACTCATGAGTGCCACTTTGGATTCCAAGTAGGCAACCTTACGATGGTCGCTTTGGAATGGCTCTACCTTAGGGTCACCTCCAAATCGAGGGCACGAGGACTTGGACCTTCCATGTTCCGAGTGGCTTTGGCAACATGGCTTACGGGTTGGATTTATCATTGGGATTTTGGGATATACCCCACTTTTCACGTGGCGGATCTAACACCCTCTAAGGGCACCGCGGTGGTTCCCAGTAAGCACCTTGAGTCTACCCCCACCTTTGTGAGTGACACCCTCGGAGAGCCTCGTCATATTAGCTTGAGAGTCCAACGTGTGACCACGGAGGCAATACTAAGTAGGCAGGGTACCATCGCCAGTAAGACGGTGTGCCCGAGCCACCTTGAGAGGATGAAGAGCAGTCTCCCGGCTAAGGACGCGAGGTTGAGTTTGGAGGTTGTGGCTCGCCCGGAGCTGCATTGGAGGACCTCTTACCTGGCGGATCCATACTCGATGGAGTCGAGTTTTTCGCACCCCGGGGGTATGATGGGGGCATCTCTCGTCCTTCACATTTTTCCACAGCTCCGATTGTTCAACGGCAAGGTTCCATTATGTCCGTCATATTTTTCTGAGTCAAGTCATGTAATTTTCTTATTTTATTTAAGTCATGTCATTGTAATTTTCCTTTTATTTGAGTCATGTACCTAGGTTAATGAGTCATTTACCTAAGAATATTTGTCATTAGGTTGAGTAGGCTAGCTAATGGGCCCAATCCATTGGGATAGGAACATGGGCGCCCCGTACCCCTTGGTTATTTGTCATTGTGTCTAGAGTCAAGGACTTTTTGTAAAATGTGGGTTGCCTTTATATAGGACCCCCATCTCTCCATTTGAAGTTCATCAATGAATCAATGAATGAAAATTTGAATTCTCTAGTGTTGTGGACGCCAAAAAAATGACGATGATGATCATGGCGACATTCGCGTCTACACATTAGAGTGCGAGTCGAAGACAGAACTGCCGAATAAACCTCATGCATCGCCCGATCAGGACGAGAACTCGCTTGGTGGTCCGCTACCCGCTAAGGAAGCCCCCTAAGCAGAAGATACAGCTACAAGGCTCCGACCGGCCATGCCGAGAGATGAATCAGAGAAAAGTCGGGAACTCCGGCACAGTCTCGTGATGCACCGAAAGTCATGCAAAGTCTGGGACAAAGCCCCAAAGGCTGTAAACAGAATATTATGAAGGCTATACGTTTCAACTAGAACATTCCAGGAGCGCCGACACTCGAATAAATGGCTGCGGCTTCGAAAAGAATCCATTCGAGGCTTAAAACGGCGCGAAAGGGCCTTAAACCGGCGCGCCCCATTTTTTTTTATTTGCCCTTGCTTTGGCCTTAAACCGGCGCGCCCTTCATCTTGGGTTAAACCGGCGCGCCCCCTTCATCTTGGGCTAAACCGGCGCGCAACCTTTCCCTTGCATTTCACGTGAATCCGACGCGCAAATGAGCCGTCCCATCTACATTCCGATGCTCTATTTTGCATCATTATGGAGTGCAGAGAACATTCAATGCCCATGACTCTACTTCTACCTTCGTTTGACAGCACACAAGCAGTAGTAGCAAGGCAAGCTCCGGCAGATCTCTGAGCGCCCCATCCTCGGACGAGCAGCAGTGTACGGGACAAATGAACAGCGTCCAGCACAGCGAGTCAACTCCTGACTTCGTTGCGGATGAGGTGGAAGTGGCAGGAATGCTCCCAGGCTGGCCGTTCTATAAAAAGAAGAGAAGAAGAAGCTCCAAGGGAGAAGAGGAGGCACCAATAGGAGGGAACAGAAGAAGAAGAGAGAAGAGGCTAGAGGGAAGGCTGCTGGTTCGGCTAGGGTCCCTAACGTCCGAAGAGAAGAGGAAGCTACATCCATCCCCATCTGCAAGGTGAAGAAGAAAAAGAGAGAGGGTGAGAAAGAGAGAGGGGAGAGAGGGGGAAGAGCTTGTGCTCTGTTCCTCCTTCTCCCCCCACCGATGCATCTTCTTTTCCCACCTCAACACTTAGCTTCTCTTTTATCTTCTCCGTTGTATTCTTCCTTTCCTTGCCCCCGAGGATGAATAAAAGAATGACTTTGTAAGCATGCGCAGTATTCTATGGCTCTGATCCTTCCCCCCCTTTTCTTCCTTTTCATTTCTCTGGTTCTCTGAATCACCTGGGGTCCTCGGAAGCTTTCCCTTCTGTGGCATGAACTCTGAGGGAACCCATTCGAAGGGTGAAGAGTCATGGCCACCTATGGCCTACATCCGTCCCGTTCCACGAATTCATCACCCGTGAGTTGTGAGAGCTCTTGAAGGCTAGTCCTCGAGCTCTCCAACACTCACATTTGGGTTTTTGGACCGCCATGAGGTCTAGATTTGAGGTGCACCCCGGAGTTATCCGTTTGGTGTTCCTTATTGCTCTCTGGCAACTCCCAGTCCAGGGGAGGTGCTGCCCAAATTTCGCCAGGATGAGAACACTCAAGAACAGACGAGCAGGATGAGTTCTCTGAGCATAAGAACAGCCGAACAAGCGAGCAAGCGAAGTCCTCGGAAGATAAGAATGGTTCATGCCTGAAGCGGCCCCTGAATCAAGCTAAACATCTAAGTTCTTGCATAATAAACCCCTCAAGTAAACATCCAAATACAAGTACTCATTCACCTCAACAAATGTTAAGAAGCATCATAATGATTTAAAATGTCAATTGAACAAACAATCTGCTCATTTGATCAATCTGCAAGTTGAAGAAATAAGAACAGAGGCAATAAGAATCAAACAGATTGAGATAAAACCCACAGAAGCTATTCCGGCGTGCCCTTAATCCGGCGTGGGTTAACCCGACGCGCTACCCCCCCGCGCCGGTTAAGCCCCACACTCAAATTCATCTTCAAACTCCTGAGCCTCAATCCGGCACGCTACCCCCCCCCCCGTGCCGGATTAGCTCCACACTCAAACCCACTTCGGATTTCCGGAGCTCAAACCGGCGCGCCCCACTCTTCTGAGGCTATTCCGGCGCGACCCCTCTCCCTCCTTGGCATTGACTTAACCCGGCGCGCCCCCTTTACACCTCCATAGCCGGCGCGCCTCCCTTGCATCATGTTAAACCGGCGCGCCTCTTTTATATAAAAGGGGGAGGTAGATAATGATAATAAAAGGGAGAAAGGTTCAAACAAAAAAATGCAAAGATTAATGCCAAATAAAAAAATTAAAGGAACTCTATTACCCGTGCTTCAAGTAAAATTTTGTTCTGGGGGCGTTGCCCCCTTGACCCCCGCGACCTGACCGGGCAGGTCGAACCCCGCGACCTGACCGCGCAGGTCGATCCGAGTGTGAGGGCGCACGTTAGTGAGCTTGGGCTATGCACTTAATAATTCACTCCCTCGGACTGGGTGCAAAGAGAAAATCGACGACGCCTTATGGTATCGGACGTGGTTTACGGAATTTCCGACATGGCCATAGTCTGAAATCATCTCCGGCCAACAGTCTATCAACTTGACCCGTCTCTATCGGGATCCAATCCCGTATTCTCATTAAACTTGCCTTGTTCGTGGCAGACATTCACGTGGTTTTGTCACCGTCTTTTATACTACAAGCACGGAGCTTCGTCCGAACATGAAGTGGCCCATGAGTGGCCGACATGGTCTGAACATTCACGTCCCAATACGGGTTTCTAGCATAGTTCGTCTTTCACTATCCTCCTGCATGATTAGTATTCTCTCTAGGCCGTAGGGCCCTTATTCCCGGCAATCAATCAAGGGTGTTCTCCCGTATGGGGGATGTAAATAACGTCGTGACCTTTATGGCGCGGCGGGTTTCTGTCCCGACACGAACCACACAATTGTCTGATTAGTCAGATCGAGCGCACCATGGGCTTTCATGAAGTCCGAATAAATCGTCACTTTGTGACTGGCACGCCCTTGCACTAAATAAATGAATTAACCCCGACCAACAAACGAACAGATTCCCCCTCGAATTTTAGTGCGTCCACAAGTGTCCAACTTAAATCTTCTTCTTTTGGTGAGAAGCCAATTAAGTGGGTGAGAAGCCCCTACCCCCCTCTCTCTACCCCTCTCTCTAGAAAGTCATTTTCTCTCTCCCCTACTTTCTCTCTCCTCCCCTCCCAACCACCTTTCTCTCTCCTCCCCCCATCCATTAAGGTCATTCCAACTACCCCCAACCCTCATTACTCCACCCCTAGTCCCAAGAGACACTCCACCAATCCATACTCCACCACCCAACCACCAACTACCCAATCCCCTTCCCTAAGCACCCTCTCATCTCCCAAGGGAGACTTCTCCACTCCCTAAGCACCCCTTCCCTTCCCCAATACAACCTTCCCATCCCCAAAGCCCCCATTAATCACCCCTTTAGTCCACTTTCAAACCTTGGAGATAGATCTCTCCTTCCCTCTCACCCACCATCCCAAATTCGCAGCTCCTCTCTCACCCACTCTGAACACCCCATTCCAGCCCCCATTCTCCCCTTCCCACACCTTGGAACACCCCCTCCCATACCCCCTCATAGCTAGAGGTTGCCCCCATACACATCCACCTCATTTCCCCTCCCATATACCCCATTTCCCCCCATCATCTTCAACCTACAGTTCTTAGTTCGGAGGAAGCAGAGAAGCAGCAGCTTGCAGAGACAACCTCGACCACATCCCAGCGAATCTGAAGGCCCAAAAGGTACCGTTGGAAGCGTCTCTCTGTCTGCTTCGCAATCGCAGTAGTGTCATCATGTTCTGAGCTTGGGGCCATCCTGAGAAGTCGATCTTCTCCAATTGCACATCTCCTCCCTGAAGAGCGACCTAAAGCTGATTCCTGAAGCTACCACGACCACTCTCTGGAAGATCTGGAGGCGAGGCTTTGTCGGGAGCTTCGTCAACAAGTCTACTTTCTGAATCAAGAAGCGGAGCTCTGTTTTACGCCTAGAATCAAGAGTTCTCATTTTCTTCCTCCGGGTGTGCGGTTCTGCTTCCTATCAGTATGCTCCGACCCCCCCTCCTTGTTCGAGTTCTACTGGTCTACTCCGACAACATTTGGCATCCCCGTTGGTCTCGTTTCGAAGAGGACTCATCCACAGTTCTGACGACTCCGGCGGCACCTGATTCTGAGCTTTGGAGCGCTCGTGGCAACCTCCTCTTCTTGCTGTTGTGAACCTAAAGCAGTAAGAACTGAAGACCTGCCTCCCAGTTCGAGCCTCTGCCCCGACCAGCACTGGTGACCAAAGAAGTCAGCAAAATTCTGACATCATTCTGATCCATCTACGAAGAATTCCCATCTGGTCTCGTCATCAACAAAATTCTGGAGCGGCCGCAGCATTAAGATATCCAATTGTCTATCCTGAAGTGCAGGAAGCGGACAGAATCGGCATCGGCTTCCTTTTAGCTTCTAGTTCGGTTTCACCCCTCCCCGCTTGGCCGGCTGAAGGTCCATCCCTGTGTGGAGGTAGTGTTTGGGTGTATTCATTGGCTTCCCTTCCCCAAGATCTCCCCCCCCCCCCTTGCATGGGGCGTAGTGCATGTAATCTGAAATTTCAGGTTGAAGCTTCTCCGGCGCGGCGTGTGGGTAAGCCCACGCTTCCTCACTCGCCCTCGTCTCCGGCCGGGATCGGTGTCCTCACACCGATCAGGTGAGCCACTGAACACTTCTCTTTTCTGGATTCCCTTGCTTAATTAGTATTGCTTCTGAGTGTCGTCGGCGGTAAGAGAGTGCCCGATCTCAAATTATCATCGAATTGAGCAACCACCGCGGAGTGAGTTGAGAGAGCGACCCTACAACCCACACACTTGGCGTGTTGGCCGCCTATGAGAGTGGGCATCCCAGGACCCTTGGGGGTTCAATCCAAAGCTAGCCATCCTCCGGAGAAGCGAGGTCCCGTCCCGAACCCTCACCACCATCACCGGGTTGCCTATGGGCACAAGAGTGCGCTTAGTGGGTGAGTCCGCTCGAGTAAAGTCAACGGTCGGTGCGTTGGTTACTTGCTAGGTCCAAGGGGCATTTGATCTTGTGACTATCACCCCAAGGTGGTGTCACATTAACATCGCTAACAGAAATGCAAGCTCACCCGTCATCCCAAGCGAGGTGAAACACGGATCCGCGCAGTTGAGAAACCGGCAGAGTCAAAGGTGGTCGACTCACTTCCGTGCTCGGATCGAGCCACGGGACGGGTCACTCTCTTGCTCACAGCGGTGACTTGAACTCACGGGCTAGACTCCTAATGCACTCACAGCGGCATATGACCATATACTAAACTAGCAAATGAACGCCAAGGAGTTAACACTGTTACCTCCACGCTCCCGGCGTGGGGAAGACAACCTCGCCCAAGTCCGTACTGCTGGTTAACAAATATTATAGCGGTACAAATGTTTTGACCCACTCCACGTAGGGAGGTAACAGGTCACATGTGGGGCCCGGGAGTATCGGGAAGTGGGTTGACGGGCAGCATCTTGATGTCGCTCCGACGGTGCCGAAACTCGCATTTTTGTGCTGTCCGGACGGCGCGATCTGCGGGCTTGTGGGGCCCACGTGTTGCTTAGTCCTCCGGATCTGACGGGGTGGGTCCCGCTGGGATGGTGACCCCTGGTGGCGCACTCCCCTAGACGGAGGTCGGGCTGGAGCACCGGTCGGAGGTCGGGTGGCTCCGATCTGCACTTGTCGGAGTTGCTGCCCACGGATCTAAAACTCAATTTCAGATCTGCGCGCTCTAGCGACAGAAGCTGCTGCGACGAGCACCGACGTCGGATCGATGCACAAGATGTACCGTTGGAAAGCTCTCTTGAAATACTTAGACGCTCTGGGACTTCAGAAAATTCATTAGGACCGTACTTCTGATGGAGGATTTTAGTACCGGATTGATCTCTGTTTCAGATCTGGCCAGGTAGAAATAAACTTTCCTGAGAGTTGGCATTGACCGTGATGTAGACCTCCGAATCAGAAGATGAGCTCTTCATAAAAGTTGTAGAGGGGAGAGAGAGGAAAACGGTGATAATTTTTATGAAGGGTTTGGTAGAGGTTTGGATGGGGAAAGATATTTTATACTGCTGGGTGGTCGGATCTGGACAGTGGCAGGCAGAGCTGAGATGGGATTTGAAGTGAATTTTTAGAAAATACGAACGGGATTATAAATTCACACAAAAATTTGTGGATGGTGTACTAGGTGGACAGAACCTCCAATAAAAATATCAAGTCATTTGGGTCCCGATAAGGTGGGTTCATGAACGACCTATTAGGGTTCTGGAAATCTGGGCAGACTATTGACAGATCTGAGAGGAGGTGGAGAACGAAAATGGAAAAATGGAAAATAAAAACGGGAAGCTCCACCAATTTTTCTAGGACGTGGTGATGACTCCTGAAACTCACCTTGAAAGTTTGAGCTCCATATGAACTCTTGGCTGAGAGCAAGAAATCTGAGATCAAGGGGCTGTCCTGAGTGGACAGAACTCCGGCGACGATGGCGGTGGTGCGACGGCGGCACGAAGGCGGCGGCGGTGACGACGATCTACACACCTGATAGATGAGGCTTCACACCTCTGATTCACAGCCTTCCCATCTGTAGAAGGGGGAGAGATGAGAGAGATAGGGGGCGGCCCTTGCTCCTTTGGAGGAAATTCCAATATTTTCTTTCATTAATTCCACTCAAAATAGAAATACAAGGCTTTTATAGGAAATACAAAAAGACTAGTTCTATCCCTAGATCTAGGGTTGGGGAGGGGTAAAAGAGGGAGTCCACAATTTATTTCTCCCATGTGATTTTGAACTAAATAAAATAAACTACAAATCCTAATAAACTATAATAGAATGGGGCGCCCCCTTGACTTATAGGTTTCCAAATTTGAAATTTTGTACCCTTGGTCCCCCCCTTGGTCCAACCCTTCTAGAAGCCCACATTGGAAGGTTGACTGACCCCACATGGGCCCTAGAGATGAGGTGGATCAATGGGAGAAGGGATGGGGGGCCCGCGGGACCCAGGTGGTCCCAAATTACAGATAAACACCTTTTACAATCCGAATTACAATCCGAATAGAACCAAATAAACACATTACACACAAATAAAACCCCATAAAGATGATAAATGCTAAGACTCAAGGGGGAGTCTCCAGACTGTCTCCGAGCCAGATGGACGCCGATGTAGCTCGAGTGGTGCTCCGTGTGCGATACCGATGGCTCGTCGGTTCGTGCCTCTCGATCGCTCTGGTGTCCGCAGCAACAGGCCTCGAGGACTTTTTTGGTGCTGTCGGAGCCTCTTCGCAATGAGCAGGGTGAGGCTGACGTGAAGCGGCTGGAGAATTAGTATGGGCTACCATGGCGATTCAAGTTCCTTGCACCTGAACCTCATGAATCCAGTCTGGCCACTCGTTCTGGCATCTTTTGTTCTTTCCTCTTGGCCTGGAAATGCTGCTTTCGACTGCCCCTCCATCCTTTCGTTGCCAAGTTGCTTCGATTCTACCGGCTGGCTCCTGTCCAGCTGGTCTCCAATTCTTATACCCTTAGTTTCTCCTTCATTTTCCTCTGTGGCAAGAGAGGGGTGCGCACCTCGCTGGACCTCTTCCACTATTTCTTCGAGCTGAAGAGAACATTTTTGTCGGGAAGGGCTTCGTCTTCATTCAGGTGAAGCGAAAGAGGAGTTGCATGTCCCTTTCTGTGACGGATTCCTCTCACAAGGGATGGAATACCCAATATTTCTGGGTGGGCGAATCTGTGGTCGGTGTGGTCTAGGATTTCCCGACGGCGCCCAACTTTCACACGAACATCCCTTCGAAGCAAACAGAGGTCTCTCCGGAGGTGGAGAGGGATGCTGCTATCCTTCAACGGGACCGCCTGGAGACTGCTGAGTTGGTGAATCCTCCTAAAATCGAGGAGTATCTTTCTCGACTACTGTTGCCGACGGGTAAGGGTGTCAGGGACCTGTCCTCTTTCAAGCAAGTGCCTTCCTTTTCTAAATTTGCTCTTCTTCACGCAGACCTACGGTGAGCGGCTGAGGAGGAGGAGGAGGAGGCACCGTCAGTCGAGCTAGAGATCGTCAATGTGGATGATACGCCGACTCCGAGCGATCTCCCAGCTTTGGAGGGCTCATCCCGCGTCCCGGGAAAAGGGCAAGGGGATTACCCAGGACGATGCTTCTGAACGCCGGGGGGTCAAGCGGAAGGATCCCGTGGCAAAGTTGCTGCGGTCTTCGATGCAGGCTCAGTCTGCTGAAAAAAACGGGCAAGGAAGGTGGAGGCTGCCCGCCCGGTTGATGAGGTTCCCTTGTTGCCTCCTCCCTCTCTAGTGCAAGAGGGAGCAATTGACGAAGGGATCGTGGCCGATGCTGGGGCGCTGAGCGAGGCAGAGGGGGCGTCAAACGGAGGGATCCGATCCGAGCCGGTCGAGGCTGGAGGGTCGCAAGTTGAAGCGACTCGATTGCAGTTGACCGAGGCCGGGGAGGTACACGGCGGGGCCGCTGATCCCGAGTCAACTGGTGGGGCCCCCGAGGCAAGATCGCTCGGGGAAGGTGCCCCAATCCTGACTGCTCCAGAGAGGATTTCCCCTCCCTCGACTAGTTCTTTCAGCATCCGGGCCTCCCTGTACCGGAGGTGCCATTCTATTGCTTCGGGAGTTGTGCGAGAGAAACTCTAGAGGGGTCCCCCCACCATGCTTTTCGAGCAACTTATGGAAGGCATCCTGATCTTGGCCTTGCTCGGAGCTGAGGTAGTGGGTGCGTATGCTCGGGTGGAGTCGGAGCGGGAGGCTCTCTCATGGGCCCGTGGTGCGCTCGATTAGAAGGTTGAGCGTCTGACCCTTGATCTTGGTGACCTTCATCGGGAGGTGGCCCCGCTCTGAGCACAGGTGCAGTTGAGCCAGGCGGAAGCTCGGTCGCTGGCGGAGCAGCTGGCCCATGCTCGTCGTATGGTTGATTGAAAGAATGGGCTCCTAGAGGCGGAGCGTATGATTCAGGTTGAGCGTGGTGAGTAGTGGAAGGCTGAGCGAGAGGGGCTTGAGGACCGAGTCCGGGGGGCCGAGGATGCGCTGACTGAGGCCGACAGAAGGCTGTCTGAGTCAGAATAGAGGATAGCCAAGCTCGAGAGGCAGGCGGAGTTGGCCGGGGTGGAGGCACTCGAGCGACATAAGTGCTCAGAGGTTTACCACACTGATCTTTTTCAGGCTGCTTCCCTTATTATGAGTCGGGCTATCGTCGGGGCCTTCGGAAGGGCTTCTCCCAGGGCTTCGATCAGGCCGTCATAGAGGCGGAGGCCCAAGCGAACGGGCTCTCATTTTTCCTTCCTGGTAATGCTATGACTCGGAATGGAATTCCACTTACTCTTCCCACTACACGTCGAGCGAAGAGGAGAGTCAGGAGACTTCGGTCTCGTCTGAGCGACCGCCAACTCCAGCAGCCTCGGGAGGGCACATGACTGAGATAGTTCCCACACAGGTGGGGTCAGTCCCTGGGTTGGCCATCACCGAGAGTACTGGGGGCAGATCGTCTTGTACTGAGGGGGCATTGAGGAGGACACCGGCGACGCATCCGGTCAAGTTGGAGGACCCATCGACGAATAGAACCCAAGTGGACCCGGGCATAGGTGGAAGTGCTTCTTCAATCGGGACCGTGCTTTCGACGATGAAGTCTGCGAGAGCATGTCCTTTGATGGTCGAGCAGGGGCGATATGAAATGTCGTAGGCCCCAAGCATGATGACCCATTTGACAAGGCTGTTGTGCCTCTGTGGTTTTGATGATTGGTTTTGATGTGAGTCATACACTGTGAGTCACCATGCATTGATGTTCTGTTTTGATGATTGATTTGGTTTTGATGATTGGTGTTTGATGTGAGTTACTGTGAGTCATCTTGCTGAAATGAGTCATCTTCATATGTTCAGTCATTTTGATGTTCAGCCATGTTATCTGCTGCATAAAGCATTCATACATCACAGTCAGCATAGTGTGGGCTGACCCCTTTCTAGATGGGTCGACCCCCCAGATAAGTGTAGTGTATACACTCTTCGGTTGGGTTCAACTGAAGTCTGCACATCAGCTTGCATGATTTCAAAGTATGTACATTGCACAGCATGCATCAATTCCAAGTAGGTACATCGTCTGTTCATGAAGTATATACATTGTACTTGTGTTCAATAGCTTCAAGTGTATACACTCTCACATAATACACACATGCTTAGCTGCTGTTCTAAGTCTGCACATTGCCAAAGTCTGAGCAGTCATCGTCTTAGTGCATCTCAAGTCTATTCATTGGTACAGTAATGCAAGTCTATACATCGTTCGTCTCATATGCACATTTGAGTCAAAGTCTGCACAGCATAAGTCTATACACTTTTGCATCTCATTTAGCGTCTTATATGCATGTTTGAGTCAAAGTTTGTATAGCCCAAGTCTGTACACTGAGGTCGCTTGTTAGCTTTCAGAGTCTATACATTGTCTACAGTACATCCAGCTAGTCTATTCATTGGAGCGTCTTGTTCAGCGTCTCATGGCAAAGTCTGCACATTCTATTGTTCAACGTCTGCATGCATTACATGAAGTCTGTACACTGCATCGTCTCAACTTGCGTCTCACTGAGCATCCATTCACTGCAAAGTCTATACAGACTTCATCGTCTTAGAGATCGTTTCATGCCTTCACCTAAAGTCTGTACATCCACCATCTTATCCAGCGTCTTACGCTTGCAAAGTCAATACACTGGTCGGTGGAACAAAGTCTGAACATCCTTCAGTAAACTTTAACTCTATACATCCTATTACTATTGCAGTGTTCACCAAGTCCATACATCGCCTTCATAACTTCAACTCCATACACTGCTACAGGAACCAAGTCCATACACTCTCCCGTTCAAATCCTTCAAAGTCTGTACATCGGTTTCGCTTCTCCAAGTCTATACACTGAACCTTGTTTTACCAAGTGTGTACACTCCACATCTTTTACTACGCTTGGCCAAGTCTATACACTCATACATTTCCCTACGCTTTCATGGCCAAGTCTATACATCGCTAAGTGTGTACATTGCATTCTGCTCAAACGATCAAAGCTCAAAGTCTGTACTTCGTGAAGTCTATACCTTAGCTCAGGGGCTTCAAGTCTATACATTGAACTGCTCTTCAAAGTCTGTACAGCGTCCGTCTCAGCCAGCGTCTCATACTGTCCTAGGTTTCTGCATACAAGGTCCAGCGACCTGCAGATTCGATCTTGCAGTCTTAGGTGCTAATTTGTTTTTAGTGCATCAATATTCCTGTTACATTAATCTGTTGTGTTCTCATGGCTCATCCACCGATCTTCAGTGGTACGCATTTTAATGCATGGTTCGCTAGTCTGAAGAATTATATCAAATCTGTGAATCCAGACCTGTGGAAAGTAATTTCACATGGTCCTCATGAACTACCAAAGAAAAAGTCCAAATGGACTGACAGTCACAAGTCTATGCATGAGGAGAATCAGACAGCTATAAATCTGATGAAAGTAGCCACTGACAAAGCCTTTCACTCATGTTTCCTTGATTGCAGATCTGCAAGGGATATGTTGGAGATGATGAAGAGAGCCGGGAAAGGAAATCAAACAAGCTGAATGATGGCTGACAGAAGCAATCAATGCAGCAGCCAAAATGAAGATGATGATGATGAGGTAAATCTCTTCGAGAATTTTTCTCTTGATGATTGGGAGAATGCATATGCTAAATTGTTAGAGTCACATGAGAGCTTAAGAAAACAGTATAAAAAGTTGAAGAAGGGTACTGGGATAGATAGTTCTAGCTCTTCATGTGAAAACTGTTCAAGTACGAAGCAATTTCATGATGCATGTCTGTCTGATAATCATATGTATAAAAATCAGAATGCAAAACTGAAGAAGGAACTTGAATGTGTTTACTCTGAACTAAACAAGCTAAAATCTGAAGATGACTCTCTCAGAAAACTCTCCAAAGAAGATGATGAAAAATCAGAGAAACTTAAATAGGAGAACAAATTGCTGATTGAAAAACTTAATGCCATAAAGTCTGTAAACATAGAATTACAGAAAGATCTTGAAAAACAACAAAAAGATATGAAGGAAATTGAAAATGGAAGAAAGTATGAAGTCAATTCAGAAGATCAGCTTCTAATAAATGAATTGGTTCAAAATGATAAGCTTAAAAAGGAAATTGAAAAATTGAAGCTATTAAACAGTGGGATGTCTGAAAGACTTCTTATTTTAGAAAGAGGAAAAACTGTTTGCATTGAGGATTCTGATAAACTGAGCAATCTGAAAAATGAAATTGAAAAATATAAAACTGCTAACAAAGTTTTGAATGAAGTTATGAATTGCTGTGAGCAAGAGATTGCCAGTTATGAGATACATATTTCCTCTTTAGAAAATGAAATTCAGGATTTGAAAGTTTCCTTGTCTAAATTTGTTGATGGGCAGAAAAACCTAGACAAGCTACTAGGTATAAAAATCAACTCTAGGAAGGAAGGGCTGGGCTACAATAAGATAAACAAGAAGGAACTTCAGAACAAAGTTATGACATCTTTTGTAAGTGGTTCAGATGTAGCTACCACCTCTAAAGATAAACAGCCCATTGCTCAGAAAATGTTGGGAGCAAAGGATAATTTTAAGAAAGAGGGACTGGGCTACAGTCCAGTCATGAGGAAGGTCGATGGATCCAATTTGAAAACTATTTTTGTTAAATCTTCTGAATAGGAAAAGCCTTCTACTTCATCTTCACTTCAGTATAAGGTTAAGAAAACAGAAAAACATGATAAAAATCAAAAAATGATTGGAAAACAGAAAATAAATAAAAAGGGTCCATCAGTGTTTGCTGATCACAGTCCTCACACACACTCACATGCATCTAAAAAGAAGATTATCTGTCATTACTGTCATAAAGTTGGACATCTGATGCATGAGTGTAAGTTGATGAAGAAGGATGATAAGAATGCTAGGAGATATCATGATAAAAATCTTTCATCTCAGAAAAGGAAAATTTAGTGTTTTCATTGTGGTAAACTAGGACACAAAATTTCACAATGCTGGTTTGTTAGTGATAAGAATAAATTTCATGCAAACGATCATGCTCTTAACAAGAACAAGTTTGTTCTAATAAACCAGCATATGACATGCTTTAATTGTGGAAAATTGGGTCATAAGAGATTTGAATGCTGGCTGAATGCTGGTAAGAAAAGTTCTAATTCATGCTTTCACTGTGGCAAGATGGGCCACATTGCAGCCCACTGTTGGCATGCTCAGGGTAGAAAATTAAATTCTAAACCTGCCATTGGAAAGTCTCCTGCATGCTATCATTGTGGGAAGCCAGGCCACAGAGCTGGAGATTGTTGGCATGTTCAGAATAACTCTGCTAAATTCCATGTTGCGAAATTTACATGCCATCATTGTGGGAAGCCAGGTCACAGGGCTGCAACCTGTTGGCTGGCAGGATATCAAAACCAAACTAGTTTTGGCAAACAAAATTTTTATTCTGTTAACAAGAAATCTCATGCATATGCACATAGAATTCATGCTAACAAGAATGTGCGTAAATCAGATCTGAAAACTGCTCCTAGAAATGTGCTGAGAAAACCTGCTAGGAGTAATACTATTTTGTCAGGACCCAAGACTTCTTGGGTACCTGTTTGTGCAAAATAACATTGCTATGCAGGTGTGCCTTGGGACTGGAATAAAAAGGGGTAATGATCCAAGGCACTCAAGAAGAAAACCCCATACTGAACGTTTCAGGTAAACTTCCTGCTCTTCTTATTTTTAGTTTTAATGCATAGCAAGTTAAATCTGTTCTTGCATTTTCATTCATCATCTGCCATGTGCATTATTTTCTGATCATGCATTTGCTGAGAGTTCTGTGCAAATATCAGATTAAAAAGGGTTGTCTGTATCTGATGCATACATAGGCTAATTGCAATTGCTTGATAATTGTGTTATGCATAAACTCTGAAAATAAATTGCATTTTGAATTTTCTGAAAAATCTGAACTGCTTATGAGTGTGACTTGAAATTTGTGTGTTGCAATAGCTCACTGAAATTTTGAATTGCATATAGGACTGCATGTTGAATAATCATGCATGACCTCAATGGTATATAAATGGTAAGGTACCAAAAGGCAGGGAGGTCTGTCTGGAGGTTCTTACTATGTGTGAGGTGGTCTTTTAGACCAAATGCTCCGCCTAGTACCATGGGTCACTTTGCTGATAGGATAGTCTGATTGTGCACAAGTCACAATATCATTTGGAATCATATGTTCAATTTTTCAGTGCAAACATTACAATCTTTTCAGGGGGAGTTAATTGCATGTTTTTGCATACATATAGTGCATTGCATTTCCTTATATTGAAAATGCCAAAAAGAGAGTTTGAATGCATATTGTGAGGGGGAGTCAATGCATTGCATATAGGTTGTCAAATGCATACATGTGTCAGAACTCATTGCATATCCTTTCTTATTGATTTTGTTGGCAAACCTTAATCATATTCTGAAAACTTTGAGCTTCACAATCTCTCTTAACAATTGGTATTTCTCCTATCAATTGGTATCATTTGGGTTCAGAATTCCATCAGTCCTTCATGAAGATTTCAATGGGACTATCTCGATCATAAATCTGAAAACTCTTGAAATAGAAATCTTCTATTATACATTTTTATGAATGACTGAAATAACTCATGTGGTTTAAGTTTAATGTATTCAATGAGTTTGACTTTAAAATCTCTTAAAAATATCTGAAGCATGTTTAATAAACATTAACCATATGTTTCATGTTGTGTCTTGAAAACTTCTGAAATCTGCACTTTTGAATACATGACTTCAACTGATTAAGTACATGAAACTATTATTGATTTGAAGCAAATGAATTTTTCTGAAAAGTCTAAAGGGTAATATCTGTCAGAGCAATGACCTTGGTCACTGAGAAACACATGTCCAAAGGACTGTGTCATGAGGTACCATAGTTAACTCTGATTAAAAATTCATTAAAATTTAGGCAGAGCAATGGCATGCACACTGAGAAATACAACTCACTCATCAAGAAATGATTTGAAGTGTGTCATGATGTGTAAAATTCTATCTCTGTTCATATATAGCATGACAATTAGTCACACTAAGTGCTTAAGGATATTGGCCTCAGATCAAGGTATATCCTCTAGTTACAAGGTGTGCACTGAACTAGACTGCTCGTAAAATTTGTAGCATGGAAAATTGTTAAACATATCTCAATATCTGAATATTGATGCTAAAATCAAATTGCTACAACCCTAGATAAAATAATATGACTTCATAATTGCTTAATCTCAATACTAGTGCATGTAATTCTGAAAGAAGTCAATAAATTTGATTGTGTAAGACAAAGGGAGGATAATCAAGATAAATATGAGGGCTTGGTTCATTTTTATTAAAACATGGTTTTAGATATCAATACAGAATTTTATTGATAAACTCTGCATACATCATGTTTAAACCATGCTGTTCAATAAAGCTCATTCATAAGCCCTTATAATGGAAGACTTTGAAAACTCATGTTTTGGATTTATGAGATTGATATCTCTCTGAAAATCTGACTGAATTTTCTGAGATTGGAACTTCTTTAAAAAATCTGCTAATTGAACCTCTTCTGCTCATTGACCTGAACTTCTCCTTGTTTGCCCCTGTGGTCTCCTTCTCATTCATTTCATAAGGTTCCATTTATTGAGGGGGAGCCTCTTTGTCATATGCATCATGCTGCATAGAAGGAGAAGAATTGTGCTCTTGCATTCATATTTCTGGTATCTGCATCTGCATTCACCCCTTCCCATGGTTTATTTTGATTATACCAAAGGGGGAGATTGTTTGCCAAAGAGGGAGAATATCATTCAATCAGTGCATGCAGGCTCCTTTTTTTTTTGATCATCTCTGACTCATGCTTTTGCCGAAACTCTTAAAGGGGGAGAAATTGACTGAATTTTTATACATGCTATAATTTCTCAAACTATTTTCTTTTTGATGAAGTCAAAGGGGGAGAATAGTTTAAGTCATCAGATTGACTCACTGTGTAGAGTTGCCATCATCAAAAAGGGGGAGATTGTTGTGCCTCTGTGGTTTTGATGATTGGTTTTGATGTGAGTCATACACTGTGAGTCACCATGCATTGATGTTCTATTTTGATGATTGATTTGGTTTTGATGATTGGTGTTTGATGTGAGTTACTGTGAGTCATCTTGCTGAAATGAGTCATCTTCATATGTTCAGTCATTTTGATGTTCAGCCATGTTATCTGCTGCATAAAGCATTCATACATCACAGTCAGCAGAGTGTGGGCCGACCCCCCAGATAAGTGTAGTGTATACACTCTTCGGTTGGGTTCAACTGAAGTCTGCACATCAGCTTGCATGATTTCAAAGTATGTACATTGCACAGCATGCATCAATTCCAAGTAGGTACATCGTCTGTTCATGAAGTATATACATTGTACTTGTGTTCAATAGCTTCAAGTGTATACACTCTCACATAATACACACATGCTTAGCTGCTATTCTAAGTCTGCACATTGCCAAAGTCTGAACAGTCATCGTCTTAGTGCATCTCAAGTCTATTCATTGGTACAGTAATGCAAGTCTATACATCGTTCATCTCATATGCACATTTGAGTCAAAGTCTGCACAGCATAAGTCTATAAACTTTTGCATCTCATTTAGCATCTTATATGCATGTTTGAGTCAAAGGTTGTATAGCCCAAGTCTGTACACTGAGGTCGCTTGTTAGCTTTCAGAGTCTATACATTGTCTACAGTACATCCAGCTAGTCTATTCATTGGAGCGTCTTGTTCAGCATCTCATGGCAAAGTCTACACATTCTATTGTTCAACGCCTGCATGCATTACATGAAGTCTGTACACTGCATCGTCTCAACTTGCGTCTCACTGAGCATCCATTCACTGCAAAGTCTATACAGACTTCATCGTCTTAGAGATCGTTTCATGCCTTCACCTAAAGTCTGTACAGCCACCGTCTTATCCAGCGTCTCATGCTTGCAAAGTCAATACACTGGTCGGTGGAACAAAGTTTGAACATCCTTCAGTGAACTTTGAAGTCTATACATTGGGAGCCTTTTACCTATGTTCAGTTCTGAAGTTTCTACATCCTTCAATGAACCTTGAAGTCTATACATTCGCTGCAGAGATCACTATCAAGTCTATACATTGGTCTTCGTATTCAAAGTCTGTACATTGGTCTTCATATTCGAAGTCCATACATTGGTCTTCAGCTAAAGTCTGTACATCAGACTTTCATTTAAAGTCTGCACATCGCTGCTTTGTCAAAGTCTGTACATCGCAGCTGTGGTGAAGTCTGTACAGCCATTCTCTTATCAAAGTCCATACATCCTTCTGTTGGAATTCCAAGTCCATACATCGGACTGTTTGAGCAAGTCTGTACAGCATTTCATTCACATTGGAAGTCTACACATTGGGGGCTTTCCCTACGCTTTGGCCAAGTCCATACGTTGGTGTACTGTTCATGCTTCAGTCATCAAACTCTATACAGACTTAAGCATCTCATTCTGCGTCTTCCATCAAAGTCTGTACATTGCCTTCAATCTTCAAGTCTATACATCGTGGGTTTCATTCCTTCTAGTCTGTACATCCTTCAAGGGCCAAGTGTATACATCGCTCACAGGTCATACGTTCAAGTCTGAAGTCTATACAGCCTTGGTTTCTGCATTGAAGTCTATACACTGGTTGAGCTTCGTGAAGTCTATACAGTGGTTGTGCATTGTGAAGTCTACACATTGGTAAAGCTAGTGCATGCATTGTTCATCACCTGTCTTATTCACTGCGTCGACGCTGACACTGGATGCATTGACGCATTGGCCAATTGCCAAGGGCGTGAGCATCTCGCCTGAGGAGCTGAGGCGACGCTGCACGATGGAAGCGTTGACGGCTTGGGCTGATGCCCAAAGGTCTTCTGATCAACATCAAGTCTGTACAGCATGAAGTCTGTACATTGGTTTTTGTCTTGAACAGAAGGCCTAAGTCTACACACTCTCCTGTTATGATAATGCATTCTTCAGCAAGTATATACACTGAGCACGCATGAAGACTTCTAAGTCTATACACTCCCTCACTCTGTACACACTTGCTATATTGATTTCTATAAGTCTATACAATGCTTTGCATTCACAGAGTCTGTACAGGGTGTTTAGACTTAAACTGATGACTTATCCGATGCTCTGTCTGACAGGGATTCTTACCGAGATTGATGACCTGGCTCGTGATCCCAGGAGGACGAGGTATGCAGATGCTGACACGTGGATGAAGCTGCCTCGGATCTGGCGAATTCCTTGGGTGGGAAAACGTGGAAGCCACGCGCCCAACGGCTGCTGCTGCTGCTATATGTACGAGCCTTCTTCCACTAAAGAAGGATGATCGAAAGAAAAGGAGCAAAGTCTATACATCTAGTCTGACAGCAGCAGAGAGTATTCGATCGAGAGAAGAAAAAGAGAGAGAGTGAGCCGAAGAGAATAGAGGAGTAGAGATCGAGAGAGTGAAAGAGCAAAAAGAAGAAAAGAGCTGCAGTAGATTGCAGAGAAGAGAAGAGAAGAGACAGAAAGAGCCTGCGAAAGAAGAAGAAAAGAAAGAGAAGAAGAGCAGAAGGGGAAGAAGAGAAAGAGAGAGTTAGAGAGCTAGTGAGGGTTAAGAGAAAAAGAAAGTGAGAGAGAAGAGAAGAGGAAGAGAAGCTTACCTAAAGATCTGTCTACTGGACCGTGGATCAAATCCAGGCCAGTCAGCTCCATGTGAGCCACATCTGTGTTTTCTTTCTTTACAGCTTTCTGATCACTGTGTATTTTTCCTTTCTTATTTTTCCTTCTTCATTTGGTTAGCTTTGTACTTTCGATCCTCTGGACTGAGGTCGGGTCCCTCCTAGTCTGGAGGAAGAGAGGTCTGTGACCTCTAGTTTCCAAGTGGCTGGGAGTCATTTGGGTGTCCCTCCGGTTGGGAGGAAGAGCGGAGGCTGTTCCCCTGGTCAAGCTGTGTGGCAGCGACTGTTTGCAGACTGAGTCTGCTTGGTTCTAGCGTTTGCTAGTGAAGCCTCACTCCGGTTGGGAGTGAGGGGTGGATGTAGGTCTGGAGGACCGAACCATCTAAAAATCTATTGAGCAGTGGTTTGATTGCTTGATTTGCTTCCGCTAGATGCTTGGATAGGCTCGCTCCACCTGCTTGTTATTTTGCTTAATCGAATTAGCTTAATTCCAGATTTTGCCGAGCATCTGAGTTTTTATTTGGCCATTATTCATAGAAGGATACATTCACCCCCCTCTGTATCTGGGCCTAGCACCCTAACAGAGGCATCTCGAGGCTTCAGGGTGAAAGAGAATCTTCTTCAGAGGTTCGCCGGTCAATACAACGATGGAGTGCCCTTTAAAGTAGGGGCGGAGGTGCTTGGCTGAGGTAACCAACGCTAACACGAGTTTCTCGGTTGCGGGGTACCTTCTTTCAGCCTCATTAAGCACCTTGCTGGTATAGTAAACCTGTCTCTTGATCCCTGCGTCATTCTATACTAGGACCGAGCTCACTGTAGAAGGGGTCGCCGAGAGGTAAACGTGTAGAGCTTCGCCCTGGACCGAGTTGGACAACACCGGAGGCGAGGCCAAGAATTCCTTGAGTTCGGCAAATGCCTTCTGACATTCCTCATCCCAGAAGAACGTAGCAGATACAATTTTGGGTCCCCTCAGCAATTTGAAGAACGGTAGGCACCGTTCGGCCGCTTGGGACAGGAAGCGGTTGAGCGCAGCAATGCGTCCCGTAAGGCATTGAACGTCCTTGATGCAGGTGGGTGGCCGCATGTCCAGGATGGCCTGGACCTTGTCGGGGTTGGCTTCGATTCCATGCTGAGTTACTAGGAAGCCTAGGTACTTCTCGGATCTGACTCCAAAGGCGCATTTAGCAGGGTTGAGCTTCATGTTGCACCTCAGGAGGGTGTTGAAGGTCTCAGCTAAGTCGGCAAAGTGGTCTTCGGCCTTTGGCGTTTTGATGAGCATGTCATCAATGTAGGCCTCGACGTTCCGATAGAGATATCCTTCGAAAATGTGATTGATCAGCCTCTGATATGTTGCTCCAGCGTTCTTCAACCCGAACATCATTCGGGTGTAGCAGTGTACGCCGAAGTCAGTGATGAAGGCGGTCTTCTCGATGTCCTCCGGGGCCATCCTGATCTGATGGTAGCCACAGTAGGCATCCAGGAAGCTGAGCAGCTCGTTGCCAGAGGTTGAGTCAACCAGTTGACCGATGCTCGGTAGTAGGTAGCAATCCTTCGGGGTAGCCTTGTTGAGGTCGGTGAAGTCCACGTACACTCGCCATTTTTTCGAAGCCTTCGGTACTAGGATGACGTTGGCGAGCCACGTAGAATAAAAGACCGGACGAAAAAGGCTTGTCTTCTGCCCCTTGATGACTTGCTCTTTGATGATCGCTTGCTTCTCCGGGGCATGCTTTCACCTACGTTGCTGGACAGGCTTCACCGTTGGGTCGAGGTTGAGCTTGTGCATCACCACGTCTCCCGGGATCCCGGGAAGCTGCTCATCAGACCATGAAAAGACTTGGATGTTTTGGGCAAGGAAATCCTTATATTTTTCTTGTTCTTCAAGTTGTAGATCGGCTCCGATCTTGACTCCTAGAGTCGGGTCACCGTTGAGAAAGACCGTTAACAACTCGCCGCCAGGCTTGGATGTTGTTGGTCCCTCTTCGGCTCCCTTTATTTCTTTGCTCTTCCCTTCTGGCCTTGTGGCTTCGACCGAGATTATATAGCACCATCTAGCCAATGCATGGTTACCCCGGACCTCCCCCATGCCATATTTGGTAGGGAACTTCATTTTTTGGTGAAAGGTAGAGGGCACCGCTTTCAGTCGGCTGAGGATACCTCGGCCAAAGATGGCATTATATGCCATCAGCCCCTTAATCACGATGAAGTTTACCATAACCGTAACAGTTTTGGGTGGGATGCCGATAGTAACTGGCAAGCTTAGGGCTCCCTCGGGATAAGTTACCTGGCCGTTGAACCCACACAGGGGGGTTCGGATCGGGCGGAGTTTAGATGGATTCTCTCCCATCTTGAGGAAACATTTATAGGATAATACATCATGGGCACTACCATTGTCGACTAAAATCTTGTCTATGTTACAATGGTTTATTGTAGCCGATACAACGAGAGTGTCGTCTTGCGGGGTGGTTAACCTTTCCAGGTCCTGATCGGAGAATACCAGGGCCTGCGGATCGCTCGCTTGTGGGGCCGTAGAATGCTCAATAGAGGTTCGGCGCGCCGGCTCGGCGTGATGCTTTCTTCCTCGGCTACTATCTCCGCCTGATGCCGCACCGCCCGCGATCACATTGATGTGGACTCCATGGGGGGCATTGTCGATGTCTTCGGCGACGCCTCGATCTTCCTTCTGCCCGGACACGTATCGGGGTAGGTGTCCCTGGCAGATGAGGCGCTCGATTTCGTCTTGAAGTTGATGGCAATCGCTGGTGTGATTCCTGTGATCGCTGTGGAACAGGCAATGCTTGCGGCGATTGTGATGCTTGGCCTTCATAGGCTTTGGATGGGGGAGGAGACCCGATCCTTTGATGTCTTCATAAATCTCGTAGACGGGGGTGGTAAGGGGGGTATACTGCTCGTACTTCCAGGATGGCTCTTTATGGTCTCCATCCTGGTTCAGTCTCTTTCCTTGACCCGTCCTTTGCTCGGACGGTCGCTTCTTGTCCCCCGCCCGACCCGAGCATATTGTGCCTCGACAGGCGTTGAGCACTTCCTCGCACTCTGCGTGTCGCAGGGCCAAGGTCACCAGCTCGGAAAGGGAGGTAGGAGGATGAAGCACTAGCTCGCTCCGTAGGTTCTCGTCACGGGTACCCCCGGTTAATGCGGTGATGGCCGAGACAAAATCCAGGCGGGGTGTGATGACCCGGACTCCACATACCGGATATACCCAATAGGACTACCGAGTAGAACTGATATCACTTGGAACCCGTGAAGCCTCCCAAGAGCTGTAAAGCTCCGAAGGGATAACAGGATTGTTGTATAGTACATTCAAGTCACAGATATAATAGTAAGTAATTAAATTTCATTAATCAGGTTCGCTAAAGTAGCAAAAATAAAATTACTTTTTAATTAACAATTAAAATTAATAATTATACCAGAGTCCAGTCCAAAGGAAAGACAAGTACAGTCCAACAGAAAGAAGAACGTACATAGAGGTCGGGGGAAGCCCGACGCAGGTACAGCTGGTAACTACGAACACGCCACACCAGGAGCCGCGAAGGAAGCAGAGACGACCACACCTGAAAAGCAGGGGTGGGCCACGTGTCATTGGCTCAGTAGGGGTCACGCGATCCCCACTGAAAAATAACGCAGTAACAGGGAACAACAACTAAAATAGCAGTAGTAGTAAAGCAGGAAAAGCTAAACTACAACTAGAAAGCTGTAAAAGAAAATAGTAACAGTAGATGTAGAATAGCTGAAAGAAAAGGGAGAGAGAAGGGGAAGTGAAAGAGGCCGCACCTGATAAAACATGACTACCGAAGGAAGTATGGCTCCCTAGGCTACTCCAAACAGTGACAGAAGGGCGGACCCTGATCTCACAAAGTCAGGAGTTATCGATCGGTCAGCCAACCATTAGCCCAAAGGCTAAAGCCCACGAAACCAGGGCAAAAGCCCTAGAAAAGACCTGGACAGACAACAAACACTAACGCATACACGACTATATTGCCGTACACGCTACGCACAACCGACCTCGGGTAAAGTCAAGAACAGATTACCCCGGAAGAGGTCACGACATGAAGAACGAGAAACCCGGGAGTCACGTGTCACGAGACGGAAGCACCTCCTCACTAGAAGAACGGCCAGATGCGTCCACTGACGTCTTACACTGCGTCTCAAGTATCTCCCTACGGACGTCGAGAATGACGGAGACTGAGGTAGTCACAGAACCAGAACAGGAACTACAGTAACGAGTGACTACTCAGGGTCACGCCCGTCGACTTTCGTCCAACCCGCCCCTAACCACGTGTGCACACATAAGCTCAATGCCTTGAGCCAGTCCTCTAGTTAGTTTTCTCCCCCAGTAGGACGCTACTACAAGGCAAGGGAGCCCACCAAAACTAGCCTACAAACCGTCTGTCCGGAACTACCCACCACCTACTCCCAGGTTGGCCGACAGTCGAGGTCGTGAGGCTACGACTAGTGGAGGCTCACTAGACATAGAGACTCTGAAACACGAGTGCTGGAGTACAGACAGGTTAAGCAAGCACTGTCGCATGTACTACGAAGCACTAAGGCAGCACACCAACTACCAACCGACTCAGGACAGGGCAACTAGACCTGCTGACACAATGATCCTTGAGTCTCACGACTCGGAGTCAAGATCATCGCACAACGGCGGTAACAAGCCGCCAATCAGTCTAATCCTAAGCCACAGGAAACGACAATGGATCATCAGATCTACACAACCGTATAAAATGACTCACGGAGGCCTAAGGGAGAATCAAGACCCTCAACGCACCTAGATACACAAACCGAGGTAGGATAGTACCTCAAGGCGTCCAGAAACACTGTCTTGAGCTATCCAGAATAGTCGAGACACACACAAGGTTACTTGTCAACCACTAGGTCTCACCGGGTTGACCAGAACCTAACAACGACTGTGAAGCAGTACAGAAACCTAACCAATAGCAGGGTACACATGGCTACCTTATAACATGGTTATAGCCCTCATAGGACATCAAAAGACATCCACGGGACAATGGGCAAACCACGAGGTCAAGCCAAGGTACTTGGAAACTAACACATCGAGAAACAACACGCAGAAATTAAACTGAAGGACATACGCTGGCGGTCATAGAATGTGCCGCTAGGGGACTATAGCGGTCAAGGACTAGGCCGCTAAACTCAGTCAACCCTGAACCGAGCTATTCAGTCAAACCACCGTAGTGGTCTAATATAGACGCGCTACACGGACTAAGGCGGTCTAAGAATGAACAACCACACTAACCACCTTAACCTATTGACCTAAGACACACGGGCTTTAGCGGCCTAAGACGGGCACGCTACAAGGAAGAAGCACACGAAGGTTGGGCCGCCAAGGCCAACTGACTTAGAATCTTGACCCGGTTAAACACACACCGTAGTGGTCTAAGGAAGGAGTGCTATAGCTCGTTGGCGGTCAAAGCTTGGGCCGTCAGCCCAAACTGACTTAACCCGTTGACTAATGTCAACGACCCATAGCGGTCTATGAAAGGGCCGCTAGAGCAAATAGCGGTTCATCATACAACCACTAAGACTCGAACCGACATACACTAATATCCAGAAATGACTGAGCTTGGCGCACCACCATAGGGCCGCCAGAGGCAAGAGGCGGTCTACGTTTATGTCACCAACCGAAACCGACATGAACTAATCGACACACCACTGAGTGTGGCGGTCTATCGCTGGGCCGCCAGAGACAAGAAACGGTCTCTGAAACGACCGCTAGCACGATACGGCGGGAAAACCATAGGAATGGCCAATCTCGGCCGTTCCACGCCCCATTCGCGTCTAAACGCAGGGGAAACAATCCTGATCGATGAAAATAACCTTCCACAGGCCGGAAGGGGCACATGCAACAGCTAAATCGTAAGAAACGGGCGATTCCATCGAATCGACCCTAATTGGGTGACCGGGGTTCTCAGACTTGTACCGGCCCCAAGTGACGACCAATCGACACAAAATCAGCTGATCTGGAATGCTAACATGCTGGGGGTCACAATAAAACTCACTAGATAGAAAACCGTCACTATTTTCTAGCGAACCCGACGCACACCCCCCGAGCATGCTTTTCCTGAAACTGAACGAAACCCCCTCAAACTCGCACCGATCGACACAAAATTGCAAGGAAACGCATAAGAGAAGCAGGGCTTCCATCTCCCTACCTCCACCGAAGATTTTGTGTGCCGAAGCGACTAAACCACGCCGAAATAGCCACGACGGTCAAACCATGCCAGCTTTGAATCCACCGATCGGGATCGTGCCAACCACGGTCCATTCGTCGCACCATCATGCGCCACAGCAGCTCCACGCCGTCGCCACCTCACCCACGGGCCTCCTCCGTCTGCAACCGGAGCAGAGAGGGCGAGAAGGGAGATAACGGGAGAGAGAGGGACACGCGTGCGAATTAGGAGAGAGGAAGGAGAGAAAAGAATAAAAAGGAAACGAAATTAGAAATTTTCCTAATTTTCGTAAATTCTAATTTTGGCTCGAAAATGGACTAATTCAGAAAAATACGCAAAAATAGTCGAAACGATCCTCTCAACGAGTACATCGCAACTGTAGCGTCCTTGAGTTGATGAACTGAGAAATAAACTCACTACTGAGTTTTGTAATTTGAACGAGAGAAAAATCCACGTAGATCGTAAAACTCAACTCAAGACCCACAAAAGCGATCCGAAAGCACTCCGATAAGGATCCGGAAGATTCGATAAGAATCGAGGGCATTATAGCCTCCCCTCCTTCAAGAAATTTCATCCTCAAAATTTAAGGAGCTAGCAAGAAGAAGTAGGGAAGAACAAACCCAACACACAACTTGAAACAGCACGAATCTCAAAAAACACAATTCAGAGGAACACTGTCAGACTATAATCACAAGCACACGCTCTGGATCTCAAGACAAATCGGCCCACAGAATGAGCTTGGCACACAAGTGAACACAAGTCTGACACCTCCGAAACAAGGCAACGCTGCTTACGTCTCACAGGAAAGGAGACACGACCCATGCCACAAAGACAACTACTGATAACACAAAACGACATACACGGCAAGCATCAGCTTAAATAAGGAAGCATAGTTCTCTCAGCTGACAACCCGAGACGTCAGCTCCAATGCCAAAGGCAACCACAAAACCTGGCACACAGGATGCCAACGATAGCACTAGACCAAAAACATAATCAAGTCAGTCCTCACTCAGATATTACATCTGATCGAGTCGCATGCTAACTCTAGCAGGAGAGAAGAGTACAGCATAACTAACCGACAAGACTTCAGTCCACACAGTGCTAAGATAGATTCACAGGGAAACAATGACAAAATGAGAACGACGACAACAGCAGCACTTGCAGGATCCCGGCTCCGTACTAAACACAGAACCACAGAACACAACCGCACGCTGGGTCACATCAAGGCACAATAACAGCTGAACACACGACTACAAAGGACTAGCCATGCATTGAGCAGCTTACCAAGAAAAGACCCATGACAACAAGAATAACAATCTTGAGAAAACGCATCTCAAGGACCACAATCACGTCCGAAGAGCACAACACCCAAGAAAGAATTACAGAGCAGAGGGTACTCAACTAGTAGAAATGCCGACAGATTCCCCAATACTCATAAATGCCAGTGCCAACTCCAGAAGGCCTCCTGATGTGACACAAATCTCTTGGACCTGAATTTGCAACCAACCGGACCGAACGGTGATATATCACAAGCGGGTTCACCCGCGTCGCGGGCACCCGGGCCCGTAGGCGGACCGGCGATGATGGTGAGGGTCCGAGGTTGGACCTTGGGGTTCCAAGGGTATGGCTGGCCGGGGATGGACCCCAATTGATGGGGACATCACCTCCCATGCCCACGTTCACAGCTCATCTCCTCGCCCCGGTTGCATCCGGAATGTTCTAGTCATTTAATTTTGAGTCCTATGTAATTTTTATTTGAGTCATTTGATGTATTTTCCCTTTTATTTGAGTCATGTTCCTAGGTCTTTTGTTCATTTCCCTAAGTTTGAGTGACATCAGGTTGTCTAGTTAGCTATTGGGCCCAATTCATTGGGCTTGGCCCAAGGGCTCTCCCCTACCCCCTCGGTTATTTGTCATTGAGTCAATTGTCAGGGACTTTTGTAGAAATGTGGGTTTCCTATATATAGGACCCCATTCCCCCCCATTTCAACTTAATGAATCAATGAATGAAAAAACTTGCCATTTTGAGAGTTTACACTTCTTATCTAGTGGAGAGATTCTATTTTTTGGGTGAGAAACCCTAGGAGAGAGATTCCCCACCCTTCCCTCTCTTAATCTCTCTTTTTCACTCCACTTTCTCTCTCCTCAACACCCAAATTTGAATTTTCTTCTCTCTCCTCCCTTCCCAACCACCTCCACTCCCCACCTACCCCATTTAAGCCTCTTCCCATTCCCCACGACCCTCATCAATACTCCACCCCTTCCCAAGACCCCCTCCACCAATCCTCTCCTCACCATCCAACCCCCAACTACCCCTCCCACTTTCCCAAGCACCCTTCCCACTACCCCAAGCACCCCTTCCCTTCCCCAACACAACCCTCCCATTCCCAAGACAAAAAAATTAACCCCACCCTTAAACCTATTTTCGAATATCCTTTCCCTCTCTCCATTCCAACCAAATTCGCAGCCCCCACTACCACCATCTATTGGACCCTCTTCCAGACCTTATTCTCCACCTGCCACACCTTAGAACACCCCCTCCAAGACACCCTTACAACCAGGGGTCACTCCCACACTCATCTACCCCCTTCCCCTTCTTCTTTCTTGGTCATTGGAAGCTACTTCGAAGTTGCAGTTTACTATCCAGAGATTGCAGATGAACCAGCAACTTGCAGCGGCCACCACAACCTCCTCCGGACGAGTTTGAAGGCACAAGAGGCATCCACAGAAGCGTCTCCCTGTCTTCTTCGCAACAGAAGTGGTTTCGTCTTCATCTGAGCTGTGTGCTGCCCAGGAACTTTGTTCTTCCACAACAGTGCAGAGCTGTCCCTGCTAAGTACCAGAACCTGATTAGAATCACTGCCACGACGAACCTCAGAGGAATCAGCCCCAAAGCTCTTCTAAAAAGTTCTTCATCGCTCTGTCTGCTTTCAGAATCAAGAAGCAGAACTCCGTTCGGTATCCAGTATCAGAAGTTATCAATTTTCTCCCTCTGCTGCACAGATCTGCTTCCCCACAGTCTACCCCGACCAGTCATCCTTGTTCATAGCCTCCAGGTCTTCTCCGAAATCTTTTAGCATCCCCGTCAGTTTTTCTGTAAAGAAGACTCGTCCACGATTCCAACAAATCTGGCGGTTCTTGATTCGGAGTCCGGGAGCCATCGGAGCATTCTCTGAAACCTGCGGTTGAAAATCTGAAGCTGCCAGTCCAAGAACATGCCACTCTGTTCTAAGCTCCACCCCGGTCAGCAGTGGTACCAGAAGAAATTTAAAAAATTCTGAGGTGTTCCAGTACCAGTCACGAAGAGTTCCCTCCTGGTCTCGCCATCAGAAAAATTCTGTATCAACTTCTGCAGCCCCAACTTCGACTGTCAGTCCTCCCTCCCAGATAGCAGGCAGATTCGGCTTCCCAACTTCTTATCGCTTTTGGTCCTAGTTTCCCCCTCCCCGCTTGGCCGGCTGAAGGCCCCTCCCTGTGTGGAGGTAGTATTGATTGTAATATCATTAACCCCCACCCCAAGGTTCCCCTCCTGCGAGAGGTGTAGTGTTGTAACTTCTTTGGGCAGGTCAAGCGACACCGCCGCGGCGTGTGGGGATCCACTCGCCTCCCCGCTCGCCCTCGTCTCCGAGCGGGATCGGTTTCTTCAAACCGGTCGAGTAAGTGCTCACACCTCACTCCATTAGTGCTTGTCTTTCAATATAAGTTCTAGTTCCGCTGATTATGTGAGTGAGAGCTCGATCCTCAAGCCCGATTGCCTTGAGTGATCACCGTGGGAAAAGTGCAACCGGTGCCTTCGGCACTTCGTCAGCCCCATTGAATTGGGCTTCCACACCCATTGGGAATCCCATCTTGGCCTTGCTGGCCCTCTACCAGCAAGGGCCCAACCCCTCAACCTCACCTCGGCATTGCCAAGTTACCCCGGGCTTGGGTGAGTGTCGATAGTACGGTGGCCCAATTCGGCCCATTTGAATGCGATTGTGCTTGCTTGCATTAGGTCCGAGGTTGTGTCACATCAATTGGTATCAGAGCAAGTCATTGACTTGTATCTTTCAAGTCAAGTCCTAGGGCATGCTTGCATTGGAGTCATCATCAATCCGACCCTTGCATTGATTCCCCCGATCATCATGGCCACCTACTTAGCCTACTCACCACCCATGGACTTCATCCTGGATAGGGATATTACCTTTGACGGATCGCATTCTAGTGACTATCTTAGGTGGGAGGCTACCATAGAAAAGTACTTTGAAAAGACTTGGGTATATGGATGCGCGAGAGTCTGAAAGGCCAAGGGACGACTTCGGGGTCAAGCCAAGAGTAAGTGGGAACACATAGAGGGCTTAAGGAGGGTTAGAAGACAAGAACCTATTCACTCATGGGAAGAGATGAAGGTAGAACTTAGAAAGATCTACATCCCCAAACATTTCCACCCCTCCTACTCAAGCACCCCTAACCCGAGGAGCACTACCACTCCTCCACCCCCCCCGGCCAACTTGAGACCGACCATTGGTCTCCACCCCCACCACCCCCAACAATTCATCTCTCAACCATCATAACAACACTTCGCGACCAAGTCCTCTCCCTTAAGACCAAAATAAACCAAACAACCACCTCTCCACCAAATCCCATGAGGATCCCCACACTCCAACCAAAACCTCCTTCCGCAAACCTATCTATCCAAACTCAATTGGCCCCCACTACCACCCCTCCACAACCAGCTGATCCCAAGGGGAAGAGACCCCTAACCGACCCGGTTTCCCCAAAAGAGACCACCACTCACCCTATTCTCACCATTCAAACCCAAGTAGACCCCGTGTCCATCCCTCCACCTAGAACCATGACGGCCACCACCACCCAACCCAAATCCTGTCACCCAACCCACCTTCCACTTCCAAACCCCATCCTACCCAACCTAGACCTCCACTACTTCCACTCCCAAACCACATCCTACCAATCCCAATCCAAGTTTCCCTTTACCCTCTACCCTGGGAACACCACACACAAACACTCATCACCCCAAAAGACTCTCTCACCTCCTTGGTAGCAGAACTCATACCCAATCCAATAGTTGTGAGCACTCCAAACCCACCACCCACTTTGGAGGAAACCCAAGTCCAAGCTGAAGAAGGAACCTCACACGATGGTCTTTACCTTACACCACCCTCTCTAGTTGAGGCAGAGCTCATCTTAGGAGAACCCATTGTTAGTTGGCTAAAGGAGAGCCCAATTCGAGAGACCCCGGCCCATGTTTTTCCTCCCATAAAACGAGACCTTCCCATAGTGCCCTTCTTCTCCTATCACACTACAATCCAAGCATCCTATCAAGTGGAGACCTTAGAGGACCTCCTCAAGGGCATAGCATGGCAAGTAGAGATGACTATCATGTTGACCCCTATGGTCGAACAACCTAGGAGCCTTAGCCTCCTACACCTATGCATAGGGTCTATCACCTCGGTTTGCACCATTGGTTGCTACACTAGCGACCTCCTTCTATTCCTCCCTACCCCCGATGAGCCCAACCTTCTCCTCGATTTAGAGTTTCTTATCTCGGGTAGAAAGTCAAGCCCTCCACTCATGGCCGACTCACTTGTCAAGAACATTGGCCCAACTATAATGGAGAAGGATGACTTAGCACCTTTTAAGGATCTTGAGGACATGGAGTTCCTCCCCCTAGGTGACCCATTTTATGATTCATATGATCCATTCCAATGGGAGTCAAGGGACTCATATGACCCAACCATCTTACCAACCACTCACCCTTTCCTACCCTCACCCACCATATTGGGCCAAACCCACCTCATCTATGACCCGGGTTACACCTTGGGAGCCATGACCTTGGGCCACATTTCCCTAGGTAATGAGGTTGTGCTCCATCCCATGATGACCACATTCTTAGATCCGTTCGATCCTTTCCAATGGGAGTTCAAAGGTTGTCCCACACCTATACATATGGAAGTCACCCTTAGGAAAAACATGCATGTGTCTAGGCCTACCACACCACTTGGCATGAACACTATGTTGGGTCCATTCATTCATACCACCCACATGTCAAGTAGAAGGCATGAGTGGCCCATATTCGGATGTATTGGTCCACCTTCATTTATCATGGGTCTTAAGCATGTCAAAAGCATCTACGGATGTCCAGGTCCCCCTACATTCATCACCACTTTGCATGATAGGTTCACCTACGGGTGTCCCGGCCCACCTAGGCCCACCAAAGTCTACGTGACAACATTGCATGATAAGTCCACATATGGTTGCCCCGGCCCTCCAAAATCCATCAAAGTCTTCTTGGCATCAAAGCATGATTGGTCTACTTTTGGTTGCCCAGGCCCACCCATCACCCCTAGAATGTCAACATTCACAAAATTGCATGAAGGCCTTTGCAAGCACATAAGCAAAAAGAATGAGGCTTATAAGAGGCGGGCCGACTCTCATTGGCGTCACCAAGAATTCCATGAGGGTGACTTTGTGATGGTAAGGACGGAGAGGCTCTCCCCGGGAGCCAACTCTAAACTGAGGCCACGTGGGGCTGGTCCCTTCCAGGTCTTGAGGCGCATTGGTGCAAATGCCTACGAGTTAGATCTCCCTGAGGAGTATGAAATAAGTCCCACATTCAATGTCGCCGACCTAGTGCCATATAAGGGACCCACGGTGGTACCTAGTGAGGATATTGAGTCTATTCCCTCTGTTGAGAGAGCACCCACCCGTGAGGAGAGTCCACCAGCCAAGAGAGCCCAGCATGAGCACATTGAACGAATATTGGATGAACATGTCACTACCTCCAGGAGCAAGGTATACGAGCGCTATCTCGGCAGGTGGATAGATCGGTCTCGTTCGGAAGACTTGAGGGAAGTACCACTTCTACACCCTCCGAGGAGGGAAGGACACTTACTCGATGGAGTCGAGTTCTCCGCACCCCGAGAGTATGATGGGGACATCACCTCCCATGCCCACATTCACAGCTCGTCTCCTCACCCCGATTGCATCCGGAATATTCTAGTCATTTAATTTTGAGTCCTATGTAATTTTTATTTGAGTCATTTGATGTATTTTCCCTTTTATTTGAGTCATGTTCCTAGGTCTTTTGTTCATTTCCCTAAGTTTGAGTGTCATCAGGTTGTCTAGTTAGCTATTGGGCCCAATTCATTGGGCTTGGCCCAAGGGCTCTCCCCTACCCGCTCGGTTATTTGTCATTGAGTCAATTGTCAGGGACTTTTGTAGAAATGTGGGTTTCCTATATATAGGACCCCATTCCCCCCCATTTCAACTTAATGAATCAATGAATGAAAAAACTTGCCATTTTGAGAGTTTACACTTCTTATCTAGTGGAGAGATTCCATTTTTTGGGTGAGAAACCCTAGGGGAGAGATTCCCCACCCTTCCCTCTCTCAATCTCTCTTTTTCACTCCACTTTCTCTCTCCTCAACACCCAAATTCAAATTTTCTTCTCTCTCCTCCCTTCCCAACCACCTCCACTCCCCACCTACCCCATTTAAGCCTCTTCCCATTCCTCACAACCCTCATCAATACTCCACCCCTTCCCAAGACCCCCTCCACCAATCCTCTCCTCACCATCCAACCCCCAACTACCCCTCCCACTTTCTCAAGCACCCTTCCCACTACCCCAAGCACCCCCTCCCTTCCCCAACACAACCCTCCCATTCCCAAGACAAAAAAATTAACCCCACCCTTAAACCTATTTTCGAATATCCTTTCCCTCTCTCCATTCCAACCAAATTCGCAGCCCCCACTACCACCATCTATTGGACCCTCTTCCAGACCTTATTCTCCACCTCCCACACCTTAGAACACCCCCTCCAAGACCCCCTTACAACCAGGGGTCACTCCCACACTCATCTACCCCCTTCCCCTTCTTCTTTCTTGGTCATTGGAAGCTACTTCGAAGTTGCAGTTTGCTATCTAGAGGTTACAGATGAACAAGCAACTTGCAGCAGCCACCACCACTTCCTCCGGACGAGTTTGAAGGTACAAGAGGCATTCACAGAAACGGCTCCCTGTCTTCTTCGCAGCAGAAGTGGTTTCATCTTCATCTGAGCTGTGTGCTGCCCAGGAGCTTCGTTCTTCCACAACGGCGCAGAGCTGTCCCTGCTGAGTACCAGAACCAGATTAGAATCACTGCCACGACGAACAACGGCGGTATCAGCCCCCAAGCTCTTCTACAAAGTTCTTCATCGCTCCGTCTACTTTCAGAATCAAGAAGCGGAACTCCGTTCGGCATCCAGTAGTAGAAGTTATCAATTTTATCCCTCCGCTGCACGGATCTGCTTCCCCACAGTCTACCCCGACCAGTCATCCTTGTTCATAGCCTCCAGGTCTTCTCCGGCATCTTTTAGCATCCCCGTCCATTTTTCTGTGAAGAAGACTCGTCCATGATTCCAACAACTCTGGCGATTCTCGATTCAGAGTCCGGGAGCCATCGGAGCATTCTCTGAAACCTGCGGTTAGAAATCTGAAGCTGCCAGTCCCAGAACATGCCACTCTGTTCGAAGCTCCACCCCGGTCAGCAGTGGTACCAAAAGAAATTTAAAAAATTCTAAGGTGTTCCAGTATCAGTCACGAAGAGTTCCCCCCTGGTCTCGCCATCAGAAAAATTCTATATCAACTTTTGCAGCCCCAACTTCAACTATCAGTCCTCCCTCCCAGACAGCAGGCAGATTCGGCTTCCCAACTTCTTATCGCTTTTGGTCCTAGTTTCCCCCTCCCCGCTTGGCCGGCTGAAGGCCCCTCCCTGTGTGGAGGTAATATTGATTGTAATATCATTAACCCCCACCCCAAGGTCCCTCTCCTGCGAGAGGTGTAGTGTTGTAACTTCTTTGGGCAGGTCAAGCGACACCGCCGCGGCGTGTGGGGATCCACTCGCCTCCCCGCTCGCCCTCGTCTCCGAGCGGGATCGGTTTCTTCAAACCGGTCGAGTAAGTGCTCACACCTCGCTCCATTAGTGCTTGTCTTTCAATATAAGTTCTAGTTCCACTGGTTATGTGAGTGAGAGCTCGATCCTCAAGCCCCATTACCTTGAGTGATCACCGTGGGAAAAGTGCAACCGGTGCCTTCGGCACTTCGTCGGCCCCATTGAATTGGGCTTCCACACCCATTGGGAATCCCATCTTGGCCTTGCTGGCCCTCTACCAGCAAGGGCCCAACCCCTCAACCTCACCTTGGCATTGCCAAGTTACCCCGGGCTTGGGTGAGTGTCGATAGTGCGGTGGCCCAATTCGGCCCATTTGAATGCGATTGTGCTTGCTTGCATTAGGTCCGAGGTTGTGTCACATCACCAATGGTCTAGGGATGCCCAATTTCAAGGGCGGCCGACACGCCGAGGGCGTGGGATGTAATGTCTCCCTCACAACTCACCCGCGGTGGCACTCGATTAGATGGAAAGTTAGAACGAGCCCTCTCTCACTGCCGACGGCGCAACTAGAGATAATACTAAGCTAAGCAAAGGTAAGAAACCAGCAGAGGAGAGTGGTCCAAAGCTCACCTTATCGGTGTGAAGACACCGATCCCAGCCGGAGACGAGGGCGAGCGGGGATGCGTGGGCTACCCGCACACTGCGCCGATGAGGCTTCCAGTGACGACCTACTAATATAATCACTACACCCTCACAGAGGGGTTGGCATAGGGGAGGGGGACTGTGGGATACATAAAAATACTACCTCCGCACAGGGAGGTGCTGTAAGCCGGCCAGGCGGGGGTGGGGAAGCATGATCGGCGATCGTTGTTGGTTCTGTTCGCTTCTGGGACGGCCTGATAGGGGGCCGATGATGGTGCTGCCACGGACGCTCCCGAACTCGGAATCTGACGAAACCAGGGCCAAAATGTCGGTGACTGTTCGGGGATGACTCCTGAATTTTCTCGGGACGTCGGGGTGTCGCTGTCAGTTGAGGGGGAGGCTGTAGCAGTGCTTCTTGGTTCTGGTTCGGGCTGAGTCCAGATTGTAGCAGCAGGTTGGCGATGACACCACGATCGCTCCCGTTATCCGATCGAGGCGGGACCAGGACGGTCGCGAGCCTGATTGAGTCTTCTTCGTCCAGCAAGGAAGAATGGTGCCAGAAATGGTCGAGGTCGAGAGAAAAGGCCAGAAGAGTGGGAGGGGGTCTGGCCGGATCCTGACTAACCTGACCTGCGCACCAATGATATAAAATTTGTAACTTTATGCTTTGGGCTTCAAACGGTGCTCCGTTTCTTGGAGATGTTAGGAGGCTTGTAGGAGAAGACGTCTGCAAAAGAATCACATCCAAATTATTCCTGGATAAGCCGTGGTCACTTCTTTTCTTGGCTTCTGGTTCCTTGGCAGAGCAGCTTTGCGTAGTCGTGGGAGAATCGCTCTCCCACACAGCTCCAAACTCGTATCGGGGCGGGATCACCTTGCCTGAGAAGACGACTGGAAGAGCTTTCCGGCAATGTAGGATACACCACCAGAAGACTCGCGATGATGAAGAGGAAGCCTCTATAGCTCTGGGGTACTCTGCTGTTGCAAACTGCTACTGGAACTGCAACTTGATGAAGGTAAATGGAGTCGGATAGGGGGGCCAATATAGCAAGGGGCAGGGATATTGGTTGTGGGGGATGGTGGAGGGTGGCTGTGGCAAAAAGGATGGGTTGGAGGTGGCTGGGGTCGCAGCTAGTAGGTGGAGGGGGAGGGAGGTGCGGCCAAGGGTGGAGGGTGAGAGAGAGAGGGGGGGCGCAAGTGGCTTGGAGGGAGAGGGAAATTTGAACTTAGTTTAATGTGGGGTTGGTTAATGTGGTCTTGGGAAGGGGAAGAGGTGTGTTGGGGATGTGGAGAGGTGCTTGGGGAGGTGGGATTCTCCCTTGGGAGATGGAGGGGTGGCTTGGGAAAGGGAAAGGTTGTCTTGGAAGGTGAAGGGATGCTTGGGGCTTGGTGTGAGTAATGGTGATATTAAGTGGACCTTGGGAAGGTGAAGGGTTGGGCTGAGGTGGAGGATGATGTGGCAAAGGGAGGAGAGAGAGGGGAGGGCGAAATTGGGAGAGAGAGAGGGAGGAGAGAGAGAGGGGATCGCCCCCTTTAGAGAGAGAGAGAGAGAGAGAGAGAGAGGGAGGGAGAGACAATTCTGGTGGAAAACTTCTTTCTCATTCAAATGTTCATTAGTTTCAAATGGTGGGATTGGGGTCCTATTTATAGAAATCCCACAATTTAACATAAGACCTTGAGTTTTAGACTAGTGACAATAAACCAAGGGAGAAGTGGGCACCCATGGGCCTAGCCCACTTAATTGGGCCCAACTGACTCATTAACCACTCTAATACCAATTAACCTAGGTAGATGACTCCTTGACCTAGGGACTTGACTCAAATAAAAGGAAAATTACATAATAAGAAAATAAAAAATACATCATATGACTCGGAATAAATTGGCGAACAAGATGTAGCACTACTGGCGATCATCAGTATCCTCGAACAATATGAGATTGCCGGTGATGTCCCCATCATACCCCCGGGTTGCGGAGAACTCGACTCCGTCGAGTATGGGTCCACTGGGGAGGTGGTCCTCTAAAACAGCTCGGGGTGAACCTCAACCTCCAAACTCAACTCTGCGTCCGCAACCAGGGGACGGTCCTTCATCCTCTCATGGTGGCTTGGGCACACCCTCTTGGCGACGGTACCCTACTTGCCTAGTATTGCGTTCGTGTGCACACGTCGGACTCTCCGGCTGAAATGTGGAGGCTCTCCGAGGGTATCACTCACAAAGGTGAGGGAAGGCTCAAGGTGCTCACTGGGTTCCACCGCGGTGCCCATATAGGGTGCCAGATCCGCCGCACCGAAAGTTGGGTGTATCCTAAAACCCATTAGCAAGTCCAACCCGTAAGCCGGGTTGCCAAAGTCACTCGGAACTTGGCAAGGTCCAAGTCCTCGTGCTCTTGAGTTGGAGGTGACTATAGGGTAGAGACACTCCAATGTCACCATCGATAGGTTGCCTACTTGGAATTCCAAGTGGTGCTCGCGAGCCTTTTCCCGCTCTTTGTGAACCTCACCGCTCGTTGTGATTTGCTTGCATGTATGCTCATGCCATGCATTATGATGCGGTGAGTGGTTGTGAAAGTGGGTAGTGTGCAAAGGTGGACCGGGGCAACCATAAATTGACCTATCATGCATTGATGCCATG
Source organism: Amorphophallus konjac (assembly GCA_022559845.1). Lineage (NCBI taxonomy): Eukaryota > Viridiplantae > Streptophyta > Magnoliopsida > Alismatales > Araceae > Amorphophallus > Amorphophallus konjac. Next base: position 244,470,672 of record CM040120.1, read on the forward strand.
TGGACCTTGATGAACTTAGGTGGACCGGGGTAGCCACAAGTGGCCCTATCATGCATGGACTTCATAACAATGGTTGGAGGGCCGGGGCATCTGTAGGGGAATCTATAGCGCATGGGTATAGCAAATGCCGGGGGTCCCGGACATCCGTGAATGCTCGTAATATGCTTAAGACCAATGACGAATGTGGGAGGACCTTTGGACTAGTCATGCATCCGACTTGACATGTGGGTGTCATGTATGAAAGGACCCAACTTTCTATTCATGCCAAGTGGTGTGATGTGCCAAGACATAAGAATTCCTTTCCCATAGGTGACTTCCTTGTGTGGGGTGGTGGGGGGGCCTTCGAGCTTCCACTCAAAAGGGTCGTAGGGGTCAAAGAAGGTATGTGTCATGGAGTGGGGCACTTCATTGTTTCCTAGGTGTATTTCACCCATGGTCATGATACCCTTGGTGTGGGCTGGGTTTTGAGAGAGGTGGGCTTGGTCTAACATGGTTGGTTGGGGTAGGAAAAGGTTGGTGGTGAGTAAGGTGGGTGGGTATAGGAAGGGATCGAAGGGGTCATGGTAAGGGTCACCTAGGGAGAGGAACTCTAGGTCCTCATGGTCTTCACATAGTGGTGAGTCATTCTCCCCTAATGGAACAATTGGGCCGAAGTTCTTGGTAGGATGGTCGGCCATGAATGGAGGGCTTGATGTTCTACCCGAGATAAGCAACTCTAGTTTGTGGATAGTATCGGGCTCATTGGGTGTAGGGAGGAATAGAAGAAGGTCGCTTGTGTAGCAACCCATAGTGTAAATCGAGGAGATGGACCCGACACATAGGTGTAGGAGGTCAAGGCTCCTAGGTCGGTCGGCCACTGTGGTCAACATGCCAGTTAACTCCATTTGCCAAGATAGACCCTTAAGGAGATCCCCTAATGTCTCCACTTGGTAAGATGATTGGATGGTGGTGTGATAGGAGAGGGGCACTATAGGAAGGTTTTGTTCTATAGGAGGGCAAACATGGGCCATGATATCTCTAATTGGGTTCTCCTTTAGCCAACGTAAAAGGGGTTCTCCTAAGATGAGCTCGGCCCCAACTAGGGAGGGTGGTGTAGGGTGAAGACCATTGTGTGAGCTTTCTTCTCCAACTTGGACATGTGTTTCCCCCACGGTTGGGATAGTGACCATGGTGTTCTCCTCCTCTAGGTGGTCGGGTGTGTGAGCCATAATGCTTTCTACACATGTGATGGGAACTTCCTGGCCTAACTCATGACATTGTGACTCGTATTCTTCTTCCTAATCGGGGGAGGCCTCATGTACCTCAATCACATTCTCATCCCTTTGGGGTGTGGGGGTTTTACTTTCCAAGGGAATGGGAAGGTCTTTTGGGGATGGGGTGATGAAGGTTGGGGCATGGTGCACACGGGGTGGTGAGGGTGTTCGAACTTGGATTGGGTTTGGGAGTGGAAGAAGTGGAGACCTAAGTTGGGGTATGATTGGGGTTGGTAGTGGAAGATGGGTGGGTTGAGGATGATTGGGTTGAGTGGTTTTGGGGGGTGTGTCCCTTTTAGGGGAAGATGGAGGGGTAGTGCTGGGGACCGTGGAAGCTTGTGGGGTGTGGGTTCGATGGAGATTTTTGGGTTGGGTGGTGGCCGTCATGGGCCTAGGTGGAGGGGTGGACACGCTTTCCACTTGGGTTCGAATGGTGAGGGTTGGTTGAGTGGCTTTGGGTTGGGGAGTGGTGGCCCTCATGGGGGGAACTGGGTCAATTAGGGGTCTTTTGCCCTTGGGATCGGCCAGTTGTGGAAGAGTGATGGTGGGGGAAAATTTGGTTTGAATGGTGGTGGTGATCGGGATTGGAATCATTTGGGGTGGTGGAGTTTGGGCCCTAAGGGAGGTCTTGGGTTGATTGGGAGAGAAAGGAGGAGTGGGAGTGCTCCTCGGGTTATGGTTCTCAAGGTAGGAGTGGGAAGGTCGGGGAGCGTAGATCTTCCTAAGCTCAATCTTCATCTCTTCCCATGATCCTATGGGTTCTTGCCTCCAAATCCTTCTTAAGCCCACTATGCGTTCCCACCCCTTCTTGGCTTGTCCCCGAAGCCGCTCTTCGGCTATGCGGACTCTAGCGTGTCCATAGACCATAGTCCTATCAAAGTTTTTATCCGTGGTAGCCTCCCACTTTAGGTAGGCATTAGGACTAGATCCGTCAAAACTAAGGTCCCCTTCTAAGATGATGTCCATGAGGAGAGGGTCAATCGAACTCTTGTGGAAGGCCGTGTTGAGGGGACTTAACCAATGGGGAGTATACATGATGATGCACTGGGTGGCCCGATGATGACTCTAAATGCGAATGCGCCCTAGGACCAACTTGTAGAGAGACAAGTTATGAACTTGCTCTGATACCAAATTGATGTACACAAATCCCTTGGACCTGAATTTGCAAGCAACCGGACCGAACGGCGATATATCACAAGCGGGTTCACCCGCGTCGCGTGCACCCGGGTCCGTAGGCGGACCGGTGATGATGGTGAGGGTCCGAGGTTGGACCTTGGGGTTCCAAGGGTATGGCTGGCCGGGGATGGACCCCAATGGGCTAGGGATGCCCAATTTCAAGGGCGGCCGGCACGCCGAGGGCGTGGGATGTAATGTCTCCCTCACAACTCACCCGCGGTGGCACTCGATTAGATGGAAAGTTAGAACGAGCCCTCTCTCACTGCCGACGGCGCAACTAGAGATAATACTAAGCTAAGCAAAGGTATGAAACCAGCAGAGGAGAGTGGTCCAAAGCTCACCTTATCGGTGTGAAGACACCGATCCTGGCCGGAGACGAGGGCGAGCGGGGAAGCGTGGGCTACCCGCACGCTGCGCCGATGAGGCTTCCAGTGACGACCTGCTAATACAATCACTACACCCACACAGAGGGGTTGGCATAGGGGAGGGGGACTGTGGGATACATAAAAATACTACCTCCGCACAGGGAGGGGCTGTTAGTCAGCCAGGCGGGGGTGGGGAAGCACGATCGGCGATCGTTGTTGGTTCTGTCCGGTTCTGGGATGGCCTGATAGGGGGCCGATGACGGCGCTGCCACGGACGCTCCTGAACTCGGAATCTGACGAAACCAGGGCCAAAATGTCGGTGACTGTTCGGGGATGACTCCTGAATTTCCTCGGGACGTCGGGGTGTCGCTGTCAGCTGAGGGGGAGGCTGTACCGGTGCTTCTCGGTTCTGGTTCGGGCTGAGTCCAGATTGTAGCAGCAGGTTGGCGATGACACCACAATCACTCCCGTGATCCGATCGAGGCGGGACCAGGACGGTCGTGAGCGTGATCGAGTCTTCTTCGTCAAGCAAGGAAGAATGATGCCAGAAGAGGTCGGGGTCGAGAGAAACGGCCAGAAGAGTGGGAGGGGGTCTGGCCTGATCCTGACTAACCTGACCTGCGCACCAATGGTATAAAATTTGTAACTTTATGCTTCGGGCTTCAAACGGTGCTCCGTTTCTTGGAGATGTTAGGAGGCTTGTAGGAGAAGACGTCTGCGAAGGAATCACATCCAAATTCTTCCTGGATAAGCCGTGGTCGCTTCTTTTCTTGGCTTCTGGTTCCTTGGCAGAGCAGCTTTGCGCAGTCGTGGGAGAATTGCTCTCCCACACAGCTCCGAACTCGGATTGGGGCGGGATCACCTTGCCTCCGAAGATGACTGGAAGAGCTTTCCGGAAATGTAGGATACACCACCAGAAGACTCGCGATGATGAAGAGGAAGCCTCTGCAACTCTAGGGTACTCTACTGTTGCAAACTGCTACTGGAACTGCAACTTGATGAAGGTAAATGGAATCGGATAGGGGGGCCAATACAGCAAGCGGTGGGGGTATTGGTTGTGGGGGATGGTGGAGGGTGGCTGTGGCAAGGAGGATGGGTTGGAGGTGGCTGGGGTCGCAGCTAGTAGGTGGAGGGGGAGGGAGGTGCGGCCAAGGGTGGAGGGTGAGAGAGAGAGGGGGGGCGCAAGTGACTTGGAGGGAGAGGGAAATTTGAACTTAGTTTAATGTGGGGTTGGTTAATGTGATCTTGGGAAGGGGAAGAGGTGTGTTGGGGATGTGGAGAGGTGCTTGGGGAGGTGGGATTCCACCTTGGGAGATGGAGGGGTGGCTTGGGAAAGGGAAATGTTGTCTTGGAAGGTGAAGGGATGCTTGGGGCTTGGTGTGAGTAATGGTGGAATTAAGTGGACCTTGGGAAGGTGAAGGGTTGGGCTGAGGTAGAGGATGATGTGGCAAAGGGAGGAGAGATAGGGGAGGGCGAAATTGGGAGAGAGAGAGGGAGGAGAGAGAGAGGGGTTCGCCCCCTTTAGAGAGAGAGAGAGAGAGAGAGAGAGGGAGAGACAATTCTGGTGGAAAACTTCTTTTTCATTCAAATGTTCATTAGTTTCAAATGGTGGGATTGGGGTCCTATTTATACGAATCCCACAATTTAACATAAGACCTTGAGTTTTAGACTAGTGACAATAAACCAAGGGAGAAGTGGGCGCCCATGGGCCTAGCCCACTTAATTGGGCCCAACTGACTCATTAACCACTCTAATGCCAATTAACCTAGGTAGATGACTCCTTGACCTAGGGACTTGACTCAAATAAAAGGAAAATTACATAATAAGAAAATGAAAAATACATCATATGACTCGGAATAAATTGGCGAACAAGATGTAGCACTACTGGCGATCATCAGTATCCTCGAACAATATGAGATTGTCGGTGATGTCCCCATCACCTCCAATAACAACGGCACGGCAACAGATAACATCAAGGCACAAAAAGCCAAGACGAAGTCACATCGAGGAGAACAATTCTCTCGATCGGCCAGAATCTTACAACCAACGATCCTCGACCCGTGGGTTATCAGCCCACACGCTTCCGCTGCGCACTCATACAGTGCACACCGGCATCCAAAATACCTCGATATCCGCATCTCAGCACACACTCGACGCCATCGCAATTCATGAAAATCACAATATAACATGCCACGAGTACTGATCCTGCGAACAACAGATCACATGTAGCCTAAGTGCAAACCAAGAAGAGCACCAGCTTCAGCACAAAGCACCTAGAAAGGCTAATCTCGGCTTATCATCACGTCCTGGAAATAATTACTGAACCTTCACAACACATCAGCCACTAGACACGACATGATGAACACGGTACACAACGGCTCTTAACACAAAACTACGTCCAAAGCCAAGCAACCGTCGAACAGGAAGCAAATCAGGTTCAGGATAAACACAGTCCACACTTAAGCAGACGCAGGACAAAGGTCTCACCAAGATAGTAATTCCAAGGCTTACCTCGAAAAGGCTCCACCAAACAAGATGAGAAGCATCAAGCTAGACTAACAATAGCTCACCAGGAAGGGAAATCCTAGGTTCGCCCGAGCTTCTTCTCAATCGAGGCAACAAAGCAACCACTTCAATAGAAGTGAAACACCTCAGAAGCTAAACAGACTCAAGCTGGGATGACCAAAACAACGTAAGAACGTGCATGGCCATCACACCAACTCGAAAAGTCACCAGCCACCTGAACAAAATCTGGAGAAATCTCAAACAATACACTGCAGATTCACGCCTGCCGGCAAACTCTGCCAAGTATAGCACGATCGAGACACACACCACGATGAAAAGGAGTATCCAGTCGCATCCTGACGAGAGCAAAACCATTTCGCACAGTGCTAACCCAGCACGCACAAGACTATACGCGCAAATAAAGCGACAAGGAATCACGAAACCTAAGCCAGCGAAAGACTGTACTGGACTTTTAGGACTCTGGACACTGTATATCTTGGATTCCCATGTACTTTACACAACAATGCTCTGATACCAACTGTGATGACCCGGACTCCGGATATTCCCGATAGGACTACCGAGTAGACCCGATATCACATGGAGCCCGTGAAGCCTCCCAAGAGCTGTAAAGCTCCGAAGGGATAAAAGGATTGTTGTGTAGTACATTGAAGTCGCAGATATAATAGAAATCAATTAAAATTCATTAATCAGGTTTACTAAAGTAGTAGAAATAAAACTACTTTTTAATTAATAGTTAAAATTAATAATTATACCAGAGTCCAGTCCAACCGAAAGAAGAACGTACACTGAGGTCGGGGGAAGACCGACGTAGGTATAGCTAGCAACTACGAACACGCCACACTAGGAACCCCGAAGGAAGCAGAGATGACTGCTGATTTTATTTTGCCTATCTATCTTTTCTTTGGGGTTTTTGAATGATGAAATGACGAGCAAGTAATCAAAGATCCGCTCTTAACCTATGAACATGTGATCATGAACCTAGGCAATCAAAGCTAGCTCTAGCATGGGCATGCTATCTCAATCAAACTAGGCTAAGGAAAAGGGAAAACACACGCCGGGGCGTGGAGCATGGAGTAAATAAAACACACCGCAAGGGGTGGAGCAAGCAAGAAAATAAAAGAGATATGTGATGAATGAGAAAGCTAATGCCCATGACTAAGGAAAGATGTGATCGCCACCAAAGTAAAAACAAGCAAAAGACCTGTAAATACCTTGGAAATAGGTGGATGAAGCACACGCCCATGGGAGAGAAAACCAAAGAGAACCTGCAGGTCAGCTAGAAATAACGGCCAGGACCCTGTGCGTTACTTGGAAAGTAACGGCCACCCGATAGATCGCCAGGAGAAGATGACGCGCCTGCACCAGGCCGTCAGATGACCTGCAGTAGCAAAGTGTAGATTCTTTTAACTCCAACTCTTCCAGCCGGCTAGAAGACTTGGGCCTCGTACTGGTGAACCTATAAACCTGCCAAAGATGTAGAAGACAAGAACAAAACAACCCAAATTAGCCCTTTCAATAATATAGCATCAATTCTCAAAGAACTTAAGGACATCAAAAGGAAAGGAGATTACCGGGGAGTTTTTGGTTTTTTAACCCCTCTGGGTGTTTTTTAAAAGATGGGGAAGATGTTTGGATGCTTAGAGAACAGTGAAAAAAACGTGGAGAAAGAGGAGGGACAATGCTTTGATTGAGGAAAAACCAGGGAAGAACTTAAGCATGTGATGATGAACTTGAAAGACTAAAACCAAAGTACTCCCTTGATTATGAGATGGATGAACGTGGGAAGCAGTTCCTCTTGGATGAAATGGCTCCTGAGTTCGGCAGCACTTCGTCGTGAATTTCAAAAATCCTCCTCCCTTTGGGCCATGAAGTCAAGGGTTCTATTTATAGACCCTCAAACTCTCAGGTCGAGCAGAGGATAATTCAGCAAGATAAAGGGATAACTCTTAGCAAATCCTCGAAGATAATATCACCAAGAATCCATAGAATCAAACAGAAGGTCCTGAGGATCAGATTTGAAAGAGATATTGTCAATCCAAACCCTTATCTCGACCACGGAGTAGCAGAGAAAAGGCCTGAACTGTTAGGACTCTCTGAAGGAAGTAACGGCTGCACGACAGACCGCCACTTAGAAATAACGCACCAAGGAACGTCCGTCACTATCAACCTTATCCCTAAAAGATAAGATCAACGGGAAGAAGACCCAACAAGTTAGACTCTTCAAGGAAGCAACGGCCAAGGCATAGGGCGTCAGAATGAAACAACGGCTGCACGACAGACCATTATTATCAATGTGTAATCAAAAAGGATAAGCTTTAAAACAAGGCCTTAAGCCTTAGGACTCTTCAAAGAGTAACGGTCCAGGACCCATCCGTCAGAATGAAACAACGCGCCTAGGACCGACCGTTATTATCAAATGGAGATCAACAAGAAATAGAGGCATTGCTAAGATTCATCCAATGAAATAGCCACAAGGAACCATATCCGATCAAGGAGTTAAGACCCAAGAAATAGGCTTCAACTAATCAAGAGACTCAATGAAGAGCGAACGACTTGGAGCATCATATAGAATGAATAAGGAGATGACCCGACTTATTGGGTATAAAACGGGTGTCAACAGATGCCCCTCCTTAACATCCTCTTTGCAGGGGAACGAGCGGAGGTGAAGCGAAAGCGAAATGGAACTTGGAGAAGAAGCGGAAATGAAGCGGAGTGGATCAAAAAGAGGGCGTTAAGGTAAACGACACCCGTTCTTAAGCAACAAGCGATAGGAATTTTCTGGAAAGCTTCAAAACTGATCACAAGGAAATAGCCAACCAAAGGATGCAAGTCTGGAGGAGCTAATAACTAAGGAAAGGAAACACGGCTAGCCGCCGGAGGCAACGAAAAGGAAAAGAGACTAAACTCCAGACAGGAATCTTCGGCCAACCAGATCAAGCGAACAGATCGAAAGAAAACCTTCTAATTTAGAGTGGAATTCTTCTCCTTGTTCAGGCTCAAGAATACAGCTATTCACCATCATCGAGACACTTTGAACAGATGAAGCTTCAAAAATGCTCAAAGAATGCGTATGATGCATGCTGGGCTAAAGGAAAAGAAATTTTCAAAACAAAATGCAAAGAAAGATAAAATATCAAGATACTCGAGAATAATATTGCTAGACCAGAGAAATTAGGGTCAGGACACCATCTGCAACCACGACGTGCAAGATAGAACCATCGTCCCCAAACTTATTCCAATCTAACAGCCTATCCAACGATTAAACATGTGAACTTAGATCATCATCATTTTTGTTTAAGGGGAACATCAGATCCTGGAACACATGAATGACCAGTCGGTTCTCGAGATAACATCGTAGATAACATACAGTAATGCATTAAGGGATAAGGAAAAGAGATACACTACCTGACTTACCTTCCGGACGGAGGGCAAAGCGCGATTTTATTCACAAATTCCTTCATAAAAGATAGGTTAGCCAAAATGAAATATGATCATGAATCAAGGCATAACCATTTGTACGTGCAAGAAGCATCAACAATGAACATTTTGACAGAATATGGGACCATTTTGACATCAAATAGACCATTTAATTCATCAAGAAACTTGCAAGTTTGTAACAGTCTGCTGAAAGGGCGTCATATCAAGTAACAGACCATCCCTAGTCCGTCATAAACCAGGCGGTTCACATTCTTCAATAAAACAGTCCCATCATATGTAACGGTCACATCCAGACGCGTTAGAAGGATGTAACGGCCAGACGATAGACCGTCATATTTCCTGAGCATTAAAAAAAACAACTGAACGGTCAAAGCCCATTCATTCAACACTCAACGCCCCGAAAAACCCAAACTGAGAAACCCTCCGGCGACCACTGCCCTCACCACCGTAATGGCCGGCGACGAGGCTCCCCAGCCGCCACCAAAGAAGAGAGAGAGAGGGAAACGGATGGCCATATGGCGGTTCCACCGCCGTCTCGAACGGGAAGTGATCCCGCCAGTCACGGAAGAGGAATCGGCGAGGAGAAGCCCAAGAGAAGAAGAAGAAGCTCCCACGGTTGTGGAGGACCAAGGGGAAGCCCCATTGGGTGCAGAGGAACCCAAAGAACCAGAGAAGAAGCGGAAGAGAGGCATGGACCGTGAGGTAGGTCCCCTCACCCTAATTTCAATTTTGATTTTTTTGAATTTTATTTGTGAATGCATGTGGGATATAAGGGTAGAAATGGGTCTACGAACCCCCTAGGAACAATTGTAGGCCATTTGGCCAAGGTGGGAAGCCACGGGGATACAAGGGAGAAAACCTCCAAACGCAGACAATGTGACGGTCCTGCCAGCGACCGTCACTTGCCTGACGCACCACCCTGAGTCTGTCAGAAGCAAACGACGCCCTACCCCAGGGCCGTCACATCTGCCAGGGTCTTAAACTATTTTTAGGGTTTTCAATTTTCAAATTTTTGTTTAGTTTTCAATTTTAAAATGCTTATGCAATGATCATATGATGCAATGAACTAACTAATGATGCAATGCAGGGGAAAAGAAGAACGAGGATCTCCTAGCTACAGATCCGGGCAGTGTACCAGGCATTGCCCGATTACCAGAGGGAGCGACTAGCTGGGATGGGATTCGCCGAGGTGCTCAGCATCGAGGTGATCCGGATGGACACTCCGCTACTGTACGCATTGCACGAGAGATGGGACCCGATCAGCAGAGCTTTCATCTTCCCGTGGGGCCACATGATCCCCACGCTGGAAGATATAGCGAGGATTACAGGATTGAGAGTCCACGGATCCGCGGTGACAGGGTGGACCTACGGCGACTACTGGGAGATGGCACAGCAGCCACTCAGGTTAGATTTGATCAGACCGGGACAATCCTCTTCCCAGCTTTTGAGATCGGTGCTGCAGGAGAGCTTGGGACTGAGAGGAGCGGTGATCGCCATGGGAGAGCTACCCGAGGAGCATCTGGGCAGAGTGATAGACCAGGTGCGCCCTCACGTGGCGGCGGAGGCAGGACCGGAGGGAGATAGAGTGCTCAGACGCTTCCTGATGCTGCTATTCGGGAAGCTCCTCTTCGCGACTCGGGCAGACGTCATCAGCTGCAGACTACTGCCTATGATAGAGAATTTGGGCAAAGTCGGGAAGTATGCATGGGGAGCAGCAGTGCTCGCATTCCTGTTCGAGTCCCTGAGCACTACGGACCGGCAGACGATGCTGGGCGACTTCTCACCTTTCTTACAGGTAAATGCACTTTAAATGCTTTCTTTTATGCCAAAATGTTTATGATATGCCATGTTACTGACTTGATTTCTAAAAATGCAGATCTGGAGCTATATGTACCTCCCGGGCATCGGGAGAGGCACACTACTCCATCCCGACCGCATACTGATTGCGAGGCGTTGGTCGGTGGCGAGGGACATAGAGTCGATCATCAGACTGACCCGACGATCCAGGATGACCTGGACTCCTTCCCACACACGTCGGTGAGTCCAGAACTCAAAATGATTTCTATATGCTTCTATATGCTTCTAAATGCTTTTTAAATACCTCTAATGCTTTTAATGCTTTTATATGCTAATGCTGATGAATGAACTACATGCTTTCAGGTGAGATGGACCCCATACCGCGGCGAGGGTTACACGGGACAGCCGTGGGTAGAGGCAGTCTTGTCGTACCGGGGATGAGACATATGGCTGCATTGCATCCATATCATCGAGCCTCTGCACTACAGGCTGATCCTGCGGACCCGGGGACTACATCAGCCCGAGGTGACCTTCCCACGCCGTAGTGACGACCACCCAGGCAAGTCGGCAAGGGGCATCAGCGGCAATGTGGATTGGTGCGCCCAGAAAGTGAAGTACGTCCTCGATTGGCGAAAGCGGGGCAGAGCCGTGAAGGAGCGGGATGAGAGCGATGAGGCATATCTGAAGGCCTTTGCTCGACTCTACGGCGACCAGGTGTACCGAGGCACCCGACGACCGGTTTGTAAAAACTTAAACTCTTTCTATATGCAAAAATGCAATGTGATAGATGTACTGACTCATGCTTTCTACATGTAGCTAGACCCTGAGGGACGGATAGCTGAGCTGGAGGGATTACTCCACTCCACCATCCAGCAGCGGGACGGATACCGGACCGCTCTGGAGCTCTTGGTGAGACTTTAAAACTTAGACTTAAAATGCTTATGATCATGACAATTGATGCTTATGATGCACATGCTGATAGGTCCAGAGGGGGGTGAATGGACCTTTACCAATAAAACAATGAGGATTAAAAAAAATAAGTTCTCAATAAGGAGTTTCCGAAAAAGATCTTAACGGTCAAACACTAACCGCGCAGAACGATCAGCTAGGAAGATAAAGATTGATCGGCCTAGACAATCATCTACCGAATAGATCCAAAGCCAGAATAGAAACCAAACACACTACGCCAGGGATTTGTAAGGTGGTTTGGTCAGACCTCCAGTCTGCCTACATCCACCCCTCACTTCAAACCGAAGTGAGGCTTCCACTAGTAACACTAGCACAGCAGACTCAGTCTGCAACAACTGCTGCCAAACAGCTTGACCAGGGGAACAACCTCCCCTCTTCCTCCCAACCGGAGGAACACCCCAAGTGACTCCCAGTCACTTGGAAACCAGAGACACATGGTCTTTCTTCCTCCAGACCTGGAGGGAACCTCTGGACTTGCTACCCACAAGCCCAGAACCGGAGGACCAAACCTCCCTTCCTCCAAACCGGAGGGGAACCTAGAGACCCAAGTCTCTCTTCCTCTCAGCCCCAGAGGGAAACCACAAGCAGCACACGGCCACTTGCAACTGGAGACAGCGTCTCCCTTCTCCTGAACCAACAGAACGGGAGGACCACCGATCTCAACCTGAGAATCGGAGACAAAACTAGAACAGTAAAGAAAGATCAAAAACAAGAAACTAAAAAGATACAGCAGACTGAATGCTGGAACGATAAAACACGGAAAGTAACTCACAATAGAGCAAACTGGTTCGGATTTGATCCTGAAACCAGAATCCTTCTTCTTCTTCTTTCTGAACTCTCAGCTTCGAGCTCTCTCTTTCTCTCACTCTCTCTGCTATTCTCTCTTCTTCCTCTTCTTCAGGTTCTGCCCTCTATTTTCTTCTCTTCTTTTGTTGGATCGAACTCTCTACACTTCTGCTTTTTCTTTTTCCTTTTCGATCAACCTTCATCTGTGGACGAAGGCTTCAATATATAGCAGCAGCAGGTGGATAAGGTACAGAATGCGTGTGCCTCCCACACCCGATCCAGAACCTTCTTTCCACGTGCCCTTATAGCATTGGTTCCTTTAGTATTGGATCACGTGCAGCCCAGACACTGGGGAATATACTTCCTCGGACCACCTTCTTCTTTTTGTTCTTCTTCTTCTCCTGCAAAGAAATTAAAACCATTAAAAACTCAGAGCCACAAACATTAAAACTGCATGAGGTAAGTGATAGCAATACGAGATGCACTATACTGAGAACAACACGAGATACACAAGATGACTACAGCACAAAATAAAGAAAGAATGACACGAGGTCAGATGACTACAGTAACACGGCTAACACTACAAAGAGAACGACACGAAGTCAGATGAGAACAGTACGAAATAAAGAGAGAATGAAATAACATGAAGTAAAACGGTAGTAAAACACGCGATCAGAGGAAACCTGGACGAAGATAGAAAGAAGCAACATGAAGACATAAAAACAACATTGAGACACAAACACAGAAATAACATGAAGACTCAAACGCAAAAAAATAACACGAAGACACAAGCACAAAAGATAACACGAAGACACAAACATAGAAACAACATGAAGAATGACCAATCAAAACGATTAAGTTGACTCGAGGTCATCGGTGAATCAATACGAGAATCAACACGAAGTATCAAACAGCAATGGGAACGGCACAAAGTGAAACGACACTTTACACTAACATAACTTGAAGACACAGGAAAACGACTCGAACACGAGGACGACACGAGCTGAAAACAACTCGAAGACGAAAACAGAAACCGACACGAAGTGTGGTCACAAAGCAAAAAGGACACGGGGTCTAGGAAAAACAACACGAGGACAGAAGGCAGGAACGACTATGACGACACGTGATAAAACAGTGAAAGCAGTAAAACGACTCGAGTAACTACAGTAAATGACACGAAAACACAAGAGCAAAAATAAAAAGGATGACTCGAGATGATCAAATAAATACTGAAGAAACGACACGAGGTTCACAGAAAGCAGCACGAGGTGCTGTAGTGTTCAGCACACGATGGAACAAATAACGACACGAAGACAACCCCTGAAAATAACTGAAGTGACTCGAAAGTTTATTTTTCACAGAGAAATATTTTTTATTCTCCACTAAGTCTTATAGTGTTGTCATCCTCAAAACATGTAAAGACTCAACAATCTCCCCCTTTTTGATGGATGGCAACACTATGAGTCTTGAGTCTTTGTAGAAATAATTTTCAACCTGTTCAAAGCTAAACATCATCAGCACCATCATTAATCATCATTAAAGAATCATTAACAACAAAAAATCATTCTCAATCGTAGTAGTAGCAAAGACTTGAGTTCTCCCCCTTTGTCAACATCAAAAAGAAAGAAACAAAAGGAGGCAGAAATGCAAAGGATATGAGATGTAATTAACAAGTCCAAGAGTGTGAGAGAGCCAAAAAAAATACAGAACACTATTTTTAAGGAGAAAAGAATCTGGTATGTCTGCTGGAAGGGCCACGCGGCCTGTCTTATGGTGGTCTACCCCTTGGAGCAGCAGAGGAGAAATCTTGAGTTGGACCTCTGCTGGAGGATGCCTGACCAGGGGCTGAACCCAAGGCAGAGTGAAGGTCCTTCAAGTCATTGGACAATTCAGCTAGCCAATACACAACGAAGCTTCTGACATGTGCCACTTCTGAAATGATGTCTTCTTGGCGAATATTAACAGATTCATATCTGTCAGTCAGAGTTCTCACTTCTGCTAAGAAGGCGATCAATCTGTCATAGACCTTCTGGACATCTGGACCTAGGGCACTAGATGACCCCTTCAAAACTTCTAAGGATGTCTTGATCTCAAAATAATGATCTATAATGCTGGCAGATGACTTAAAGGAGGAAATATGAGCATCTTGTAATTCACGAAGTGCTGTTGCTATCTTTGAACATACCACCTGCAAGCTTTCCATCGAGGACCTGGTAGCATCATCTGAAGCTTTCTTGTTTAGCAGAAACTTTTTCCATTCAATCAGGAGAGAAATTTCAAGCTTTAGTAGCCTGGAATGAACTTGATTAATATTTAGAGTGACATACTTGAGCAGATCATCCATTTTCTTATCCTGTCTCTGCATCTGCTGAGTCAAATTTATGAGGAGTTCTTCAATGTTGGGCGCCCGAGCAGATAGAAGTCGAGGTTGACCTAGGGGTGTACCATAAGATTCACAGCCAGGTGCTGCTCTCTCATCTACTTCTTCTTGTACTGGCGTTTGGCTAGTCTCCTGCTGGAACCCGATCTTCATCTTCAGCTTGGATTTCTTTTTCAGGAAATACATTTTCAGGTGCTTCTTCTTCACTTGATGATTCTGCTTCTTGTTCTATGTCAGTAACTTTCTCCTGACACTCATCCACTCTTTCTTCCATGAGATCATCATCTGCAGAGATTTCAACAGGTGCCTGTTCTATAATTTTAGCTGTAACCACGTTGTCAGCCTCTTCCAAGCTTTTCTCCACAGTCTCTCTAAGAATGAAATTAACAAACTCAACAAGGTCTTGCTCATTACTTTCTTGCTCTTGAGCAGGCTATTCCACGGGCAGCCTCACTTCTTCTGATGTCTTCCCAAAGGAATCAAACAACCCATCAATGTTTGTATCTAGTTCAGTTTGAATGCTGTCTTTAGACATCCTAACTTCTTCAGATGCAATCTCAACAAGCCTCTGAAAAGATAGAGATGCTTCAGTAGGTGCAGCAGAAGTAACAGACAGTGGTTGTTCAGATGGTGTCTCCTGTAAAGCAACCTCAGAAGCTAATTCTAAAACAGTTTGGGCAGATTCTTTAGGGTGTTCCATAAGTTCTCTCTGAGCTTGTGATTCTTTGACTTTCTGGGCCTTAACATGCCCCAAGAGAGAAGAACCCTCCAAGCCCAAAAATACTGAAACAAAATTCATGTTAAAAATGTTTCGACCCCTAACTTCAGACATGGCCTCTCCATCCAAGGAAATCTTTGAATACTTGAAGATGTCTGTCAGATGGGCGGCGTAGGCCAGGTGTCTTTTGGACCCAATACACCCCTTCATGACAGAAAAAATAATTTCAGGCAGACAGATCTTTACATGCTGAATCAGACAGAACAAAAGAAATCTCTGAGTGTCTGTGATTCTTCCTCTAGCTCCAGTCTGTGAGGTGACTATATATGCAATGATGTTCTGAAGAAGCTTGTGAAGAGGGGGAAATGATGAGGTTTGGTAAGCTTTCAGCTTCAACTGCCCCTTGTCATGAATATTACTGGGTTTACCAGTAATGACCGAAAAAGCTTCATGCAGACTATATCTAAACCCTCTTTCCACCTCTCCTTTTTTTGGAATACTGAGAGCTTTGTGGAGAGAGTCACACGTTACTGCTATCTCAGTCCCCTTAACAGATGAGATCAGAGCAGACTTATCTCGGCTCAAAGACAAATTATTATAAAATTCCATTACCAGGCTAGGGTAGTAGACACGGTGATTTTCTAGGAATTTCCTCCAATCCTGAAACTCAAAAATCTCCAAAAGTTCTGGAAACTTCAAAACCATGGATTCATCGTCGAAATCTATTATCCTTGGAGGAATAATTTTCCCACTATCTAAAAACACGATAGACTGAGAGGGCCTGGTACCTTGTGCAGAAGAAATTTCCACGGCTATTTCTGGTTCTAGACATCTTTGCTGCTTGGACGAAGGCTCCTCAACTGTTTCTTTTCCCTTCCTCTTCCTTTCAACAGGAGCGACGGATTCTAGCTGATCCATTTGCCGTAACTCCCAGAGTATCAACTCTTTCTTGCTGGTTGCTGCTGGAGATGAAGCTAGAACCAAGAACGGAGGAGAGCTATGTGGGGAGAAGAGATTTTCGTGGAGAAAAATGAGCGGGAGAGAAGGGTTTGAAGGAGCAGCGAGACGTATCGGCACGAGGAGGAATAGGAAGCGGCAAGGGCACACGAGGGTTTTTTGGATGTAACCTTGAGGAACAAGAAGGGTTTAGGGGGGTCACTTTTCACTCTTATCGAACTTTTCAAGAAATACCCAGACTACCCTCATTCAATATGTAACACAGCCATTGCCCGTTAAAGTTCGCTCTTCAATATATGGCTTTATTATATTCTTCCAAATACCTTGGTCAGTTACCTCAAGACATTAAATCAACAATATCACAAAACTAGCTGTTAAAGGTACTTAGCCTACAGAAGGTCACGATTAAAATACTCCTTATGTTTGTCAGGCAAAGAAATAACAAAAAGATAGTCAAGCAGGGTTCATTACTTCATTTAAAGGACAAGAGAGGGCATACATAGTCAACCAATTTGTTGAGCACTTAGGTAGAATTGTCCCTTTTTACTCAAGGAGACATGTTTATAAGACACCAGAATCCCTGGTTACTCAGGACAGGCTACCTTTATGCCAATGAAACCAAAGAATTTTTGTTGACTTTTCTTTCCCCTTCACCTTTTTTTTTATTTTAACTTTTCTATAAGAAACAGAGATAGCTAATTGTATCATGATAGAAACTCTAGACTTCTTTGATCTAGAATATCTATTTCTCCACAATTGCCATTGCTCTGCCACAAAGTATGGCGTATTCCCTGGTAACACCTCTCATGATCTTGGACAAAAGACAGAGCCCTTACTTAACACAATTTTTTTTTCATAGCCCTCTTCACATAAGTTTCAGTTAAAACGAAATCCTCCGCAAGGTTTTTCCATTTAACAGAAAGTTTTACAATATGTTGACCAACAATAGAGAGGATAACTTAGAAGTATTAAAGGACAAGATATAACCCCCATACATTAAAGTTCTTTATTAACAGGTGTAACTTGTTACAATAGATTTTGGGTGGTTTAAGGTATTTAGATCAAATCTGATAAGAGTAACAAAGCTATAAGAAGGAATTTTTCTTCAAGAATATTCCTGAACCAAAGGGGATAAGAAAAGGATAAGAAGGTGACAAACAGAATGGAGAGAGATGAGATGAGATGAGAAGCACTCCTTACAGCAAAGCAGCAAGTAAGAGATTACTCTAGAAAGTAAAGACCAAGGAGCTCACAAATGAAATCTTCCTGAGAAAATTCAATCTCGTAACCAGAGAATGCTCTTGGGCAAAAATCTACAACCTCATGAGTTATCTGAACTCAACACCAACTAACCACATCGGCAGACAAAGATTCTTCAGATTCCAGATGACCTGACAAGCTCCTTTTCAGCCCACGCTAGGACATCTCACACACAACTCTTGGAAATATTAATTATTTATTGAATAACATTCATGCTATCAGCTGAAATGCAATACGTTGAAGCAAACTTATGGTTTCTCAAATAAAAGGAATGAGATGCAATGAGCATGAATCAGTAAGTTGACACAATAATTGTATGCCTCCCCCTGACTATGAACATGAATTACAGCGTGATACCAAGTATCTATCCAAGAGAGATTTTAGCAAAGCAGTCAGAGGAGGACATTCGTGATCATGGAATACTTAGTTGCACACAGACTTCATCACAGAACCAAATTTAAATCTCAATAAAACAGAATTAAAGTAGTTATTGGGAACTGACCTGAATATTAAAATCCCCCTTTTTTTTCGAGTGCCTTGGCTTATTACTCCTCTTTATTCTTCAGCTTCCAAGGCGCACCTGCAGGTTAGCAAACTATTTTGCACGAATAGGCACACAAGAAGTCTTGGGTCCTGAGTTAGCAGTGACATTCTTAGCAGGTTTTCTAACTAATCTCCTAGCAGCATGGTCATCAGATTTCATCAGATAGCAATTATTCATTGAATGACCAATTGTACCACAATAATAGCAAGATGCAGCAGGTTTCAGATTGGATTTATGCACATTCTTATAAACATGATTTTTATGCACATATGTATGAAAATTTTTGTTAACAGAATTGAAATTATGTTTACCAAAACTAGCATTGCTTTGGTATCCTGCCAGCCAACAGGTTGCAGCCCTGTGACCTGGCTTTCCACAGTTAAAATAATGAGAAGAGTTCATTCTCTTAAAATTCTCTTTTCTACCCTGACCATGCCAGCATTCAATGGCCCTGTGACATGTCTTTCCACAGTTGACACATGCAGAGTATTTTCTATTTGCAGCAACTTTATTCCTATCAACATCATTATGGTTTGCAGGAAATTTAGCATGATGTGAAGAATATATTTTCTTACCATTTGCAAACCAGCATTGTGCGATGTTGTGTCCTAGTTTGCCACAGTGCAGACATTCAATTTTCTTTTTCTGGAATGAAGGATTTTTATCATGAAGTTTCTTAGCATTCATTATCCCGGCCCTCATATCATCTTTCTCCATCAATTTACACTCATGCATTAAATGTCCAAGTCTATGACAGTAGTGGCATGCCATTTTTCTTTTAGATGAGTGTGAGTGCGGACTGTGATCAACATGCACAGATGAGCCCTTATTATTCATTTTCTATTTTTTATCCTGTTCTTGTGTTTTCTTAGCCTTATAGTGAGGTGGAGAAGAGGTAGAAGGTTTTTCCTGTTCAGATGATTTAACAAAAACAGTTTCCAAATTTAATCCATAGATCTTACTCATGACTGGACTGTAGCCCAGTCCCTTTTTCTTAAAAGTAGAGCTAGAAAAAGAATATGTCTGAATTTTATTTTCAAAGGTCTTTTTATTTACAGGGTTATAACCTAACCCCTCCTTCTGAAAATTGACTTTTACTCCCAGCAGTTTGTTCAGATTTTCTTGCCCATCAACAAATTTAGACAAGGATTTCCTTAAGTCTTGGATTTCTTCTTCTAAAGAGGCAATGTGTAACTCATAACTTGCAGTCTCTTGTTCACTGCAATTGACGGCCTCATTCAAGACTTTGTTGGCAATTATGTATTTCTCAACTTCCTTTCTCAACTCATCAATTTCTTCTGAATTATTGGACACCACATGTTTACCCTTTTCAAATGTCAGCAATCTCTCTGACATGATGGTGTTCAACTGTTTTAGTTTCTCAATTTCTTCCTTTAGTCTGTCATTCTAAATTAATTCGTTTATCAAAATATGATCATCAGAGTCAGTTTCAGATTTTCTTCCATCCTTAAAAGTTTTCAAGTCCTTTTGCAGTTTCTCAATGTTTTTCTGTAATTCAAAGTTGACAGACTTAATAGCTTCAGATTTTTCAGCAAGTACTTTATTTTCAATCCTGAGCTTCTCTAAATTTTCCTTGCTTTCAGCTGAGGATTTTCTCGGGGAATCAATCTCACTCACATGATTCTTATTTCCATTGATTAGCACATCATTTTGTTTTTTCAACATTTGTAGATTAGACACACAGGCATCATGAGAACTCTTCAATTCAGCACAATTTTTATAGTCAGACCTTGCATTATCTAATCCCTTATTCCTTTTCAATTTTTTATATCGTTTTTGCAATTTTTCATATGACTCAGATAAATCACTGTAAGCATTTTCCCAATCTTCTATAGAAAAGTTCTCGAAGAGGCTTACCTCTTCTTCATTCTCCTCCACCTCTTGGCTGGTACTGTGGTCACTTCTGCTAACCATCATGCATGTGCTTTCATTTCTCCTGTGGGCTAGCTTCAGCTGGTCCATAATATCCTTGGCGGATCTGCAATCATGGAAATAAGAATGCAAGGCTTTATCAGTCGCTGTTAACATTAGGTTTAAGACCTTTTAATTCTCTCGGAGCATCTGATTCTCACTGTCCGTCCACTTGGACCTTTTCTTGGGCAGTTCATACGTACCTTGTGAAATCAACTTCCACAAGTCCTTATCAGCTTGTTTAACAAACATGCGAAAAACACTGAACCAATTGTCAAAATCAGATCCCTTAAAAATCGGTGGATTAGCCATTGCCATCAGTTCAAACGAACAGATATCAAACACTAACTCACAAGCAAAATAATGCACACAGGAAACACGTAGAGAATCCTCTGAGAATCGTTGGATTCTGAACCAGAGACCGCTCTGATACCAATTGATAGGTCCAGAGGGGGGTGAATGGACCTTTACCAATAAAACAATGAGGATTAAAAAAAATAAGTTCTCAATAAGGAGTTTCCAAAAAAGATCTTAACGGTCAAACACTAACCGCGCAGAACGATCAGCTAGGAAGATAAAGATGGATCGGCCTAAACAATCATCTACCGAATAGATCCAAAGCCAGAATAGAAACCAAACACACTGCGCCAGGGATTTTTAAGGTGGTTCGGTCAGACCTCCAGTCTGCCTACATCCACCCCTCACTTCAAACCGAAGTGAGGCTTCCACTAGTAACACTAGCACAGCAGACTCAGTCTGCAACAACTGCTGCCAAACAGCTTGACCAGGGGAACAACCTCCCCTCTTCCTCCCAACCGGAGGGACACCCCAAGTGACTCCCAGTCACTTGGAAACCAGAGACACACGGTCTCTCTTCCTCCAGACCCGGAGGGAACCATGGACTTGCTACCCACTAGCCCAGAACCGGAGGACCAAACCTCCCTTCCTCCAAACCGGAGGGGAACCTAGAGACCCAAGTCTCTCTTCCTCTGAGCCCCAGAGGGAAACCACAAGCAGCACACGACCACTTGCAACTGGAGACAGCATCTCCCTTCTCCTGAACCAACAGAACAGGAGGACCACCGATCTCAACCTGAGAATCAGAGACAAAACTAGAACAGTAAATAAAGATCAAAAACAAGAAACTAAAAAGATACAGCAGACTGAATGCTGGAACGGTAAAACACGGAAAGTAGCTCACAATAGAGCAAACTGGTTCGGATTTGATCCTGAAACCAGAATCCTTCTTCTTCTTCTTTCTGAACTCTCAGCTTCGAGCTCTCTCTTTCTCTCACTCTCTCTGCTATTCTCTCTTCTTCCTCTTCTTCAGGTTCTGCCCTCTATTTTCTTCTCTTCTTTTGCTGGATCGAACTCTCTACACTTCTGCTTTTTCTTTTTCCTTTTCGATCAACCTTCATCTGTGGACGAAGGCTTCAATATATAGCAGCAGCAGGTGGATAAGGTACAGAATGCGTGTGCCTCCCACACCCGATCTAGAACCATCTTTCCACGTGCCCTTATAGCATTGGTTCCTTTAGTATTGGATCACGTGCAGCCCAGACACTGGGGAATATACTTCCTCGGACCACCTTCTTCTTTTTGTTCTTCTTCTTCTCCTGCAAAGAGATTAAAACCATTAAAAACTCAGAGCCACAAAAACTAAAACTGCATGAGGTAAGTGATAGCAATACGAGATGCACTATACTAAGAACAACACGAGATACACAAGATGACTACAGCACGAAATAAAAAAAGAATGACACGAGGTCAGATGACTACAGCAACACGGCTAACACTACAAAGAGAACGACACGAAGTCAGATGAGAACAGCACGAAATAAAGAGAGAATGAAATAACACGAAGCAAAACGGTAGTAAAACACGCGATCAGAGGAAACCTGGATGAAGATAGAAAGAAGCAACACGAAGACATAAAAACAACACTGAGACACAAACATAGAAAGAACATGAAGACTCAAACGCAAAAAATAACACGAAGACACAAGCACAAAAGATAACACAAAGACACAAACACAGAAACAACACGAAGAATGACCAATCAAAACGACTAAGTTGACTCGAGGTCATCGGTGAATCAATACGAGAATCAACACGAAGTATCAAACAGCAAAGGGAACGGCACAAAGTGAAACGACACTTTACACTAACATAACTTGAAGACACAGGAAAATGACTCGAACACGAGGACGACACGAGCTGAAAACAACTCGAAGACGAAAACAGAAACCGACACGAAGTGTGGTCACAAAGCAAAAAGGACACGGGGTCTAGGAAAAACAACACGAGGACAGAAGACAGGAACGACTATGACGACACGTGATAAAACAGTGAAAGCAGTAAAACGACTCGAGTAACTACAGTAAATGACACGAAAACACAAGAGCAAAAATAAAAAGGATGACTCGAGATGATCAACTAAATACTGAAGAAACGACACGAGGTTCACAGAAAGCAGCACGAGGTGCTGCAGTGTTCAGCACACGATGGAACAAATAACGACACGAAGACAACACCTGAAAATAACTGAAGTGACTCGAAAGTTTATTTTTCACAGAGAAATATTTTTTGTTCTGCACTAAGGCTTATAGTGTTGTCATCCTCAAAACATGTAAAGACTCAACACATGCTGATTAACCATGGTCCCTAACCCTGTCTTCTAAATGCAGTGGGCCGAGAGAGTCCAACGAGCCGGACCAGATGCCCCATCGTCTTCCTCACAGCCTGCGGGAGGCAGGGCTGAGCAGGAGGCTGATTTTGCTCGGGCGGTTGCCCGGGCCGAGGAGGCGGAGGCCACCCTCGCGGAGTGGGTAAGATGCTAAAAATGCTCATGCTTATGATCTTGCCTAAAAATGCCTTATGATTAACTATATGAAATGTAATCTACAGGCGAGAGAGCTAGCAGCAGCAGTGGCTGAGGCCAGGCAGGCGAGGATAGAGGCAGAAAGAAGCCGGGCTGAGACTGATCGAGCCCGAGCGGAGACAGAGCTTGTATGGGCAGAGATGGCCCGGCTGAGAGCGGAGACCCCGCGACGCTTGGATTAGGCAGAGGGGGAGCGACTACGGATGGAGTTAGCTCGGGCTCAAGCTGAGGTGGAGAAGCTCCGAATCGGGACGGCGGACTTGGATCGCTACCGGACCGAGGCACGGGAGACGCGGCGTCAGATCTTCACGCTGAAGATCGAGCTACGGACGCTGGAGCGGACGGTCCGGATGATGGGCCAGGGACCAGAGCGGAGTGCCTCCCAGAGTGGGGTACGGAGGAGTGCTGCCCCGAGCGACTCGGTAGGGGACTTTCTGGTCAGCTCCTCCGGCCAACGGAGGAATGAGACGGCGGAGCGGGGACAGCAGGAGGAGAGTGCTTCGATAGCGCCACCACCCGTGAGGAGACCCGAGGATGGAGAGGATGATGGCGGTCCGGCGGATAAGCCTGCCGAATGATGCATTTTTATGTTTTCTTATCACTTGTATGTAACTTTATGGAAAATGGAATAAAATCTTTTTTTGGGTTTTCTCTGCATGAATGGATGTGTGTTTGAATGTGCAGGGACGGATGAAATGAATGGATGAATGGTTTTAGCAGGTGATTATGTGTTTGAACATGCATGCACGGATGAGGTGTGTATGAATGAATGTATGAGACATAGGCAGGAATGTATGCATGAGTCATTTGCAGAGAGAATGAGGTGTACAATGCGAGAGACCGCCAGGTCTAGGCGAGGGCAGAAGGATAGCCTGAATTCAGCCACAGAGAAAGTAACGGTCCAGGTTCAGACCGTCATAATCAAACGACGCGCTAGCCAAAGGCTGTTAATCATAACGGAGGCCCATCCTGTAACTGAGGTTGCAGGAAAAATGACGGCCAACTGAAGGTGCGTCAAAGGTAAATAACGGCCTAACGCTGGACCGTTAATCATGGCAGAACTATAGTCTGCAGGGTGACTAGCAGGAAATGTGACGGCCTAAAGTAGACGCGTCAGAATAAAGCAACGGCCACAACCAGGACCGTCAGGTAGTGCTTAGCCCATAGTAGAAAGAATTGAGTGGTTGAGAGTGTAACGGCTTAGGGTTCGCGCGTTACAGGAAACGATGGTCAGCCCTTAGAGTGTTAATCTCCACAGAACATGATTGGGGAAATTAAACCCCACAGGAAAATGCGACGGCCTAGGGTTGGCGCGTCAAAGTGAAATAACGGCCGTACGATAGACCGTTAGATCCTGGGTTGTATTCCGAGACGGATTGAGCCGTGAGAGCCTAAACCTGAGATTTAGCCATCTAATCCCTTACTAGAACTTATCTAGATTGAAGATAAAGCCTTCCAACTCAAGTCTTATCCTTTCAAAGCCAAAATTAAACCTTTAAAACTTGGAAACTCAACCAAAATCGTAGCTTTGCTGAAAAACCTCTGCTTTAGGGTTGAAGAACCTCTCCTAAGGGCAGAAATCAAGATGAAGAGAAGCTTCGAGGTGATGGCTATGGAGGAGAAGGTCTACACCGGACCTAAAGCTGCAAGAAAAGAACATGGAGAGCTCCAACGGTTGACATCAATTCCCAAGCACTTAAGCTCCAATGTTCAAAGGGTGGTAAGCTCTTACGACTCATCCAAAGTTCTGAAATTTCTGCACTTCAATTCTTTTTATGACTTCTTCTTCTCCTTCTTTCTTCAAGCCTCCTCCTGGTCCAAGATGCTACTCTAATCTGAAGTGGGTGGCTCCCATGGTAAAGGCCGTCCCTATAGAGGTCACATCAATCCTTAAAGCATGGCACCTTCAACCTCTCTTGGTTTTAGGCAAAAATTTCTAGAAATTGTCCTTAGATTGGCCAAACCTTTCAGCACTTGTAGAACTATGGCATCCACAAACTCATACTTTCATCTTCCCTTCCTTCGAAGCAATAGTCCTATTAGAAGAGGTAGAGACCTACCTAGCCCTTCCTAAGACTAAGGCGGGGGATGAAGACCGGGTTTGCTACACAATAGAGCCTATCGACCCATCCTTGATCTTGAGTGATTTTATCCATAATCCAAAGGACGTGAGGACCATGATCAGCCCACACCACATTCACTTGATACCCTTGGCGCAGTGGATAGTGTCTCATTGTAAAAACAAGTGGGAGAGACATGAAGCAATAGCCAAGGCGGTGGCGGTTTGCTTGTGCGTAGTCTTCCTTTTCACTACGACCGACCACCTTCTAGACACCCAAAATCTTAGCATTATTAGCGGGCTGTGGCGGGGAATGTCCATCTCTCAAGTTGTCCTCTCATACCTCTATGAAGGACTTAGCTCGGCTTGCCTAGGAGGACTTTTGTTCGGCTCCATGATACTCCTTGAGTGTTGGATAGGAGTGAGAGTCAAATTCCAACAAAAGGAAGACATAACTTCAGCTAGCCGAATCTTCGGGAGCCACCCTCTCTTCTTCATTGGAGGGGCATTTGGATACTCTTCTCAGGTCGAATGCAAGACGGCGGACAAGAAAACGCGGGATGAATGGCGCCTCTTCTTCAACACTCTGCCAATGGACAAGTTCATCATGCGGCCAAGAATCCTTCGAAGCACTCTTCTTAAAATACCGTGGCGTCAAAGCTTGGACCTCCAGCTAGTGGGGAATACCACCATGCCGATCTACAACCCGCACCGGTGCCATCTTCAGATCGGACTTCCAAGAACCGAAGCTCCTGCACTATCACACTACCCTCCCCTTCTACTTAGGAAGATGGGGACCGAGGAAGACGAAAGAGCAATACGGACCGCGCTGACCATGTGGGAGATCAGCAAAGCGCACCCGTGGCGAGAAGAAGTTGAAGAGGACGACGCAGCACGCCGTGATTATGTGAAAGAGTTGAGGAAAATCCACCCTCTCGCGGATAAGAGATTGAATGTGCCTTGATTTTATTTTGTTCATGAGAGAAGTTATTTGTTATTGACAATCCAAGTTGGAATCTTTATGAATGTTATATTTCGTTTAATCTTGCTTGAATGAGATGATATTGCTTCAACTGAACGGATGTGAGTTTTGTGGTTTGAATGGCCAGAGTGATGTGAAGAGGCAGAGCCCCTGGAGGATGTAACGGATGGGCGGTGGGCCGCTGTAAAGAAACGACGGCCTGACGATGAGCCGTCAGAATGAAAGCATTATCAATCCTGCTCTCTGAAGCATGCGACGGATAGGCGATGGGCCGTTATATGGAAGTGACGGTATAGACCAGACCGTCAGAGTGATAATGGTTGATGAAATAAAAGCCCCATGCCTGAAGGAAGCGACGGCCGAAGGGAGACCGTTATATTCATGTGGCGGTCTGGAATTGATGCGTTACAGCCTTTGACCTGCATTTTTGTGAATTATCACTTCGAACTTGTCCTGTTTCCTGTACACACTCAAACATGAAACAAGTTAGATCTATTCTTAGACTCAACCCCTTGCCTTGAAGCAAGTTAGATAATGACCATTTCTTGATATTTGGTCAAGGGGTGGAGCCTTATTAAATAGACGAAAAGCATAATGAAAATGCAATGCATGCTATGCACATGATGGAGTTTTGGAAAACATCTAATTTTTGTGGGATTTTCGCAGATATTTGGTTTTTTGGATTTTGGAAATATTTGGTGTTTTTTTGGATTTTTGAAAATATTTGATGTTTTTGGATTTTGAAAATATTTGATGTTTTTGGATTTTGAAAACTAGTGCCTGCCTAGTAACACGAGCTCTTCCTTGTTCAGAATCAGAAGTCCCGAGGTTGGTGTGTAATACGGGTGACAATCCCTGGCCAAGGCCCACTTCTCATGTCGGTGTTTCTAACAAGGCCATACCCAAGGTACTAATCTTGGTCCTAAAAGAAAAAAGGAACATGGGGGTGTTGACACCTGGAAAATGAACAAGGGTGGAAGCACAATTGAAAAGAGGGTCTGACCAACAGTGGAAAATCAATGATGAAGCTCGTCAACCATTCACCCGGCTAAAGCCTTTGTCGGCCAAAGCTGATGCCCGGTGCCGATGTCATTCAGACGGCAGCACTGATAAAGCAGCAGTCATTCGACTGATAAGACCTCCAAGCACACTCTGATGAGAAGTCGGAGCCGACAAATGAAGATTGCGAAGGCTTTTGCAAAAGTCAGGACAAATAAAGAATCCTCTCCACAGATTACACACCCGGCCGAAGTCTGTCAGACGGAAGCTGATGTCCGGTCTTGTCACCGTTCGGATGACAATGCCGATAAAACATACCCGGTTTTGTCGTTATTCAGACGGCAATACTGATTAAACCCCAGTTCGTTCACTGATGGAACCTCAAGATGATCTCAACAAAGCTGTGTCACTACTAAAGGGGCCTCTTTCGGTTCTGATAAAAGTCAATACAAAATGACTAAGGGAAGCCAAGGCAAGTGTGAGGCCTAAAAGCACCGAATGGGCCGGCCGATTGGGCTTCTGAGAATGGCGCCGGGAACCTCAACAAAGGGCCACTGGACGCGCCGGGAGCTGTGGCAAGCAAGCCGGCCACACCGACTACCCTCCACGGAGAGCACAGAAGGATGAGACCTATATAAACATACCCCCTTTGAAAGAAAAGGGGATCGGAGGATCGGAAGCCAGGCCATCGATCAAAAAGAAAGAAAAGAGAAGAGACCAGAGAGAGAGAGAGCCTCCTCCGCTGAAAAAGAAAGAGAGAAGAGACCCATCCCCAGGGGAAGAAGCTCCAGGTGGGCATCCGGGGGAGGGAGAGGAGTCAATGCTCCGCCCTCCCCCATGTTTGTTTTCTCTTTTCTTCTGCTTCATGTAATAGTTTCAAGTCTTATCTTGATTCATGCAATGTAGCCGAGATATCTCGGCATCTATCTGTTCCCCTTTCCCTCACTCTCTCCCTGTAATCAGTTTGGGTATGGAAATGGTGTTTCACATGGGTTTTCTGACCATGTGTCTTCCGTGATGGGCATCGCCAAATGAATGGATATATATGTACGATGTGTTATAGTTTGAGCCTGATTTTTGCTTCTTCTGAAGCCCTATTGCCCTTCCTTGTGTTATCTGTAAACCAGTAGCATGGTGATCCGATTTGTCTGTTTCTTTTCTCTGCTTCATAGCACCATTAGTGCTCACCCCAGAGCCCGGAACAGACTATTCCTTGGCTGCTGGGATGAAGCTGTGCTATGCAATGATCGAAGCTTGAGAAACCCCGGGGTTCTAAGCGCGCGTGCTTCATCCGTTGATGTCACCGAAGTCCCCTCTGGGGCCAGAGACAGCCATCTCTTGGCTCCCAGGGTGACGAATGACCATATTAAGTTTGCCCCCAAGCTCTGCGTGATAATGGCGATGAACAGGGGCATTCAGACTTCGGCCTCCCAGATGCCTCTCGAATCCTAAAACTCCCTTGAATTTTAGGCCTAATCCAATTCAGAGTGGATGCCTTGAGTAGTTTAGAGTCCATAGAGTCCGTCAGTTCCTGCCAAAACCAACATGAAACCCAAAACAGAGTACCGTAAGTTCTGTTTCTTCCCCCGGCGCCCTCACAGCTCTCGGCCCCGCCAACAGTGAAACTGATGAACAGCCCTCGGCGCAAGCCTTCTTGCGCCGAGATCCCATCTCCCGGGCACGCCGGGAGCCACTCATTCCACTTCTCACCATCGCGGCGGGGCCGACTTGTCTTCATTCCAGGAAGACCCCGTGCCGAGAGCCCCTTGGCCATCTTATTAGCGCACCGGGAAGCCCGTGCCGGGAACTCTCTGGCATCCTTGCCATTGACGCCGAGAAGCCTGCCTCTTGGCCAATCTGTAAACCTCAAGTCGTAAAACCCTTGCTACCATTGATAAACCCTATAAATATCCTTGTGAGCTGCTCAACACAATCCCACCTTCTGTCAAGGGATGCCTTGGGTCGTCACACGCACCTCGGGGATGACAACTAGTGGGAGCAACTCCCCTTTTTCTACGCGGTTTCTCGAACCCGAACGGCTCTTATAAACCCTCAGACCTAGGAAGCTCTGCCACTGCATAAGCTTCTACGGTCTCAAAAGGGATATCAAGATATTGCTCCAAGCATACACAGGCGCCAGGGGTTCCATACCCCTTTATTTCTTTGGCTTTCACCCCGACATTCAGTGGGTGATCGTCTATCATTCCCTGGCAAATGTTAAATCCAGAGGAGATGCTGTCAAAATTCTCCTAGGATGCCAGAGATGACATGAAACCCATCCCCGGGACCTTATCTATCAGTGGTGACAGAGGCTTCTTATACCCTATTGTTCCCCTCTCAATCTTTTTATGTTCCCGGCCTTCCTTGGGAATCTATACCAAAGCAGGTTGAAGTCCAGTGAATTGAGCCATTTTGACTCCTCAGGGTCCGTTTGTTTCAACCTGATCATCATGAAACCCAAAACAGAGTACCGTAGGCTCTGTTCTGGTCCCGGCGCCCTCACAGCTCTCGGCTCAGCCTACAGTAAACCGGGTGAATAGCTCCCGGCGCCACTTCTTCAGGCGCCGAGAACCCCCAGGAACAGCTCCTCCCCCTTTCATCCACGTGCGTCGGGAGCCCCTACGCCTTGGCCTTCTTCCCTGCGCGCCGGGAGCCCTCTATGCATCCTCCTCGCCGGGAAGTCTTCTGCCCTTCGCGCCGGGAACCTGGCATTTTGGTCGCGCCGGGAGGCCCCCTCCCCTTTGGCTGAGCGCTCCGAGAACCCCCCTTCTAGCACTTCTTCCTCGCGCCGGGAAGCCTGCGCCGAAGAGCTCCCCTTTGGCTTCTCTTGGTCGCGCCGAGAACCCAAGCCCTCTCGTCTTGGCGCCGGGAACCCTCGGCCTTCTTGTTTTTGGCGCCGGAAGCCCTGGCCCTCCCATTTTTGGGGTCGTGCCGAGAGCCCGTGCCCATTCAGAGTGTGCCGAGAGCCCGATCTACCACCCAATGAATTCCAATACCCAAAACGAACCCACAAAGGAATATCTGTGGATCACCCGACACGTCCCGGGGATAAAACTGAAGGGGAGTCATAACCCCTACGTTCCACCTAACTGCAATGGATTTACGAATAACCCTTTTGCTCGGGGATTCTGCCACTGCATGAATTCCGCTAGCGTTCCAAAGGGAAAATCATACATTGCCCTATAGCCCATATGTATACGGGTTGGGAGGTTCAGCCTCTCTATCTCTCGGCTTTCATCCTGGCATCCCGTGGGTGATAGTCTATTTCCCCCTGGGCGTAACCCAGATTAAGAGGAAAGGCTGTCGAAATACCGATCGAAGCTTTAAACCTATATCATGGTCACGGCTCAATCTGCCTGTGATCGAAATCCTCCTTCTTCCCTTTCACTCGGTTTTCGGACCGCTGACTTAACGATATCATCTGTTTCTATGGTTGGTGTCATTATCTTACCCGCCTCCCTGGCCCTGGTAGGAAGTTTAAAATTAAGCATGTGAATATCTGTTTGCCTCTCGAGGCCTCCTACTTTTAGCGTTTAATCAAGGGTTGTCCTTCCTTCGAAGGACGTAATTAACGTCATAACGTTCATGGTATGACGGACTTCAGGTCCCGACACGATCACTCACAATCGACTGACCATGTCAGATCGAGCGCACAATAAAATTGTCACTTCGGTGACTGGCACGCCAAATAATAAATAAAATGAATAAGCCGATAAGCTTTAAAAAAGCGCGTCCACAAGTCTGGCACGCCCGGTGGGACATTGTCTCCCTTCATCTTTACGCTAAAGTAGGAGGCCCGGCGGGCCCCCCTGAAACTTCTGATTCTGTGTACTTTCCTTATTTTCAGGAATCTACAATGACAGCTGGAATCATGTCCGTTTGCTTCGACCAGCAGCCGATTGACATGCATGTGCGCGAAGGCTACCTGGCGATACCCCTCGCGTTCGGATCACTACCGCCTGCCGTTGGGCTGCCCAACTGCTTGGGCGTCGTCTTCACTGACCTTCTACAGGTCAACGACAACGAGCAAGGCACTGCTGCAAGTGCCCCGGTGAAGATCACCGACCAGAAGAACATCCTACCGGAGAACACGGCCCCCACGGCCGTCGCCTGCTATGTCCATCATGTCCAGAAAAGGGACATGGTCCCCGCTGCTGCTCAAAAGGGGAGGAGGACCAACCGGAGGAGCCGGTATGTCACTGCTGACCGTTGTCTTTCCAACTCCGGAAAGACCATGATGATCGGAGGGATCCGGACGAACCTCAACGGCCGCCCGAGGGAGGTCAACCCGGACGTGATCGTCCCGCAAGTGCCCACTACGAACAGATTCCAAACTCTGGCCACCAGGCATGCCAACTGGGAGGCCGATGAGAGGAAGCCGCTGGCGCCCAAGCCAGCAAAATACAAACAGGTCTGGCGACCGAAGAAGATGCAGAGCTGGGCTCCAGCTCAAGATGAGGAGAAGGCTACCAATGATGTTGTTGCCCGCTTCAGGGCGGGAAGCCAAAGAAGAGAGGGAAAAGAAATAGGAAATGCTATTGCTACTCACCCCAGAGCCTGGGGTAGGAAAGATGAAAGAAATGATAGAGAAAGAAAACTGACTGTTGCTCGCCCCATGATGAGAGGTAGGAGACTTGGGAAGAAAGAAGACCTTGCTGTCACCCACCCCAGGGCCGGGGGCAGAAGATGGCAGAGAAAGAACCATGATGTTGCTGCCAACTGCTGCCGGAATGACGATGCGGGAATCTGTGAACCAGCCATGGTTGCCGTCCCAAGAAGATCGAGGGCATGTGCCAGACAGGCCGACATCTTCAGATATTCCAAGGCCGAGCATTTGAATGCTCAGATAACAAGACTGGCCTATCAGCAAAGAAGCCAGGAAAAACTGATGTTCCAACCTGAGCCGCAAAGGCACAACTCTGAAGAGACAAAGCAAGTAGTCCAAGACTACTTCCACTACCTAGGGAGCTCTGCCCTAGGTCAACAAAGACTATCCCGTGCCTTGGGCACCAGGGATGATGAAGAAGAAGAAACCTTCCAAGAAATGATGATCGGAGCCTCCTCCTCCGATTCAAATGACTATGGAGAAGGCCTCAGGGCCAGATATAATGAAGAAGACCTGCACGGGGAAGAAGACAAAGAAAGAATATCGGTCTTTGACCGGCTCAGATATCCTAGCCAAATAAAAAGAAAGGTCTACAGGCGAAAAGGAAAGATGCAAATCTTCGCCTGCAACATGGCTGGACTGGCCAAGGGGCAAGATATACTACCAACTCAGCCAGATGAATTGCTCAGGCTGGCAACTAGACCTGGTCCTGTCACAAGAAGAGGCCAGGCCGCAAAGGATAAAATGAAAATTGATGATGAAGCCCGCAGGATTACCACTATGACAGTTAATGTGGTAACAACAGAAGATGGAGATAACCCCTTCGTTGATGATGCTGAAGGGACTTCTGAAGATATACAAATCCCATCAACCATGGATCCCATGATCCAGATGATGTTCAGGAGATATCAGCAGGAGATCAGCGCTCTCCGAAGACAGCTCAATGAGAGACAGGAAGCTACATCAGTCTCGAAGCAAGCTGAACCTACGGGGCAGACATCCAGCTCCACAGAAACAACTATCCTGGCTAATCCTCTCCTAGCTGATAAGGGCAAGACACCGAGTCAACCTGTTCCACAACAAACAGCAGCTCAGCCCTCTGTGTCTCAGACACAGCCTACCGCGCCCATCTTGCGCGCCACTGTGATGACAACTCCTTACTGCCAGCAACAAGCTCACTTCTTCCTAGAAGAGATAGATCCAGCTGTGGCCCACAAGCAGATGATTGAAAGAATTGTGGAAATGAAGCTGTCAGAAAAGACCGGTGGTGATGCGGGTACTTATGATGTGTACAGGGTACCCTATCCTCCCCAATATGCTGCTAAGAAACTACCCCCAGGCGTCAGTAAGCCGCCGAAGTTTGAGAAATTTAATGGCCAAGGCTCCCCTAGGGAGCATATAGCCTACTACACTATAATCATGGGCGACCTAGCAGTCGATGAAGCTTATCTGCTCAAGTTCTTTGGCTCATCTCTCACTGGGTTGGCCTTTGAATGGTACTCAAGCTTGCCAGCGGGGTCAGTGGTTGATTGGCCTGATATGCAAAGAAAATTCCGCGACAGATTTCATGTCACGGAAAGAGAAATCACGATAGCAGAGCTGTATGCAACTAGGCAGAAACAAGATGAGACCGCACTGGACTACATCAAAAGATGGAGGAACTTAGCCATGAGATGCCGAAGGCCTCCTCATCAAGAAGATGCGGTGCAGATATGCAAGCAGAGCCTCAGGAGGGAGGTGCTAGAAAAAATGATCGGTGCAGATATCAGAACATTTGACCGACTGAATAATATAGTGGCAGAGGTCGAGACGTTCTTGTCCAAGCGTCCGACCACCAATGTTCCCACCATGCCAAAGGGAAAATCCAATGAGCGATGGCCATCGCACTCTGAGGCCAACACCGTCGATTTCCGAACCTTCGAGCAACAGAAGGGGAAGAAAGGGGCAGATGAAGCTCCCCCGCTGGCAGATACAGCAGAAAGAAAAGATAAGGTCTCTCTGAGAGACAAGATGAGAAAAGCATATTCCTTCCCAAAGGATAAGACGGCCGCACTGTTCAACTGGGCGTACAAGTTCAATAAGGTAACATTGCCTGAACCCAAAAGACCAGCAGATGCAGCAAAGAAGGATGATCCGCTGTTCTGTCCATTTCACCGTGCGCTGGGGCACGCAATTGAAGATTGTTATGTCTTCAAAGATATCATGGAAGGAATGGTCAAGAAAGGTGAGCTGCAGCTGGGAGATTACCAGGTAAAGCCGCCCCATCCACATGAGCCTCCACCCTGGAGAATGGCTGCCAATGTGATCTCACTCTACCAACAGCTGCCCAAGGAAGCCGTTGAAGAATGCACCAAGCATACCTATGAAGCTTGCTTCCTCACCCCACAGAAGGATCAGGAAGGATGGCAGATGATACCCATAAAAAGTAGAAAGAAGACTCCTGCAGCCAGTACCAGCGGAGCAGTTGTCTGAGGTGTTAAACCAAGGCCTGAGCCGCCTCCGATAAAGTCAATATGGCATACAACTGAGACTGGACCAGTCATCCGGATCCCTATTCACAACCGGAGGAGACAAACTCCCCTCCCTACACATAAAGAAGTAAGCCCTGCAGCCAGGCGTCTGCAGCAATATATTAATGAGCTTGATGAGTATGAGCAGAAGAAGCCCAAGCATCTGCTGATGAAAGACTGTATACTCTGGGAACAGCTCGAAGAATTGAAAATTAAAGAGCAGCCAGAGGCAGAACAAGAAAAGGCTGAAAATGAGCCCTTCTGGGGGCAGGAGCCAGCAAAGTCAAATTCCCCAAAGAAGAAGAAACGGCCCAAATCCAAGAGAGGAAAGAAGGTCACGACAGTACAATGTAACACTCTGTCAGTACTCTTTTCCTTGCCCGGGGAGGATGATGAGCCGGGAGCATCCAACGCTCCGCTAGAAGCTAACCATGCCGAAGCCTCTACCTCGGCCCATGCAACACGTTCTGGGAGAAGATGGGGGCGCCCACCACCAGCCAACCATAATATCATGTTCAGAGGGGAGCAACCCTATCAAATCCCGAAACCAGATATACGAGGTGTCCAGGTTCCTCCCCCTGCCAGTCTGTACCAGGACAAAAAGAAGGCAGATGAAGCCCCTTCGTTCCTGGAGTTCTTGTCCAGCTTAGAAGACGAGCAACCATCTCATACTGCTCCAGATAAGAGCAATAAATGCCAGCAGACAGCGGCTGGAAAGCAGAAACAACATGAAGAAGATGAAGAAGGTAATCCTCTAGTAAAACCAGGGGCAGTCGCTACAGAAGAGGCCTCCCGGGAGACCGATGAAGAAGATAAAATTGGGACTGGACAGCCAAGGCCACAGGCACCACATGAACCTCCAAGACCCCGATGGGTAGAGGAGATGAGACTGTCTAATTTCCGGGTGGGCAGTCGAGTCATGAAGATGCTGAAGAAGCTCCCTACCAGATTCTCCATCTGGGAAATTCTCTCTCTGAGTGAAGAAGCTCGCCAAGCAATTGTGGATGCCCTGCAGTCCCCGGCACAATGTGAAGCACTCTTGACAGAGGTGAATGCTGGGCCATCAGTAACATTCACAGAGGATGATATGCTAATCCCAAATTCCGGCCATACTAGACCGCTATATATGAGGGGTTCCCTGAACTATCAGTCGATAAGCAGAATACTAATAGATCCAGGGGCTGCTGTGAATATTCTCCCATACCGCATCTATCAGAAATATTACTTTGATCTGCAGCTCACCAAGGTCAGAGATATGAAAATTGCAGGATTCAACCAGAAATGTGAAACACCTCTCGGGGTGGCTGATTTCAATCTCACACTGGGCGACCTCACTACAGTGGTACGATTCTATGTAATCGACTCCAACACCACATATAAGGCCCTGCTGGGAAGACCGTGGCTACACGAATATCAGATAGTGCCATCCACGCTACACCAATGCATAAAATATTGCCATGAAGGAAAAGAGGAAAGGGTGTTTGCAGACCTACATCCCTTCGAAGTGTTCGAATGCCATATGCTCGATGCATCCTACTACACCGAGGTGTCACAAAGGGATAAAGGAAAAGAAACTGTGGTCAGCCAAGAAAAGCCGGCGACGAAAGCAAGAAATTGGTCTCCGCCGCCGCCAAAGGGCTACATTAAAAAGCACGGGGTGTCTCACATCTCTTATGCTGGGGATTTTGCTCGGATCACTCCTCCCGGCATACACCCAGATGATACTGAAGAAAAGATGAAAGAAAAATACACACAGGTGGAAGTTCCTTAGGGTCTAGTCAAAGCCATAGCCAGCACAGAATACCAGATAGTGCTGCCCCTAAAGACTATGGAAATCCCTCGCTTCGGCGAACCCCCTATCATATTCTACACCGGGGAGGCAGTCGAAGAAGATGATCAAGATTGCATGGCCCCTGAAGAAGCTGCAAACCTGATGGTACCAATTACGGGCCTGGATTATACTACCCAACGGGTTTCACAAATGTTCTCCAAGATGCAAATGCCATCGATACAGCCTGCTGCTCAGAAGAAAGCATTCAAGGAGTTATGGGATCCGCCTCGAGATAGCAAGGAGCTGAGGAAGATCACACAGCACCCGGGACTGGGTTATACCCTGCAAGAATACTATGAAGCCGAGGTGGATGTCATCTCAGCCTTCTACCCGAATGAAGATTCCCCAGAAGTAGGGTATGATCAATACCCCTTTGAAGATGAAGAGATTATGTATCAATCCATAACAGACAATGAAGCCCAAGACAACCAGCCGGAGGCAAGGATGTCTGATGAGACCAAGAAGGGTTGGTGCTGGGAGAATCCACCTTGCAAAGAGGATCTGTTCCAGGCCGAAGCACAATTTGACACGGGAACCCAGGATGAAGACCAAGTAGCCAGAGAGCTGCAAGAGTGCCTGGAGTTTGGGCGCATTCTAGAAGAGTTCCGAGCTCTACATAATGATAACCTCTCAGGGGAGCCCACATCAGAAGAGTCTCTAAGCATGGAAGACTCCACGTCGAAGTTTTCCGCTGAGCCAGTCACGTCCTCGAGGCAGACTGGACAAAATCCGGCCATATTGGCCTTATACGATGCACCAGCATCTGCTGATGATCGGTGTGATGAAACAGAAAGTCATGAGAATGAAGAAGATTATATCCCGGGAGGCTTTATTGATTTGCAAGAAGCCCCACCCGAAGTTGAGGACGGAGGCCAGGCCACCGTCGATGAGCTGATAGAAGTGAATCTGGGGTCAGCAGATGAGCCAAGGCCTACGTTCCTCAGTGCATTGCTGGAGCCAGCTGTCAAAGAACAGTATATTCAGTTTCTGAAAGAATTCTGAGACTGCTTCGCATGGACATATGATGAGATGCCGGGACTGAGTTCTGATGTGGCACAGCACCGATTGGCGATAAACCCAGAGGCAAGCCCTGTGAAGCAGCCTGCCAGGAGAATGCGCCCTGAACTGATAAATCAAATCAACAAAGAGGTCGACAAGCTGATCGATGTGGGCTTTGTTGAAGAGAACCAATATACTACATGGCTGGCCAATATAGTGCCCGTGAAGAAGAAAAATGGGCAGATCAGAATATGTGTAGATTTCAGGGACCTGAATAAGGCCTGCCCGAAAGATGATTTTCCAGTGCCAATCACTGAAGTAATGATCGATGCAACCACTGGCCATGAAGCCCTGTCATTCATGGATGGGTCATCCGGATACAACCAGATCTGGATTGCTGAAGAAGACAGAGTGCATACTGCATTCCGCACCCCGAAGGGGATATTTCACTACAAAAGGATGCCGTTCGGCCTCAAGAATGCCGGCGCTACTTATCAAAGAGCTATGACAAAGACCTTTGATGATTTACTCTTCAAGAAAGTGGAGTGCTACATCGATGACTTGGTGGTGAAAACCAGCAGAAGAGAAGATCATCTGCAAGATCTGAGGATAGTGTTCCAGAGGCTGCGCAGATATGAACTCAAGATGAATCCTATGAAATGTGCCTTCGGCGTGTCCAGTGGAAAATTCCTTGGGTTCGTTGTCCGTCATAGGGGCATTGAGATCGACCCATCCAAGATTAGAGCTATCCAGGAGCTCCCTCCACCAAGGAATCTCCACGAGCTGAGATCTCTACAAGGGCGTTTGGCCTATATCCGATGATTCATATCAAATCTGTAGGGGAGATGCCACCCTTTTCACAAGCTCATGATAAAAGATGTACCGTTCCTCTGGGACGAGGGCTGTCAGGAAGCTTTTGAGAAGCTGAAAGAATATCTTAAGACCCCTCCAGTACTGGGGGCACCTATTAAGGGCAAGCCCCTGATATTATACATTGCAGCCACACACTGTTCCCTGGGGGCAATGCTAGCACAGATAAATGAATAAGGCAAAGAGCAGGCTCTATACTACCTGAGTCGGAGGCTGATTAGAACTGAAGAAAGCTACACCTATATAGAAAAGACATGCTTGGCACTAGTCTTTGCCGTTAAAAAGCTCCGGCACTATATGCTGTCACACGAAATCAGATTGATATCTGCAGCAGATCCGCTCAAATACATATTGACTCAGCCAGTACTGAAAGGCCGATTGGGCAAATGGGCAGTAATTCTGATGGAATTCGATATCACATATATACCCCAGAGGGCAATAAAAGGACAGGCCGTGGCCGATTTCTTCGCAGAGCATCCTGTGCCAGAGAATGATATGTTGGGGACTGAGTTACCCGATGATGAAACATTAGAAGCCTGCCAGGCTCAGTCAACTATGTGGCAGCTATTCTTTGATGGAGCATCTAGAACAGAGACGGACTCCGATGGAAAGACCAGAATACGGGCCGGAGCCGGTATTGTGCTAAGATCGCCAGAGGGGGAGGTTGTGCATACTTCCTGTTCTATAAACAAGCCCTGCACTAATAATGAAGCCGAGTATGAAGCTTTGATAATCGGGTTGCACATTAGCCTCAACATGGGCATCCAGATGCTTCAGGTATTCGGGGATTCAATGTTGATAATAAAGCAAATCCAAGGTGAGTTCGAAGTGCGAAAGCCGGAGTTGAACCCCTACCACCAAAAAGCTGTGCGTCTCATGGCGAAATTCTATCATATTAAGCTCAAGCATGTGGGCCGTGCACATAATGCCCAGGCTGATGCATTGGCAAAGCTAGCCAGCTCAATAGTATTCCCACCGGATGAGACACTGAACATTGTTGTTATAAATCGGCGGCAAGTCCCCAGCATGCTAGAAGGCTGCCCCGAAGAAAATGAAGTCGCCATGATCAGTACAGAACAGGCATCTGATTGGAGACAGCACCTGCTACAATGGTTTTTACACCAACAGCTGCCACAGAAAAGAGAAGAAAAGATGAAACTTCTAAGGATCAAAGATTCTTATGAATTCAGAAATGGAACTCTGTTCCGAATAATGGCAGATGCACGCAAGAAGATTTTGCTCCGCTGCCTGTCCACTGAGGAAGCTTGGCAAGCAATGAAAGAAATACATGCTGGGACGGCGGGTGCTCACCAAGCTGGCCCTAAAATGAAGATAGAAATCAAGAAGCTGGGCTACTATTGGCCCACTATGTTTGAAGATTGCTGCAAGTTTGCGAAGTCATGTCAGAAATGTCAGGAGCATGCTGTTGTGCCTAGAAGGCCACCTGCCGTTCTGCACCCTACAATCCCTAGCTGGCCGTTTGCACAATGGGGAACCGATGTAGTCGGCCCACTACCGACCTCCTCAGCCGGACATAAGTACATACTGGCAATGACAGATTACTTCTCCCGATGGGCGGAAGCTATAGCATTACGAGAAGTGACTGGTGAGTTGGTTGCTAGATTCATCAAACAAAACATTATCTTCCGGTTTGGGATCCCCAGCCAAATAATATCTGATAATGGAAGTCATTTCAGAAATCAAAAGATCTATCGGCTCGCCGAGAAGTATAAGATCGAGTGGAGGACTTCCACTCCTTACAATCCACAGGCAAATGGATTGGCAGAAGCCTTCAACAAAACATTATGCACCTTGTTGGCTAAAGTCGTCAGTTCTAATAAGAAGGACTGGGAAGAAAAGATGTATGAAGCTCTATGGGCATACCGCACTGTCTTCAAGACACCTACAGGGTGCTCGCCATACTCACTGGTATACGGCTCAGAGGCAGTAGTTCCACTGGAGCTGGAAGTCCCGTCACTCAGGGTGGCAGTCCAATACGACCTGGCCCGTGGCGAACAAACCAATGCAGAAAGAAGATTACAAGAGTTGGCTGAATTGGAAGGGAAGCACCTCCAAGCTCAGAAGAATATCCAGATGTACTAGGCCCGCATGGCCACTACATTCAACAAACTCGTAAAGGGACGAGAATTTAAGAAAGGTGACCTCGTCATGGTCAAGAAAAGAGAAGTTATGGCGTCCAACCCAAAAGGGAAGCTGAATCCTAATTGGGAAGGTCCTTATGTGATATATAGGGTCTACGAAGGAGGGGCCTACATGGTTGTTAACCATAGAGGGGAAATCCAATTCTCACCACTCAACGGTAGACACCTAAAGCTGTATCATGCTGCCCAACCAATATTCCCCGAGTAATCAGGCTAAAATTCACCCTTTTTTCCTTGGTCTAGCGACACTCCGCCCTAACCAAGCTACCGTTTTTCTTGGTCTAGCGGCACTCCGCCCTGACCAGGCTACCCTTGTAACACCCTCAAATATAGCTAAGTTGTACTCTATATCATCGAGGCGCCTTTTGAAGTATCGGCTCAGTTCTTGGAAAGAACTCCGAAGTTAAGCGTGCTTAATGGGGAGTAGTACTGGGATGGGTGACCTGCCCGGGAAGTCCCTCATTCTGGAGCTGATCACTGTTAAAAAGGGATAAAACCGTGAGGCCGGTAGGCCAAAGCGGACAATACCTCGACGGTATAGAGTACGGGGCGTGACAGAATGGTATCAGAGCCTAAGGTATTCAATTCCTAGGAAACCCAAGTCCAAGGATAGGTTTCAAAACCTTTAACCAAGTGAGAGTGGGTAGAACCAAGGGTTAAATGATCAATGAGTCCTTTATAAGATCATAGTGATATAATACTAACATAGCTATCGTAATTGTAGGATAATGGCTGCCGAACGTGCTCAATGGCGCAACATGCAGCGTACCCTTCAAGGGATGACCCAAGTGCTACAACAGGTAGCACAAGGTGGTGCTCCACGAGCTGGAAGCTTACACCAAGCATTCAAGAATATGAATCCCCCGAAGTTCATGGGATCGACCGATCCAGACGATGCCGAGCATTGGGTTCGGGAGATTGAACGTATATTCCGTGTTAT
This sequence comes from Amorphophallus konjac, assembly GCA_022559845.1. NCBI lineage: Eukaryota > Viridiplantae > Streptophyta > Magnoliopsida > Alismatales > Araceae > Amorphophallus > Amorphophallus konjac. Next base: position 244,511,612 of record CM040120.1, read on the forward strand.
GCAATGCACGGATCAGGACAAAGTCTTATTAGCTACTTTCCAGTTAGAAAAGGATGCTAGATGCTGGTGGGAGTCGATTGAAGCTACAATGGACCCAACTCAAGTTACATGGGGTGAATTCGTTGAATATTTCAACGCCAAATATTTCTCTGATAGGGTCCAGGAAAAGAAGGCCGCCGCATTTGCCGCATTAAAGCAAAGATCTTTATCGGTGGCTGATTATGAAGCACAGTTCTCTAGACTGTCTAGATATGCTAAGCATTTAATTAGCACGGAAAAGATGAAAGCCCGTAGATTTCTTAATGGGCTTAGGCCCCACTACATTACTCAACTGGCGCCTATGGATATTCAAGTTTATACTGAAATAGTGCGCCGAGCTCAGTTGCTTGAAGATGCCACGGAACTATCTGATAGGATCCGTGGGAAAGACAAAAAGGAGCAAGTCACAAGTTCGGGTTCTTTTAAACCCAACTTTAAGAAGAGGCCCAATAATGGAGGTTCTTCCTCTCAAGATCAGAAGTACAAGAAATCCAAGCCTTTCTCTATCACCACTACCCCTTCAAACGTAGTATGCAAGCATTGTGACAAGGCTGGTCACAAAACAGAAGAATGCTAGAGGAAATTAGGAGCATGTCTCCGTTGTGGGAGTCGTGAACATCGGATTCCCGATTGTCCATTAATGAATGACCAAGACGGTGAGAGTAAACGCCCAGTGACAAGGAACGCGCGTCTTCATGCAATCCAAGAGACCGAACCAGAAGAAGAAGGCGGATTGGTGGAAGGTACATTAAAAATTTGTTCCAAATATGCACATGTCTTATTTGATACGGGTGCATCGCATTCCATTATTTCCAAGAAGTTTGCTTACCCATTACCTCTAGAACCAGAATGGATGAAAATAATATTGTCTACTCCTCTCGGAAACGAGACGGATATCACACATCATTACCAAAACTGTGAGGTATTGGTTCGAGGAAAGAATTTACCTATTGATCTTATCTGCTTAGATCTAAAGGAGTATGATGTTATACTAGGAGCAGATTGGTTATCCAAATACCAGGCAACGGTTAATTGCCGTGATAGCAAGATTGTTTTCAAGGAATTTCCGGAACTGACTTATACTAGTCCTAAGAGTCGAAGCAAATCCCCTCTTATCTCGGCTCTTCGAGCAAGCAAGCTCGTCAAGAAAGGATGTGTATCATTCCTTGCTTTTGTCACTATTAAAGAAGCTAAAGAAACCAAGATAGAGGACATTCAGGTAGTGCGAGAATTTCCAGACGTATTTCCGGAAGAATTGCCGGGATTACCCCCTCAAAGAGAAGTGGCCTTCACCATTGACTTAGTCCCTGGTGCTGGTCCTGTTTCAAAGGCACCATATAGAATGTCCCCTGCTGAACTCAAGGAGTTGAAGGAGCAGTTGATGGAACTAATCCGAAAAGGGTTTATTAGACCAAGTACTTCCCCGTGGGGAGCACCAGTCTTATTTGTAAAGAAGAAGGATGGATCCATGAGATTGTGTATCGACTATCGACAGTTGAATCATCTTACTATCAAGAACAAGTATCCACTGCCGAGAATCGATGAGTTATTTGATCAGATTTCAGGATCCAAATATTTCTCCAAGATTGATCTCAGGTCGGGATATCATCAATTAAGAATCAAGGACGATGACATTCACAAGACTGCATTCAGAAGCAGGTATGGCCATTACGAATTTGTTGTTATGCCTTTTGGACTAACAAATGCCCCTGCTGCCTTTATGCAGTTAATGAATAGCATATTCAGGCCTTACTTGGATCAATTCATAGTAGTCTTCATTGATGATATATTGATATATTCTAAGACTAAGGAAGAACATGAAGAGCATTTGAGGATTGCATTGCAAGTCTTGAGGACAAATCAATTATATGCTAAACTCAGCAAATGCGAGTTCTGGCTTGAAGAAGTGGCCTTTCTGGGACATGTCATATCCAAGGATGGTTTATCTGTAGATCCGTCAAAGGTTGAAGCTGTGAGAAACTGGGAAAGACCCACTAATGCAAGCGAGATCAGAAGTTTCTTAGGTCTTGCAGGCTATTATCGGCGATTCATCAAAGACTTCTCAAAAATCGCCATGCCACTTACAAGGTTAACTCGTAAGGAGATCCGATATGAATGGAGTGAGGAATGCGAAAGCAGTTTCCAAACTCTCAAGGATCATCTCACTACAGCTCCAGTGTTAGCTCTACCAACAGAAGGAGAGAAATTCGAGGTCTACACTGATGCTTCTGGCATTGGCCTCGGATGTGTCCTAATGCAACAAGGAAAGGTCATAGCATACTCTTCACGTCAACTGAAGAAGCACGAGGAGAATTACCCCGTCCATGACTTGGAACTGGCCGCGGTAGTATTTGCCCTAAAGATATGGAGACACTATCTCTATGGGGTACAGTTCACTGTATACTCCGATCACAAAAGTCTCAAATATCTATTTTCACAAAAGGAGCTGAACATGAGACAAAGACGGTGGCTAGAATATCTCAAGGACTTCGACTTCAGTATACAATACCATCCCGGAAAGGGTAATTATGTGGCTGATGCCCTTAGTCGAAAGTCAGGAGCAAGGATAGCCAATTGTATGATACAAGAATGGAGGTTACTTGAACAATTCTCCGAGCTCAATATAAGTTTGGACACGGAATCCAAATTTGTCACACTATCCCATGTAAGCATACAGTCAGATTTGTTATCTGAGATACAAACACTTCAGGATGATGATCCTATGTTAGTAGAAATCAAAGGCAGATTAGAAGGACAATCTGATTTTCAACTAACTTCTGATGGAAGATTATCGTTCAAAGATAGAACTTGTATACCCGATTGTCCGGAATTAAAGAAGAAGATCTTAGATGAAGCACACCGATCCAGGTACACTATTCATCCAGGATCAACTAAAATGTACCAAGATGTAAAGAGGAACTTTTGGTGGCCCAATATGAAAAGAGAAATAGCGGACTATGTATCACGCTGTCTCACATGCCAACAGGTCAAGGCGGAACACCAAAAGCCTGCGGGAAAACTACATCCTCTAGATATTCCTAAGTGGAAATGGGAGGATATTGGTATGGACTTCATCATGGGTTTGTCTAAATCTAAAGGAGGACATGATGGAATCTGGGTTATCATTGACCGATTAACTAAATCGGCACATTTCTTGCCAATAAAAAGCCGATGGTCAATTGATGTGCTAGCTGCACTGTACATCAAGGAAATAGTCAGGATACATGGAATTCCTGTCTCAATCGTGTCTGACAGAGATCCCCGTTTTACTTCTCATTTTTGGAAGGGATTACAACATTCGTTGGGAACAAGGCTCAACTTTAGTACTGCTTTTCACCCACAAACGGATGGTCAGACCGAACGAACTAATCAAGTTGTTGAAGATATGCTGAGAGCATGCATTATTGACTTTGGAGGAAGCTGGCATGACCACTTACCTTTAGTTGAATTTGCATATAATAATAGCTACCAAGCTAGTATCCAAATGGCACCTTTCGAAGCCTTATACGGAAGGAGTTGCCGATCTCCCATATGTTGGAACGAAGTTGGAGAGAAACAACTATTAGGTCCAGACATGGTAAGGGATACAACCGAGAAGATACAAGTAATCAGAGAAAGATTACAAGTTGCTCAAACAAGGCAAAAGGCTTATGCTGATACCAGGAAAAGAGATCTTGAATTCCAGGTTGGAGATCATGTATTTCTTAAAATATCCCCTGGACGTGGCATACGAAGATTTGGTGTTAAGGGCAAGCTTACGCCAAGATTCATCGGACCATTTGAGGTACTCGAAAGAGTTGGCGAGGTTGCTTATCGCATCGCGTTGCCTCCTCAGTTGTCCGAGGTACACAATGTATTTCACATATCTATGTTGAAGAAGTATGTGCACGATCCGTCACATATTATTGAGCATGGAGATCTGGTGATCCAGAAAGATCTCACATATGAACAGAGGCCTTTAAAGATATTAGATCGAGAAATACGAGCTCTAAGGAATAAGGTTATTCCCATGCTCAAGGTGCAATGGAATAAGAATCCTGAACGCGAAGCGACATGGGAGACCGAGGAATCTATGAAGAAACGATTTCTCGAGTTATTCTAAGAGGTATATGTCCTACACTCTCCGCGTGTATAATTATATATATATTGAATTTGGGGACCAAATTCTTTTTAAGTGGGGGAGGGTGTAGCAACCCTAATAAATGAATAATTGAAATGAATTAAAACATATATATTACAGAAGTAATATATAAAAGGAATAGGGTTAATTGGACGAAGTAAAATAAAATTAAAAATAACGCCTCTTATTAAGGCGTTAATTTATAAAGAAACGCCTCTATCCATGGCGTGACTAAAGAAAGGACGCCCACATATGCGGTCGTCAGTTCTCATACGACCAAATGGGTAAGTAAAAGAAAAGCCCCTATCTTGGGCGTGTTTTAAAACACGAAACACCCTTTGTCAAGGCACTTTTTAAGAAACGCCCTAAAGTAAGGCGTCAATTAAAGAATAGACGCCCTGACCAAAGTCGTTAATTCAGTTCGAGAACCGATCGAACCCAGAACTTATCCAGGGAAAGATTAACCTAATCTAGTAAGTGTCTATTAGAGTAAGGACTCTATTAAGGATATATTACCCTCAATCAAACACTACTCTTGTTAGGACTTCAAAATCCTATAAATAACATGTTCGATCGAACCCTAAAACCCATTTGATCGAACGTCTGCTGCTAGGTACGTGAAGAACAAACTATTCCTTTGATCTCTGCTTTGCCTACACGAAGAACTAATGATTCTTCACTCTCTTTTCTTCTTACAGGTTGAGGAAGCCTAGACATCGTGAAGAACAAGGGTAAGTTCTTCTAAACTTCCATCTTCAGCCAAGCTTATGAAGAAATTTCTAATATCTCTTCATATTCCTCTGTAGGAAAACTCTAGGGATCGACCAAAGAACAAAGGTTCTCTGCCTACTGCTGATTCAGTTTATCCTTATCAACGTCTTCACGTGTCTGTCACCTTCAAATCCATTGTTAAGGTAGGATTTTCTCAAGTCACTGTAGCCCAAACTAAATTGATACAGTACAATAATTATCATGCATATACATGGTTTGGTTTACTATAGTTTCTGAACGACTTTCTGTTAATTTCTGGAAAGAAACGTCCTTAGCAAGGGCGTGACTATGAAATACACGCCCCAGACTAGGGCGCTACTTTACAAGTCACGACCCTGCCAAGGTCGTCAATTTTGTATTTGACGCCCTGCACACAGGCGTTAATTTCATTTAATCATTAATCACCCATTTTAAGAATTGAGTATCTATGAAATAATGATCCTACAATGATACATGATCACATGTCTTCAAACTTGCTAATTTTATTGTCATGACCATACATTCGTTCTCCATGAATTCTATTATCCTGAAATTATTACTGCCCATGAAAATTCATGGTATCTCTTGAATTCACGACCTAGACTAGGTCGTTTTCCATGTGTAAACGCCCCATCATAGGGCGTGAATTAAAAATAAACGCCCCTTACTAGGGCGCGTATCTGTTAAAATCCTGGAATATATATTCTGTGAAAATAAGAATTTAATGATTAACGCCCCTGACAAGGGCGCGTTTTTGATAATTTCTGAAAAATAAACATGTTCTGAAAAATATTGTAAATAAAAAGACGCCTGCTACTGTAGTCGTCAACTCTTGAAGAAACGCCCCTGCCGAAGGCGCTTTTTAAATAAATTATTGAATTATTGAAAATTCTGCAAAATGGACCATGTGTAAACGCCCTTCTGTTAGGCGTTAATTACTTGAGAAACGACTTGACCTAAGTCGTTATTTTACTGTAAACTGATTTTTCCTCTGATTTGCTAACCGATGGTTTATATATTATACATATATATATATATCGGCACTATTCTCCACTCCGTGAGTATAGTCCCACTTTTCACGGTGTTTTATCGATCACACTCAATTCTCATTGACATACAAGCTCTCCTTTGGACATTCCGTTCCTTTGGACTGGCGAGTTAGTCATAGAGACCTCCGTAAGACTCCTCGTAGCCTTGGATTCCCTCAAGGCCGACTGAGCTGGTTGTACCCTAAAAACCCATTATACGATCCTTGCCATGTCAATCTAAAGAAACATGGTATACCGGCCCTTATGATTATACAAAGAGTATATCATAAGAAATTCTTGATGGGATGATGATATCATGCCATATCGTGTCATTCTGGTAAACCCCAATTCTATGATAAGAATGAGGGTATCTTGCTTGATCTAATGTTCATGTGGACCTCAATTCTATATAAAGAATGTCCATATTGATTTGTCATGGTACCTAAGTTAAGGGAACCATATTCTACCTAGTTTTATCGACATCGTGATTATACCGTTATTATCGCCATTCTATGTCCTTTGTCATATTTTGGACTCTATTCTATCAAAGTTGTCATACGTGTCTACAAGCTTGATTATTGAAATTCTATATTGGCTATATAAACAAGAGTGGATGTCAAAACACATGATAAATGCCTGCGCATATAGGGCCCGATCTGGTCCTGGGAGGAGCACCCGAAAGTACTTGTGCCCATGGGAGTTAAAATGATAAGGTATCTGGCATTATACCGAGTACTTGACTTGCTTGATTGGACATTCCACATACATCTTGTACTTGAATCGTACTTGACTTTACATGAAATGCGTGGCCCGAAAAAGGGTAATTTACTTGCTTGATACATGATAGCCAAAGTTCTTGACATGACTTGTTAAACGTACTTGCTTGAATACCTTGAATACACTTGTTATCTTGTTGGAAGTTCATGATTAAGTTCATCTTATTTCTTTGATATTACCTTCTCTCTATCTTGTCGTTTTATGCGAGCATGCATAGCTTTATTGCATTCATGAAAGATGTAATTACTTAAACCCCTTGCTAGTACTTGAGATATAATTTCCTACTGAGCGTTAGCTCATTCCGTTTGTCCCTTTCTACTTTTCAGGTAAGTCCGACGACGATGGAAGTCAATCGGATGGGAATGATCAAGAGTGAAAGAGATAGAGATTCTCCAAGTGTCATCTAGTCTTTTCTATAGTTTCTTGAGTCAAATCTGTATTCTTTTCCTTTTTATTAAACAGAGTATTGGATTTGTAATAGTCTATCCATTATGAAATAAAGGATTGGGTTATCTTGCTATTTTGCGCATCTCTGTCTTTGAGTCGAATACACGACCACTCTGATTGACATGATTGATATAGACACGTCGCGCATCTCCGGGTATCTTCCGCGCTCGGGGCGTGACAGTCTTTGTGGTATCAGAGCTATACCCCAGCCGGAAGTGTGGGAACTAAGTGCCATGCAGGGCAAAGTGCTACGCTATGGGAGCCACCTCTTGAGTCCGTAATGGAGCAAAGTGCTACATAGTGGGAGCCACCTCTTGAGCCTGTAGGGGCCACCTCTAGAGTCCTACCTGCCTGGGGGCTTGATTGCGTGATTGCGTGCTATATGTGCCCAGCGACGAGGACGTCGCCTATATAAGAGGGGTAGATTGTAACACCCTCAAATATAGCTAAGTTGTACTCTATATCATCGAGGCGCCTTTTGAAGTATCGGCTCAGTTCTTGGAAAGAACTCCGAAGTTAAGCGTGCTTAATGGGGAGTAGTACTGGGATGGGTGACCTGCCCGGGAAGTCCCTCATTCTGGAGCTGATCACTGTTAAAAAGGGATAAAACCGCGAGGCCGGTAGGCCAAAGCGGACAATACCTCGACGGTATAGAGTACGGGGCGTGACAACCCTTCTTCCTCGGTCTAGCGGCACTCCGCCCTAACCAAGCTACCCTTTTTCTTGGTCTAGCGGCACTCTGCCCCAACCGAGCTACCCTTTTTCTTGGTCTAGCGGCACTCCGCCCTAACTAGGCTACCCTGGTTCCTTGGTCTAGCGACACTCTGCCCTAATCGAGCTACCCTTTTCCTTGGTCTAGCGGCACTCCGCCCTAACCAAGCTACCCTTCTTCCTTGGTCTAGCGGCACTCTGCCCTAACCGAGCTACCCTTTTCCTTGGCCTAGCGGCACTCCGCCCTAACCAAGCTACCCTTCTTCCTGGGTCTAGCGGCACTCCGCCCTAGTCGGGCCATCCCTTATCATGATCTGATGACAGTCCGACTTGTTACCCTCCCAAAAAGAGGGGAAGAGAGAATAAAAGAATTAAAATAAATAAAAAATGGGGTTAAAAATAGAGATACCATGCTGGTCTTGTTCAGGCTTTCCGAGCAAGGGCAAAAATGGCTAAAACCCAGCTATGGTGAAAACCCGAAAGGGCACTACAGGTAAAATCGGGTACCCCGCCACGTGAAAACCCGGAAGGGCGCGTGGGCAAAAGCAAGAGGGGGCTGGCTCCGGTGAAAACCCGAAAGGGCGCTTGGGCCAGTAATATGGTGATCCGAAAGAAACCTCACCTCCCGTCATAAACTTCTCGTCGATCGGCCGGCACCTCGTCCGATCAATGATCAAACCCACCTAGTTCAGACCCTACGTCTGTCCTGATAAAACCCTCATACCTTGCCAAAATCCCACCATGATGAAATCTGCTACTGATTAATGGGCACACTCGCCCGAGCAGCAATGAAACCTATCCGGCTTAGACCTTACGTCTATCCCGATGAAACCCATGAAACCTTTGCATTGGTATAAACCCAATACCGATGATAAGAGCATGCACTAATGAAGCAGCACATCACCCGATCCGTGCTGAAGTCCCAATTCAGGAAACATACGTATGAAAAAATGGGGTTAAAAATAGAGATACCCCGCCAGACTTGTTCGGACATCCCGGATAAGGGCAAAAATGGCCAAAAAAACCAGCTGTGGTGAAAACTCGAAAGGGCACCGCAGGCAAAATCGGGTACCCCGCCACGTGAAAACCCGAAAGGGCGCGTGGGCAAAAGCAAGAGGGGGCTGGCTCCGGTGAAAACCCGAAAGGGCACTTGGGTCAGTAATGTGGTAATTTAAAAGTTCCATGCCAACCGGCACGCTACCTTTACCTCCCCTTCACTGATGAAGCCTTCCGTCGGTCATCTGGCTCTATGCCCCACCGATGATAAAGCCTTTCCGGGGTGGACCTTACGTCTACCCTGATGAAACCTACATACCCACTTTCAAACGTCCCACCGTCGATCGATGGGCATCCTGCCCGATCAATGATGAAACCTTGTCCAGTTTAGACCTTTCGTCTATTCTGATGAAACTTATAAATCCCTTTACATCGATATAAACCCAATATTGATGATGAAGCCAACTATTGATCGACTGGCATTTTGCCCGATCAATGATGAAACCTTGTCTAGTTTAGACCTTTCGTCTATTCTGATGAAACTTATGAAATCTCCTTGCATCGATATAAACCCAATATCGACGATGAAACCAACTATTGATCGACTGGCATTTCGCCCGATCAATGATGAAACCCTACCCAGTTTAGACCTTTCGTCTATACTGATGAAACTTATAAAACCCTTTGCATCGATATAAACCCAATATCGACGATGAAACCAACTATTGATCGACTGGCATTTCGCCCGATCAATGATGAAACCCTACCCAGTTTAGACCTTTCGTCTATACTGATGAAACTTATAAAACCCTTTGCTTCGATATAAACCCAATATCGACGATGGAACCAACTATTGATCGACTGGCATTTCACCCGATCAATGATAAAACCCTGTCCAGTCCAGACCCTACGTCTGTTCTGATGAAAACTATGCCCCCTTCAAATGTCCCACCTGCCATAACCTCTACCCAGTCTAGACTTTCCGTCCATTCTGATGAAACCCCTTCTTTCACATTCCTGCAAATTGTCTCCCTCATAGCACATATTGCCAAGAGGGACGTTTGCTGATACCAGCACAATCCGGTTTAAGCACCTCTTCGGATGCCCGTCACGCGGTGGAGCGAGTTCCCCATCCTTTCTCTGAAGGGGTGGACGCTCTCCTGCTAGGTACGAGCCATTCACATGAGGGATTGCTAAAACCACTACCCCACTTCCCGAAGTGATGAAACCGCATGGTAGACAAGATGGATACACATGAAGCCAAAAGATCTCTTTCATTACGGAGTGAGTACATAAGGGGCCCCGAGGGGACGCTGTGTCACAAAAAAAGATGAAAAAAAGAAAAGAAAAGAAAAGAAAGTGAAGATAATTCATGGCCGCCGAAAGATATCTTCAAAGGCCAGAAGACCAACATAGGGGGCGGCTCCTAACTCATGAAGGCGCGCTTCCTCCTCCTGAAGCCTCGTGGACAGGTCCTGGAAAGACATCACCCGACCCTCCAGTAAAGTCACCTCCTCGGTGGACTGTGGCCGAATAGAAGATAATTGCTACAGCTCGGCCCGAAGTTCAGTGAGTTCCGCCTCCAAAACGGCTACCCGCTTCTGGATAGCCTCCTCCCGCTGAATAATGCTGTGTAGCTCGGCCTGGCATTCATCAAGTGTCAGCGTTAGCTTTTCCACCTCGGATTTGCATTCCGACCTCTGCAACTTCAACGCCGTCAGCCTGTCAACCATGATCCGTGCTAGGAAGTCTCTCCGATGCACGAATTTCAACAAAAGCAAGACCCGCTGAGCCCATATGTCCAAAGGGCAGCCCATGGCTTGCAGGCCAGCGGTGAGGCGATTGGCAATTTCCTTCAGCTGTAGATATGTCAAGCCAGGCTGAGACTCTACTAGCTGGCGTAACATGTCCAGATGCTGCCAGACGAAGCTGTCAGGAGAAGTAAAGCCAAAGGAAGCAGAGGCGACGACTTCAAAAGTCACCTCTCCGTCAATATCTGCCCATAGTCCAATGCCCGCTTGGGAGGACGAAGAAGGCAAATCTGCCGAAAGAGCTAACCGATATCTCTCTGTACTCCCCTGCTGGGCTGAAGACTCCTCCTCTGCTGCTGCCTCGGGAGCTACACCTTGAACATCCGCGGGAGGAGAATCGATGAATAATGGGGTTATCTCTGCAATGGAGGCTGTACCTTCAGCTGCTCTTTCTGGTGATGGGGACAGAGGTGCCTTAGACTGTGTAGACAGGAATTCGGACTCTGTAGCCACTATGGCAGGAATCGCTAACTCGGGCGCGATTGACATTACTGCGGCCGGTATGAAAGCGGAGCTCCTGGCCGGATCTGTTTCGGCTCTAAGATCTGAAGCCCTGGCAGGGATGACACTTTCTTCTGCAGCCCCCAAGTCTAATGATGCCAAGTCTGTCGAGGACTGTATCCGCACTGGCACAGGGCGAATGATCTCAGGAGCCCCCGTGCAGGTCAAAGGCAGAAAAGGAACAATAGCCAAATCTACAAGGGAAATGTCCATGAAGGATGTGGAGGTGGCCAAGGTAGCAGCAACAATACTCTGAGACCAAAGCAAAGCGACCTTTAGCACTAACTAAAAGAAACAAATGAAGCAGCATACATGAAGAACAACCCACCTTTGAAGCAGGGTCCGCACCCTCAAAATGGGGCGAAAGAGAAGAAAGCTCCGTGGCCGAAACGGTGAGTGGTGGAGTTATGTCAATCTCAGTATCGAGCCCGGCAAACTCCTCCTGAAATTCTTCCTCAGAGGATAACACTGATAGTTCGGCGGGTCGAAGAGACAGAACACCTTTCGCAAGTGCAGGAGGGGCTTCTGACTTGGCAATACCTTCCCCTTCGCTGTCGCTGAAATCTACCTCCTCCTCATGGGAGACGGCCTGGGAGCTGCCCGAAGATATTTCCACACTAGCTATATGCTGGGCCGGTACCTCTAAAGTATGGCGGGATGTAGATCGAGTGATTATGCGTCTGGCCAGAATAGTACTCTGCTTTGGCCGAGTCTTGTGACCCTCCTGTGGTCGAGGCAGCTCCTCCGTCATCATCATGGCCTCGGCTTGCACACCGACTGCCACTGCTACAAGAAAAGAAAACTGCTGAGAAGTATAGCAAAGAAAACAACAGAAGTATGAAACAAATGGAAAAAGCACATTTACCCTCCTCCTCGCCAACCGGGGTGGGAGAAGGCAGTCTTGTGTCCGTCTCCACAGGCGCTTCAACCTGCTCCTGGGCTGTATCAGATAAAAAGAAGCTCAACCTCAAAGAACTCCCTAGGAGATTGGTCAAGACGACAAAAAAGGTTCCAGCTACAAGATATCACCGTCACCTTCGGCAGATGCCTGTGCGGCCTCCCTCTGAGATACGAATGCGTCAAATGAAGGGATATCCGGAAGAGGGGTTCCAGTTTCCTTCGCAGTCGAAGCCGACTTCCGGGTCCGAGCGACCTTGGCCTTCTTGGCCTTGGCGACTGCAACCTTCACCACAGAAGGCTTCCTCTTCTTGCCCGGAGGCAGGGGAGTGGTTGTAGGTGCTGCTTCAGGAATTTCAAAGTGGGCAGGTTTCTCAGCTTGAGCAATTATCTTCCTGTAAAGCCCTTGCCGTTTTATGTCTGGTCTATCTGTGCGAGACACAAGAGAGACAGTCATAGTCAACATATGCAAAACATGACAATAAGAAGAAAGAAGCCATGATCAAACAAACAAGGAGCACACCTGCTGGGCCGTCGTAAAAAGTGGAAAGCGGCCAATACATATAAGCTACCTCCTTTGATCGGGAGGCGGCCTCCTTCACGAGCCAGCATACATCGCCAATAGTCTGACACTTCTCCGTCAGGGCGACCAAGTCCTTATGGCCATGGAAATCAAGGCAATGAAATAGGCCGAGGTAATCTATGCACCAGGCGTCAACATAATGGAAAGAAACAAAAAGCTGCTTATTTAGAATGACAGCTACCGGGCTCTCCACTGTCAGCCCGTGGACATTTAACAGTACAAAAAGCCAGGAGGTGTGCTGATAATATGACTGGGTGCGGTCCTCCCTCCGCACAAAGGCCCTGTAAGGATGAAATCTGTCTGCCGGACCCCTCCAAGAAGTAGCCTTCGAGAGTGGTTCCTCCGAGGGAAATGGATACTGCACCTCCAAATGAGTCTCCCCTATGTGGCCCAGCTATCTCAAGTCTCTGGTGAAAGTGTCTACATCAACTTCAGAAAAGACAGGAGTGGGTAGTTCCGCACCCGCCTCCTTCAAAGACCGGCGGGCAGCGATATAAGCCTCTGCCTCCCTCTGGTGCTGGGAATAAAGCCTCCTCAGATGGACCTCGTCAATGTCAAACACGAGCCCTGACTGCCGCTTCAAAAAGGAGCGCTCGGCCACATCCCAGAAAGCGCCTCTGCCATCTTTATAAAAATTGGTGCGTATGTTCCACCACTTGATATAGTCTGATGAGACCCGAGGGAGACGATTGGAGACGGTCGGGACCCTGAAAGTTGTGTCTTCCCGACGGTGAAAGAAATCCCACCATATCCGACCGTCACCGGCAATACTAGACCCGTGCTTGGCCCGGCTCTCCAGAGGAAACTGAGCAGCCGATGGAGGGATATGCTGGTCGTAACCAAAATTTCTGCCAAAGCGGAAGGGATAATAGGGCTCCAAAATGAGCAGGCCCCCCTTCCTGAAAACTAATACACTGGGCCGTATGGCCATGGCCCACCTCACCAATTCTGGTTCTAAAAGAGGCCGGGTGGCGGCGACCCCCGAAACAGGATGGACATAAACCTCCACCTCCTCCATTTTGCACTCCCTCTGAGGGTCCACCAAGGGAGCTGAACCTGCTGCCAAGCTCCAAAAGTGAATGCTGCCAGGTGCGTCTACAGGCACTCTTATTAGCCTACCCCTCATCTTGAACAGCTGTTCTGAGAAAGGACCAGGTTCAGCGCTAGCGAACTCAATCATACGAGGGAGCAGTGTGTCTGACTGTAAAGTTCTCGGGGCCAGCTCAGGGAAAATGCTGCAAACCCAGGCATTGAAGAAATGAAAGGGACCCACGGTCCTCGAAGAGCGGGGGGTCCGATGTCTATGCAAGTCCCCCAAGGATTTGTAAATTAAACACAGAGTCACTGGGCACAGAGACAATCGCATCCCCCAAGCCATCTGGCAGGCCGGATATATAGCCTCGGGTCTAATAATCGTCTCATCCCCTTGAGGGAGAGCGAAAGTGCATAGCCAGAAAGTCAAATAGGCTGCACAATGGGTGATGGGATCAACCCCTGCTGGGTTCGGGCCATCCGCGTCTGTCCGGCGCAATGAAGCTAGCAGTGCTGACTTGTAACGGGGGGCCCTGACCTGTTTACCGGAAGTCAGCCCTACGGAAGGAAAGTCTGCGTACCTCAAGGGACCCCCGAAGAAATATTGTATCCACTGCCCCACACGGACTCTCAGTCGGCTGCTCTTTTCCCTGGCTTGATAGCCTTTGGAGGACCCCCTACTGTAGGCCAAACAGATGGACCGGTAAGCTTTCATCAGATACCGGTATGCATAACCGAAAGAATAGCGGCCCTCTCCATTAGAGGCGTCCTTGATGGAATCATCCAGGCAGACCTCCTCATATGGCTCTCCGTCCATGGGTAGGCCAGAAAGCTGCGATAAACTCCAGAGGTCGAGGGATGTCTCGCCTTCCGCTGTATAGAATGTATTGAACTGCGGGCAGAACACTTCAAGCATACCGCAACACAATCCCCGAGAGACGGGATAGCGGAACCTGGAGGCAAATACACTATGGTATACCCCAGCTCTAACCAATAGAGGGGAATACTCCTTCAAAACATATTCTGTAAACTCCACTGCTCCAACCCTAAAAAGATGGGCGTCTGTCAACTTGGCATCTCCAAACCAGCCGGCAGCCAGCTGATATTTAAACTGAACGGCCAGGCAGTTAAGAACAAATGGCTCGTCTCTATAACCCCACTTCGCAGGAGCCAAAAAGAGTCCGTATGAGGTCTTCTCTCGGTGGACACGGCCGGTGGTATGATCCCACCTTGCAGGGGTGAATTCTGGGGCCCGGGTCAGCATCTTCTTCTCGGGTTCTAAATCGGAAATGCCCAGCACAGCATTCCAGTCCCTCTGTTCGCCTGGGAGATATATGGCTCGGGCTCGATAGACAGAGCCCTTCATGCTGTCTCTATCGGCAAGTATTGCCGCTTCCACGGAACGGGCAATAATAACATCCCGTATTCCGCGTATGGTGAAAGTCTGAACAAACGGTAGCAAATGACGATCCTTCGGCAAGTCCGGGCGGTAGTCAGCAGCTCTCCTGAATTCAGTACCTTCCAGGGAAGAATAAACTTCAGCGGTCGATACGGTGTCAGTTTCAGAATCGGAAGATTCGTCGACACTAGCAATCTGGTCATAGCCAAAGCTCAGGCTGTATACGTTCAACCAGTTGACTTTGGCCCAAGATATGTCCGGCTGAGCCGATGAACTTGTTCCAACGGCTCCGGAAGATGCAGCAGTAGAACTGGAAGCCATGTCAGCACCTGCAGTCAGAAAAAGACAAGAAAAGAAGCATCAGAAAGATGAATGGGCATGAAACAATAAGACAAACAAATTCTCAAAAATTTCGGCAGCATCTCCTCTTGTCCGAGGTATGCCCAAAAAAAGAATAGGGAGTCACCCACCAAGAGGGAGTGATCCCGAGCATAAGATGGGACTCAATCCCATATATATAGCGGACCTACCCCGAAAAATCCGCAAAAGGGGGGGGGGGGAATGACGCTCCCGGGGGGGAAGCTCGCAGCTCACCGCCACCGCCGAGATGAAGAGAGAGAAGAAGAGGTAAGAAATGAGGGTAAAAGGCCCTCTCGCCGGGTTAAAAAGAAGAGGAGGAGGGGCTTCTCGGTGCGAAGAAATGCGCGCCGGGAACCCCCCTTCACCAAGGAAAAAGGCGCGCCGAGAGCGGCATGCGCCGAGAGCCCCCTTCGCCAAAGAAAAAGCGCACCGAGAGCAGCACGCGCCGAGAAGCAGCCGCCGAAAAGCCCTCGCCCCGGGAAGCCTGGCGAGCGTGAGCGCGCCGAGAAGCCCCTGCCGAGACGGCCGCGCCGACAACGGTCGCGCCGAGAGCGCCATGCCGAGAAGTCCAAGGCAATGCCTAAAATCTCCAAACGGTGATAATGAAGTCAGAAAATGCAGAGACGAAAACATGAAAGTGAAAGATGGATATGCAGAATGTTACTACAGCAACATGATCAAGCTGAAGGATAATGTCAAGGATAAAACTGAGGAATATACCCTCGAATGATGAAAGACACCTGCAGACCCCGTGTCGCTTATTCTGCGCTTACGCCGCCCGCAGGTGGGGGGCATTTGTTGACACCTGGAAAATGAACAAGGGTGGAAGCACAATTGAAAAGAGGGTCTGACCAACAGTGGAAGATCAATGATGAAGCTCGTCAACCATTCACCCGGCTAAAGCCTTTGTCGGCCAAAGCTGATGCCCGGTGCCGATGTCATTCAGACGGCAGCACTGATAAAGCAGTAGTCATTCGACTGATAAGACCTCCAAGCACACTCTGATGAGAAGCCAGAGCCGACAAATGAAGATTGCGAAGGCTTTTGCAAAAGTCAGGACAAATAAAGAATCCTCTCCACAGATTACACACCCGGCCGAAGTCTGTCAGACGGAAGCTGATGTTCGGTCTTGTCACCGTTCGGATGACAATGCCGATGAAACATACCCGGTTTTGTCGTCATTCAGACGGCAATACTGATTAAACCCCAGTTCGTTCACTGATGGAACCTCAAGATGATCTCAACAAAGCTGTGTCACTACTAAAGGGGCCTCTTTCGGTTCTGATAAAAGTCAATACAAAATGACTAAGGGAAGCCAAGGCAAGTGTGAGGCCTAAAAGCACCGAATGGGCCGGCCGATTGGGCTTCTGAGAATGGCGCCGGGAACCTCAACAAAGGGCCGCTGGACGCGCCGGGAGCTGTGGCAAGCAAGCCGGCCACACCGACTACCCTCCACCGAGAGCACAGAAGGATGAGACCTATATAAACATACCCCCTTTGAAAGAAAAGGGGATCGGAGGATCGGAAGCCAGGCCATCGATCAAAAAGAAAGAAAAGAGAAGAGACCAGAGAGAGAGAGAGCCTCCTCCGCTGAAAAAGAAAGAGAGAAGAGACCCATCCCCAGGGGAAGAAGCTCCAGGTGGGCATCCGGGGGAGGGAGAGGAGTCAATGCTCCGCCCTCCCCCATGTTTGTTTTCTCTTTTCTTCTGCTTCATGTAATAGTTTCAAGTCTTATCTTGATTCATGCAATGTAGCCGAGATATCTCGGCATCTGTCTGTTCCCCTTTCCCTCACTCTCTCCCTGTAATCAGTTTGGGTATGGAAATGGTGTTTCACATGGGTTTTCTGACCATGTGTCTTCCGTGATGGGCATCGCCAAATGAATGGATATATATGTACGATGTGTTATAGTTTGAGCCTGATTTTTGCTTCTTCTGAAGCCCTATTGCCCTTCCCTGTGTTATCTGTAAACCAGTAGCATGGTGATCCGATTTGTCTGTTTCTTTTCTCTACTTCGTAGCACCATTAGTGCTCACCCCAGAGCCCGGAACAGACTATTCCTTGGCTGCTGGGATGAAGCTGTGCTATGCAATGATCGAAGCTTGAGAAACCCCGGGGTTCTAAGCGCGCGTGCTTCATCCGTTGATGTCACCGAAGTCCCCTCTGGGGCCAGAAACAGCCATCTCTTGGCTCCCAGGGTGACGAATGACCATATTAAGTTTGCCCCCAAGCTCTGCGTGATAATGGCGATGAACAGGGGCATTCAGACTTCGGCCTCCCAGATGCCTCTTGAATCCTAAAACTCCCTTGAATTTTAGGCCTAATCCAATTCAGAGTGGATGCCTTGAGCAGTTTAGAGTCCATAGAGTCCGTCAGTTCCTGCCAAAACCAACATGAAACCCAAAACAGAGTACCGTAAGTTCTGTTTCTTCTCCCGGTGCCCTCACAGCTCTCGGCCCCGCCAACAGTGAAACTGATGAACAGCCCTCGGCGCAAGCCTTCTTGCGCCGAGATCCCATCTCCCGGGCGCGCCGGGAGCCACTCATTCCACTTCTCACCATCACACTGGGGCTGACTTGTCTTCATTCCAGGAAGACCCCGTGCCGAGAGCCCCTTGGCCATCTTATTAGCGCACCGGGAAGCCCGTGCCGGGAACTCTCTGGCATCCTTGCCATTGACGTCGAGAAGCCTGCCTCTTGGCCAATCTGTAAACCTCAAGTCGTAAAACCCTTGCTACCATTGATAAACCCTATAAATATCCTTGTGAGCTGCTCAACACAATCCCACCTTCTGTCAAGGGATGCCTTGGGTCGTCACACGCACCTCGGGGACGACAACTAGTGGGAGCAACTCCCCTTTTTCTACGCGGTTTCTCGAACCCGATCGGCTCTTATAAACCCTCAGACCTAGGAAGCTCTGCCACTGCATAAGCTTCTACGGTCTCAAAAGGGATATCAAGATATTGCTCCAAGCATACACAGGCGCCAGGGGTTCCATACCCCTTTATTTCTTTGGCTTTCACCCCGACATTCAGTGGGTGATCGTCTATCATTCCCTGGCAAATGTTAAATCCAGAGGAGATGCTGTCAAAATTCTCCTAGGATGCCAGAGATGACATGAAACCCATCCCCGGGACCTTATCTATCAGTGGTGACAGAGGCTTCTTATACCCTATTGTTCCCCTCTCAATCTTTTTATGTTCCCGGCCTTCCTTGGGAATCTATACCAAAGCAGGTTGAAGTCCAGTGAATTGAGCCATTTTGACTCCTCAGGGTCCGTTTGTTTCAACCTGATCATCATGAAACCCAAAACAGAGTACCGTAGGCTCTGTTCTGGTCCCGGCGCCCTCACAGCTCTCGGCTCAGCCTACAGTAAACCGGGTGAATAGCTCCCGGCGCCACTTCTTCAGGCGCCGAGAACCCCCAGGAACAGCTCCTCCCCCTTTCATCCCCGTGCGCCGGGAGCCCCTACGCCTTGGCCTTCTTCCCTGTGCGTCGGGAGCCCTCTATGCATCCTCCGCGCCGGGAAGCCTTCTGCCCTTCGCGCCGGGAACCTGGCATTTTGGTCGCGCCGGGAGGCCCCCTCCCCTTTGGCTAAGCGCGCCGAGAACCCCCCTTCTAGCACTTCTTCCTCGCGCCGGGAAGCCTGCACCGAAGAGCTCCCCTTTGGCTTCTCTTGGTCGCGCCGAGAACCCAAGCCCTCTCGTCTTGGCGCCGGGAACCCCCGGCCTTCTTGTTTTTGGCGCCGGAAGCCCTGGCCCTCCCATTTTTGGGGTCGTGCCGAGAGCCCGTGCCCATTCAGAGTGTGCCGAGAGCCCGATCTACCACCCAATGAATTCCAATACCCAAAACGAACCCACAAAGGAATATCTGTGGATCACCCGACACGTCCCGGGGATAAAACTGAAGGGGAGTCATAACCCCTACGTTCCACCTAACTGCAATGGATTTACGAATAACCCTTTTGCTCGGGGATTCTACCACTGCATGAATTCCGCTAGCGTTCCAAAGGGAAAATCATACATTGCCCTATAGCCCATATGTATACGGGTTGGGAGGTTCAGCCTCTCTATCTCTCGGCTTTCATCCTGGCATCCCGTGGGTGATAGTCTATTTCCCCTTGGGCGTAACCCAGATTAAGAGGAAAGGATGTCGAAAT
Source organism: Amorphophallus konjac (assembly GCA_022559845.1). Lineage (NCBI taxonomy): Eukaryota > Viridiplantae > Streptophyta > Magnoliopsida > Alismatales > Araceae > Amorphophallus > Amorphophallus konjac. Next base: position 244,531,221 of record CM040120.1, read on the forward strand.
ACCGATCGAAGCTTTAAACCTATATCATGGTCACGGCTCAATCTGCCTGTGATCGAAATCCACCTTCTTCCCTTTCACTCGGTTTTCGGACCGCTGACTTAACGATATCATCTGTTTCTACGGTTGGTGTCATTATCTTACCCGCCTCCCTGGCCCTGGTAGGAAGTTTAAAATTAAGCATGTGAATATCTGTTTGCCTCTCGAGGCCTCCTACTTTTAGCGTTTAATCAAGGGTTGTCCTTCCTTGGAAGGACGTAATTAACGTCATAACGTTCATGGTATGACGGACTTCAGGTCCCGACACGATCACTCACAATCGACTGACCATGTCAGATCGAGCGCACAATAAAATTGTCACTTCGGTGACTGGCACGCCAAAAAATAAATAAAATGAATAAGCCGATAAGCTTTAAAAAAGCGCGTCCACAGGGGGTAAGCTTAGGCCAGATATGGAAGTTTTTAGGACTTGATTTCTTCACCGTACAGCCCTGTTAGAGATTTGGTCTGTTGCGCCGAGGCTTTGTGTCCGTCATCGAACCTTCGTCCACTCTAGGCATGCATTCGACCGGGCTCATGACGCCCCGCGGGGAACTATACTACCACTCTTGTCATGCCTAGTTTTTCTGTTCTTGCATTCCTGGAGCTTTGGAGTTCAGAATCGGTAGACTTTTGATGCTCTTGATTTTATCACAGAGATTACTCCTTTTCTTCTCCTTTCTTTTTCTTGTGGCGTCAGGTCATAACGTACTTGCCCTTATTTGAGACCTCCTCTCGTTAGGGTGTTTGGATTAGTTGTCGCCTCCTTATTCACTTCTTGCCCCTGGATTCAGCCGAAGAATGAAGCGGACAGGGACTTCGATTTTCCCCTAAAGCATGGCCGAGGAGAAACGGTGTCTTTTAGAATCGGAAAACCTGACCAGGGATGTCGTGTAGTGTGTGATTGCCTTACTCGGGACCCTTCTTAGAACAGGAAGGAGCATCTTACTGCCGGGGAAGCACGTGGCTTAGACTCTAAGGAAAGAAACGCTTAAGATACAGCCCATTCCACGGGTGAGAGAGCTCCTCACCTTCCGCATTTATTAAACGATAAGTATTCCCTGGATAAGCTTCTTTTACGACAAACGGCCCCTCCCAGTTTGGTTGTAATTTGGACCTTGGACCTACAGACCGAATAAATTTATGTTTCAAAACCATATCACCTTTTAGAAACTTACGTTCAATTACCTTCTTTTGAAAATAACGTGAAACCCTCTTTTGATAAACGGATACGTGATCGGCCGCGTTCATCCTCTTCTCATCTAAGAGTTCCAGCTGGACTAGTAACGCCTCTCGATGTTCATCGAGATTAAGTTCCTTATCAAGCTGCACTCTAAGGGAAGGGATCAGGATCTCATATGGGAGCACCGCCTCCATCCCGTTGGTAAGAGAATAGGGAGTTTGTCCCGTAGGGGTACGGACGGAGGTGCGATAAGCCCACAGAGCTTCCACTAATCTTTCTGGCCAATCAGAAAACTTATGAGCTTCACATGTTTTCTTGATGATTTTGAGAAGGGTTTTATTAGTGGCCTCAGCTTGACCGTTGCCTTGAGGATAATATGGAGATGAATGATGCAATGCAATATTGAACTTCTTACAGAGGTCCTTAAGCTCTTGGGAGATGAACTGGGGTCCGTTGTCGGTGATGATGCTGCTTGGCACTCCGAACCGCGAGATGATATTCTTCATGATAAAGCGGCACACCGTTGTAGCTTTGATTTCTGCGTACGTCTCGGCTTCGGCCCACTTGGTGAAGTACTCAGTGGCGGTAAGGATAAAGGACTTCTGCTTGATCTGAGAATTAGGATCACCGAGCGGGCCGACAACGTCGAAAGCCCACATAGAGAATGGCTAAGGAGAGGTCATAGGATGGAGAGATGAAGCTGGAGAATGAATTTTATCAGCATGGAGTTGGCATTTAAGACACCTCCGGACATAGAGGGAGCAATCTTCCTCTAGAGTGGGCCAGTAGTAGCCCTGCCTAAGGATCTTCTTCGCTAGAGCCTAGCCATTGACATGACCTCCACACTCACTAGAATGGGCGGCTTCAGCCACCTTCCAAGCTTCAACATCATCTAAGCATCTCATGAGCATTCCATTAGTAGCGCGCCTGTACAGTTCTCCTGCAACAATGGTGTACCTTGCGGCGGCTCTTCTGATTGACTTGCGTTGCTCAGCTGTTGCCCCTTCTGGGAACGACCCCTCTTTGCAAAACAACTCGATTTCATGATACCAATGTAATTCCTCTTCGTCCAGAATCTCCTCTAGCTCTGCTAGTGAAATTTCCTTGAGATCTTCCTTCTCAGCCTTCGCCTCTACGGATTTCCTAAGGTTGAGGTACCAAGGATCCTGAAAAGAGGGTGCGTCCAATCTCTAGACGACGATAGTCTCAGTATTCCGACTGAGAGGGAAGGACAAGGAGGAAGCAAGAGATGCCAGAGCATCTGCTAGAATGTTCTGAGAATGGGGAGTGTGGATATAGATCAGCTTACGAAATTGCCTAGCGAGAAGCGTGACCAAATCTTGATAAGGCTTGAGCTTGGGGTCACGAGTACGGTAAGTAGACAGAACTTGCCGTAGGATGAGCTGAGAGTCTCCTATGATGTTCAAATAACGCGCACCTAAGAGGTAGGCGTGCTTCAAGCCGGCCAGGAGAGCCTCATACTCAGCGATGTTGTTGGTAGCAGGAAACCGAAGTTGATAAGCAAAGGGAATGGTTACCCCCTCCGGGGTAAGCAGAACAGCACCGATCCCTCGGCCTTGAGAGTTGAGTGCACCGTCGAAGTGCAGAGACCAGAAGGGGTGATGAGAGATAACAGAAAGATGCTCATTAGGGAAATCGTTCTGAATAGAATTGGTGCGAGGAATAGGGAGATGTGCAAGATGCTCAGCAATGGCATATCCTTTGACTGCCTTCTGAACAACAAAGGTGATGTCGAACTGAGAGAGGAAGCTCTGCCAGCGAGCTAACCTACTAGAAAGGATGGGCTTTTCTAGGAGATAGCGGATCGGGTCCATTCTAGAGATCAACCTAACTAGGTGGGCAAGGAAGTAGTGTTTAAGCTTCTGAGCTACCCACACTAAGGCGGCACAAGTCTTCTCCATGGCGGTGTACTTGGATTCAGCTGGATTAAACAACCGAGAAAGGTAGTACGCAGTCCGCTCTTTCCCTTCATCATCTACTTGTGCCAAAACCGCCCCTAGGGAGTCCTCAATAACCGAGATGTATAGGATTAGGGGTTTCCCAAGGACAGGAGGTTGCAGAACCGGGGGATTGGATAGATATTCCTTGAGGTCCTCATAGGCCTTCTGACAATCTTGATTCCATTCAAACTTGACCCCCACTTTAAGCAATTCATAAAACGGATGGCACCTTTGAGAATGCTGGGATATGAATCTTCTGATAAATTGTAATCTACCAATCAATCCTCGAAGTTCCGTAATGTTCTTTGGTAGAGGCATGTCCATGACGGCCTGTGCTTTATTAGGATCAATCTGGATCTCCCGTTTGCTTACTATGAACCCTAGCAGCTTCCCTGAGGAGACTCCGAATACGCACTTTTTCAGATTCATCTTGAGCTTGTACTCCCTGGCTCTCTGCAGCACCTTAGCCAGGATAGAGGGGTGTTCTTCCTTAGTTCTTGACTTCACCAGGATGTCATCCACGTAAGCTTCCATATAGATATGCATCATGTCATGGAAGATGGCCATCATCGCCCTTTGATAGGTGGCACCGGCGTTCTTCAGACCGAATGGCATAACCACATAACAATACGTGCCCCAGGACGTGGTGAAGGAAGTTTTCTCTTGATCTTCCGGAGCGATACGGATCTGATTGTAGCCCGAGTATCCATCCATGAATGATAGAGCTTCATACCCGACTGTATTATCCACTAGGACGTCTATATGAGGTAGCGGGAAATCATCTTTGGGACATGCTTTGCTAAGATCCCTGAAGTCAATGCATATGTGCACTTTTCCATCTTTCTTAAGAACAGGGACTATGTTTGCCACCCACTGAGGATATAAAACAACTCTGATGAATCTGGCTTTGTATAGCTTGTCAACCTCTTCTTTGATCCTCAAGGCCATGTGGGGGTGAAATCTTCTCGACCGTTGTTTAACAGGTGTTGCCCCTGGTTTAAGCACGAGTCGATGTTCCACTAAAGAGGGGTCAAGACCTGGCATGTCCTCGTAAGACCAGGCGAAGGAATCGCTATACTTTCTTAGAACCTTAATCAATTCCTCTTCTACTTGTGAAGGGAGATTAGCAGCAATCATAGTGGGCCTTGGGTCTTCTTCGGTTCCCAAGTTGATTTCCTTTGTAGGTTCATCCACTGCCGTCGACGGCTGGTCGAATCTCTTCAATCCTTGTGCATATAAGTCGGCAGTGTCATCTACATCGCAGTCCTCATCAATTGGATCCTTCTCATCCAAAATCTCATAGACACCTAATCCGTCGTCGCTCCACACCCCTTCTATTTCCTCGTCATCTTCCATCACAATTGCCATGGCGACGAATTCTGGACACTTCAAAAGAGCATGGCACCGCTGAGCTAAATCTTGCAAGAACCTATCAGGAACAGATCGGGATGGATGAGCAAGCGAGCGCGGCTTAGAAGAGGAAGGGTTGGACGACCTAGAACAAGACCCTACTTCTCTAGACCTAACTGACTCTACTTCCCTAGACTCCACGGACCCTAATCCTAACCTAGGGGGCAGAAGGCCTAGTGGAAGGGAAGGCGCAGGGGACTCGTGCCCCTGGGAAGAGGATGAAGACAAGACAGCGTAATCTTCCACTGAAATCTCCGTTTCAAATTTGACGTTTTTTTTTGGAGATCAGCGGAGACTACACAGCAAGATGGAGGAGGTGGGAGCTACATAGGGAACAGCTCGGGGAAAATGCAGTCGAAGAAAGGATCGGAAGAAGAGAACCACATCTCGTGGAGTAGAGCGTTGGGAGGAGGAGGAGTAAAGAGAGTGGATAGATCAATGGGTGGGCACCTCCCGCAAGCACAAGGAACAAATAGAATCTCGGGTGGATCAATGAAAGATGGATTTATTATGATGGGAGGAAGGCGGGGTATGAAGTCCCCTTGCTGGAAAATAGCTTGAAAGCGTGAGGGAGACCAAGAAAAGACAATTAGAGAGCTCCCCTCCTTCTGTAAATCAACAACAGGCCGCTTCTTCGGCCTCCACTGCACAAGCCGAACCTCTTGCTTCTTTCGACATTCTTCCTCATGAAAGAGCCCCTGCAAGGCCTGACCATAGTCGAGCATATCATCATCTGACCCTCCCGGCAATGGGGGCGGGTTGGTAATCGGACAGACTGCATCTCTTTCTGGCTGAACTTGTTTTGAAGTTAATGTGCCGGGCTGGAGAGGCCCCTTGACAAAATGTTGACGATAATCCCAGGTGAGTGGCCCAGAATCACCCATCATAGATAATGCAGTCTCTCAGTAACCGAGACCTCTCCTGCCCATCTTTTTTCCCTTGGGTATGGGCTTGGTCACTCCTTGTAATTGCGCACCGAGGCCTCTCCCCGGTTGATAGCCTAGTTTCAGTATGATGTTCCAGCCCTTGGAATCTCGAATCTGCGGCTTCACTTTGATGTTGACTGGAGTAGCGGCGGGCTTGGGAGATGCATACGCCCAGGGGAAGTTCAAGTCCAGCACTGATATAACAGTCCGGCTGCTTGGCCAAAGTGTGGGAAGAACCTGCTCTGATATGGCCTTAACTGTCTGCACCGCGGACAAGCTTTTAACTTTGACGACCCTCCCTTGGAAGGGGAATTTGACGCACTGATGTGAGGTGGAGGGCACGGCACCGAGTGTATCAATCCACGGACGACCCAGGATAGCCTTGAACATAGGGTCGATATCGAGCACATAGAATTCCACGGCCATTGTAAGGGGCCCGAGCTCTGCCTGAATGGTGATCACCCCGTGACACGCTCGCCTCGAGTTGTCATACGCTGCTATAGTGGTGGGGGTAGGCCGTAGTAACTCTTCAGATATGTTGCACGCTCGGAGGGTGCTAAGTGGACAAACATTAATTGAAGCCCCTGTGTCAACCAGCGTTGCTTCAATGCTGACTTTGTTCAGTAGCTCAGTTTCTGAGAATGTAATTGCCGGCCCTTTGGAGATGGTTGCTAGTGCGGTCAGTAAGCTGTCGACTGCCATATCTTCACTGACCATTACCTTCTGTAAAAAGTCTCTTAGTGCATCCTGATGAAGGGTAGACCTTTTGATCAGCTCTAGCACAGATATTTTAGCGGGCACCCGATCTAGATGATGTAACAAGTCATATTGAGTACCTGGCAGCGGTTCAGTTTCTTCTTGCTCGGCCGTTGGCTGCGAGGACTGGGGGTTAGAAGTAGTGGGGTAATTCCGATGGAACATCTTCCCGCTCCTCAGAGCACAATTCACCGCGGCATCTGAAGATAGTATGATGGGCCCTGAGGGGTGGATGAATGGAACAGGTGGTGCGGGGGAGACGGTTTGGTGGAGCGTAAGGTTGGTGGTGGTAGTGGGTGATGAGCGGATGATGGGCGAAGGGTTGGTGGAAGGCAAGGTGGTGATGAGTGTTGACGCGGGTGGAGGGAAGGCTTGCGGAAGGGTAAGGATGGGTGAAGGGTTGGATGGTGGTGTGATGACGGTGACGGGGTTAAGTGGTGGAGGGCATGATGGAATGGTGGGTGGTAAGGATTTTGCTGAAGTGGGTGTAATTGGGAGGATGAATGGAGGGGATGTTGGGTGTGCAGGAAAGACGAAGGAGGGAGTGAGAGGATTGCGGTGGTTATGGTGGAGGGCCATGACTTGTGGTGCGGCACTGTCATCATCAAAAGACCACCCGGCATTGGGGGCCAGTGGTTGGACCACGTTTACTTGTGCTGGTGCTGGCGGCTGCTGCTGAGGAGCGGGTGGGTGGTTCGGCATCGGATTCTGATGGATGCCCAGGTCCTGTACTTGCTGTGGTTGCTGCTGTTGTGGCGGCTACTGCGGCTGCGGTGCTTGATGTTGCTGCACTTGCTGCCCCTGCAGCTGCCTTCTCTTCTCTTTAATCTCAACAATGGCCCTATGCATTTCGGCCCAATCGATTCTCTGCCCTTCATGAAGGTCATATACCAGATCCCGGAACTGGAAACATCCTTCTATGGTATGGCCCGGCTGCCTATGGAACATACAATATTTAGTCTGATCAACGGCTGGGTTCCAAGTAGGCCGTTCTGGAGGAAGTTGGATCGCATTCACTAACATGAGGGCGGAGAAGATATCTGTAAGTGTCTCTGGCAATGGAGGGTATTGAGCTCTCCTGGGAGCCGGGCGCTTGCTGTTAGGGTTGTTGTTATAGCCATTAGGTGGAGGGACATTGTGGTATTGCGGAGGTGGTGGTTGTTGTGGATTGGTGAAGGCATTTTGTGGAGTGACAAAGGTAGGCGGAGGGTTTTGTGGGGTTGCCTGGAAGTTTTGTGGAGTGGGGTTTTGGGAATTGCGGGGGTTTTGGGGGAAGCGGAATGGTGCGGCCTGGAATGGGAAGGCAACGGCTTACACTTGTTCATTTGTCTGGACCCCCTTGGTAACCGGCCCTTGTGGCTTATTGTGGTACTTGGGCTTTTGGTTTTCAAATAAAGAGTGGATGGGGGAATCCTTAAACTGGGTCTGGATGAAGCGCGCCCGACTGTAGAGCTGATGCATGTTGGCTATGTCATTCATTGCCAGGATGTTCCGGAAGGTTGAAGTAGCATTTGAAATCAACAACTTGACCTTCTCTTCCTCCGGATTGTGGCCAGGCACTCTAGCGGCCATCTGTCTCCACCTGTCTGCATAAGTGGCAAACTCCTCGTCTGGTTTCATCTTCTCGGCCACCAGATCTGTGAACGAGTATTCTGGGCCGACCCTGTCTTGAAACCGCTGGATGAACTTGTTCTTGACTATCTTGAAACTCTCAGCCTCTTCCAGTGGTAGAGAATAGAACCATTCCAGAGCAACACCATCTAAAGATCGGCGGAACAAATATGCCATAAGGCGATCATCATACTGGAATTGCGCCGATTCATATAGAAAATCCCTCACATGAATAAAGGGATTGTTGTTCCCGTCGTACTTGCGGTAGTTGGGGAGCTCTGATTGAGGAGGGAATCGGATATTCTGGAAGCTTGGAAAAGGAATATCGGCCAAAGATTGTGGGCCAACCCGCTTCTGGAGGAAATCGAGTTGCTGCTGCATGGCGGCCCACTTGTCGAGCAAGTCCTGCTCTCGGGAGGGAGCAGGGGCGGTGAAAGATGTTGATTGAATGTGAGGAGCAGATGGAACGGTTGTGGCAGAAGGTGGGTGCCCAGAGGAAGGAGTGGAGGGATAAACAGTAGGGATGGGGGACCCGTAAGAAGGATATTGGGCATAAGCTTGACCCGGATTAGGATAAGCTTGGGCCGCCCCTTGCTGAGAGTGTAAGAAGTCGGAAGGGCCCATGAGAACTTGTGGAGCTACCGGAGCAGATATGTGATGATCCATTTGAACAAAAGAAGGGATGGGCGACTTTCCCTTATCGAAAGATTATTGGGCCGGATTGGAAGACTGGCCCGTTTCCATGCCCGTGAAAGTGATGGTCCGTGGTTGGACCGGAGTAAGATCAGTTGGAATGGGCTGAACGGGGAGCCCAACAGTGGAAGGATTGAATTGATTTTGGATGATGGTAGAAGGAGATGCGTTGGACCCTTGCATAGTCTGATAAAGAACTTGGAGTTGGACCGGATCCAATTGGGCCATCATCTGAAGGACGGAGCCCGCAGAAGGAGTAGAGAAAGAAGGAGTAGCTTGACCACCTTCCATAGAAGTGGAGGACGGAAGAGGGGTAGTCCCCTCCCCGGAGGAAAAGGTAACAACCCTAGGAGGGTTCTCAAGGAGCCCTTGAGGAAGGGAGTCCTCTTGGGAGCGGGGAGGATTAAAGGATGCCATGGTGGACTCGAAAAGAGGATTGGAATAGAATGTGAAGAAGGAATTGACTCGAGGAGATGATTCGAGCAGACGAAAACAACTCCACATGCAACGGACAACCTTGACAAATGCAAAAACCAACACAACCAATCACACAATGAGTAATCAAACTTAGATGATTCTGATAAGATGCAAGTGATAAAAGATGAAGGCACTCAAAGGCAACCAAGTTGTTTAAGATGATGCAACCCAATTCTTGTGATTCCTCCTTCGGAACTTTAGTGAATTGATTAATATGTGCTCTCAACAATAGGTTCCTAGTAGGAGATGGGTATGAGACTTGATTTGACTCTAAGTGTAATCACTCCTTCACTTATGCAACCCTAGACACGGGGTGGGAAAGGTACAACCAGCCCGACGTCCGTGTGGGAATCCACGGCTCGCGGGGGCTTATGGAGGTCCCTGGTGTGATTTCCTAGTCGACCCCAAGGAATATGGAGACGAGAGGTCCTCACAACAAGGTAGGAAAATGCAATCCAAGATATGACAAGATGAATGACCCTATGTGCACCGGAGTGCATGCAAAGTCTAGCCTAAAATCTAGCAATCAATGATGCACACAATGATATGAATATATGAACAAAGCAAGGAGAAAGTTAGGTATCACCCAAGCAGTAAATCACAGCAGAAACTGCGAAAGTAAATGCACCTCGGATGCGTACCTGCCTGGAGTATGACGGTCAAGGATCCCTGCGTCAGAATAAAATAACGGTCGAAGGCCAGACCGCCAGAAATAATATAACGTAGGGAGATGGGTCCGTCAAATGAGCCAGAGCCAAAATCGGACAGAAATAACAGGAAAACCCGTGGAAGCTCACACAGCAGAACAAAAGTGGCGGTCTAATGCCCCTACGTCAGAGGTCTGTAGCGCAGGGACACAGGGCCGTCAGAATACTCAGAAAACCAGATTCAGCAAGAATAAGAGAGAAATCCAAGGGAAACCAAATAGGCAGATGATGGCAGGTTCAAACAGGAATCAAAAGCACGATTGGCACAAGTTATCCCACCGTGATCGCCAAAAAATTATCTGTTGATTTTATTTTGCCTATCTATCTTTTTATTAGGGTTTTTGAATGATGAAATGACAAGCAAGTAATCAAAGATCCGCTCTTAACCTATGAACATGTGATCATGAACCTAGGCAATCAAAGCTAGCTCTAGCATGGGCATGCTATCTCAATCAAACTAGGCTAAGGAAAAGGAAAAACACACGCCGGGGCGTGGAGCAAGGAGTAAATAAAACACACCGCAAGGGGTGCAGCAAGCAAGAAAATAAAAGAGATATGTGATGAATGAGAAAGCTAATGCCCAAGACTAAGGAAAGATGTGATCGCTACCAAAGTAAAAACAAGCAAAAGACCTGTAAATACCTTGGAAATAGGTGGATGAAGCACCCGCCCACGGGAGAGAAAACCAAAGAGAACCTGCAGGTCAGCTAGAAATAACGGCCAGGACCCTGTGCGTTACTTGGAAAGTAACGGCCACCCGATAGACCGCCAGGAGAAGATGACGCGCCTACACCAGGCCGTCAGATGACCGGCAGTAGCGAAGTGTAGATTCTTTTAACTCCAACTCTTCCAGCCGGCTAGAAGACTTGGGCCTCGTACTGGTGAACCTGTAAACCTGCCAAAGATGTAGAAGACAAGAACAAAACAACCCAAATTAGCCATTTCAATAATATAGCATCAATTCTCAAAGAACTTAAGGACATCAAAAGGAAAGGGGATTACCAAGGAGTTTTTGGTTTTTTAACCCCTCTGGGCATTTTTTAAAAGATGGGGAAGATGTTTGGATGCTTAGAGAACAGTGAAAAAAATGTGGAGAAAGAGGAGGAACAATGCTTTGATTGGGGAAAAACCAGGGAAGAACTTAAGCATGTGATGATGAACTTGAAAGACTAAAACCAAAGTACTCCCTTGATTATGAGATGGATGAACGTGGGAAGCAGTTCCTCTTGGATGAAGATGGCTCCTGAGTTCGGCAGCACTTCGTCGTGAATTTCAAAAATCCTCCTCCCTTTGGGCCATGAAGTCAAGGGTTCTATTTATAGACCCTCAAACTCTCAGGTCGAGCAGAGGATAATTCAACAAGATAAAGGGATAACTCTTAGCAAATCCTCGAAGATAATATCACCAAGAATCCATAGAATCAAACAGAAGGTCCTGAGGATCAGATTTGAAAGAGATATTGTCAATCCAAACCCTTATCTCGACCACGGAGTAGCAGAGAAAAGGCATGAACTGTTAGGACTCTCTGAAGGAAGTAACGGCTGCACGACAGACCGCCACTTGGAAATAACGCACCAAGGAACGTCCGTCACTATCAACCTTATCCCTAAAAGATAAGATCAACGAGAAGAAGACCCAACAAGTTGGACTCTTCAAGGAAGCAACGGCCAAGGCATAGGGCGTCAGAATGAAACAACGGCTGCACAACAGACCGTTATTATCAACGTGTAATCAAAAAGGATAAGCTTTAAAACGAGGCCTTAAGCCTTAGGACTCTTCAAAGAGTAACGATCCAGGACCCATCCGTCAGAATGAAACAACGCGCCTAGGACCGACCGTTATTATCAAATGGAGATCAACAAGAAATAGAGGCATTGCTAAGATTCATCCAATGAAATAGCCACAAGGAACCATATCCGATCAAGGAGTTAAGACCCAAGAAATAGGCTTCAACTAATCAAGAGACTCAATGAAGAGCGAACGACTTGGAGCATCATATAGAATGAATAAGGAGATGACCCGACTTATTGGGTATAAAACGGGTGTCAACAACGACCACAACTGAAAAGCAGGGGTGAGCCTCGTGTCACTAGCTCAGTAGGGGTCACGCGGATCCTCACTGAAAAATAACGAAGTAACACGGAACAACAACTAAAACAACAGTAGTAGTAAAGCAGGAAAAGCTAAACTACAACTAGAAAGCGGTAAAAGAAAATAGTAACAACAGGAGTAGAACAGCTGAAAGAAAAGGGAGAGAGAAGGGGAAGAGAAGGAGGCCGTACCTGATAAAACATGACTACCGAAGGAAGTACGGCTCTCTATGCTACTCCAAACAGCGATTGAAGGGTGGACCCTGATCTAACAAAGTCAAGAGTTACTGATCCGTCACCCAACCATTAGCCCAAAGGCTAAAGCCCACGAAACCAGGCAAAAAGTCCTAGAAAAGACCTGGATAGACAACTGACACTAACGCATACACGACTAGATTGCCGTGCATGCTATGCTGAGCCGACCTCGAATAAAGTAAAGAACAGACTACCCCGGAAGAGGTCACGACATGAAGAACGAGAAACCTGAGAGTCACGTGTCACGTGACGGAAGCACCTCCTCACTAGAAGAATGGCCAGATGCGTCCACTGATGTCTTACACTGCGCCTCAAGTATCTCCCTATAGACACCGAGAACGACGGAGACTGAGATACTCACAGAACTACAACATGAACTATAGTAATGAGTGACTAGTCAGGGTCATGCCCGTCGGCGTTCGTCCAACCCGCCCCTGACCACGGGTGCACATACAAGCTCAATGCCTCGAGCCAGGCCTCTAGCTAGTTTTCTCCCCCAGCAGGACGCTACTGCAAGGCAAGGGAGCCCACGGAAACTAGCCTACAAACCGTCTGTCCGGAACTACCCCACCACCTACTCCCAGGTGGGCCGACACTCGAGGTCGTGAGGCTACGACTAGTGGAGTCTCACTAGACACAGAGACTCTGAAACACAAGTGGTGGAGTACAGAAAGGCTAAGCAAGCACTGTCGCATGTACAACGAAGCACCAAGGCAGCACACCAACTGCCAACCGACTCGGGATAGGGCAACAAGACCTGCTGACACAACGATCCTTGAGTCTCACGACTCGTAGTCAAGATCATCGCACAATGGCAGTAACAAGCCGCCAATCAGTCTAATCCTAAGTCACATGAAACGACAGTGGATCATCAGATCCACACAACCGTATAAAATGACTCACGGAGGCCTGAGGGAGCATCAAGGCCCTCAACGCACCTGGACACATAAATCGAGTTAGGATAGTACCTCAAGGCGTCCAGAACCACTATCTCGAGCTATCCAGAATAGTCGAGACACACACAAGGTTACTTGTCAACCACTAGGTCTCACCGGGTTGACCAGAACCTAACAACGACTCTGAAGCAGTACAGAAATCTAACCAATAGCAGGGTACTCTTGGCTACCTTATAACATGGTTATAGCCCTCATAGGACATCAAACGACGTCCACGGGACAATGGGCAAACCACGAGGTCAAGCCAAGGTACTTGGAAACTAACACATCGGGAAACGACACGTAGGAATTAAATGGAAGGACATACGCTGGCGGTCATAGAATGGGCCGCTAGGGGACTGTAGCCCTCAAGGACTAGGCCGCTATACTCAGTCAACCCTGAACCGACCTATTCAGTCAAACCACCGTAGCGGTCTAATATAGACACGCTACACGGACTAAGGCGGTCTAAGAATGAACCGCCACACTAACCGCCTTAACCTATTGACCTAAGACAAACGGACTGTAGCGGCCTAAGATGGGCGCGTTATAAGGAAGAAGCGCATGAAGGTTGGGCCGCCAAGGCCAACCGACTTAGAATCTTGACCCGGTCAAACACACACCATAACGGTCTAAGGAAGGAGCGCTACAGCTCGTTGGCGGTCAAAGCTTGGGCTGTCAGCCCAAACCGACTTAACCTGTTGACTAATATCAACGACCCATAGGAGTCTAAGAAAGGGCCGCTAGAGTAAATAGCGATTCATCGTACAACCACTAAGACTTGAACCGACATACACTAATATCGAGAAACGACTGAGCTTGGCGCACCACCATAGGGTCGCCAGAGGCAAGAGGCGGTCAACGTTTAAGCCGCCAACCTAAATCGACCTAAACTAATTGACACACCATTGAGTGTGGCGGTCGATCATTGGGCCGCCAGAGACAAGAAACGGTCTCTGAAACGACCGCTAGCACGATACGGCGGGAAAACCATATGAATGGCCGATCTCGGCCGTTCCACACCCCATTCGCGTCTAAACGCAGGGGAAACAGTCCTAATCGATGAAAATAACCTTCCACATGCTGGAAGGGGCACATGCAATAGCTAAATCGCAAGAAACGGGCGATTCCATCGAATCGACCCTAATTGGGTCACCGGGGTTCCCGGACTTGTACCGGCCCCAAATGACGACCAATTGACACGAAATCAGCAGATCTGGAACGCTAACATGCTGGGGGTCACAATGAAACTAACTAGATAGAAAACCGTCACTATTTTCCAGCGAACCCGACGCACACCCCCCGAGTATGCTTTTCCTGAAACTGAACGAAACCCCCTCAAACTCGCACCGATCGACACAAAATTGCAAGGAAACGCATAAGAGACGCAGGGCTTCCATCTCCCTACCTCCACCAAAGATTTCGTCCATCGAAGCGAATAAACCGTGCCAAAATAGCCACGACGGTCAAACCACGCCAGCTTTGAATCCATCGATCGGGATCGCGCCAACCACGCTCCATTCCTTGCACCACCATGCGCCACAGCAGCTCCACACCGTCGCCACCTCACCCGCGGGCCTCCTCCCTCTACAGCTGGAGCATAGAGGGCGAGAAGGGAGAGAACTGGAGAGAGAGGGACGCACGCGTGAATGAGGAGAGAGGAAGGAGAGAAAAGATTAAAAAGGAAAGGAAATTAAGAATTTTCCTAATTTCCGTAAATTTTGATTTTTGTGCCGAAAATGGACTAATTCAAAAAAATACGCAAAAATTTTTGAAACGATCCTCTCAACGAGTACATCGCAACTGTAGCGTCCTCGAGTCGATGAATTGAGAAATAAACTCACCACTCGGTTCTGTAACTTGTACGAGAGAAAAACCCACATGGATCGTAAAACTCAACTCAGGACCCACAAATGTGATCCTAAAGCACTCCAATAAGGATTCGAAAGATTCGATAAGAATCCAGGGCATTACACGGGGGATGCACAGGGCTTCCGATTTAAATCGGTTGATATAAGCCCGCAACTTTTCACCCTATTCATGCTTGAGTGCTAGTAATCCCGCCACCGACCGGGGTGGACTGCTGTCGGTGAAGCTTTCTTTCAACACTCGCCCGAATTGCTTGAAGTTGTGAATGCTACCGGGGGCGAGGGCTCTGAACCATGCTTGAGCGCCCTGAACCAGAGTGGTCACGAACCCTCGGCACTTGATTACGTCAGATGCCCCATGCAGGGTCATTAGGGCGTCGAAGCTATCTTAGTGGTCAGCCGGGTCTCCCTAGCCGTCGTACGACTTGAAGGTCGGGAGTGAGATCCTGGGGGAAATCTCTGCCTTCAAGATGTAATCGGAGAACGGGGATCGCTCCTCGTGCTCCATAGGAGAGGCCTTCTGCAAGGCGCGGAGGGCGCGCTCCTGCTCTGCGAAACGCCTCTCAAAGTCTCGCAGTCGGAGGGACAGCTCCGGTTGTCATTGGCCCGAGGGGCTGGGGGGACGCATTTGCATGCTATCTTGGTGCTCCTCAGGGGTTTCGGTCTCTGGAAACTATCGGCGTGCTCTAGACTTCTTCTTCCTCGGGGTTGAGGAGGCTTCCTACTCCGGGGGAGGGGCATGCGATGGTCCTCCTGACAGGTTGCGGATGAGCCGCCACCCCCGGAGGGTAAAATGGCCTCCAGTAGTTTGTTGGGAGGCATCTCCGCGTGGCGGGATCTTCTGGGGGAGCTGCGACTTCTCCTCCCTGGCCGCCTGGGCCCTCATGAGATCCACGAGGACATCCAGTTTTACGTTGAGGATTTAGAGGGCGTCAGTACTCCCACTAGGAAGCTGTTCCCCCGGCACCGACGGAGGTACTTCATTGGCGTGGTTACTCGGCGGGGAGCTCTCCGTGGGGAGAGAAGGTGTGCCTTCTTCTGCCGCCGGGGCCTTTCCCTGGTCGCCGGCAATCCTCCTGTAGAATTCCTTTGCACCATGATGGCACTTTGTGCATTTCCGACAGACGACTCCAGATGAAGAGGGGCGATCTCGCGTTACTCCTGAGCCGGGAAGTAGATGTCCACATACACTTGAAGTATAAATAGCAAGAAGGGAAACACGTCAGAGGTGCCCAGGGTTGGAACCCCGGGGAAGACCCTCCGATGTTTAAGTCAGTAAGTGTAGTAGAGCACTGGTGTAAAGGGAGGAATCAGGAGGAAAATGGGGACACGAGATCCCTCTCCACCAAGAGGTGAAGTGGTTCATGCTCAGGGTTTTTGGGGTCTCTTACCGTTCTTCGGAAGGGTTCTTCTAGTATAAATAGTGGCTCGTTGAGTGAATGATCCCTGTAAGCGAAGGAGATTCAGGGGGGGTTATGTCCTCCTCATGGCCTCTTTATAGCCCGCGGACTCTTGGTTTCACCTATCCCCTTGAGCTCCTGGCTTTTAAGGGACTCGTAACGGCCATATTAATAAGCTTCCATCAGTTGGCCCGAGCTAGAGGCACTGACTAGGGAGGGGCCTCCCGAGCAATGAGCGCATGATTAGGGCAGAGAATGTGGGGCTCCGAAGGAACTCTCCCGATCAAACTGATGCTCGGACATCCCAACCCGAAGGCCGCCTAGGAAGTGCTTGTTCTGAGTGAGTTATTAGGCTTATATTGAGTGGGCCCAGGGGCTACCACTTCAAGGAGTTGGGCCTCGTTCGGTCCAGTTGGACCTCTTTTGGCCTCTCCGTCAAGGCGGTTAGATTTCCCCTCTCCAAATTATATGATAATTAAGAGAAAAATCTAAGGTCTTTAATCATGAAATATCATAATTTTATTTTATCTAGTTTAAAAGATAAAAATTCCTAAAGTTCACACGGATACATAAGGCACAAAGACAAATAGGTGTATAGTAAGGTTAGGTGGAACTTCTAAAATGGTGAGAGTGCATCCTACGTCAAAAGCCATGTCTACTATTCATTTAACACATTAATGTTCATTTAGAGTGAATAGTGTCACTTTTTAATTAAGAGAAATTCAGTAAAATAAATTATATGATAATTAAGAGAAAAATCCAAGGTCTTTAATTATGAAATATCATAATTTTATTTTATCTGGTTTAAAGGATAAAAATCTTTAAAGGTGGAGATGTTCATACAGTGTGACAACATCATTACTATTCATTGAACAGAGTCACTTTTAATATATGAAGTTTTTCATGGATCTAAAAATATGGAAATTAAGTTAAAATTATGGGGATTCAAAAAATGTGCACTTTACGATTTTTAGATATATGGTTTCATGGATAAATTTTTTTAACATGTTGTGCTTATTAACTAACATAGGAAAAATCATGCAAAACTCACTATGAAACCCAAAGACGTGAACATGAACTAGCTTGCCAGTTAATGGCTTTAGTCCTACGTAAAACTAATAGGAACATGCAGATGATCTTGCAAGATTTTATTACTAACGAGTTTTTCTTGGGAGAAAATAGCTACCTGATTAAAATGGAAGAAGAAGAAGAACGTAATGACCACCTAGAGCCCCCTTTCTCCTTAGAATCCTTCCCAATGTGTAAGGCAAAGTGGGTGCTTAGAGGGCCTATTTATAGAAAAATTTGGCTAAAATAGTAAGATTCCTCTCCTCCACAAATTAAACTCATCTACCACCTAATTCTATATTCATGGCACATTGTTAAACTATTCCACTAACCCCCTTTCAATAGGGTACAACCAACATTTCGATGCTTTACTTTTTGGGCCATCATTCTAGAATTGTATTAATTTATTCAAAAGAATGGGTGTTTAGAAATGGGCTACCTATTTACTCTGTTTGGCCCATTACTCCCAATCTATCCAAATAAATGTCCAATTGTCAATCATCACTATTCTATCCCATTGACTTCAATTTCTGCCCATTAAGGTTTGTTCCATAGCCCAAATTGTAAATTCTAGGGAATTTGATTTAGTTCTCTTGAAATTTAAGCTATTTCTATTTTACTGATATCAAATATTTATCTTTTATAATTGTTATATGACTAATATTATATATGTATATATATATATATATATTCGGGTTGCTACACCCTCCCCTAGTTAAAAGAATTTGGTCCCCAAATTCACATGATCCCTTTCCATAATAGTGAGATACAATGTCAGCAATCTAAAATATACATTCTACTCCTATCATCATGATCACCATGTCCAAGCATGGAATTGTAATTAAGGCAGGGTTTATGGTTACCTTCCAACGCTTGCAGCCTGCCGTGCCGCCTTGGTTCACCTTGTTGCTCATCTCATGGCACTTGCTCCTTCATTAAAGGACAACGGGCAATCCAATGATCTCCACTTCCATAACGTATACACTTTCCAAGCTTTCTCCAACAATTCCCAAACTGGTGACTACCTTTATCATAATGTTCACATCTTTCCTTCACTGGAACAATCTGTTGATCCCCATTCTTGGGCTTCTTGTCCTTGTTGGAACCATTCCCTCCATTCGACCTCTTTTTCCCATTTATAGGTTCACCAATCTTCGAACCATTTGCCAAATCCTTCCTAGCAAGCCTTCCTTTGATGCGTTCGGCCATCTCCATAGCATCTTCTAACAGTTGTGCTTTCTTAACCATCTCAATATATGTTTGGATCTCCATTAGTGCTAATTGAGGAATAAATTCTATCTTCAACCCGTTCATAAATCGCTTAGCTATCATCCTTTCCGTACAAACCAAATGGGGTGCATAGCGAGCTAACCTACAAAATTGCCCCTCATACTCTGCGACCGATAGATTTCATTGTTTCAATGCCACAAACTACATAGCCTTATTCTCTCGGATTCTCTCCGATAAATACTTCTCGTTGAAATGATCTAAGAACTCACCCATGTTACTTGGTTGTCGGGCAAGATTGCTTCTACCAACTCCCACCATGCCCCGGCATCTCGTTCTAGTTGATATGTCCCCAATAAAACCTTCTCTTGATCGGTACATTGTATGACCCGAAAGGTCCTTTCTATCACTCGGACCCAATTCTCGGCCTCATCCGAGTCAGTAGACCCACTAAATTTAGGGGGATTCATCCCTTGAAAACCCCGATACAAGTCTCCCATTCCATGATGTGCTCTACATTGTGCTACTTGTTGTAATGCCTGAGTCAAACCCTAGACAATACGCTGCATCTCTCTCCATTGAGCACGCTCGGCAGCCATCTTAGCCTACAAATCAATTTCTAAACAATAATTGTTCATGCCTTTCGATCACTTTTTTCTTAACAAAAACATAATTTTTTTGTTGGTTACCCCATGGCTCTACCCAATCTTACTGGGTTCCTATTGGGTAACAGATAAGGACAATTCAACCTATAACTTGCACTTAATGACATAGGGATTTAGAAAAGCCTAGACTCTGATACCACTTCTGTCACCTCCCGAACCGATAGCAGCGGAACGCATTGCTCGGAACGTGGCAGCGATGTAGCCGTGTCAATCCGAGCAATCATAAAGGCACAATATAACTAAAACACACTTCCATTGAAATTCCAAATATAAGTTTATTACGAGTTGACTTAATAAAAGAAAAATACAAGGAGACTCTCAAACTAGCTAGACTCGACTCGATGTAGGACTTAGAAGGTTCAACTAAATTTGCCAGAGCTCTCATCACTCTTGTCTTTGCCTATCTTGGTTGCATTCGTCTTTATTATTACTTGAAAAACATGAGAAAACACTAGGTGAGCGAACGCTCAGTAGGAATTATATCTCTAATCCAGACTTGCTTTAAGTGATTAACGATTTATGCAATATGCCATGATCATGTATGATAGAATGCAGGATAATATCGAGAGTGGACTAACAAGAATTATAGCTAGGCATAAAAATAAAGCATGAAGAGAAAGTTACAAGAGCATATCTCATAGGGACAAGCATATAGAAGATGTATTGCGAATAAGGTATCATGAAAATGTATAACCATTCAAGAATTGTCAATAACGAAGTGTTTCCCTTTCCGGCCCAAGTTGAATATGTTGTACCCCTGTGGTTTTGATGATGTCACACACTATGTATGTGTTTATGCTATATTTATATATGGTTTTTGATGATGTCATTATATCAATATGGTTTAATGATGCCAAACACTGTTGATGTTGCATTGGTGCATTGCTTTCAATGATAATCAACTTAATGCAATTGCTTGTTCCCATTGCTTATGTTATATTTGCATCATATGTAAAAGACTGTGTCCGAATGCTGAAAAGAACAGGTTGAAAGTCAATTAAAATCAAAAGTCAACGCACAGTCAACATGAAAAGTCAAGATGGTCAATGAAGTCAATGCACAATCAATGAGAATTATCAATAGTCTTGTTTGGCCAGTCAAAGTCCCAGACAGTGCAAGCTGACACTAACGTCGATGCATATAGAGAGCTAAGGTCGATGCTACCTTAGTCAAAGAAGTAACTAAGGTCGATGCTATCTCAGTCAGAGAAGAACTAAGGTCGATGCCTCTTTGTTCTCACACGCAACAAGGTCGATGCACATCCAAGACTAGCACAAGTCAAAGTCGATGCACATCGAGCCAATACTGAACAAAGTCAATTCACATCATGTCAGTGCAAGTGAAGGTATGTACACAATGTAAACCAAGGTCAATGCATATCTTGTAAGCATCGATTCAAGGTTGATGCACATCTTGGCAACGCAGACCAAAGTCGAAGCACATCTACTATGAAGCTCGATGCACATTTCCTTCCAAGGTATGTGCACATATATCCTGTGCATGAAGGTCGATGCACATCAGCTGCTTCTGAAGGAAGGTCTATGCTAATGAATAATGCATGGTTATAAGGTCGGTGTACATTTCAGTTATGGTTATAAGGTTGGTGCACATTTCAGTTATGGCAGATAAGGTCGGTGCACATTTCATTTATGGAAAATAAAGTCGGTGCACGTTTTGTTTAATGACATACAAGGTTTGTGCAGCTTTGTTAACAAGGTCTGAGCATACATAACAAGGTCTGTGCAACTTCGCTAACAAGGTCTGCGCAACTTCACAAACAAGGTCGGTGCAACATACAAGGTCTGTGCTACTTTGTAAACAAGGTCTGTGCAACATTGCGAACAAGGTTGATGCAACATTGCAGGGTCGATGCATATCTGGGTGATACTGTACAAAGGTCGATGCATATGAAGAAGTCCCTGGCAAGCAAGGGCAGTGCAACTGAAGAACTTGTGTCACCAAAGTTAGTGCACATGAAGAACTTCATGTTACCAAGGTCGAAGCATATAAAGAACCACTTGCACTTGAGGTCGATGTAGATGAAGAGCCTTATGCATATAAGGACTATGCAACTGAAGAAGCTTATGCATACAAGGTCTGTGCAACTGAAAAAGTTTATAAGGTCTGTGCAACTAAATAAGTTCATGTCATATAAGGAACTTTATCAAACACGTGAAGGGTAGAATGCAACTAAGGCAGGCATGTGAGCTCGTGAGGATTAAGTGAACCAATAAATGGCACGTGAATCGAAGTGAGTAATGATAGGCACGTGATCCAAAGGCAGTTTGGCTAATGAACAATTCCACCCTCTAAGGCAGGCATTTCAGCGAACACCTGGACAGCACCAACTCAAAACACGTGACCTCGAACTGATACTAGGCACGTGATCCCAGATTGGCGCGAAATGGCACATGGACCCAAGTGAGCACATGTTTGGGCACGTGAGCTAAGGCTCAATCATTAGAGGAATATTCTTTCTCCTGCCACGTGTCCCAATGATAAATCTATGGAATCAAAACACTTATCCAAAAGGGTTTTACGGAGCCCCTGTTCTATAAAAAGGGGGTCTTCCTCTTTCGAAGAAAAAGTGGCGCAAGAAAAGAAGAGAAAGGCATGTGCAGAGAAAGAGTGGAAAAATAGAAGTAGCAACCGCCAGAGAAGAGAGCCAGAAGAAGAAGAAGAAGGGAGAGCTGAGAGTGATGAGCAGAGAAAGAGAAAAGAGAGTGAGCAAGATAAGAAGAGAGAGATCGAGATTGAAGCAGCCAGTTCTATATTGAAGATCTAATCATGTATTGACTAGTGGATCAAATCCAGAGTCATTGGAGCTATATTTATTTTTACTTTCCTCTTTTTTTTTCTCATTTGTTCATTTTTCATTTCCTTAGTGCTTTCTGATTCCCTATTTTGGGTTCGGGGTTCCTTCTACGGTAGCAGGAGAAGGGAGAGTGATCTCTGGTTTCCCTCTGTGGATTCAGAGGAAGAGAGGATCTAATCTTCTGGGTTTTTGTGAGCAGTAGGTTGCTGTTCACGTCCCTTCTACATTTTATGAAGAAGGGAGACGATGTCTCTAGTTGCTAGTGACGAGGTGTCCCTAGTGGTTCCCCTCCGGTTTAGAGGAAGGAAGGATCGGTCCTCCGATTCTAGCTCTGTGTGTAGCAGAGCTAGGTGTCTGGGTTTGTGGGTTGCAAAACTAGGTTGAGGGATTTGTCTCCCGCAGGGCAAGCTTCTAGGCAGCATTTTGTTACAGACTGAGTCTGCGTCTACTTTGGTGGAGAAGCCTTACTCCGGTTTGGAGTGAGGGGTGGATGTAGGCAGACTAGTGTCTGGCCAAACTACCTAAAAAATCCAGTGTGCAGTGATTTTCTTCGTGCAATTGTTCCTTATCTTCTTCCCCCTTCACAGACTGATGTGTGATCAGGTTCTGCATTCCACACTTATCGTTTGCTAAGTGTTCGAGCTGTGTCTTGTGTGGGCTGATACATCTTAGTGTGAACTGGTAGTTAAATTACTACGTACTTTCAGCAAACTGTTTGAAGTTCATCATTGTGATATCGATTGAATTCAATTCAACTGTGAAGTGTTTGCTCATATGCTCAGTAGTATCAAGTTGTATGTTCGCTTAAGTGTTTCAATTCACGGATGTGAGATCAGTTCCATACTGGTTTGGCATCTTAGTGTCCAGTGATGACTCTGCTTGAAGGATCCAGTTGGTAAATGAGTTTCTAGAGCTTAGTTTTCTTCATTTGCTTCTTAGAGTGGAGTTTGTTTTTTATTTGAGTAAAATTTTCAAAAAGATCCATTCACCCCCCCTCTGGATCGATTTTCGTGTACCACCTGTTCTATCAGAATATCATATCATATCAAGTGAAGAACATACCATATCATATTGGAATTGTCTAAATCAAATCTTGCTTATCATTGGTGCAATGCCACACCCGATCATTCATAGTACCGGTATATGTCTGGGCTTTGCCTCGCCCCTGGGATCAGATCTGGGCCCCTATCAAATAACGTTCTAGCATTGAATGTCAAATTGGACCCATAGTCCCGTATAAATTTCCATACAATATCCATATCATGTATAATGACCAAAGGAATTCGAAGGACTAAGCTATTGTAAGAACATTAAGGTAGTGAGAAAAAGAGTTATCGATCAAGGCACGATGAACTCTTCCAGAAATTCATGTAAGGTATCTTTAGATCGAGTTTTTCCTTAGTCGGTGTTTAGCGAGAATACCAAGAATTCACGGCCAGGTAAGAGGTGGGATAGCGGGAGGCTCCCCTTGATTTTGCAAGGACCTAATTAAATAATCACTTATCCACTTAAAGCATTTGCCCGTGGATCTCTTTCCTTAGACCCCGGTCTTTCTTGATAATCTTGCAAGCTACATGACCTTGTCTGAAACCTGAAATGCTTAATTTATTTTAAGAAGAATCCAGGGTATGAAAGAGTTCAAGGTATAGGCCAAAGCTTAGGGAATAATCCAATGAAAGCACGAATACGAGAAACTGGAAGAATTGGCGTCCACTCAGGTCGCCGCTAATTCTAGAATTCACGTCCAATAGGAAGGGCGTCAATTCTAGGATTAAATTAATTTAGATAAAAATCAATATTTTAAATTAACGTCCGTTCAAAAAGGCACTATTTCTTTAATTCGCGTCAATGTAAAAGGATGTCAATTTTATTTTATTTTTGTTAAAAAAAATATATTTAAATTGGCGTCCGTGAGCAAGGGCGCTAAATGTTAAATTCACATCCGTTTAAGGAGACGCTAATTTTATATTTTTCTAATTATTTCGTATATTAATTAATCACATGAATAGACGTCATGGGTATGGACGCGCATTTAATATTTATATTTATATATATATATATTTGAGAGATTAATGGTAGAGCAGAGGATTTTTAAAGAATAAAGAGAATAAGGGAAAAGAATATATAAGTCATAAAGACAAATAGGTGTATAGTAAGATTTGGTGGAATTTCTAAAAAGATGAGAGTGCATCCTACGTCAAAAGCCACGGTTACTATTCATTTATCACACATACTGTTCATTTAGAGTGAATAGTGTAACTTTTTAATTAAGTGGAATTTAGTAAAATAAATTATATGATAATTAAGAGAAAAATCTAAGGTCTTTAGTCATGAAATATCACAATTTTATTTTATCTAGTTTATAAGATAAAAATTCCCAAAGTTCCCACAGATACAAATAAGTGTATAGTAAGATTAGGCGGAACTTCTAAAATGGTGAGAGTACATCCTCAAAAGCCATATCTACTATTCATTTAACACATTACTATTCATTTAGAGTGAATAGTGTCACTTTTTATTTAAGAGGAATTTAGTAAAACAAATTATATGATAATTAAGAGAAAAATCCAAGGTCTTTAATTATGAAATATCATAATTTTATTTCATCTAATTTAAAAGATAAAAATCTTTAAAGGTGGATATGTTCATACGGTGTAACAATATCATTACTATTCATTGAACATAGTCACTTTTAATATATGAAAATTTCCATGGATCTAAAAATATGGAAATTAAGAGAAAATTATGGGGATTCAAAAAATATGCACTTTACGATTTTTAGATATATGGTTTCATGGATAAATTTTTTTTAACATGTTGTACTTATTAACTAACATAGGAAAATCATGCAAAACTCAGTATGAAACCCAGAGACGTGAACATGAACTAGCTTGCTAGTTAATGGTTTTAGTATGAGAGAGAAAACCTACATAAAACTAACAGGAACATGCAGATGATCATGCAAGATTTTATTACTAACGATTTTTGCTTGGGAGAGAACACCTACCTGATTAAAATAGAAGAGGAAGAAGAAAAACGTAATGATCACCCAGAGCCCCCTTTCTCCTTAGAATCCTTCCCAATGTGTAAGGCAAAGTGGGTGCTTAGAGGGCCTATTTATAGGAAAATTTGACTAAAATAGTAAGATTCCTCTCCCCCACAAATTAAACTCATCTACCACCTAATTCCATATTCATGACACATTGTTAAACTATTCCATTAACCCACTTTCAATAGGGTACAACCAACATTTCGGTACTTTACTTTTTGGGCCATCATTCTAGAATTGTATTAATTTATTCTAAAGAATGGGTGTTTAAAAATGGGCTACCCATTTACTCTATTTGGCGCATTACTCCGAATCTAACCCTATAAATGTCCAATTGTCAATCATCACTACTCTAGCCCATTGACTTCAATTTCTGCCCATTAAGATTTGTTCCATAACCCAAATTATAAGTTCTAGGGAATTTGATTTAGTTCTCTTAAAATTTAAGCTATTTCTATTTTACTTATATCAAAACTTTATTTTCCATAATTGTTATATGACTAATATTATATATATATATATATATATATATATATATATATATATATTCGGGTTGCTGCACCCTCCCCCAATTAAAAGAATTTGGTCCCCAGATTCACATGATCCCTTTCCATAATAGTGAGATACAAAGTCGCCAATCTAAAATATACATTCTACTCCTATCATCATGATCACCATGTCCATACATGGAATTGTAATTGAGGCAGGGTTTATGGTTACCTTCCAACGCTTGCAGCCTACTGTGCTGCCTTGGTTCACCTTGTTGCTTATCTCACGGCACTTCTTCCTTCATTAAAGGACAACGGGCAATCCAATGATCTCTGCTTCCATAACGTGTGCACTTTCCAAGCTTTCTCCAACAATTCTTCGATTGGTGACTACCTTTATCACAATGTTCTCATCTTTCCTTCACTGGGACAATATGTTGATCTCCATTCTTGGGCTTCTTGTCCTTGTTGGAACCATTCCCTCCATTCGACCTCTTTTTCCCATTTACAAGTTCACCAATTTTGGAACCATTTGCCAAATCCTTCCTAGCAAGCCTTCCTTTGATGCGTTCGGCCATCTCCATAGCAACTTCTAACAGTTGTGCTTTCTTAACCATCTCAGTATATGTTTGGATCTCCATTGGTGCTAATTAAGGAATAAATTCTATCTTCAACCCGTTCATAAATTGTTTAGCTCTCATCCTTTCCGTACAAACCAAATGGGGTGCATAGCAAGCTAACCTAGAAAATTGCCCCTCATACTCCGCGACCGATAGATTTCGTTATTTCAATGCTGCAAACTCCATAGCCTTCTTCCCTCGGATTCTCTCTGAGAAATACTTCTCATTGAAATTTTCCAAGAACTCGTCCCATGTTACTTGGTTGTCGGGCAAGATTACTTCTACCAACTCTCACCATGTCCTGGCATCTCGTTCTAGTTGATATGTCCCGAATAAAACCTTCTCTTGATCGGTACATTATATGACCCGAAAGGTCCTTTCTATCACTCGAACCCAATTCTCGGCCTCATCCGGTTTAGTAGACCCACTAAATTTAGGGGGATTCATCCCTTGAAGACCCCGATACAACTCTCTCATTCCATGATGTGCTATGCGTTGTGCTACTTGTTGCAATGCCTGAGTCAAACCTGGACGGTACGCTGCATCTCTCTCCATTGAGCACACTCGGCAGTCATCTTAGCCTACAAAATAATTTTTAAACAATAATTGTTCATGCCTTTTGATCACTTTTATCTTTAGAAAAACATAATTTTTTTGTTGGTTACCCTATAGCTCTACCCAATCTTACTGGGTTCCTATTGGGTAACAAACAAGGACAATTCAACCTAGAACTTGCACTTAATGACTTAGGGATTTAGAAAAGCTTAGGCTCTGATACCACTTTTGTCACGCCTCGAACCGATAGCAGTGGAACGCATTGCTCGGAACGTGGCAGCGATGTAGTTGTGTCAATCAGAGCAATCATAAAGGCACAATATAACTAAAACACACTTCCATTGAAATTCTAAATATAAGTTTATTACGAGTTGACTCAATAAAAGAAAAATACAAGGAGACTCTCAAACTAGCTAGACTCGACTCGATGCAGGACTTAGAAGGTTCAACTAAATTTGCCAGAGCTCTCATCACTCTTGCCTTTGCCCATCTTGGATGCATTTGACTTTATTATTACTTGAAAAATATGGGAAAACACTAGGTGAGCGAACGCTCAGTAAGAATTATATCTCTAATCCAGACTTGCTTAAAGTGATTAACGATTTATGTAATATGCCATGATCATGTATGAAAGAATGCAGGATAATATCGAGAGTGGAATAACAAGAATTATAGTTAGGCATAAAAATATAGCATGAAGAGAAAGTTACAAGAGCATATCTCATAGGGATAGAAATATAGAAAATGAATTGCGTATAAGGTATCATGAAAATGTATAACCATTTGAGAATTGTCAATAATGAAGTTTTTCCCTTTCCAGGCCAAGTTGAATATCATGTCATATCAAATGAAGAACATACCATATCATATTGGAATTGTCTAGATCAAATCTTGCTTATCATTGGTGCAACTCCACACCTGATCATTCATAGTACCGGTATATGTCTGGGCTTTGCCTCTCCCCTGGGATAAGATCTGGGCCCCTATCAAATAACGTTCTAGCATTGAATGACAAATTGGACCGATAGTCTCGTATAAATTTCCAGACAATATCCATATCATGTATAATGACCAAAGGAATTCCAAGGACTAAGCCATTGTAGGAACATTAAGGTAGTGAGGAAAAGAGTTATCGATCAAGGCACGATGAACTCTTCCAGAAATTCGTGTAAGGTATCTTTAGATCGAGTTTTTCTTTAGTCGGTGTTTAGCGAGAATACCAAGAATTCACGGCCAGGTAAGAGGTGGGACAGTGGGAGGCTCCCCTTGTGTTTGCAAGGACCTAATTAAATAACCACTTATCTACTTAAAGCGTTTGCCCATGGACCTCTTTCCTTAGACATCGGTCTTTCTTGATAATCTTGATAGCTACACGACCTTGTCCGAAACCCGAAACACTTAATTTATTTTAAGAAGAATACAGGGTATGAAAGAGTTCCTGGTATAGGCCAAAGCCTAGGGAACAATCTAATGAAAGCACGCATACGAGAAGCTGGAAGAATTGGCGTCCACTCAGGTCGCCACTAATTCTAGAATTCGCGTCCAATAGGAAGGGCGCCAATTCTACGATTAAATTAATTTAGATAAAAATCTATATTTTAAATTAACATCCGTTCAAAAGGACGCTATTTCGTTAATTCGTGTCAATGTAAAAGGATGCCAATTTTATTTTATTTTTGTTAAAAGAAATTATATTTAAATTGGCATCCGTGAGTAAGGGCGCTAGATGTTAAATTCACGTCCGTTTAAGGAGACGCTAATTCTATATTTTTCTAATTATTTGGTATATTACTTAATCGCATGAATTGACGTCATGGATATGGACGCGCATTTAATATTAATATTTTATTATATTCATATTTGAGAGATTAATGGTAGAGCTGAGGGTTTTTCAAGAATAAAGAGAACAAGGGAAAAGAATACATAAGGCATAAAGCTAAATAGATGTATAGTAAGGTTAGATGGAACTTCTAAAAAGGTGAGAGTGCATCCTACGTCAAAAGCCATAGTTACTATTCATTAACATGTTACTGTTCATTCAGAGTGAATAGTGCAACTTTTTAATTAAGAGGAATTTAGTAAAATAAATTATATGATAATTAAGAGAAAAATCTAAGGTCTTTAATCATGAAATATCACGAGTTTATTTTATCTAGTTTAAAACATAAAAATTCTTAAAGTTCACACGGATACATGAGGCATAAAGACAAATAGATGTATAGTAAAGTTAGGTGGAACTTCTAAAAATGTGAGAGTACATCCTACGTCAAAAGTCACGGCTACTATTCGTTTAGTATATTACTGTTCATTAAGAGTGAATAGTGTCACTTTTTAATTAATAACAATTTATTAAAATAAATTATATGATAATTAAGAGAAAAATCCAAGGTCTTTAATTATGAAATATCATAATTTTATTTTATCTGGTTTAAAAGATAAAAATCTTTAAAGGTGGATATGTTCATACGGTGCAACAACATCATTACTATTCATTGAACATAGTCACTTTTAATATATAAAGTTTTTCATGGATCTAAAAATATTGAAATTAAGAGAAAATTATGGGGATTCCAAAAATATGCACTTTACGATTTTTAGATATATGGTTTCATGGATAATTTTTTTTAACATGTTGTGCTTATTAACTAACATAGGGAAAAGCATGCAAAACTCAGTATGAAACCCAAACCCAGAGACGTGAACATGAACTAGCTTGCTAGTTAATGATTTTAGTTTGAGAGAGAAAATTTACGTAAAACTAACAGGAACATGTAGATGATCATGCAAGATTTTATTACTAACATTTTTTGCTTGGGAGAGAACACTTACCTGATTAAAATGGAATAGGAAGAAGAAGAACGTAATGACCACCCAGAGCCCCCTTTCTCCTTAGAATCCTTCCCAATGTGTAAGGCAAAATAGGTGCTTAGAGGGCTTATTTATAGAAAAATTTGGCTAAAATAGTAACTTTCCTCTCCCCCACAAATTAAACTCATCTACCACCTAATTCCATATTCATGACCCATTGTTAAACTATTCCACTAACCCACTTTCAATAGGGTACAACCAACATTTCGATGTTTTACTTTTTGGGTCATCATTCTAGAATTGTATTAATTTATTCTAAAGAATGGGTGTTTAAAAATGGGATACCCATTTACTCTATTTGGCCCATTACTCCCAATCTAACCCAATAAAGGTCCAATTGTCAATCATCACTATTCTAGCCCATTGACTTCAATTTCAGCCCGTTAAGGTTTGTTCCATAGCCCAAATTGTAAATTCTAGGGAATTTGATTTAGTTCACTTGAAATTTAAGCTATTTCTATTTTACTTATATCAAAACTTTATCTTCCATAATTGTTATATGATATATATATATATATACATATATATATATATATATATTCGGGTTGCTACATCAGCGTTCAAGATTTGGTCGGAGAACGGGGATTGCTCCTCATCCTCCGGAGTGGTGTTCTTTTGTAGGGTGCGAAAGGGCACGCTCCTGCTTGGCGAAACGCCGCTCGAAGTCCCGCAGGCAGAGGGACAACTCTGGCTGTCGTGAAGCCGAGGGATTGCGAGTATGTCCCCGACAGCTGCCACGCCGCTCCTTGGCGGGGTTGTCGGCTTCGGAGGGTTGCCTAATTAGCCCGGACTTTTTCCCTCTCGGGTTGGAGGAGGCTTCTTGCTCTAGAGGAGGGACTTGCGAGGGCCCATTAGGCCCGTTGCGAATGAGCCGCCCAACTTGGAGGGTGAAGCGGCCTCCAGCCATTTGTCGAGAGGCTTCCGCGCGGGGGGGACTCACCGGAGGAAGTCGCTACCTCTCCTCCCTGGCCGCCTGGGTCTTCATCAAATCGACGAGGATATCCAATTTGGCGTTGAGGGTTTGTAGGGTGTCGGGGTTCCCAGGGGTGGGTTGTCCCCCCGCGGCCGGCGGGGGTAAGTGTTGATTTATTTAATGAGTTCTACCCCACCCCCTTTTAAACTAACATGCTAATGCATGTATATGAAGCAATCATGGAAGTATGAACAAGGGGGTAATGAATAGATAATCTAACAGTGATCGCCACCAAGGATTTAACAACTCCAAAAGATGAAGATATGAAAACGGCGCCGTGTACCTTGGAAAGAAAATTTGACCGCGCTCAAGAGACGGGTGCAGGGGACTTTGTAGATTCAAACCTCCTCTCCTTCCAGCCGGCTAGAGGAAGAGGGCCTCACGTTGTGTTCATGCTCTCCTGCAAAACAAAACCACAAGACAAGAGAAAACCCATTAGAAAACCGAAGTGTAGTATAATCCCGCAGTGATAAAATAGGGGTAGAAATTGAGGGCAAACTCACCGGGGGTTTTTAACCCCAGTGGAAGGGTGAAAAAGATAGGTGTATGTGTTGTGCATGCATAGGATTTGAAATCACAAAATTTGATGGACAGAATAGAGAAAAACGTTGATGCAAAATGGGGGAAAATACATATGTAGCAGAAAGTGCAGTGTTTTGTGATGATTTGTGATTTTGAGAGGAAGAGAACTAAGAGTATAGACAACGAAATCAAGCCCAAAAGGATGCAATGGAAAGCTAATACTTTCCTCTTCAAGCCAGGGTCGAAGGATTGAGTCGACGGTGCAACATGGCTTCACCCCGAACCAAGAAAGAGCCCCCTATCGTCACTGCGAACCAGGCAGTTTATATAGAGTTTGCAGAGAAAAGCCCCATCTTCTTATCACGATTTCCAAAGATATAGTCCAAAATAAATCGAGTTCTATGGATCAAACTCCAGATAATACTAAGGACAAGAGATAGAAACAAATGTGACTCGATTTGGAGAAGGATTGTAGAAGATATGCTCGCCGCAAGGAGGCCACGTCGCTCAAAAAATAGAGTTTAAGTTGAACCAGGACACCTAAATCCCAATATTTCGACCAAGATTCCTAGAGATATAGCCAATGAAAATCCAAGTTCTATAGATCAAACTCGAGATAATCCAAAGGGCAAGAGATAGAAACAAACGGGGATCAATTCGAAGCTATATTCTAGAAGTTACAGTTGCCGCAAGATAGGCCCATCGAGCAGAATCGCGGCAGAGTCCAGCGCAGGCTGGACTCTTAGCGGTTTGCATAGCGGTCGGTTGACTGACTGCTAAGGAATAAATGGTCGTTTGCACCACTGTTTGCAATAAGAAATGATCGTTTGCACGACCGTTTGTAGTCCATTTGTGCGACTTTGGAAATCATATCATATCTCCCAAACGGTGCAGAAATAGTGAAAGTAGTAGAAAAAGAAATTGTAGATAACTAAAAGATGAACAACTTTTATTTTGAGAGCAAGGTGAAAAGATGATCATAAGATGGAGAAAATTGGGAAGGAATAGAGAGATAGAATTTTGGGATGTAGGTGAACAGCATGTCGGAAAAATGCGAATAACTTGAAATCGGTGAAGCACTGGCTAATGCCGTAGAAGAAGGAATTGTAGGTCTTCAAAAGACGAACAACTTTGCTGAAGGACACGTTTTGAATAGAAGAACATAAGGGGATGAAAAGGGGCCACGTTCAGGACTGTGCAATGAAAGGGGCCGAATGCTTGATGGAAATGGGCCTAAATGGGCCACAAGTCAACTTGGAAGGCCAGAAGTTGATAAGATAAGCTCCAGGGCTCTAAGAAATCATGATCCCCAAAGTTCAAAGGCTAGGTAACAATAAAATAGGCTTGAAATCTATTCAAGGAAGGCTCCAAAATAATGGGTAATTCGGGACATCAAAAATGATGAATAAGAGAAATGACGCAACTTGTGGGCTAAAAACGGGTGTCAACAGATGCCCCTCCTTGATGTCTGCTTTGTAAGGGAACGAGCAAAAGTGGCGCGGAGGTGAAATGGAAAGGAGATGGAGCGAAAGCAATAGCGACGAGAAACGAAGATGAAGCAGAGATGAATCGGAGAGAACTGAAAAGTGGGCATCAAGGTAAAAGACACCTGTCACAACCAACAAGCGACATGAATTCTCCCAAAAACGCCGAACTAACCGTTTGAAATGTTTGACGCGGATGAGACATGCCAGGAGAACTAAACTAAGGGAAAGGAAACACGACCAACCTCATTAGGGACACAATCCACAGACAATGAGGGAATCAGAAAGGAACATAGCGTAAGAGCTAGAAAAGGAGAATTAAAATTGAGATAAAATCTAGACAGGAATCGCGCTGGCCAACCAGATCGAGCGGGCAGATCAGAGAAATCGTTCAAATTCAGAATGGAATGAGGAATCTCTTATCCAAGAGAGCTGAAGTGCAATTAATCATTGTTGAGGAGAAACCTTGAGAGAATCACGAGACGTGAGTGCTCAAAATGACATGATGCATGCTGGGCTAAAATAAAGAAATCGTCAAAATGAATGCAAAGAAAGATAAAATAAAAAGTACTCAAGGATACTATTACTAGACTGAGTAAGATGGGGTCAAGAGTCATCCGCAATCACGACGTGCGAGACAGAGTCCATCGTCCCCCACCCGACTCAACCGAGCAGCTTATCCAACGATTAACCGTATGCTCCTAGATCATCATCATTTTTGTTAAAGGGGAACATCAGATCCTAGAACACACGGCCAACCATCCGGTCCTTAAGAGACTATAATAAGGTAGATACCATATAGTAATGCAATAATGAGTAGGGATAGAGAGCCATACCTGACTTACATGCCAAGCGAAGCGGCATTCTTTTGGATTTTATGATTTTTTTATGGAATTTTCCAATAAGACAGCCATGCTGAACATAACATGAACAAACAAGCATAAATATAACGACGATAACATAACCATCAACTGAACGACAGACAACATAACATGATCAAACGAATGAAAAATAATACAACAAGCCAAACAAATAAACATATGCAATGGCATGAACAAACCACATGTATACTGATGGGGACATCGCTTACCACTTCTCACTTCTCCACGGGACCGGATGATTGCCATTATGTTTAGCTTGATTTCCGAAGTCTAGCTATGTATTTTTTATCTTTCCTTGAGTCATTTTGATGTACTTATCTTTATTTTGAGTCATGGTCCTAAGTCGTCACATTATCTATCTAAGTATGTTAGGCTAGGGAGTCGTTTGGGCCCAATTAGATGGGCCTGGCCCATGGGCAACCTCTTCTTTCCTCAACCCCCTTGCTTATTTGCTTTTAGTAGTTTATCCAAGGACCTTTTGTAAATGTTGGGATTCCTATAAATAGGACCCCAACTCCACTTGAGTTCAGTAATGAAGTATTAAGCAAAATTTGAGCCATTGAGTGCATCTCTCCTCTCTCTCTAAGTCTCTCTCTCTCTCTCTCTCTCTCTCTAAATTCGGAATTCCCCTCTCTCCTCACCTCTTGCCACCTCACTTGCCACCTAGGCAAGCCTTTTCACCTCCCAAGACTCCCATTACTTCACCATTAACCACTCCACCTCCCCAAGCACCCTTTCACCTTCCCAAGGCATCCCTCCCCCTTCCCTAAGCAACCTTCCACCTCCCAAGAGCCCTTTCCCCTTCCCTAGAACCCCTTTCACCTCCCAAGGTCGTCCACCACCTTCCCCTCCCTCCTAGGGTCGACCCCTCCACCCCATTCCACCTCCCATTGCTTGGCCGACCACCTCCTTCCCCTCCCTCCTTGCTAGTCTGCAGGTAGCAGAACTGGGTACGTGTTGCAGAAGCTGCCCCGAGTTCATACGACAACGTCTGAGGGCGTGGCATACCATTCTGGAAAGGCCTCCCTGTCCTCTTCACAGGCGAGGTGGAATCGTCCAATTCCGAGTTCGTGGCCGCCCGTGAGAGCAGTTCTACCCCGACTGCGCCAGACCCCACCTGCAGACAGCCTGATCCTGGTTGGAAGCAGCTTCACGGCCAACAGCGAAGGATTCAGGCTGAAGACTCTTCTTCAACATTCTTCCTCCATCTGTCCACGACCAGAAGCACAAGACGGAACTTAATTCGGCATCCGAGGGCCGGAGTTGTGACGTTTTTCCCTCAACTGCTCGGGTCTGCCTCGGGCAGTCTGCAGCAACCAGGACCCCTTCTTCTGGGTACCACGATCAGCCTCGGCATCGGATTGCAGCTCCGTTGACTCCGTATGAAATCTACTCCGACCACGGAGACGACGCCACCGGTTTCGTGACAATTGGAGTTCGGGAGCGCCCATAACGTCATCTGCAACCTTCTGCCACAGAACCAGGGCTGACTTGGTGCCGCCCCTGCCAGAGGATCAGACTCACCTTGCAGACTCTGCCACGGCGAACCACGGCTGAATCAGACCAAAGGTCCTTCATCAAAGATATTCCTCCCCCTGTCCCCGATCAGGATCAAGAAGCAGAACTACATTCGGCATCGGGGAGCCCAACTTCCGAATTTTCTTCCTCAGTCGCGCGGGTCTGCCTCCTGCAGTCTGCATCGACCAGGTCCCACTCAACGGCCTCCCCCTGTCCACCCCGACCTCAGAAGGTGTTGCTGTCAGTTTTTATGTGCAGAAGCCTTGTCCACGGACACAACGACTCCGAAGGTTCGATATTCGGAGTTCGGGAGCCCAAGGTACAACTTCTGCATCCTACTGCATCCATTCTGAAGCTGCCAACCCCAGATTCCTACATCCTGTTCGAGTCTCCACCACGACCACCGGCGACGACAGAAGAATTGGATAAAAATCAGAGGAGTCCCCATCCCTGTTACGAAGCCTCTCCCTCAAGTCTCGTCATCAGCAAAATTCCAGAGGACGAGATACGACTGCAACAGCGGCAACCTGTCCCCTTGCACAGCAAGTGAGCGGATCCACGTCGGCTTCCGTTCCGTCTTTCTCGGTGACTTTCCCCCTCCCGCCTGGCCGGCTTAGCGCCCCTCCCTGCGTGGAGGTAGTGTTTGATGTAATTTTGATTCCCCCACCCTTAATCCAACCCTCCTGCGTGAGGAGTAGTTCATGTAATTAGCAGCTCAAGCTACATCGGCGCAGTGTGCGGGATCACACTTCCCCGCTCGCCCACGTCTCCGAACGGGGTTGGTTTCTTCAAACCAACCAGGTGAGCTCTAAACTTTGCTCCAGCAATTTTAGTGTTGTTCATCTAATATCCGTAGACTTAGCTCCGTTGCGCATGTGCGTGAGTGCTCGTTCCCGCAGCCACCATTATAGTGTGGTCACCGTGGTGATAGTGAGAGAGTGGGACCTAGTGCCCCAATTGGCACCGGCCAGCCCCAAAGGTGTGGGCCACATACCCTCGGGAGGGCAACCCTAGCCCTGCTGGCACTCTACCAGCAAGGGTCTTGATCCATCACCTCTTTCTAGCATCATATAGTCACCCGGGGCTCGCGTGTGTGCGACGGTGTTTCGGTCCCGATTTATCATCTTAATTGCTGTGTGTTTGTGAATGCGGATTAGATCTTAAGTTTTTTGTTTGCTTGCTGCCTACCCCATATTGGTGTCACATCAAATTGGTATCAGAGCAAGTTCTAGACTTGTCTCTACTAAGTCTTGTCCTAGGGCGCATAAGCTTTTAGAGTCTTCATTGGGCCACCCCGTGCATCATCATGTATACTCCCCATTGGTCAAGTCCCCCCAACATGGCCTTCCACAAGGATCCGATTGACCCTCTCCTCATGGACATCATCCTAGAAGGGGACCTTAGTTTTGATGGATCTAATCCCAATGCCTACCTAAAATGGGAGACTACCATGGATAAACACTTTGATAGGACTTGGATCTATGGACATGCTAGAGTCCGCAGGGCCACGGGGTGTCTTCGGGGACAAGCCAAGAAGATGTGGGAACACAAAGAGAGGTTCAGAAGAGTTTGGGGGCAAGAACCCATTCACTCATGGGATGACATGAAAAAGGAACTTAGGAAGACCTACGCTCCCCGACCCGACCACTCCTACCATGAGGACTACAACCTGAAGAACACTCCCACTACCCCGTTTCCGCCCAGTCTA
Source organism: Amorphophallus konjac (assembly GCA_022559845.1). Lineage (NCBI taxonomy): Eukaryota > Viridiplantae > Streptophyta > Magnoliopsida > Alismatales > Araceae > Amorphophallus > Amorphophallus konjac. The sequence continues at coordinate 244,567,970 of CM040120.1, forward strand.
TCTAGAACCTCCACTAGGACCAACACTCCACCACCCAAAAGACCCCAAGATTCGCTAGAAGAACTAAGGATTGAGTTTAAGGAGATCTTCACCTCCCTCAGGGCTCAAACTCCACCACCCCAAATAAGTCCAACTTACACCACCCCATCGCCAAAAGGCCTTCCCATTTCCTTAGAGAGCAAGACCCCTACACCACAAAGGGATGAGATTGAGGTTGAGGAATATGAGGCCTCCCCCGAATGGGAAGAAGAATATGAATCACAAAACCATGGGTTAGGCCAAGAAGTTCCCATCCCAAGAGGAGAAAGCATCATGGCTCACTCCACCCACACCATTCCAACCCATGTGGACCCCATGTCCACTTCCCCTAGGCCCATGATGGCCACCACCCTCCCTCCCAAAACTGATCAACCCAGTCCGTCTCAACCCATCCATCTTCCACTACCAACCCCTATCCAACCCCAACCTAGGCCTCCACTTCTCCCCTTACCGACCCCAAACCAAGTTCCCCTTTACCTCCCACCCCGGGGGTACCACACACCTACCCTCATCACTCCACCTTCAAAGGACCATCCCACCTCCTTGGGAGAGGAACCCATGACTCCCACACCCGACATCATAGTGGTGGACACCCTAGAACCGCTCCACACCTTGGAGGAAACCCTTGCCCAAACCAAGGGAAGAACTTCACCTTTTACACCACCCTCTCTAAATAGGAGTGAACTCGTCATAAGTGAGCCCCTGGCTAAATGGCTAGAGGAAAGTCCGGTTCACCCTATCCTGCCCCATGTCAACCCTCCCATGGAACAACACCTCCCCATACTACCCTTCTCCACCTATCACACTACCATCCAATCCTCTTACCAAGTGGAAACTCTAGGAGACCTCCTAAAAGGCCTCGCATGGCAAGTAGAGTTGACGGCTATGTTGAACCCTATGGTCGACCAACCCATGAGCCTTGGTCTTCTACACCCATGTGTTGGGTCTTTCACTTCGGTCTGCACGGTTGGTTGCTACACCAGCGACCTCCTTCTCTTTCTTCCCACACCCGATGAGCCCGAGGCCATCCTTAAATTGGAGCTCCTCATTTCAGGGAGAAAACCCAATCATCCTTTCAAGGCTGACCCACCCACCAACAACTTTTGCCCAAAAATCTCAATAGAGGTGAATGACCCCCACCCACATGTGGACCTTGAGTTTCTAAGTGACCCATACCATGACACATTCGATCCCTTCCTATACCCACCCACCATACCCAACACCATCATTTTCCTACCACAACCTACCATTTTAAGCCAAGACTACCTCTCCCAAGACCATGAGGACCAAGAGTTCTCTCCCCTAGATGACCCATTCCATCCCTCCCAATGGAAGCCAAAGAACCCATGGGACCTAGTCTCATTACCCACCCCCACCCACCTTTTCCTACCCTCACACACCATGACAAACCTAACCCACCCATTCCAAAACTTAGCCCACACCATAGGAGCTATGACCAAGGGTGACATCCACCTAGGAAGTGAGGAATCTACCCATCCCAAGATGTCCACTTTCTGGGACCCCTTTGATCTCCATGAGTGGAAACCCCCAAATCTCACAGATAGGACCATCTTGATAGGAATCCATGTGTCACAATCTTTTACATCATGTGGTCAGGCTAGTCACCTCATTTGTGTCACTCACGCACTAGGACTGATGCATGATAGGTTCACATCTGGGTGTCTAGGCCCCCCCTTTGCAGTCAACCATGTTAGGGATCACTCACAAGTCAGAACCCCATTTGAATATCCAGGACCCCCGGCATCAAACACTCCTTTACATGATAGTCTCATCTATGGATGTCCCGGTCCCCCTAGGTCCATCAGAGTCTACATAACACCATTACATGATATGTCCCTATTTGGTTGTCCAGGACCCCCTTTATCCACTAGTGAACCAACATCCACAAGGTTGCATGAGGAAATCCGCAAACGCATTAACAAAAGCAATGAGGTTTATAAAAAGACGGCCGATTCCCACCGCCGCCGCCAGGAGTTTCACGTAGGTGATTATGTGATGGTAAGAACTGAGAGGCTTTCCCCTGGGAATGTCTCCAAGCTGAGGTCGCGTGGATCAGGCCCCTTCCAGGTCCTAAAGAGGATTGGCACGAACGCTTACGTGTTGGACCTCCCCGAGGAGTACGGAGTAAGTCTCACATTCAATGTGGCTGACTTGGTGCCATATAGGGGTCCCACGGTGACACCTAGTGAGAATGTTGAGCCTGTTCTACTTCTTGAGAGAGTCACTACCCATAAGAGAGTTCCACCCACCCAGAGGGGCCAACGTGAGCAATTGGAGCGGATATTGAATGAACAGGTTACTGCCGTCTGGAGCAAAGGGATGGGCACTACCTTGCTTGGTGGAAAGGACCAGCTACCTTTGGTGGACTTGAGAGCAACCTCGCTATGGCTTCCTCCGCATACGATGGATTTTTACTCGACAGAGTCGAGTTCTCTGCAGCCCGTGAGTATGATGGGGACATCGCTTACCACTTCTCACTTCTCCACGGGACCGGATGATTGCCATTATGTTTAGCTTGATTTCCGAAGTCTAGCTATGTATTTTTTATCTTTCCTTGAGTCATTTTGATGTACTTATCTTTATTTTGAGTCATGGTCCTAAGTCGTCACATTATCTATCTAAGTATGTTAGGCTAGGGAGTCGTTTGGGCCCAATTAGATGGGCCTGGCCCATGGGCAACCTCTTCTTTCCTCAACCCCCTTGCTTATTTGCTTTTAGTAGTTTATCCAAGGACTTTTTGTAAATGTTGGGATTCCTATAAATAGGACCCCAACTCCACTTGAGTTCAGTAATGAAGTATTAAGCAAAATTTGAGCCATTGAGTGCATCTCTCCTCTCTCTCTAAGTCTCTCTCTCTCTCTCTCTCTCTCTAAATTCGGAATTCCCCTCTCTCCTCACCTCTTGCCACCTCACTTGCCACCTAGGCAAGCCTTTTCACCTCCCAAGACTCCCATTACTTCACCATTAACCACTCCACCTCCCCAAGCACCCTTTCACCTTCCCAAGGCATCCCTCCCCCTTCCCTAAGCAACCTTCCACCTCCCAAGAGCCCTTTCCCCTTCCCTAGAACCCCTTTCACCTCCCAAGGTCGTCCACCACCTTCCCCTCCCTCCTAGGGTCGACCCCTCCACCCCATTCCACCTCCCATTGCTTGGCCGACCACCTCCTTCCCCTCCCTCCTTGCTAGTCTGCAGGTAGCAGAACTGGGTACGTGTTGCAGAAGCTGCCCCGAGTTCATACGACAACGTCTGAGGGCGTGGCATACCATTCTGGAAAGGCCTCCCTGTCCTCTTCACAGGCGAGGTGGAATCGTCCAATTCCGAGTTCGTGGCCGCCCGTGAGAGCAGTTCTACCCCGACTGCGCCAGACCCCACCTGCAGACAGCCTGATCCTGGTTGGAAGCAGCTTCACGGCCAACAGCGAAGGATTCAGGCTAAAGACTCTTCTTCAACATTCTTCCTCCATCTGTCCACGACCAGAAGCACAAGACGGAACTTAATTCGGCATCCGAGGGCCGGAGTTGTGACGTTTTTCCCTCAACTGCTCGGGTCTGCCTCGGGCAGTCTGCAGCAACCAGGACCCCTTCTTCTGGGTACCACGATCAGCCTCGGCATCGGATTGCAGCTCCGTTGACTCCGTATGAAAGCTACTCCGACCACGGAGACGACGCCACTGCTTTCGTGACAATTGGAGTTCGGGAGCACCCGTAACGTCATCTGCAACCTGCTGCCACAGAACCAGGGCTGACTTGGTGCCGCCCCTGCCAGAGGATCAGACTCACCTTGCAGACTCTGCCACGGCGAACCACGGCTGAATCAGACCAAAGGTCCTTCATCAAAGATATTCCTCCCCCTGTCCCCGATCAGGATCAAGAAGCAGAACTACATTCGGCATCGGGGAGCCCAACTTCCGAATTTTCTTCCTCAGTCGCGCGGGTCTGCCTCCTGCAGTCTGCATCGACCAGGTCCCACTCAACGGCCTCCCCCTGTCCACCCCGACCTCAGAAGGTGTTGCTGTCAGTTTTTCTGTGCAGAAGCCTTGTCCACGGACACAACGACTCCGACGGTTCGATATTCGGAGTTCGGGAGCCCAAGGTACAACTTCTGCATCCTACTGCATCCATTCTGAAGCTGCCAACCCCAGATTCCTACGTCCTGTTCGAGTCTCCACCACGACCACCGGCGACGACAGAAGAATTGGATAAAAATCAGAGGAGTCCCCATCCCTGTTACGAAGCCTCTCCCTCAAGTCTCGTCATCAGCAAAATTCCAGAGGACGAGATACGACTGCAACAGCGGCAACCTGTCCCCTTGCACAGCAAGTGAGCGGATCCACGTCGGCTTCCGTTCCGTCTTTCTCGGCGACTTTCCCCCTCCCGCCTGGCCGGCTTAGCGCCCCTCCCTGCGTGGAGGTAGTGTTTGATGTAATTTTGATTCCCCCACCCTTAATCCAACCCTCCTGCGTGAGGAGTAGTTCATGTAATTAGCAGCTCAAGCTACATCGGCGCAGTGTGCGGGATCACACTTCCCCGCTCGCCCACGTCTCCGAACGGGGTTGGTTTCTTCAAACCAACCAGGTGAGCTCTAAACTTTGCTCCAGCAATTTTAGTGTTGTTCATCTAATATCCGTAGACTTAGCTCCGTTGCGCATGTGCGTGAGTGCTCGTTCCCGCAGCCACCATTATAGTGTGGTCACCGTGGTGATAGTGAGAGAGTGGGACCTAGTGCCCCAATTGGCACCGGCCAGCCCCAAAGGTGTGGGCCACATACCCTCGGGAGGGCAACCCTAGCCCTGCTGGCACTCTACCAGCAAGGGTCTTGATCCATCACCTCTTTCTAGCATCATATAGTCACCCGGGGCTCGCGTGTGTGCGACGGTGTTTCGGTCCCGATTTATCATCTTAATTGCTGTGTGTTTGTGAATGCGGATTAGATCTTAAGTTTTTTGTTTGCTTGCTGCCTACCCCATATTGGTGTCACATCATATACACTATGAACATGGTGAGACAAGAGAACAATACGGTGGTACAACACACGGTTGTGACAAGAATATGAGGGATCACCACACAGTTGGGACAACACATGGGATATACGACTAACAACATATGCAAGACATCTAACAACATGCGGTGAGAAACAAAATAACATGCGTGGGACGACACGGAGGGACATAAACATGTGCAAAGGACATGGCGGGACGAAAGACATGGCAAATACACCCTTAAATCAAAGCCCAAGATCAGAATGAAGCAGAACCGCCAAGTTCATAATCGTGAGGCAAAGTCCTCTCATGGAGATATAATCATTACAAACATAGGTTGAGAAGGACACAAGCTTCAGAACAGATCGAGAGATATAAATTGAAGAAGAGAGAACAGATCAGAAGTCGTGAACAGGAGACAGATGGAACAAAATATGGAGCAAGGAAAGCTTGAGTACCTACAACCTGCACACTTAACAAAATAGATCATGTATCTTCTCTCAGACAAATAGATAGAAAACACATGAAGAAAGGAACGGAAGACAAATATTTTTTATTTTTGTAATTTCTATTTTTTTTGGATTTTCAACATTATCTAATTTTTTCTGGATTTTTGAAATATTTGATTTTTTTAGGTTTTTGACAATATCTCATTTTTTTGGAATTTTGAAGTATTCAATTTTTTTGGAATTTTCACATATCTGATTTTTTTTAGAATTTTGAATAAAGATATCTGCAGCACCCAGAGACGGGCTTAAACTATTGACTAGGGGTCGTCATACCTCCCCTCTCATTAAAGGCTTCCCTTAAGCAGGGCATGCATATGAGGGTGGCTCGCCACAACTAACTGCCTCTAAAGAATGGTGCCCCTACTAAGGCCATACCAGGGATACAACCTAGCCTAAGAGGGAGAAGTAGAAGAAAAATGTGGATAAGTTTTATGCAGGATGAGAAACACCAAGACTTGAATTTCGTCTAGGGCACTACCCCTCAAAGATACAATCTATTGTGTCGGGGCTTTGTGTCGTTGATTTTGAGACCCATATGTTTCAGGCATGCGTGCGACCGGGCTCATGACATCCCACGGGGAACTGCACTGCCACTCTTGCCATGCCTTTGATTCATAATTTTGCTATTGATTCATATTGATTTTGAGAACCCTTATCGGCCAGATTTAGCATGAAAGCTCACTTTTATGAGTCAAGACTGCCCCTATTTGAGACCTCTCTCGTATTAGGGAGCGCCTAGGTTGGTCATCTCATCCATCCATCCATCTCTTGCCCTTGCACTCGACCGAGAAGAGAAAAGAAATGACCTTTGTGCATACCCATAGTATGGCCAAAGCAGCAATGATGTTACCTCGGAGGAATCGGCTATGGCTTGCCATGTGGCGTGTGAAATACCCATGCAAAAGGTCACCCTCGACGATCGGGGAAAGAAACTAGACTCCCAGCGTGGAGCTATCAGCAGCCTAAGGATGCTGCAGAAGCGAACTCATTTTGACTAAGCATAACTAAGTAAATTTCTAAAAGCCACTTAACCATGTTGAAGAAACTACATTATAACCATGCGCATGAAGTAATAGTTGAAATGATAGCATATTCTTACGCAAAACAAAGATACCTTACAAATCCATAGCGAGAAAGCATCATCCTGAACTAAGAGCTTGATCATCGAACTATGAAAAGCATGAGTTTTGTATTCCTTGCTTGACAGGACAAAGATGGGGAGGTGTGGACGCACTTTTTTATTAAGTTCGTTGTTTATTCGTTGATTGGGTTTATTAAGTGCGTGGGCGTGCCAGTCACAAAGTGATAATTTATTCGGGCTTCACGGAAGCCCATGGTGCGCTCGATCTGACTAGTCAGACGATTGTGTGGTCCGGGTCGGGACCAAAACCCGCCGTGCCATAAAGGCCACGACGTTATTTACATCCCCCATACGGGGGAACACCCTTGATTGATTGCCGGGAGTAAGGGCCCTACGGCCTGAAATTCATGGTGACAAAGCGAGAACAACGATCTCGGATCACGTTTAAATAAACCCACGTTGGGACGTAAAATGTTCATAGATACGTATATGTTGGTCACTCACGGACCATTTCATGCTCGGACGGAAGTCCGCATCAGTAGCGTCGAAGACAAAGACAAGACCGTACGGATGTCTGCCGTAGGTACGTCAAGTTTAATGTGTATGCGGGATCGGATCCTGGAAGAAGTGGGTCAAGCTGATGAACTATCGGCCCAAGAGGTGCCCGGATCATGACCATGTCGGGGGTTCCGAGGTCCACGTCTGATACCAAGGGGCATCATCACTTTTCTCTTTAAACACAGTCCGGGGAAGCGGATTGGTCGGTGTGGAGCCCGAGCTCGCCAACGTGCGGCCTCGCACACGGGTCGACCTGCGCGGTCAGGTCGCGGGGGTCAAGGGGGCAGCGCCCCCTGCAGGGGTTTCCGAGGGCAACGCCCCCGGAACAAAATTTGGATTGTAGCAAGGAGGAAACTTTTGATTAGTTTTATTCATTAGATTTAGGTATTTTCTTTTGGTTAATCAGTTTCTTTCTCTTTTAGGCACGCCGGATTTGGGGCAACAAGATGGAGATGGGCGCGCCGGATTTGGGGCTTTACATGATAGACAAGGGGGGGCGCGCCGGGTATAGGGGCGCCGTTTTAAGAGTTGAAGAAGGGGCGCACCGTTTTAAGGGCAAGATGGAGGGTGGCACGCCGTATTAAGGCCATGCAAGGGGAGAGGGGCGCGCCGGATATGGAGGGCAAGGGGGGGCGCGCCGTTTTAGCATTTAAAGAAAGAGATGGGGGGATTTTGTGAGGAGGGTTGAAGCGGCGCGGTGGAACAATGGCCGCGCTGTTTTAACTCGCGCCGAGATAGCTATATGGGGTTGTTTCGAAGCTCTGTTTACTACATTTTCTTTTTCTTTCACCCGTAGGTTGATTCAAGGGTTGATTTGCTCGTTCTGTTGATAGATTAAGCTGGTAATGAGGAGGTTTTAAGAGTTTTAATCATTTATTAAGGTGAAACAACATGAACGTCTAAGCGTTTTACTCAAGTAGTTTGCTCACATAGGCCTCATTTTGTTCTTCATTAGTTCAACTCGTTCACTTGTTGTTGGGCGTTCTTAGCCTTGGCGAAAATCGGGCAGCACCTCCCCTGTACCGGGACTTGCCAGAGATAAAGGAAAGTCACCAATCGGATTGCTCCGGGGTAGACTCTCAAAAATTAGAGTGGCCTCACGGCGGTCCGAACCCAAATGTGAGTATGGAACGTTTGAGGGCCAGCCTACAAGAATGACCATGGCTCACGGGCGAGGAACCCTCCAAACGGGACAAGTGTTTGCCACAAGGGCCATAGATGTTCATCCGGCGGTGGGTACCTTTGAGGGTCATGCCATGGGAGGGCAGCTCTCATGGGCCCGGGATGATCGGAGAATGAGCAAAAGGAGCAGAGACTGAGGTGGGAGTTGCTAAAGTTGTAACAAAAAAGGGGACTTTTCTTCTTTTATTCATCCACACAATGGGAGAAGAGATTTCTTAACAGAGGGAATTCATCCTGAGAAGAAAATAGAATACATTGCGAGAGGGAGGGGGAGGAAGATATTGACGAGAAGGAAAAGGAGAATACAGATCACTCTTTCGTCCCGCTCACCTCTCACTCTCCCCTCTCTTCACCTTCCCGACGTGAGGACGGGCTTGATACACTCCTCAGGCGGGCTCTCCTTCGCTCAGAAGCTCCCTCCCCGCCCTTCTTTCTTCTCTTCCTACACATAGCCGAGACACTCTCGAGACCTCTTTTTCTTCACAATGATGCCCCCATTTTATAGAATGGCCAGCCTGGGAGCATTCTTGCCACTTCCACCTCATCCGCAACGACGTTGGGAGTTGACTCGAAGTGCTGGATGATGCCAGTTCACGCCGTACATTGTTGTTCGTCTGAGGATGAGATGGTCGCAGGTTTGCAGGGGTTGCTCCGCCGCTGCCGCACCTGTGCTGTCGAACGGAGGCGGAGACATAACGTCGGGCATTGAATGTCCCCTGCGCATCACATTTATACCGAACAGAGTATCGTGCCAGAGATGGGATAGAATGAGGTTAAAACGGCACGGTGGAACAGTGCCCGCACCGGTTTAAACCCAAGTGCAATTGGCTTGCCGGTTTAGCTTTTAGGCAAGTGCAACGCCTTTTTAAGCATCAAAGGGGAATGGCCCCTTCAACAGGTGCGCGCCGGATAACCGAAGCAAGGAGGTGGCGCAGTTTTAAACCAATCATGGGGTGGCGCCGTCTTAATGCAATGCAAAGGGAGCTTGTATTAGAGCATGAAATGGGGGCGTGCCGTTTAAGCAAGGGGGGGGGGGGGGGGGCGTTTTAAGGCGTGCCCCTTTAAGGCCCTTCCATGCTGTTTTAAGCACCAAACGGATTCTTTTCGAAGTCGCGGCTGTTTATATGAACGTTGGCACTCCCGGAATGTTTTTGTTGTGATACATGGCCTCCGCAATGTCCCATTCGCAGCTTCTAGGGCTCGGTCCGAGGCTTTGCGTGACTTTCGGCATATGCCGAGACTGTGCCGGAGTTCCTAGCTTTTCTTTGATTCGACTCTCGGCATGGCCGGTCATAGAATTGTGGTCGTATCTTCTACCCGGGGGCTTCCGTAACGAATGGCGGACCACCAGGCACGTTCTCGTCCTGACCGGGCGAGGTATGGGTCTATTTGGCCCTCTCGTCTTCGACTCACGTGCGGATGCGAATGCCATATGATCGTCACCGTCATTTTTTGACGTCCACAGGAGGATAACAAGGATTAAAGATTCCTCTATACGGAGCAGCGACAGACACCAAACTGAACGAAGAAGGATAAAAAGGAAGAGAGACGAGGGCTAGAACTCCCTCGTTAAGGCACAGATACCCTGATAACAAGGAACCATATACAGAAGAAACAAAGATCCACCAGGATCAAGGCGGACTAAAGCCTCGAAAATAGTAAGAAAAAGGGCAACGCCCCCGAAAGGGTGAGGAAGAATGAGTAGAAAGATGAGAAGAAGAATCATCCGATGTAGTCGGAGAAGGGGAATGGGAATCACCCGACACGGTTGGGGAAGGAAAATTAGAACTCGGAGATACCGGAGGAGAGGAATCAGAAGATGTCCAAGGATCGAGATGATGAGAGGGCATAGGCCGAGGCCTAGAATTGTGAGAGGAGGGAAAACCTGGAGACTCTGGATGGGAAGAAGAGGAATGGGGGTTTGCGGACTGGGGAAGAGAGGAGAAGATGATTGAAATAGGATCTGAAGTGTGAAGATACACCACCCAAGGGTGAGAGCTGAGCAAGAGAAAGGATGAATGAAAAGAAGGGGAGGAAGAGGTGGACCCCTGAATGCACAACTGGCCGCTCTTGAACCTGTGCCACCACCTCTTCTTAGCAGAAACTGGCTTGTAATGGACCCGCCTGGCGCAGGCTCGAATCCTTGGGCACCTTGCCTTGCAATATCTTATTAGATAGTGAGCCCATCTAGCTGACGGCCTGACCCGACTATGAACATGCTGCCTTACCGGGGTGGTTGCCCCTAGACATCCGGTGCTAACAACAGTAGGTGGACATTCTTGAACAAGTAACTCCTTAGAATGATGAACATCCCAAACCCATGGGGTTTTGTCTCTCGACACTAGAAGCATGAGATTCGGCAACTCCACTCGGAACTCATCCTTGAAGTACAACTCCGTTGATAGAAGGACAGGACGAAACTGAGGGAGGGTAATACATGGCGTTGACATGGCCGACTTGCTAATAAACCGAGGGAGATTGCATAGAATGTGCAGAATGTCCTTGGAGAATGCTGAATATACGACAAACTGCCCCTTGAACATAGAGTGCATAATATGCTTGGCGGTCGTATGAGTTAACACAATTCGGATAGAGAGTCCTTCTTGGCCTATCACCTGAATGGCAACAGAGCGAGGAGAAATAATAGCATCAATGGTTAACTCTCTGGCGAGCAAAGAGATTTCCACCGGCCTCGCTCAGGAAGAAACTGGCAACAATGCGAAGGGGCTCTTCTTGACAACTGCTCCTTGAAACATAGGTTCATTGGCCCCAAAGTAGCCAGAGACCGGGACTTGGATTGGCATGCGGCAGATGAAATCTTGAACTTTGAAATGAATAATCGGCAATGAATTGTCCTGACTTGGCTCATCGTCTCCCTGGGTACCAGACCCAAAGGGCACCAATGGTAATGCACACCTGCTCCGTGGGGTGGAAGTAGAAGTGGAGGGAATAGGTTCAAATGGCATGGAGGGATGAGGGTTAGAGGTGATGACAGGCTCGGGTGGTGGCGAAGGCAAAGGTAACGGCGTGGCTTGCTCAGGCTTGGGCAACGATAGGGAAGGGGACGGCAAAGGCAGTGGAGACGGTGGAGGTGATGGAGGCACTGGTGGTAATGGATTAGGCAATGCGGGCAATGTGGGTAGTGGAGATGGAGAGGGTAAAGAGGGAGGCCGTGGTGCCCACCTTTGACGTATCGGCACCACGCGATGAGCGGCATTGGGGGTAAGAGTAATGCTGGGGGAAGTGGCGGAAGCGGTGGTACCGGCCTGAGCAAGAGCTCGGGTTGGTGGAGGTTGTGAAGATGTGGTGGGAGATGGTGAAGGTAACGAGATAGGTAAGGGAATAGGTGGAGATGATAGGGTAGGTGATGGCCTAGGTGAGGGAACGGGTGATGGAATAGATGATGGAGCGGGCACAGCGCCAGATGAAGAATCACAGGGGTGCCCCTCGCCTTGTAGTGATGGAGACGGCTGCCTGGGCGGCGCCTGCTGCTGCTATTGCTTGCTGCGAAGATGTAGAACAACCTTACGAATTACGGCCCAATCAATCCTTTTATTGGATTCCAAGTCATAAACAAACTCCCGGAACTCAGGACAATCCTCGACCAAATGCCCCTACTGGCGGTGGAAATCGCAGAACTGAAGCATATCCCCGACCGCAAGTCGACAAGGCACAACTGGAGGGAGAGGCAATGCATGAGTGGCCATCAAAGCCCAAAAAATATCAGTAAAACACTCCGGCAACGGAGGAGGAGGAGCCCGTTTCAGGCAAGGCGGATGGGATAAAGGTGGAGAAGGTTGCGGAGACAGAAGCGGAGGTTGCGTAGGCAATAGTGCTTAGCCGGTAGCGCACGGATTTGGTGAAGGCATATGTGGAGCAGGATGAGGGGGTATATAGACGGCATCCACCTGCTCAGGGTGTGGTATTCTCTTGACCAGGGGTGGCGACGAAGACACATGAGGGTACGAATAAGCGGACGGCTGACTTGTGGAAGGTTGATATGCGGAGGTGGATGTGGCATAAGGCTGACTCATGGAAGGCTGGCTCATGGGAGCGTAGGGTTGGCTTGTGGAGGGTGAAGGTTGATATATGGAGGTGGAGGTAGATGTAGATGACGGGGTGTAAGTGGGCGTAGAAGGTTGTTGGACCACTTGGTGAGCTTGATGATTTAGTTTTAATGTTGACAAAACTTATGTGCATGCTTGTGTGCATGAGGTATGGAAAATATCCATTGAAGATTGAATGATGATCAAGGATCTAATACAAGACATGATAACCTTGCTTTGCAGGATTGACAGTTATGGTGAATATAATTCTGGACTAAAATAGATTGAACAATCAAGTACCTTGTCACCCACAACACAAAACAGGTTCAAAGATTCCATTCATGTTCACAGTTCGTCCATTGGTAAGGCTTTATTTTCAGAAAATCATCTAAGTGAATTTCTGGGTAAGTGGGGAGTAAGTGTCGACACTTAGTGTCGACACTCTTTGGTTTGCATCATCATTGCACCGACTTGCCCTTGCATGCAGCGACTATCTTAGCATTTGTTTTAAAACATGCATCGACCGTCCTTGGCATTTTCATAACTTGCACCGACCTGCGTTGGTGTTTCACAACCGTGCACTGACCTTGTGCAAACTATGCATGGACCTTGTGCATACTATGTACAGATCTTGTGCATATATGCACCGACCCTATTCTTTGGGTTTTTCACAATGCACCGACCTTATTTTTTAAACATGACCTTGATGCACAGACCCTTTGCTATGCACAGACTCTGTGCTACATATGCACAGACCCTGTGCTATGCACAGAGTCTATGCTACATGCACAGACCTTGTTCCTTATTGCTTTAAAGAACATGCACTGACCTGTCTTTGAAGATTTTTTGAATGTGCACAGACTCTTGGTGTTTTATACATGTTCACCGACTTTGCTTGTGTGGTTTACACAATGTGCATCGACCTATGTTGAAGATGCACTGACCTTAGTCTTCATATGCTTAGACTTGGGCATTATATGCATAGAATATCAATGAATTGATCTTAACATTTCTGGATTGAACTGGAACCCTTGAGTTGCTTGCTAGAATTTCAAATGCATTGATTTAAGATTTACATAAATCTGAATTACCAGAATGTGCAGGTTGCATTTTGCTATTGATTCATTGGGGTCCATGGTATGATGGTAAGCTTCCTTACAACAAATGGATCAATGGTAAGAATCTAAGCTTAATGTTCACTGACATTACATTGAATTGGGTTTTTCAATGTGGCTAAATTAGTATTGATGCATATTTAAAGTTTTGGGGTTTAATTTACTGCATAAAGTGTTTCTCTGGTTTAACTCTGCAAGAGTTGACACTTGGTGTCTGGGGGCAATTTTTCATGCAGACAGAATGGTTAGCAAAAAGTGTCGACTCTAAGAGTCGACACTTTCGCCTGTGAGTTGGATTTTTGTCTGCTGGCAGAACGCCCGACAAAATGTGTCGACTCTAAGAGTCGACACTTTTTATCTTGGGTGATGTTTTGTGTTTGGGACAGAACACCCTGAAAAGAGTGTCGACTCTAAGAGTCGACACTTTCTTTGGTGTGTCCGGATCGTGTTTTCCGGATTGATTTCGAACACCCCATTTCCTGATCCGATTGTCTTGCCTTTTTACCCCAGTACCCTTAGGGTATAGTTGAGTATCTTAGAAGGGTTTGGATAGGGTTTTACAAGGGCTTTGTGGTCTTTTGAACCTTGTATGCTGATATAAATATTCATGATGTGGTCTTCGAAAACAACAAGAAAACACACAAGTTCTAACGTTCTATCTTTCTTGCAGGAGAAGAAAGGGGAGAAGGAGAGGAGTTGAGCAAAGACTCTGGGTTTTCATCTACTTCTGATCATTTCTAGAGTTTGTGATTGAAGAAGAAAAGGAGCGGAACGAGAAGGAGAACGCGAGGACGTTCTCATCTTCGACATCCGGCTACCCTTCGACTTGAGTCTTAGAGAAGACATTCTATAGCACTTTCTTTCCATGGAGATTTCATTCTACATCTTGCTTGTGCTTAGTGGAGTCATTAGCTTCAAGTTTGTATGCTTGTATTGAACACATCTTGTCTTTGCAAATTTCAACTCTGTAAGTCTGTTGACCGTCTGTGAACGGTTGTGGTACTCTTGTGCCGTGGGTGTTGCGGCAAGTGTGTGTGACTGTTGATCCGTGGTAGGATCGTGTAGGAGACGTTGTCTCCGTGTCTCTTGGAGCGAAAGCTCCATGCACTTCATTGAAGCGAGTAGATCATCACCTGTTTGGTGAGGGGTGGACGTAGGGAGCCCGTCGTGGTCCCGAACCACCTAAAAAATCTATCTCGCATCTGTGTGACTGTGGTTTGCCTTTATATATATATATATTGCTCTTGTTGATCGTGTGAGAGCGGTAAGCTTGAGAGAATTAATTTTTATAGCTTATATTTCGTGCAATCATTTTCCGCGTTGGTAGTTATTTCAACTCACTGTGTTAAAATTTAAAAACTACCATTGCGTTTAGCGGGGACAATTCAACCCCCCTTCTTGTCCATACGAGAACCTAGGGACAACAATATGGTACTAGAGCCGATCTCTGATTTTAGGACAACCTCACGGTTGTAGAGAAAAGATCTCTTAGTATGGCCAACAAGGGAATGGTCCCCGAGGGACATTCGATTCATAGACCACCCTTCTTTGATGGGACTAACTATCCTAATTGGGAAAACAGAATGACTGTGTTCATGCGAGCATAGGACTATGACGCATGGAAGGTTATAAACAAAGGTCCTTGCATTTTACCTCCTAATGAGGATGGATGGGA
Organism: Amorphophallus konjac; assembly: GCA_022559845.1. Taxonomy (NCBI): domain Eukaryota; kingdom Viridiplantae; phylum Streptophyta; class Magnoliopsida; order Alismatales; family Araceae; genus Amorphophallus; species Amorphophallus konjac. Next base: position 244,583,176 of record CM040120.1, read on the forward strand.
AGAAGAGCATATCAAGAAATCATGTGCGAACTTTAAAGCTATGAATATTATTCAGTGCGCGATACACCCTAATGAATACTCACGTATTTCTATGTGTTCATCTGCGTAGGAAATGTGGAACAAACTGAAGACGATCTATGAAGGTACTTTAGAAGTACGGGAGACTAAAGCAAATATGTAGGTTCGAGAGTATGAGCTTTTTGCAATGAAACCCGAGGAGAATATATTTCAAATGTATGCAAGGCTGAGCGAGATCACAAACAACTTGAAGGCCTTGGGTAAAGAATATTCAAATCAAGACTTGGTCAGAAGGGTGATGCGGTCCCTCACACCTCCGTGGCACACAAAGGCGACCGTTATAGAAGATTCAGAGGATCTTACCACACTCACGGTGGATCAACTGATAGGATCATTGATGACTTACGAAATCAACATCATGAAGTCTGCTGAGGATGAAAGTAAAAAGAAGAAGACAATTGCATTGAAAGCTAATCCAGGATCGTCTGATGAATGTGATAAAGACTCATCTATGGATAGTGATGAGGAAGAGCTGATGGCTCTTGTAACAAGAAATGTCAGAAAATATTTCAGAAGAGCTAGAAGAGATGGAAATCTTCCTAGAAGATTCATGAGGAGAAATTTCAACAAGAAAGCCGAGCCGAGCAAGAAGGAAGAAATTATTTGCTATGAGTGTAAGAAGCCCAACCATATGAGGGGTCAATGCCCCGAGCTATAGAAAAAGCTGAACAAGAAAAAGCCAAAGAAAGGAAAATCAATGAAGGCAACATGGAGCGATGAGGATTCGGATAGCTCAAAGTCCGAAGGTGAGAAGAATGGACTGGATGAACTAGTTCAGAATCTTTGCTTGATGGCAGATGAGGATAACTCTGATGTAAATTTCGACTCTGAAAATTTTACTGTTGAGCAATGGCATGAAGCTTATGCATACTTATATCAGAAATATAAGAGGTCTAAATCGGATGTCAAAAATATGAAAAAGAAATTTTGTGATTTGATCAGATCTACTAATCCATGTGATAGATGCAGCTTTTATGAAATGCAAATTGAGAAATTCAAGGATGAAAAAGAAGATTTTGAATCCAAGCTATCCTTGTATGTGGATGAACTAGAGTGTCTAGAAGTAGAAAAACAACATGCGTATGAAAATGCTGAAAAATTGAAAAATGAGAATGCTCAATTGGTTATGGAGTTGGATGAGCTTAAAGCTAAGTTGAGTGAATGTGAAAAAGCCAAGAAGGGTATTCAAATCAACTTCAATACCATGCAAAATGAACTAAAGAATCTGAAAGATGTTGTTCAAAAAGAGTTGAAAGGAAAAGAGAAAATGTTTGAAAGTGGTGAATCTAGCAATGAAAATGCTAGGAATGAGAGGAGAGGTGTGGGACACTCACCCACTAAGAAAAATTCATTTGTGAAAAATAGATTTCAAAAATCATTTAATTCATATGGCTATAATCATGTTGACTCATGCATGAACTCTTTTGTTGATAGATCATACATGTATAGAAGTCGGTTTAGAAAGCCAAATGTTACATGCTTTTATTGTGGAATGTTCGGCCACTCAATGTATGTTTGTGATTTGATGAGGGCCGATGATGAATATTTTGAAAACAAAAATAGCCAAGTGGAACAAATGATATCTGGATAGTAGATGCTCCAGACATATGACAGGCAATAAGGAACTCTTTTCAGACCTAAAGGAAAAGGATGGTGGATTGGTCACCTTTGGCGGGAATGACAAAGGTAAAATTGTGAGAATTGGACGAATAGGTAAGGATTTGAACCAATCCATTGAAGAAGTCTTACTTGTAGATGGTTTGAATCATAATTTGCTTAGCATTAGTCAACTTTGTGACAAAGGTCACAAAGTCATTTTTAAAAACACACACTGCTCTATTGTAGATAAAGTTATGAAATAAATTTTTTTGGTATTAGAGATGGAAATATCTATTCTGTTGATTTTGAAAGTTCTCATAACGATAATTTTTGTCTAGTTGCTAATAAGTCGGATGATGCATGGTTGTGGCATCGGTGACTTGGACATGCTAGCTTTAGCATTCTTTCTAAACTATATAGAAAAGACTTGGTAAGAGGGTTACCAAAACTTAATTTTGCTGTAAATAAAATCTGTGATGCATGTGCTATGGGGAAACAGACCAGGGTGTCTTTCAAATCCAAAAATGTTGTCACCACCTCTAGACCCCTTGAACTCCTTCATCTAAACTTATTTGGTCCCACTAGGACTCACAGTCTTGAAGGGAAACTTTATGGGTTTGTCATTGTAGATGACTACTCAAGGTTCACTTGGGTATTATTTTTAACTCATAAGAATGATGCTTTGAAGGAGTTCGAAGATCATTACAAGAATTTACAAACTGATAAGGGGTATCAAATTAAAGTAATTAGAAGTGATCATGGAAGAGAGTTTGATAACCATGACTTTGATAATTTTTACAAGAAATAGGGGTTTTCACACAACTTCTCAGAACCGAGAACCCCACAACAAAACGGAGTCATGGAAAGAAAGAATAGGACGTTCATGGAGATGGCAAGAACCATGCTTGTTGAAAATGGTCTACCAAGGTATTTTTGGGCTGAGGCGGTGAGCACGACCTGTCATATCATCAATCTAGCCATGGTAAGACCTATTCTCAAGAAAACTCCATATGAGCTATATAAAGGTAAGAAGCTGAATATTGCATATCTTAAACCTTTTGATTCTCCATGTTTCATTATGAATAATTCTAAAGAACATTTAGAAAAATTTGCCGTAAAGAGTGATAGAGGTATATTCCTTGGATATTCATCATCATCTAGAGCATATCGAGTATATAACCTACGTACTCTTGTGGTAGAGAAAAGTCCTCATGTGATCTTTGATGAATACACTCTAAGAACGTCTGACAAAGATAATCATTTTATTGATATAGGGCATGAAGATGGAGAAGAAAAGTAAGATGAGGAAAATCAAGATGTGGATCAAGCGGAGTCGAAGAACAAGAATGATGAAGCTCCAACCCAAATTGAAGAGCTCCCCAAACATTGGACGTTCCACAAGGACCACCCACAAGATAATATCATAGGAGACGTGGAACAAGACGTGAGAACAAGGGCTTCAATCAAGGAAGTTGAAGAATTTGATAAACTTGCATTTCTTTCGGATATTGAGCCCAAATCTATAAATGAGGCATTAAATGATAATTTCTGGATCTTGACTATGCAGGAGGAATTACACCAATTCCAAAGGAATAAGGTGTGGTATCTTATGCCTAGACCTAAAAATCACCCGGTGATAGGAACTAAGTGGGTTTTTAGAAACAAACTTAGTGATCAAGGGGTGGTGATTAGGAATAAAGCCCGACTTGTAGCCCAAGGCTATAGCCAAGAATTAGGAATTGATTTTGATGAATCATTTGCACCCGTGGCTAGGCTTGAGGCCGTTAGAATATTAGTAGCCTTTGTATGCTCTAGGAATATAAAACTCTTTCAAATGGACGTTAAAAGTGCATTTTTGAATGGTGTAGTGAAAGAAGACGTCTATGTTGAGCAGCCACCGGGATTTGAAGACGAGAAGCACCCGGACCATGTGTACAAATTTGACAAAGCGTTGTATGGTCTGAAGCAAGCCCCCCGTGCGTGGTATGAAAGGTTAAGTACATTCCTTTCGGAAAATAGCATCAAAAGAGGTAATATTGATCAAACCCTTTTCATTTAAGAGTAACAATGAACACATGCTTATTGTTCAGGTATATGTTGATGACATTATCTTTGGAGTCACTTCTGATTTATTAAATGATGATTTTGTTAAATTGATGCAGGGGGAGTTTGAGATGAGTTTGATGGGGGAGTTAACCTTCTTCTTGGGTTTGCAGGTGAAGCAGAAAAATGATGAAATTTTCATAAATCAGAGGAAATACACAGAGGAGCTCATCAAGAAGTTCAAATTCGACAATGCAAAGTCACACAAGACACCGATGTCAACAACGGTGAAATTGAACAAGGATGAAAAAGATAAGTCTGTCGATCAGAAACTCTTTAGAGGCATGATTGGATCTTTATTGTATTTGACTGCTAATAGGCCAGATATAATGTTTAGTGTTTACATGTGTGCGAGATTTCAATCCGATCCTAGAGAACTACATATGTTAGCGGTCAAAAGGATTTTTAGATATTTTATTGGCACATCGGATCTTGGTCTATGGTTTCCTCGTAGTTGCAATTTTGACTTAGTAGCTTACACTGATTCTGATTACGCTGGGTGTTTAGTGGATCGTAAAAGCACGAGCGGGTATTGTCAGTTTCTTGGAGGATGCATGGTTTCATGGGCCTCTAGGAAACAAAATACAGTGGCATTATCAACTATCGAAGCCAAATGTTTGGCTGCCGGTAGTTGTGCGGCCCAAGTGCTATGGATCCAACAACAATTAGTTGATTTTGAGATTTCATTAAATAACACACCCATTCTTTGTGATAACACCTCTACCATTAATATTTCCAAAAATCCTGTTTTATATTCTCGCACAAAGCACATAGAGAGTAGACACCACTTTTTACGAGATCATGTGAGTAAGGGTCATTTTGAGCTTATACATGTAAATACGGAAAACCAACTTGTAGATATTTTTGTAAAACCCTTAACTCCTGAAAAATTCACTCAAATAAGAAGAGAACTTAGAATTTTCTATTTGAATGAGTAACTGTGCAGATTAGGATTTCATACACTTTTTGCTTATTTTGCAAATAACATTTCAGATTTGCTATACTCAACCTCTTGGTTTAGGTCACACATATTTTGCATATTTGTTAATAGGAAATAACTCTTCATTATCTTTGCATTTACATGCATCTGTTTGTAAATACTTTACATACTTACATGTCTTATTGTCATGATTCTTTGGTATCTCAAATCTTGAGTTGTGGAAGGGTGGATTACGTCCATCTGGAAGCACTCTCGACGTGTGAGGTGGTCTTCGGACCTAAGTTCTCCGCCACATACCGGAAATCACTTTGCATGGACATATCATACAAATCCTTGCTTGATTGCATGTATATATTTTAGAAAACCATTCCTTGAAAATTTTCTACGATCTCACCTCCTTGTTAAATAATCATGCAGTGATTTTAATCTTTTGTGAATCATGTCATATACAAAGGAGGAGGATTTATTTCTACTGTGCATACATTTAGGGGGAGTCATAACTATGTCTAGGCGAATTCATTTTCTACATCCAAAGCAATTACCCATACCTTATTAAAAAATGATGCATATGAATTTGATTGATAAGGATTTCAGAAATTCCTTTTAACACTTCAAGGGAAACAAACTTCTACATGGAAATTAAGAGAATCATAAGGGAAAAGCTGCCTACCCCACAAGCTTCTATAAGTGGAATGTCAAACCGAGTAGTCAGGAATCTCCACTGAAATAAATGAGGAAACTCGCGTCGAAAGGTGAAACAAAACTCCACATTGCGCGATGAATCCTAGTAGACGGGAAACCCCATTGAGACACATGAGGTGACACACGCCGAACGGTGAAGTCCAATAAAAAGAAACACAAAGGGGTTGTGCGAAGCTACCAACAGTCAAGGATCAAGATGGAAGTGTAGAATGGAAATAACCCTCTAGTGTTTTATAGAAATTCTGTTCATATCCATATAAGTTTGAAGTTCATTGCTCATTTACATAAATTTCTATTGGGTATTTTTGTGATGAATGTGTACCTTGAGTTTATTCTTATCATGGTCTATGTAGTATCTCGAGCATATGAATGCACTACCTTTTTTGATTATGCTTCATGGGACACAATTTGATTTTGAATCAACTGTTCACTCTTTATCCGTTTACCCCATTAAGGGGGAGTTATTCATATGGTACATGCATGCTTGATTTTCATGCTTGCTTGCTTGATTGCTTGCATGAATACATGTTCATAGTAAATTTAATAACCCCATTGTCAACTAGTTTTTGGTGATGACAAAAGGGGGAGAATATAGTGATATAGTGTGCATACATAGCTTTTCATATTTCTTTGATATAGTGTGCATACATAGCTTTTCAGATTTTTTTTTAGAGTTTCATACATGTTCACAATCGTCAGACTTTCATACATGTTTATAATGGCCTTAGATTTTAAGTTCTCATAAATGTTCAAATGCACAACTTTTGCATTGTGAATATCTTTTCCATGTGCATTCACTCAAACTATCTTGAACCATGCATAAACACATTTTCTAGCTTGATATCAAATTTTGGGCACACAATGCATGTTTTGTCATCATCAAAAAGGGGGAGATTGTTAGACCATTTGGTGAGCTTGATGATTTAGTTTTAATGTTGACAAAACTTGTGTGCATGCTTGTGTGCATGTGCATGAGGTATGGAAAATATCCATTGAAGATTGAATGATGATCAAGGATCTAATACAAGACATGATAACCTTGCTTTGCAGGACTGACAGTTATGGTGAATATAATTCTGCACTAAAATAGATTGAACAATCAAGTACCTTGTCATCCACAACACAAAACAGGTTCAAAGATTCCATTCGTGTTCACAGTCCGTCCATTGGTAAGGCTTTATTTTCTAAAAATCATCTAAGTGAATTTTTGTGTTAGTGGGGAGTAAGTGACGACACTCAGTTTCAACACTCTTTGGTTTGCATCATCATTACACCGACTTGCCCTTGCATGCATCGACTGTCTTAGCATTTGTTTTAAAACATGCACCGACCGTCCTTGGCATTTTCATAACTTGCATCGACCTGCGTTGGTGTTTCACAACTGTGCACCGACCTTGTGCATACTATGCACGGACCTTGTGCATACTATGCACAGACCTTGTGCATATATGCACCGACCCTGTTCTCTGGATTTTTCACAATGCACCGACCTTATTTTTTAAACATGACCTTGATGCACAGACCCTGTGCTATGCACAGACTCTATGCTACATGCACAAACCTTGTTCCTTATTGCTTTAAAGAACATGCACCAACCTGTCTTTGAAGATTTTCTGAATGTGCACAGACTCTTGGTGTTTTATACATGTGCACCGACTTTGCTTGTGTGGTTTACACAATGTGCATCGACCTATGTTGAAGATGCACTGACCTTAGTCTTCATATGCTTAGACTTGGGCGTTATATGCATAGAATATCAATGAATTGATCTTAACATTTCTGGACTGAACTGGAACCCTTGAGTTGCTTGCTAGAATTTCAAATGCATTGATTTAAGATTTACATAAATCTGAATTACCAGAATGTGCAGGTTGCATTTTGCTATTGATTCATTTGGGTCCATGGTATGATGGTAAGCTTCCTTACAACAAATGGATCAATGGTAAGAATCTAAGCTTAATGTTCACTGCCATTACATTAAATTGGGTTTTTCAATTTGGCTAAATTAGTATTGATGCATATTTAAAGTTTTGGGGTTTAATTTAGTGCATAAAGTGTTTCTCTGGTTTAACTCTACAAGAGTCGACTCTTGGTGTCTGGGGGCAATTTTTCATGCGGACAGAATGGTTGGCAAAAAGTGTCGACTCGAAGAGTCGACACTTTCGCCTGTGAGTTGGGTTTTTGTCTGTTGGCAGAACGCCCTACAAAATGTGTCGACTCTAAGAGTCGACACTTTTTATCTTGGGTGCTGTTTTGTGTTCGGGACAGAACACCATGAAAAGAGTGTCGACTCTAAAAGTTGACACTTTCTTTGGTGCGTCTGGATCGTGTTTTCCGGATTGATTTCGAACACCCCATTTCCTGATCCGATTATCTTGCCTTTTTACCCTAGTACCCTTAGGGTATAGTTGAGTATCTTAGAAGGGTTTGGCTAGGGTTTTACAAGGGCTTTGTGGTCTTTTGAAACTTGTATGCTGATATATATATTCATGATGTGGTCTTCAAAAACAACAAGAAAACACACGAGTTCTAACATTCTATCTTTCTTGCAGGAGAAGAAAGGGGAGAAGGAGAGGAGCTGAGCAAAGACTATGGGTTTTCATCTACTTCCGATCATTTCTGGAGTTTCTGATTGAAGAAGAAAAGGAGCAGAACGAGAAGGAGAATGCGAGGACATTCTCATCGTCGACATCTGGCTACCCTCCGACCCGAGGCTTAGAGAAGACATTCTATAGCCCTTTCTTTCCATGGAGATTTCATTCTACATCTTGCTTGTGCTTAGTGGAGTCATTAGCTTCAAGTTTGTATGCTTGTATTGAACACATCTTGTCTTTCTGAATTTCAACTCTGTAAGTCTGTTGACCGTCTATGAATGATTGTGGTACTATTGTGCCGTGGGTGTTGTGGCAAGTGTGTGCGACTGTTGATCCGTAGGATCGTGTAGGAGACGTTGTCTCCGTGTCTCTTGGAGTGAAAGCTCTGTGCGCTTCATTAAGCGAGTGGATCCTCATCGATTTGGTGAGGGGTGAACGTAGGGAGCCCGTCGTGGTCCCGAACCACCTAAAAAATCTGTCTCGCATCTGTGTGACTGTGGTTTGCCTTTATATATATATATATTGCTCTTGTTGATCGTATGAGAACAGTAAGCTTGAGAGAATTAATTTCTTTATAGCTTATATTTCATGCAATCATTTTCCGCGTTGGTAGTTATTTCAACTCGCTGTGTTAAAATTTAAAAACTACCACTACGTTTGACGGGGACAATTCAACCCCCTTCTTGCCCATACGAGAACCTAGGGACAACAAAGGTGGAGAAGACTCGGGGTCAAGGGAATCTTGGCTTTGTTGATGAATGAAGCGGGCTCTACTATAGAGTTGCTGCCAGGAGGTAATGTCGTTGAGGGCTAAGATGAAGCGATATTCGGGCATTACATTAGAAATTAGCATCTTGATTTGTTCTCCCTTCGGATTGTGCCCTGGAACCTACGCGGCGAGGCGGCGCCAGCGGTCGGCAAAGGTGCAGAACTCCTCTTCGGGACCCATCTTTCCGTGGGCTAGATCCACCATGGAATACTTGGTCCCAACCTGGTCTTGAAACTATTGAATGAACTTCTCTTGCACGGCTTGGAAATTCACAACTTGCTCTTGCGGAAGAGAGAAGAACCAATCCCGAGTCGGGCCTTCCAATGACAGACCAAATAGATAAGCCATCAAGCGTTGGTCATGCCAAAACTGGGCCGACTCTTAAAGAAACTTCTTCAAGTGCACGTAGGGATCACCAACTCCACCATAACGGCGATATGCGGGAATTTGTGGAGATGGCAGAAGCCGAAGACCTTGAAATGCGAATGGAATACTTAAGGAGGACTTAGGATTGATCCAACGTTGAAGTTCATCAAGTTGACGCTGGGCTTGAGCAATCATCTCTTGAGTAGGGAGAGACCGAGAAGAATATGGGCCAACTTGAGCAAGAGATTGTGAATTTGGACCAAAATGATGATATTGGGTCGGATAAGAGGGTCCAGGCTGAGAAGAAGAAGGGCCCATTCCGGGAGTGGAAGGATATATGGGCCTGGAAGAAGCATGATCATAAGGGCTCATTGGGCTGACAACATAAGGAGAAGAAGAATAAGGCCCATTGGAAAAATAAGGCCCATTAAGAGAATAGGGCCTGTTAAGATGATGAGGCCCATTAATGAGAGAAGAAGGCCCATTAAGAGAAAGAGGCCCATGAAGATGAGATGCAATGAGACGTTGGGCCTGGGCCAGGTCCATTTGGCGAACAAGACTTGATAAGTGGGCCATGAGATTAGCCTGTTCCTCGGATGGATCAGAAGGACCACGGGAAGATGTTCCCACGTGGGAAGAGAATTCCACGCAGGAATAAGAAGAAAATTAGGAAGAAGGATGATACAAGGGGTTAGAATGATGCTCCATGAGGGCAAATGGAGACTTAATAGAAGAATATCAAGGAGAATACAGGTGGGGAAGCAATGGCTTAATGGGCTTGAGAACAAGAGGGGGTTGACCCACTAATGTAAAGACCAATGGACAATAGGACTGGACAATAGACTAGATAAAGGACACACAAAATGGGCTAACCTAAATGGGCCTAACAATAACAAAACATGTGGATGATGATGGAAATGCAATACAAACACCACTAATGGGCTTGGACAAGCCCAAACAACACAAACAATGCAATGCGAGAGTTTTCACCCAAGTAAAACAAGTTGATATGATGGGAAATATTTTAGGAGTTTTAATAGACCTCTTAATGATTTGAGTTAAACATAATTCCCTCAAGATAGGAATCCTATGTGAATAAGGTCCAAACTTTGAGTTGACTAAAGTTAATTCTCTCACACGTATGCAAATGCAAGTCTATGGTGAGGAAAAGGTACAACCGGCCCGGCATCCGTGTGAGAATCCATGGCTCACGGGGACTTATGGAGGTCCCGGATAAGATCACCTAGTCGACCCCAAGGAATATGGAGGTTAGAGGATCACTTACCAAGGGGGAATGTAACTATGATATGCAATGTATGGCCCTATGTGCACCGGAGTGCATGCAAAAATCTTGCATAAAAGTGAAAAATGAAGGCAAGATTTAATTATGCAAACATGATGATATGAGTGCAAACAATATATGAAAATGAAGATAATGCGAATGACAACAAGGCAGGACCCGGAAACAACACAATAGGAATTCGGAAGGCAAAGAAATCATCAATGCAAAACGTACATGTGAGTCTGCCTATGAACCTGCATGTAGATTTTATGCACAAAATGCTAAAATAGAGACAGGATTTGACTATGCAAACATGGCCCAAATAATGCAAATAAGATATGGATGGAGAGAAAATACATAGTGGAGAGGGGGATTTCTGTAGCCCAATTAAGAGCAGCCAAAGTAGGCCCATCAGGACCGAACGAGGCTCAGCTCATCCAAGTGACAGCCCTCTAAGGCCCATTTCGGCAAAAAAGCCCAATAAAGATCACTCGGGATCCCATCCTTCCTCAGCGGCCCTTAGGCTCGGAAGGCCCGAGCGTCAGAATGGGGGAAGACCCAAGCCCGAGTTATCCCTCCATCGAGATAGGGGCGAGCACTCTGCGCCCACTCCGACCTGCCTATATCCGAGCTATGCCTATCACCCGGACGGCTGGAACCTTTTACGCTCGACCGACTAACAAGCGCTTATCCACACAGCCGTTGAGAGCTCTTTTATGAGCAGGAGTTGATGAGGATAACGGATCCATGATCTCGATGAGGACGTAATGATCCCATGATGAGGACGTAACTCCCGCCTAAAACTCCTCAACTTACGGGACTCATAAGGTGAGCACACTATATAAACCTGGGACTCCCTCCAATGAAAGGTAAGGCCAAGATACGCCTAAAGCTTCCTGAGGAAGAACCACTTCACCACTTTGGTGTTGGAGGATCTCGCGCACCTCTCTCTACCTCCCTCAAATACCTTCCACCATTACTCTACTGACTTAAGCTTCAGAGGGTTTTCCCTAGGGAACCATCCCTAGGCCTCCTGATTCGTTTCCCTTTCTTTGCAGTTCACTACTAGGTGATCATCCTCTCAGCTCAGGACAAGCGCGAGATCACGCCCCTTCATCTAGCACCATCTGTGGGAAATGACCAAAGCGCCAGTATGGTGAGAAGAAGCTCAGGGAGGAGGTCCGCCGGTGACAGGGGAAAGGCTGCGGTGGCGGCAGGGGAAGGCCCCTCACAAGCCTCCCAAAACCCCCCCTCCGGTGCCAGCACTCCTGCCGACGGACCACCCCCTCTCCCTGCGGTAGGGCTGTTGCCCCCTCCTCCCACGGCGGTAGGGCTACCGCTCAACAGCTGCGCCGACGTCTTCCAAGCCCTCAACGCGAAACTGGATGTCCACGTGGAACTCATGAGGACCCAGGTGGCCAGAGATGGAAGGTCACGTGCCCCTCCGGAGAGCCCTCCCCATGAAAATGTGTCCCAGCACACCATCGGAGGCCGTTCACCCTCCGAGGGCTGCAGCTCATCCGCAACAAAGCAGGAGGACCCTCGCAAGCCCCCCCTCCGGAGCAAGAGGCTTCCTCTACGCTGAAGCGGGGCAGGCATGGGGCACACCATCCCCTCCCAGAGATTGAAGTCCCCAGGGAGCGCCAGGACAGCCTGCCTTCGTGCCCCCCCAAGCCCCACGGCGCAGCAGCAGCCGGAGCTATCCATCCGGCTGCGAGAATTTGAGAGGCATTTCGCAGAGCAGGAGCGCCCCCTGCGAGCCCTGCAGAAGACCTCTCCACCAGAGGACGAGGAGAGATCCCCATTCTCCGACCCTATCTTGAAGGCAGAGGTATCTCCTAGAGCCTCCATCCCGACCTTCAAGCCCTACGATGGCCAGGGTGACCCGAACGACCACTTCGACAGCTTCGACGCCCTAATGACCCTTCACGGAGCGTCCGACGCCATCAAGTGCCGAGCCTTTGCGACCACCTTGGTCCAAGGCGCCCAAGCATGGTTCCGAGCCCTCGCCCCGGGATCCATCCGAGACTTCAAGCAATTCGGGTGAGTATTCAAGGAGAGTTTCACTGGTAGTGGTCCCCCAAGGTTGGTAGCGGGGCTTTTGGCCCTCAAACAGGCGCAAGGGGAGAAACTTCGGGCCTACATTATCTGATTCAAATCGGAAGCCCTGAGGATCCCTCGCCTGGATGTCGCCTCGGCCATAACCGCACTGACCGGGGGCACCTGCGATGAGAACCTCCGCCGCGAGCTTGTCCTCCACCCTCCCTTGACCCTTGCTGCGCTAGTGACCCTGGCATTGCGCCACGTCGAGTGCAAAGAAGTGCTCAGTGCATGCAGAGACGCAACCGGCTCGGGTCGGGAGGGGGACAAGAAGCGGGCACCCGAGCCAAGCTCGGGCCAAGGAAAGAGGCGGAACCGAGACGGGGAACGCAAGGAACCGTCACGGAAGTACAAGCGGTACACTCCCCTGACCGCTCCAGTGTACGAGATTTATGAAGACATCTAAGGCTCGGGCCTACTCTGCCAACCCGAGCCAATGAAGTCGAAGAACCGCAGTCACAGCAAGCATTACCTGTTCCACAGCGACCACGGGCATCACACCAGCGACTGCCATCAGCTCCAGGATGAGATCGAGCGTCTCGTTCATCAAGGGCACCACTCCCGGTTCATAGCCGGGCACCAGGAAGATCGAGGCACCCCAGAAAAGATTGACAACGCCCCCCAGGGGATCCACATCAACGTCATCATCGGAGGATCTGCATCAGGAGGAGACAGTGGCCGAGGAAGGAAGCGTCATGTTGAGCGGGCGAGCCGAGCCATCGAGCCTCCCAGGGCCCCGCCGAGTGAGCCCCAGGTCATAGTCTTCTCTGACCAAGACCTGGAGGGGCTGAGTACCCCGCATGATGACGCCCTAGTGATATCGGCCACAATAAACTATTGTAACGTGGACAGGATCCTAGTTGACAATGGAAGCGCCCCTGATGTATTATCATATGAATGTTTCCTTAAGATGGAGGAGGATCCGTCTAAACTCCGCCCGATCCGAACCCCCCTGTGTGGGTTCAATGGCCAGGCCACTTATCCCGAGGGAGCCCTAAGCCTGTCGGTTACTCTTGGCACCCCACCCAAAACCGTTACGGTCATGGTGGACTTCATAGTGATCAAAGGTATGATAGCATACAACGCAATCTTCGGCCGAAGAATCTTCAACCGGATGAAAGCGGTGCCTTCTACCTATCACCAAAAGATGAAGTTCTCCACCAAAAATGGGTTGGGGGAAGTCCAAGGCAACCAGGCCATGGGCAGGAGGTGCTATAATATCTCAGTTGAAGCCACAAGACCAGACGGGAAGAAAAAGGGCCCCTGGGAAGTCGGGGAAAAATGTGCAACCACCGAGCCTGGAGGCGAATTGCTAGCGGTTTTCCTAATTGACGACCCGACCCTAGGAGTAAAGATCGGAGCCGACCTAACATCTAAGGTTCAACAACAATATAAAGAGTTTCTTTTCATGTACATCCGGGTCTTTGCATGGTCTGATGGTCAACTCCCCGGGATACCGGAAGAAACGGTGGTGCATAAGCTCAACCTCGACCCAACCATGAAGCCCGTGCAACAACGCAGAAGGAAGCACGCGCCAGAGAAGCAGACGATTATCAAAGAGCAAGTCACCAAGGGGTAAAAGACTGGCCTTTTTAGACCGGTCCTGTACCCGACGTGGCTAGCTAACGTCGTCCTGGTGCCAAAAGCTTCAGGAAAGTGGCGGATATGCGTGGACTTCACTGACTTGAACAAGGCTACTCCGAAGGACTGCTATCCATTACCGAGCATCGACCAACTGGTTGATTCAACCTCGGGCAATGAGATACTCAGCTTCCTGGATGCCTATTCAGGTTACCACCAGATCAAAATGCACCCCGAAGACATCGAGAAGACCGCCATTATCACTGACTTCGGCGTGCACTGCTACACCCAGATGCCTTTCGGGTTGAAGAACACTGGAGCCACGTACCAGAGGCTGGTCAACCATATGTTCGAGGGATAGCTCGGTCGAAATGTCGAGACCTATATTGACGACATGCTTGTGAAGACCCCCAATGGTGCGGACACCCGAGCAGTTGAGCGGCATGATACGCCGAGCCACCGATACCGCACACGGAGCACGACTCGAGCCACCTCAGCATCCATCTGGCTCGGAGACAGCCTGCAGACTCCGCCTTGAGTCTCCCCATTTATCATATTTAGTTAGATTTTATTTGTGTTTAATGTGTGTTTACTTCATTTTATTCGGTATGTAATTTTGATTGTAAGAGGGGCTTATTTGTAAAAATGGGACCCCTGGGCCCCACGGGACCCCAGGCCCCCTCCCATTGATCCACCTCATCCCTAGGACCCCATGTGGGGTCGGTCAACCATTCAAATGGTGGCTTCTAGAAGGGTGGGCCAAGTGGGGGGATATTGGAATGAAAATGCCAACAATTCCAACCCACCCCCACCTACCATGTCCCCCCCTTGCCTCCCTAATCAATGGGCTGCCCCCCCCCCCTTGTATTTTTAAATTTAATTTTTGTGGATGGTCACATGCAATCCCAGCCCTCCATCTCCCATCCCTAGATCCAACGGTTGAGAATTGATTAGACATGTAACCTATATATGCTTGTAATTTTCATTTTTGAGGAATTAATGCCATTTGAACTTGGAAAATCCTTGGAGCAGCCCTTGGGCACCCCCCCTCTCCCTCTCTCCCTCTCCCCCTTGCAGCTGAGAAGGCTACCTTCTGGAGGTGTGACTCCTCCCTATCGGTTCCGGTCATCATCGCCGCCGCCACGAGCCGCCATCGCACCACCATCGAGTTCGCCGGAGTTCTGTTTTCAGCCGACCACTGCCACTTCCATGAAATTCTGCAATCAGCCACGAGCTCAGATCGACTTGGGATTTTGAGGAGATGTTTCATAGGTGTTCCCCACGTTCTAAAAAATTGGTGGGTCATGAATCTTCGATTTGAAAATTTCCCATTTTCATTCAAGTTCCAAGTTCAGTTCTGCCAGTTTCAAATCTGATTTTCCACTTTTCCTGAGTTTCGCATCTTCGATCCACCTTTTGATTTTTTATAGGGTTCCTAATTTTACTGGGAGTTCTATCCATCAAGCCCACCTTCCACGAATTTGCTTGAGTTTTTACCAGCCCTCCACCTATTTTTAAAATTCGTTGTCAGAGCTAGCTACAGTGTGTAGTGTAGACACGCCGTTCTTGACGTTACCGTGAGTAAATCTCATATTACACTATGATACCCCAAGGCGGCCTTCACATTTTTAATTACTCTGGTGATTTCCTATTTTTATGAATTTTTTTACATTTTTTTGAATTTTTCCGTGAAAAATCATGGAAGTGTCCAGGCGCCTGGACGCCTCTATCAATGACCAAAAAATAAAAAAAATCAAAATCATGGAGGCGTCCACGTGCCTGGACGCCTCCATCAATGTAAAAATAATAAAAATAATATCAATAATCATAAAAAATAAAACAAAAATCAAATAAAAATAATATATTTATGGAGGCGTCCTGGACCCTAGACGCCTCCATCACCTTGCTCACGGGGCCCCGCCCACCGATCGTCGGTTTGTCGTGTATGAAAAAAGCCAATTTCCGAATCGCGCCCATTTCCGAATCACGAGGCACCGCTCACAAAGCCACGCGTTGTGCCAAACCGCGTACGGCTTTTCGTGGAGTTCGGTGGACCTTATTGAGGCGTCCGGGACCCTGGACGCCTCCACGAAAATATTCGAAAAAAATGAATAAAAATAGAATAAAATATTACTTCGGCCCTGATGGAGGTGTCCAGGGTCCTGGATGCCTCCACCCTCCAGAGCCCTATAAATAGAGGCCCCCCCCTCAGTTCTAGGGGAGCTTCTAAGATGTCCGATAGGCTGCCGGAGCCCAGAGGCTGCCGGAGTCATTTCTAACCCGTGGGGTATTTTGCAGGTGGAGGTTCTACCGGCTTCTCGGGTGCCCACGCTCGCGAGAGGAAGGTCGTCTTCATCCACCGCGCTTCCACGTCGTCCCTACGCTGCCGGAGCTCCGCCAGATTTCGCCATCGGCACATCCAATAAGCCAATCCTTTCTTTTCTTCGTAGTTCTTTTACATTCATCATCTCACATCCTCTATCCCCCTTCATAAGGGCGCCTCTTCTTATATACTTCTTGCATCCATCATCGCATTTTCTCCTACTCGTATCCGAGAGGGGTTTAAAAGATAACACCAACCAGGTGTGTGTCTTGCCATCATTTCGTTATTTTTATCGCAAGGATTTGAAAACTACACCTTCATCTTTCTAATCCACTCGTTACTTGTTTGTCGTTGTTTTGCAAGGGTACCCAAGGAAAGCCCTCTCCGTCGGCCGGCCGAAGGGGGAGGAAGAAGCAACCCGCCATCTCCCGCTCTTGAGGTAGGTGCGATCACTTTCTTTATTTTGGGGTCTTTTGGCCCCTGGCGTTCACATCATGTTCTTGAGGCCGCGGTGAGTCACTTCCCAAATGGCCGTTTAAATTCTCGTTCTTATATTCTCTTTATATTCTGTTATATTCTTATTTGCTCATATTCTCGAGACCGCGGCGAGTCACTTCCCCAATGGCCGTTTAAATTCCCGTTCTTATATTCTCTTTATATTCTGTTATATTCTTATCTGCTCATATTCTCGAGGCCGCGGCGAGTCACTTCCCCAATGGTTGTTTAAATTCTCATTCTTATATTCTCTTTATATTCTGTTATATTCTTATCTGCTCATATTCTCAAGGCCGCGGCGAGTCACTTCCCAATGGCCGTTTAAATTCCCGTTCTTATATTCTCTTTATATTTTGTTATATTCTTATCTATTCATATTCTCGAGGCCGCGGCGAGTCACTTCCCCAATGGCCGTTTAAATTCCCGTTCTTTATATTCTCCTTATATTCTGTTATATTCTTATCTGCTCATATTCTCGAGGCCGCGGCGAGTCACTTCCCCAATGGCCGTTTCAATTCTTGCTATTTGATTTCTGCACCATTCCCGTCCCCCCGAGGCCGCGGCGAGTCACTTCCCGCTATGGCCGTTTAACCCCCATATCTTGCTATATTGCATTTGTCCCGCTCGCCCCGCCGGAGCAATCTCCCGTGGTAGCCCCTTCTCTCTTCTCTTATTTCTGTGTTGCAGCAAACAAAAAGTAGCCCGCGCGCTCCGCATCTTCTTCGCTCCTCGAATCGCGTGACGTCGCTCACAGATTGGCGATCACGGTGGGACCTCTACTGCTTCCTTTTGGCTACCCTTGCAAGTTCGGCACCGTCCGTGCCTCTCCACCTTGGCGCCCTCGCGCGCCCCTGTTGTGCTCACGGCAGCACTGTCAGTTGTGATTGGTTGGGTGTTTATTATATGTTTGTTATTTCTGTTGTTTTCTTACTCTATATCTCTGTCAGCATTCCATTGCATACATCCATCCCTCTTTTATATCCTTTTTCTTTTTTTCTAAGGATCACCCTTTCCCGGTGAAGGAAGGACTCTCCGTTTGAGAATTCCTCTCAACGGACTAGAATCTCCTCCACTGGGACCTCTGTAAGTCCCCGACATCGAAGAATCTCCTCTTCGTTCACTGGGCTGGTTATACCATTTAAGTTCCCCCAAGTTAGTTATCCCATTCGTGGTGAGACGAGAAACCCTAGCTGACACGGCGGTGAAACAAAAATAAACTAGGGTCCCTATTTTGTGTGAACTTCAGATCTCGCTAAAAACACAAAAAAAATCATCAAAATCAAAACACCAAAAAAGACGTAAAGGCATCCACTTGTTTGATAATCTCTGCTACCTGCTTGCTAGTGTATGTTTTTGCGTTCTGGGAAAACTGTGAGCATGGCTCAAGAGTCTTTTGAGGAGAACCACCCTAGTCGTGGTTTGTCAGCCGACCCGTGAGTCTATGCTATGGACTCGGGTCCTTCTCATGAGCCCTCACATGAGGTGCAGGTTATTGCCGGGGACACGTCCCCACCACAGGATATCTCTTCCTTACTCGGCATCCTCGCCAACACGGAGCTTACCTCTAAACAGCTCCGGGCCTTCAGGCCATTCTGAAGGGGAAATCTATTTCCCCCACGCCCCAGGAATCAACTCCGGCCATCGCACCTCTCAAGAGTCCGTGCAGGCCATTCCATCTCCTTCATTGGCGCAAGCCATCCAGTCTCCCTCGCTTCAAGGACAAGCGAGCCAACAACCACCCTCATTCCAGTTCCCGTCACAATCTCAAACTCCCATTGTTCCCCACATACCGCTTCCGCCGGGGCCGACCGTCGGCGGTCCGGCAGCTCCCTCTCATTCGGGATTCCCCCCTCAAGTCTTCGGGAGACAGTTTCTCCCCCAGTGGCAAGTACCACCTTCACCTCCAGAGGAGCTCGCCCAATTGCTCCTCAATAGGTTCAATCGCATGGACGAGCAATTTCAAAATCTGAGAAGAATGGTGGACATGAAAGCCACCCCGGAGGTTGCTTTGCCAATCCTTCCCGTCATTCATCTTCCTCCCTCCGAAATGCCCACGTACCGTAGATACAATGGTACCGGCAACCCCTTCATTCACCTCAAGGATTTCATGTATGAATCCTCCTATTGGCAAAACGATCAGAGGTCCCTGGCATACCTCTTTCGGAGATCATTGGATGGTCCCGCGCTAGAGTGGTTCTATTCTTTGGAGCCCCGTGAGGCCGAGAATTTTGAAATAGTCCAGAGAAGGTTCTTGCAGAAATATAGGGATAGGGTTGGTCCCTCACTCTCCATTATCGACCTAGTGGCCGAAAAGATGAAGCCCGATGAGGATTTTGTCTGCTATGCTGATAGATGGAGGTCTCTGGCGGAAAGAATAAGGGATACCCTCTCCGAGCCCGAACAAGTGAAGATGATTATGTCTAATGCAACCCCACAGTTCAGACACGTCCTGGCCATGAATAAACTTACTACAATGGAGGAACTCTATGAAAGGTCCCGGTACATCCAAACCCAGTTAAAAGACTCCCCCATTATGAACATGTTTGAGTCGCCAAAGCCCAAAGTGGTCAGAAAGATAGGCGCTGGTGTCCCGGGCGGAGCCACAGAAGGGGTCGTGACAAATGAGCAAGTGGGTGCGGTCAACAATGTCAACTATGCAGTCAACCCAAGGCCTCCACAAATGCCCCGACTTCCCCTCCAACCAGGTCCTTTCCCTCTTCGTCCCCCACCCCAAAATAATCCACCCCAGGATAATATGCCTCCATTACGTCAACCCCAGCAACAACAACCACAACCTCAGCAACAACAACCACAACTTCAGTACAACCAAGTTCCACCCCCGGGGAATTATGGTCCCCAACAGCAACAAAGGAGGCCGATCGGTCCCAAGAGAGCCTACTATCCACCGTTGCCAGAAACTCTGGCGGATATTTTCAACGCCCCCATGGCCTCAAACATACTTGTGCTACCCAGGGAAAGGCCCGTGTGGCCCCCGAATGTTGATACCTCCAAATATTACGTCTACCACAGGCAGCCAGGACACACAGTAGATTACTGCTTCCATTTCAAAGATTACATCCATGATATGAATGATGACCATCAAATAGATTGGGATGAAATGAGACGATACGTCGCCGCTCTGATGGAGGCATCATCCACAACTCCCTTTGGCTAGGGTCTTCTTCACACTCCGGCATCGTTTGAGTTCGGGCCTCTCTATAAAGGCCCAATTATCCCTTTTGTGCTATCTATTTGAGTCATTTTGATGTAATTTTCCTTTTATTTGAGTCATGTCCCTAGGTCTTGCATTTATTTTCCTAAGTTTGAGTGTCATTAGATTGTGTAATGTGCTATTGGGCCCAATTCTTCGGGCTTTGCCCAAGAGCCCCCCCTACCCCTTCGGTTATTTGTCATTGAGTCTTTTGTAAGGGACTTATTGTAAAATGTGGGTTTCCTATATATAGGGCCCCATTTCCTTCATTTGAAAGTAATGAATCATTGAATGAGAATTGCCATTTTAATAGTCCACATTGGAGAGATTCCATTAGTTAGGGTGAGAGACCCTTGGGAGAGATTCCCACCCACCTTCCACTCTCTCTCTCTTTCTCTCTCTTCCCCAAGTAGGGTTCGCCCCCTTCCTCTCTCCTCCCCTCCCCAACCACCTCCACCTCCCACCTACCCCATTAAAGGCCCTCCACTTCCCATAGCTGCCATTACTTCACCCCCATAGTCCCAAGGTAGAATTTCTACCATTCCAACACAATCTCCCCCATTCCAACAAAATCTTCCCCCTTCCAACACAATTCCCCCTCTTCCCCACACATTCACCCAACTTCCAAAGCATATTTGAATTTGAAAACAACCTTCCCTCCATTTGACTTGGCCGCCCCTCTCCACTTCCATTAGGCTAGGTTCGCCCCCTTCCCCTTCACTCCACCCCACCATCCACTGCCCCATCCACCCTCCACTCCCCCTTCCTCTAGCTGAACCTGCACCCTCCCCCTTCTTCCTCCACCTCCCCTCTGCCATTAGCAACCCTCCACACCTCCCATACCTCCCCTCCACCTTTCTTCATTCCCCTTCACCATATACTACTCTCTTCTTCTTCTTGCTAGATCCATTGGGGGCTTTGTCAAAGTTGCAGGTTGATGTTCAGAAGATGCAGCTGTACCCGTTGATTGCAGCAGCCACCCCGGTCACCTCCAACGATTTTGAAGGCCCAAGAGGCATCCACGGAAGTGGCTGCCTATCCTCTTCGCAACGGTAGTGGTTTCGTCGCCATCGGAGTTCGGTGCTGCCCAGGAAGCCCATTCTTCCACGACTGCGCCGGTCTGCCCCTGCAGAGGTCCTGAGCCGGAGAAAAAGCTTCACCACGACGAACCTAGGAGGAATCAGGCCATAAGCTCTTCTCCAAAGTTCTTCTCCTTCCTGTCTACTTTCAGAATCAAGAAGCGGAATCCCGTTCAGCATCCGGTAGCAGAAGTTATCAATTTTCTTCCTCGGCAGTGCGACTCTGCTTCCCCACAGTCTGCACCGACCTCTCCTCACTCTTCTGGATCCACTGATCATCTCCGGCATTGTTTAGCATCCCCGTTTGTTCTGCTGCAAAGAGGACTCATCCACGGTTCTGACGGCACCTGATTTGGAGTTCGGGAGCGGCCGGGGCAACTTCTTCTTCCTGCTGTTAGTAATCTGTTGCTGTCAGTCCGAGAATCAGTGACCCTGTTCGAGTTCTCGCCCAGGCCAGCAGCGACCCCTGAAGAAATTGACAAAATTCTGAAGCATTCCAGCCCCAGTAACGAAGGGTTCCCCACTGGTCTCGCCCTCGGCAAAATTCTTGATCGAGTTCTGCAGCTTCAACACCAACTGTCAGTCCCCTATTGCAGAGGGCAGGCAGATTCGGTGCCATCACTTAGTCATCTCTCTTTGCTCTAATTTCCCCGCCCCGCTTGGCCGGCTAAAGGCCCCTCCCTGCGTGGAGGTAGTATTGATTGTAATATCATTAACCCCCACCCCAAGGTCCCCCTCCTGCGAGAGGTGTAGTGTTGTAAACCTTTGAGCAGCTCAAGCTACATCGACGCGGCGTGTGGGGATCCTCTCGCCTCCCCGCTCGCCCTCGTCTCCGATCGGGACCGGTTTCTTCAAACTGGTCGAGTAAGTGCTCACACCTTCACTCCATTTAGTACTTGTCTTTCAATATTAGTTCTTAATTCCACTGGTTATGTGAGTGAGAGCCCGATCCTCAAGCCCCGTTGTCTTGAGTGATCACCGTGGGAGGAGTGCAACCGGTGCCTTTGGAACTTTGTCGGCCCCCCTTGAATTGGGCATCCACACCCATTGGGAATCTCATCTTGGCCTTGTTGGCCCTCTACCAGCAAGGGCCCAACCCCTCAACCTCACCTTGGCATTGCCAAGTTACCCCGGGCTTGGGTGAGCGACGAGAGAGCGGCGGCCCAAATTGGCCCGTTTTGATTGCAAATGTGCTTGTTTGCCTAAGTCTTAGGTTGTGTCACATCAATTGGTATCAGAACAAGTTAATGACTTGTCTCTATCAAGTCTAAGTCCTAGGACCTTTGCATTGTGTGTCCAACTCCATTTGTCCCTTGTCTTGCATGTCCACCCGTAGTGGTGCAAGTTACCGACCCGATCCTTCATCTTCAAATCCACCAATGGATCCCAATCCTCAACTCAACCAAGATGCTCCTAGGGAGGAACCCCAAGGCCAAATAAATAGGGTAGACGCTGCCCTTACCAACATTCTTGCCCAACTTGAGTCCCTTTCCACTCGAATTGCTCGGCTAGAAGAGCATGAGTTC
Source organism: Amorphophallus konjac (assembly GCA_022559845.1). Lineage (NCBI taxonomy): Eukaryota > Viridiplantae > Streptophyta > Magnoliopsida > Alismatales > Araceae > Amorphophallus > Amorphophallus konjac. The sequence continues at coordinate 244,605,924 of CM040120.1, forward strand.
CACCCAAGGAACAATGAACCTAGAGTCCACCCTCCACATGTTGAACCTCATAGGGAAGACCCTCATCCAAGGAATAATGAACCAAGAGTCCATCCACCACATGGTGAGCTACATAGGAATGAGTTCCACTTAAGGAACAATGACCCAAGAGTCCACCCTCCCCATGTTGAGCCTCATAGGGATGAGTTCCACCCAAGGGAAAATGGACCAAGAGCCCATCACGCACATGCTGAAATTTATAGGGAGGACTTGGACCTTGACCCCTACCATGACTATGAGAGGCCTCACCACCATTACATTCATGAAAGGCGTCCACGGGACGACCCGGATGACCCTCTCTTAAGGATGATTAAAGTAGAGGCCCCAAACTTTGATGGTTCCCATGAACCAAGTGTCTACTTAGAATGGGAGACCGCAATTGACCAATACTTTGAATTGTACCCTATGACCGACCAAAGGAGGGTAAGATTGGCCAAAAGGCATCTCACTAAATTAGCCAAAACTTATTGGCTAAACCAAGAGGGTCTAAGAAGGATTAGGCGGGAAGAGCCTATTGATACTTGGGAGGGTATGATGAATCAACTTAGGAACAAATACCTTCCCCAATCCTACCATCAAATGCTCTTAGATGAATGGCAAAGCCTCACTCAAGAAGGGAAGACCGTGGTAGAATATATTGAGAAGTTTGACTCCTATCTTTTGAAGTGCGGAGTTCATGAGGACCCGGCCGTTACCTTGTCTCGCTTTAGGAATGGACTTCAAAGTCACATCAAGAGAGAACTTTTCATGAGAGATGTTGATAACCTTGAGCTAGCCTATCAAATAGCAAGGGATGTAGAAAGATTCTCTAGGATCCCTCGATTTGCTACTCCCCGACCGGCCGATCCCAAAAACATGGGACCACGACCCATTCCGGCCACCCCCATGAAAGCCCCAAATCCAAGTGGGAGTACCCCATTAAGGCCTTACAACCCCCCTCCCACCATCACTCCAAACAAGCCCACCCCTAGTCACCCTCTCCCACGGAGGGAAGACAATCCCAAAGGCCCAAGTGTAGGAAACACTCCGGGTAGCGGGCGACAACAATGCTATAGGTGTCAAGGGTTTGGCCACTTTGCGGGGCAATGTCCATCCAAGGGATTATCTAGCTTGCTTATTGAGGAAGAAGCTCCCCCACCCCAAAAGGAACTTGAGAGTGTTGTTGAGGACCATGAAGCCTCACTAGATTGGGAAGAAGATTATGAGGCCCAATACCTTGAGTCGGGTCTAGATCACACCACTCCATCTACCAACTCCCATCTAGGAGTGATTAGGTGCACCCTCACCAAACCCCAAGAAGAGGATTGGCGCCGAACTTCAATCTTTCACACCTTTGTCAAGATAGGGAGCCATGTAAGGAAAGTGATCTTGGATAGTGGGAGTTGTGTCAATGCCGTATCCCCCGATACCGTTAAGCTTCTTGGGCTTATTATCACTCCCCACCCAAATCCCTATCGGGTCTCATGGATCAACAACAACTCCATCCCGGTCAACACCCAATGTCTTGTGCCCCTCACCTTCTCTTCATACCATGGTCAAATATGGTGTGATATCATACCCATGGAAGTAGGTAGCATCCTTCTAGGAAGACCTTGGCTCTATGATGTAAATGCCACCATCTTGTGTAAGAGTAACATGTGCACCTTTGAACATGAGGGAAAGACTATCCATCTTAACCCCTCCCCACCTCGTCCCATGACCAAGAGAGACACTCTCCCTCAAGGACAACACCCCATCACCCCACAAGTCTCGGGGAACTCCACCCCTCCAACCCCATCCCTCACCCAAACTCCCAAACAAAGTGGGACCTCGGGGTTGACCAAGGGTCTTCATCTCATCACTAGGAAAGAACTTGAAGAAGAGATAGTTCAAGGAGTACCACTATGTGCGGTGGTCATTTGCCTAGGAGAGCCCACTCCCACCAATCCACATCCCATAGAAATCTAACAACTCCTAGAAGAATTCCATGATGTGTTCCCAATGGAGCTCCCGGACCAACTCCCTCCCATGCGTGATGTGCAACACGCAATTGATCTAGTACCGGGGGCCACTCTCCCAAACCTTCCTCATTATCACCTCAATCCCACGGAACATGCTGAACTTCGGAGGTAAATAGAGGAACTCATTAGGAAGGGCTTCATTCGCATTAGTAAAAGCCCATGTGCCGTGTCGGCCCTTCTCACTCCTAAGAAGGATGGGTCATGGAGAATGTGTGTGGATAGTCGGGCCATTAACAAAATCACCGTCAAGTATAGGTTTCTCATCCCTAGGCTTGATGACATGCTTGATATGTTAGCCGGAGCCACCATTTTCTCCAAAATTGACCTTAAGAGTGGCTATCACCAAGTTAGGATAAGGCCCGGGGATGAGTGGAAAACGGCTTTCAAAACCAAAGATGGTCTCTTTGAATGGTTAGTCATGCCTTTTGGGCTTTCAAATGCCCCAAGTACTTTCATGCGTCTTATGACGGAGGTCCTTAGGCCTTTCATTGGGATCTTTCTAGTGGTCTACTTTGATGACATACTCATCTATAGTCAATCCCAAGAGGCCCACCTTGACCATCTTAGGCAAGTTTGCACCGTCCTCCGACAAGAGAGCCTATTTGCCAACCTAGGGAAGTGCCACTTCATGACCACATCCATCACCTTCCTAGGATTTGTGGTGTCTACCAAAGGTGTCTCCATGGACCCCGATAAGGTTCAAGCTATTCTTGATTGGCCGGAACCTCACACCCTTCATGAGGTCCGAAGTTTTCATGGATTAGCCACATTCTATAGGAGGTTTATGTGTGGGTTTAGCACTATCACCGGCCCCATCACTGATTGTCTCAAGAAGGGAACTTTTGTGTGGACCAAATTTGCCTCTAAAGCATTCCAAGAACTTAAGGAGAAGTTGACCCAAGCCCCGGTCCTATGCCTTCCTGATTTCTCTAAAGTCTTTGAAGTGACATGTGATGCATCCGGGATAGGGATAGGAGGGATTCTTAGTCAAGAGGGACACCCAGTAGCCTTCTTTAGTGAGAAGCTATGTGATGCTAGGACAAGATACTCCACTTATGACAAGGAGTTCTACGCCGTGGTGCAGTCCCTCCGACATTAGAGGAATTACTTGTTGCCTAAAGAGTTTGTCATCTTTTCTGACCATGAGGCCCTCAAATACCTCAACTACCAACAAAAGTTAAATGCCCAACATGCTCGATGGGTTGAGTTCATCCAATCCTACACTTTTGTCATCAAACACAAAGTCGGGAGTGAGAATCGAGCGGCAGATGCCCTTAGTAGGAAAGTTTCATTGCTTTCCACTATTCAAGTGGAAGTAACCGGATTTGATAGGATCAAGGATGAGTACCCTAGCTGCCCCGACTTTGGGCACATCTTCACTACCTTGACCACCCATTCTAGCAAAGAACATGAGGGGTTTATCTTAGAGGATGGGTTCCTCTTCAAGGGACCCAAGCTTTGCATTCCACGGACCTCACTCCGAGATTTCTTGGTTTGGGAATTACATGCGGGAGGGTTAGCCGGTCATTTTGGGGTTCACAAGACCATTGCTCTAGTTGAGGGTCAGTTTTATTGGCCATGTCTCAAGAGAGATGTAGGAAAAATAGTGGGTCAATGTCGCACATGTGCTTCGGCCAAGCAGGTGAAGCAAAACACCGGCTTATATACCCCACTTCCCATCCCCGACCGGCCATGGCAAGACCTAAGCATGGACTTTGTGCTAGGATTACCCAAGACTCAAAGAAAGCATGACTCCATCTATGTGGTAGTTGATAGGTTTTCCAAGATGGCCCACTTCATCCCATGCTCCAAGACCTCCGATGTCTCCCATGTGGCCCGATTGTTCTTTGATGAGGTTGTCCGTCTCCACGGGCTACCTAAGACCATAGTCTCCGATAGGGATGTCAAATTCACTAGCTACTTTTGGAAAACTCTTTGGCACATGATGGGCACCCTCCTCAAATTCTCTACTGCCTACCACCCCCAAACAGATGGTCAAACCGAGGTGGTCAATCGGAGTCTAGGAAACCTCCTTAGATGTCTTATTGAGGATCGACCGGGAAATTGGGATCTCATTCTACCACAAGCTGAGTTTGCATATAACAACTCTATCAATAAGTCAATAGGGATGAGTCCATTTGAAGCCGTGCATGGGTACAAACCAAGAAAGCCTTCCGATCTCATTCCCCTTCCCCAGCATGCTAGAGTGTCCATTTCAGCCGAGTCTTTTGCACAACATGTTAGAGAATTGCATGAAGAAATTCGCTAGCACATCAGCCAAAAGAATGAGGCTTATAAAAGGCTGGCCGACTCTCATCGGCGTCACCAAGAATTCCATGTGGGTGACTTTGTGATGGTAAGGATGGAGAGGCTCTCCCCGGGAGCCAACTCTAAACTGAGGCCACATGGAGCTGGTCCCTTCCAGGTCTTGAGGCGCATTCAAATGCCTACGAGTTAGATCTCCCTGAGGAGTATGGAATAAGTCCCACATTCAATGTCGCCGACCTAGTGCCATATAAGGGACCCACGGTGGTACCTAGTGAGGAGATTGAGCCTACTTCTTCCATTGAGAGAGCACCCACCCGTGAGGAGAGACCACCAACCAAGAGAGCCCAGCGTGAACAAATTGAACAAATATTGGATGTACAAGTCACTACCACTAGGAGCAAGGTATATGAGCGCTATCTCGTCAGGTGGAAGGATCCGCCTCCTTCGGAGGATTCTTGGGTGAGTCGGGAGGATCTCCAGCGGTTGAATCCAGACCTCCTCGAGCAGTACCACAGCCGGATGGACCCCTACTCGATGGAGTCGAGCTCTTCACAGCCCAGGGGATTTGATGGAGGCATCATCCACAACTCCCTTTGGCTAGGGTCTTCTTCACACTCCGGCATCGTTTGAGTTCGGGCCTCTCTATAAAGGCCCAATTATCCCTTTTGTGCTATCTATTTGAGTCATTTTGATGTAATTTTCCTTTTATTTGAGTCATGTCCCTAGGTCTTGCATTTATTTTCCTAAGTTTGAGTGTCATTAGATTGTGTAATGTGCTATTGGGCCCAATTCTTCGGGCTTGGCCCAAGAGCCCCCCCTACCCCTTCGGTTATTTGTCATTGAGTCTTTTGTAAGGGACTTATTGTAAAATGTGAGTTTCCTATATATAGGGACCCATTTCCTTCATTTGAAAGTAATGAATCATTGAATGAGAATTGCCATTTTAATAGTCCACATTGGAGAGATTCCATTAGTTAGGGTGAGAGACCCTTGGGAGAGATTCCCACCCACCTTCCACTCTCTCTCTCTTTCTCTCTCTTCCCCAAGTAGGGTTCGCCCCCTTCCTCTCTCCTCCCCTCCCCAACCACCTCCACCTCCCACCTACCCCATTAAAGGCCCTCCACTTCCCATAGCTGCCATTACACCACCCCCATAGTCCCAAGGTAGAATTTCTACCATTCCAACACAATCTCCCCCATTCCAACAAAATCTTCCCCCTTTCAACACAATTCCCCCTCTTCCCCACACATTCACCCAACTTCCAAAGCATATTTGAATTTGAAAACAACCTTCCCTCCACTTGACTTGGCCGCCCCTCTCCACTTCCATTAGGCTAGGTTCGCCCCCTTCCCCTTCCCCTTCACTCCACCCCACCATCCACTACCCCATCCACCCTCCACTCCCCCTTCCTCTAGCTGAACCTGCACCCTCCCCCTTCTTCCTCCACCTCCCCTCTGCCATTAGCAACCCTCCACACCTCCCATACCTCCCCTCCACCTTTCTTCATTCCCCTTCACCATATACTACTCTCTTCTTCTTCTTGCTAGATCCATTGGGGACTTTGTCAAAGTTGCAGGTTGCTGTTCAGAAGATGCAGCTGTACCCATAGCTTGCAGCAGCCACCCCGGTCACCTCCCTGAGATTTTGAAGGCCCAAGAGGCATCCACGGAAGTGGCTGCCTGTCCTCCTCGCAACGGGAGTGGTTTCGTCGCCATCGGAGTTCGGTGCTGCCCAGGAAGCCCATTCTTCCACGATTGCGCCGGTCTGCCCCTGCAGAGGTTCTGAGCCGGAGAAAACGCTTCACCACGACGAACCTAGGAGGAATCAGGCCACGAGCTCTTCTCCAAAGTTCTTCTCCTTCCTGTCTACTTTCAAAATCAAGAAGCAGAATCCCGTTCAGCATCCGGTAGCAGAAGTTATCAATTTTCTTCCTCGGTAGTGCGACTCTACTTCCCCACAGTCTGCACCGACCTCTCCTAACTCTTCTGGATCCACTGATCGTCTCCGGCATTATTTGGCATCCCCGTTTGTTCTGATGCAAAGAAGACTCGTCCACGGTTCTGACGACACCTGATTTGGAGTTCGGGAGCGGCCGGGGCAAGTTCTTCTTCCTGCTGTTAGTAATCTGTTGATGTCAGTCCGAGAATCAGTGACCCTGTTCGAGTTCCCGCCCAGGCCAGCAGCGACCCCTGAAGAAATTGACAAAATTCTGAAGCATTCCAGCCCCAATAACGAAGGGTTCCCCACTGGTCTCGCCCTCGGCAAAATTCTTGATCGAGTTCTGTAGCTTCAACACCAACTGTCAGTCCCCTATTGCAGAGGGCAGGCAGATTCGGTGCCATCACTTAGTCACCTCTCTTTGCTCTAATTTCCCCGCCCCGCTTGGCCGGCTGAAGGCCCCTCCCTGCGTGGAGGTAGTATTGGTTGTAATATCATTAACCCCCACCCCAAGGTCCCCCTCCTGCGAGAGGTGTAGTGTTGTAAACCATTGAGCAGGTCAAGCTACACCGACGCGGCGTGTGGGGATCCACTCGCCTCCCCGCTCGCCCTCGTCTCCGATCGGGACCGGTTTCTTCAAACCGGTCGAGTAAGTGCTCACACCTTCACTCCATTTAGTGCTTGTCTTTCAATATTAGTTCTTAATTCCGCTGGTTATGCGAGTGAGAGCCCGATCCTCAAGCCCCGTTGTCTTAAGTGATCATCGTGGGAGGAGTGCAACCGGTGCCTTTGGCACTTTGTCGGCCCCCCTTGAATTGGGCATCCACACCCATTGGGAATCTCATCTTGGCCTTGCTGGCCCTCTACCAGCAAGGGCCCAACCCCTAAACCTCACCTTGGCATTGCCAAGTTACCCCGGGCTTGGGTGAGCGACGAGAGAGCGGTGGCCCAAATTGGCCCGTTTTGATTGCAAATGTGCTTGTTTGCCTAAGTCTTAGGTTGTGTCACATCACGCTCTCAAGGCTAGGAGACCTCCTCATAGCCCACAGCAGTAATTACAACAGCAGCAGCTACAACAGCAGCAGTAGTAGGCCCCACAACAACAACAACAGCCTCAGTAGGCCCCACAACAACATTCCAACATGGGCATAATCCAGAATCTATTACCGGAGCACCAACAGCCCAATCATCAGGTTAACCCCATCTCCTCCTTCCCGGAAGTCGAGAGAAAGCAGGTGTGGCACCCGGAAAGTACCTCCATTCTTTCTACCGCCAATCCTATTATCACGCAACACCCTTGCCTTGCCCGGGTAGCACCTCTCTCTCATCAACCCGCGTCAGTATCGCCTTCACCATTTCCACTACCATTACGCCCTCTCATCCGCACCTCGATCTCCTATCAACCGACACTCTCCACTACGCCTTCACACCCTCTCATCTTCTCTCACTCCCCCACTTTACCATCCACCTCTACCGCATTTACCCCTACGCCTTCTAAACCCCTTATCATCCATCAACCATACATAACCCCGTCTTTCTCCACCATATCACCACTAATGCCTTCAAAACCACTCATTACCCATCACCCACCTCAAAATCATTGCCCGCTTCAAGCCCTACCCACTTCTACTTCGTCTCCACCTCCACCTTCCAGACCCCTTATCCTCCATAATCTGTGTGATATCCCCTCTACCTCCACCATGCCTCCACCTAACAAACCCCTCATCAGAATCCCTGCTCCCGTCATCACCCCTGCCGCATCAACCATTCCTCCACCACTACCCCTCAAATCCCTGTTAAAACCCACTGCTACCCCCACAGAGGTACAAAGGCCGCAGGCAATGGTGCTCCGGAGTGGAAGGATTTTCCACAGGGTTTTCCCCCACAACAGTCAGAATCCTGAGCAATCTCAGCCAGAGAAGGATGATGGAGAACAACCAGAAAGAGCTATCCCTGGAACACAGTATGATCTATTGAAACACTTGGACAAGACACCTGCTCGGATCTCCATCCTGGAGCTACTTCAAAGATCCACATCCCACCAGGCGGCCTTGATGGAATATCTTCAAAAAGTCATGGTTAATGAAGACCTCCCCGTGGAGAAGATTTCGACCGTCCTGACCCCAACAGACACACAACCGGCCATCATGTTCCACAACTACGAGCTCGCTCCCAAGGAAGCTCAGAAATATGCATTGTGCATTTCAATAAAAATTAATGGGATATCCATAAACCCGTGTCTTGTGGACACGGGTGCGTCCATAAATGTGATCTCCATGGACACCCTTCAGTTGTGTGGGGTCAACGAGGAACAAATAAGACCTTCCTCGATCACGGTCATGGCTTATGACAATAGCAAAAGGCCGCCGCAGGGGATGATTATTCTGAAAGCAGAACTAGGCCCCATGTCAATTCTCACGGAATTCTATGTCCTCGACATGGACCCCACATTCAAGGCTATACTGGGTCGCCCTTACATCGAAGCCATGGACGATGTGCCTTCCACCAACCATCAGTGCCTGAAGTTTCCTTACAATGGGAGGATTATTAAAGTGGTCAGTACACCTGTCCTTCACACAGTGGATGCCATCAACACCTCTCTGCCCTCTGTTTGGCCATCTCATCGGCCCATATTGTCATTGCTGGACGTGCGTGATCTATCTCACGTTCCACTAGCACCAAAGGAGCCGGTCAGAGCAACCGCAACATCATATCTCCCTTTTCACTCCAAAGGTTGGGAGATTATGAGGAACATCGGCTACCAACATGGTAAAGGTCTGGGCGCACAGTTACAGGGTAGGCTCAAACCGCCGAAGGAAATTAGGCCGAACCGCAGGTTTGGCCTAGGCTTCAAAGGACCGTTCAAGGCGGATTGGAAGCCCCTCACATGGACTCTATCAAACCACTTCAATAGAGGGCCCGTTATTCAGATGGGAGATTACCCACGAGAAGCATATGGGGGATCACATGCTGTATATTTGGCTGAAAAATGTCCGAGGATCAACAAAAGAGGCAAGATCAAAGATCCGGAATGCGAGTGGAACAAATGGTTCGACATACGGGACATTTCCGTTGCACTGGAAAGGATGTTCTCGCAGCTTGAAGGACCACCATTGATCTCCGAATACCAGAGAATATTACCACTCTTGCCAAGGTTCCAAACTATCCTCATCCTCGCCAGAAGGACCCTGTCACCGATGGATCTTCATCCGTCCTCAACATTGCCGTCGACGGCTCATTAGCCGCCATCTTCTCCATCCACTCGTCTCAGCCTTTGCTGATATTTTCTTCCTGGGCCAGACAGTTGTCTGATGATCTTCCCAGATCCCCTTCTTTGCTTACATACCTACGCGGGCTTCTCAACCGGCGCCAGGTCTTCAACCATGATCTGCTCTATGAGCCTCACAATCCTCTAGCCATAACCACTTTTATCTCTCCTCCAATCTCTTTTCACTGCTTTGTCATTAAAACTGAAAACAAAAAAAATGTCAATTTTCAAACTCTTCAACAACACATCTTCGTTGAGGAAACCTCTTACATCTCCCACGGGTGCGTCCCGCCCTGCGGACCACCCGTCCAAGGTCCGATGAGCGACCTTTTCTACCCCTCTTCTGAGGGGTCTTCTCCTGTACATTCTACACCATCCTCTTCGTCTTCCTCTTCTTCTATAAATATTGTCAGTCCATCTAGGAATGATAGGTCAAGGGTAGTACCTAGGAAGAAATCCAAGGGTAGGCAGATCTCTCGTCGATTCCTTCTGGATTTAGCCGCCAGATGTCAGGCCCTTCTTGCCATCCCCCAGTTGTTAGAAAATCTCATCCGACTACCGAAAATAGAATGTGAGGGCGATTGTGCATTTGATGAAGGGTATGGAGTCTACGAGATCACGAATGAAGAATGCCCCACTGAAGATGAGGGTGAAGAATATGAGGATGCGGCGGGCGCATACGCTAGTGGAATAAAGAGAGTCGACGAGCCGTCAACCGCCGTAGAAAAATCCTCCAAAGAAGTCAACTTGGGAACTGATGAAGACCCTAGGATCATCCTCATAAGTGACAACCTACCACCCTCTGAAGAAGAGGCATTAATTGAGGTTCTCAAGGAATATAAGGACACGTTTGCATGGAGCGACGAGGATATGCCGGGTCTGGATCCAACCCTGGTCGAACACCGTTTAACCTTAAAACCAGGGTCCGTCTCGGTAAAACAAAGGTTAAGGCGTTTCCACCCTCAAATGGCTTTGAAAATGAAAGAAGAGGTCGATAAGCTCCATAAAGCCAGGTTCATTAGAGTCGTTCTTTATCCTCAATCGGTGGCGAACATTGTCCCGGTCATGAAGAAAGATGGGAAAGTCAGGATTTGTATCGACTTCCGGGACCTTAACCGCGCGTGTCCAAAAGATGATTTTCCCTTACCTCACATTGATGTGTTGATTGATAACACGGCAGGCTACGAAACCCTCTCATTCATGGATGGATTTTCAGGATACAATCAAATTCGTTTGGCAGAAGAGGATTAGGAAAAGACGTCATTCATTACCCCTTGGGGAACATATTGTTACGTGGTCATGCCGTTCGGATTAAAGAATGCTGGAGCTACTTACCAAAGAGCTATGATGGCCATATTTCATGACATGATGCACATATACCTGGAAGTGTATGTGGATGACTTGTTGGTGAAATCAAGGACCAGGATGGAACATCCAGAAGTTTTGGCTAAGGTCTTGCAGAGGTCAAGGGAGTTCCAATTGAAAATGAACCCGAAGAAGTGTGTGTTTGGTGTGTCGTCGGGTAAATTGCTGGGTTTCATTGTGAGCAAAAGAGGGATCGAGATAGATCCCGACAAAGCCAAGGCTATCAGGGATATGCCGCCTCCCAAGAATTTGAGGGAAGTCCGAGGTTTAATCGGGAGGTTACAATTTATTCATCGGTTTGTGTCCCAACATTCACAAAGGTGTAGACCTCTCTACGAGTTGACCAAGCCAGGAGTAGAATTCCACTGGAATTCTAAATGTCAGAAAGCTTTTAAAGGGTTGAAGGAATATATGGCTAGTCCACCCGTTCTCATTCCACCCAAACTAGAAAAATCTATGATCCTTTACGTCTCAGTCTTGGATGACTCCGTGGGAGCCATCCTCGCACAAGCTGATGAAGAAGGCAAGAACGGGCAACCTATTACTTGTCCAAACTTCTCAATCCCTGTGAGCAGAAGTACACCGTCATGAAGAAAACCTATGCTGCCCTCGTTTGGGTAGTGCAAAAATTGAAGCACTACTTCTTGGCTCATGAGGTCCACTTGATTGCTCGAATGAATCCTATCAAATTCCTTCTGGAGAAAGCCGTCCTTACGGATAGGCTAGCACGCTGGCAAAGTTTTCTATCTCAGTTCGACATCACCTACATCCAGCAAAAGGCGATTAAAGGCTATGCCATAGCCTAGCATCTCGCTCACCATCCTCTTCCCAAGTTCGATCCCGTCCAATCAGAGTTTCCGGATGAGGAACTAATGTCCGTCAACAAATCAGATGAGCCAATGTGGACGCTATATTTTGATGGAGCTCTGAATTCTCAAGGGAGAGGAATCAGCGTCGCCCTCCTATCGCCTGAAGGCCTCACATTCCCATTGGCATACCAGCTCAAATTTTCAGTTACCAACAATATAGCCGAATATGAAGCTCTTCTAGCTGGCCTAGAACTCGCTCATTCTTTTCGTATCACTAAGTTGCGAGTCGTAGGTGATAGTCAACTCATCCTTCGCCAGGTGCTCACTAAATATCGCACTCGCGATCCCAAACTCAAGTCATACCAAGAACTCACTGCTGCCTTTGTCAAACTGTTCACCAAACTGATATTTGTTCATGTCCCTCGTCATCAGAATATTCTCGCCGATGCCCTCGCCTCGTTGGCATCATCCATAAGGCTCCCTCTAGGAAGATGGTTTGAGTCCATTTCCATCTACAAACTTCACGCCCCTGCAATCGATGATGCTTCCTACGTAAATATCAAAGACAGGATAGCAAGGAAGATCCTGCAGGAAGATATCCTTGAGAAGAGGGAAATCATGTTGGCAGAGGTCGAAGAAGAACTGGTTGATGAAGAGAAACCATGGTTCTATGAAATCGTCAAATACTGCCAAGATCAGTCTTATCCTGAATGGGCCACCACAGAGGACAAGAAAGCCATAAGAAGGGTGGCTCAGAAATACACATTGGTTGGAGGTCTACTCTATAAGAGGAGCCTTATTGGTATTCTGTTAAGATGTCTTGGTGACGATGAGGTTTGGAAATGTGTAGAGGAGACGCACTCGGGTGTGTCCGGTGGCCACGTGAATAGTCAGATGCTCGCCAAGAAGATCATTCACCAAGGCTTTTATTGGCCCACTATGAAGAAGATTGTGCTGTCTATGTCCGTAGGTGTGTCAAGTGTCAACTTCACGCCGATAAAATCTATTCACCATCTTCCTCACTTCATCCAATATCCTCCCCGTGGCCTTTCTCCATGTGGGCATTCGACATCATTGGTCCCCTAGGTGATCCCAATTCCCTCACCAAGCAGAAATCTTTTATCCTTACTGCGACGGAATACTTCACCAAATGGGCCGAAGCCGAAGCTTACGCGGAAATCAAGGCGTCAACAGTCTGCAAGTTCATCATGAAGAACATCCTCGCCAGATTCGGCGTCCCAAGCACAATCGTCACCGACAATGGGCCACAGTTCATTTCTCAGGACCTATACGACCTCTGCAAAAGGTACGCAATTGCATTGCATCATTCATCGCCTTATTACCCACAAGGTAATGGCCAAGCGGAGGCCACCAAAAAAACATTGCTCAAAATCATCAAAAAAACCTACGAGTCTAGTAATTTTTCAGACTGGCCAGAAAAACTTATCGAAGCCCTATGGGCCTATCGCACTTCAATCCGTACCCCCACTGGGAAGACTCCATTTGCCCTTACTTATGGTATGGAAGCGGTAGTCCCGTACGAGACTCTGATCCCTTCTCTCAGGGTACAATTGGACGAGGAATTTCCCCTCGACGATCGTCGTAATTCACTCATCGCCCAGTTGGAACTCTTGGATGAGAAGCGGCTGGCCGCTGCCGAACACGCGCGTGTGTATCAAAATAGACTCACTCACTTTTACCAAAAGAAAGTCGTTGGGAGAAAATTCAAAGTCGGTGAGATGGTCGTAAAAAGAATTTTTGTCAAACCTGGAGGGCCGCGTTCTAAGCTCCAACCCAATGGGGAAGGACCATATGTAATTCAAGTCGTGTACCCTGGCAACGCCTACAAGCTAATCAACGCCGAAGGGACCGAGTTATCCCACCCTTGGAATGGGCTTTATCTTAAGAAATACTACCCTTAGTACAAAACAAAAAAATGATGAAAAGATAGAAAACATCAAAAAACAAAGAAATATTGAAAACCACTAAAAATATGGAAAATTCAAAATGCCAATGCCTGGTGGTCACCATGTAGTCATGTCACTGCATCTAACCTTCATGATAGGATAGGGCCCATTAAGGCTTGGTAGGCACCGGGTCTTGGTTTACCAGAACCATGGAGATCCCTGTCCGGCCACGTCGGCCTATGCTCGCTCGAAGGAAGCTAACATGTGCTCACTTATGTATTTTATTCAAAAAAAAAGTCGGTAGCATCACCTACGGTGGGGCCCCACCCAGAAGATCTCCGGAAGCTGTAATCTTTATTCTTTTCTCTTCGACCAAATGAGACAGTCGGCGCCCTTAAAATGCTGAGCATGAGAAACCGAAACTCAAACCCCAAGGGCAAGAGTAGGATCCATTTCCTCGAGTATCGATCAGAGCACGAGAAGAGGGCAGTGTCCCCGCAGGCATACGAAAGGGAGCCCACAAACGTCAAACGACTATATCTCCCTCACAAAAAGAAATACAAAATCAAAATCAAGAGCCTGGTCGTAACCGTGCCTGATGCGATAAATGGAACCCCTCAAAGCAAAAGTTCGAATCCACAAAAGGGGGGGGGGGCTATGGAATGTAAATGCTCGAGATTTGGTCCGAAGTTGTCCGAAAGGAAAGAGTTAATGGGCCCTTATTCGCTCGCCGGGTTAACGGCTTTGCCGGTCCTCTCAGGAGGTTTATCCCCTACACTCTTCCTTCTCCCTCTAAAGATGAAGGGTCGATGGAGTTTCTGAAGGGTGAAAACTGCCCAGGGTCTGTGACTTTATTTTAATATACACATTTGGTTGCCTACTTTGAAAAGCAAAAGCTATCGCTACGAAGGAGTCTCTATGTTTCTAGCTGGTCAAGACCCATGTTTATCGCCTTGATGTCTTCTTGCTTAACCTTGGGCTTAGGCCAATGCAAGTGCGTCACCTATGGGTGCGACGGCGTCTGATTCCGGGTCAGCGTCGCGCGGTTGGCCGTTAGGGTTCCAGGGTGTTCCATTATATACCATCTAGAGTTGTGAGGAAACAGACCCGGGTCTGGCAAATCATTTACCTCAAACATCTTTTGGGTGAATCCCTGTGGTCGGAAGCGACTGGGAGCCTAAGCATGGCATGACCGTATTGTCATCAGGGTAAGTCTTAGCCGGTGGGATCATCATTCGAGGGGTCTAGAGGCCTAAATCAACCTAGATGTGCACTTAGGATACTTGGGAGGTTAGTAAGAAACCCCTGTTCTCGTATAGGTTGGGTGCCATTTGGGTGCTTGCCAGGCGTTAGCAACAAAAATTTTTATAATAAAAGTAACAAAAAAAATGGAAAAGAGAAAATGTACATATTTGTAAATAAAAAAAAATCTTTTTTATGATAAAAAAATGCCAAATATAAAAAAGAAAACAAATCAATTTTGCATGATTACATTTGTGTGCAGCATCTCACTTTTAATACCGCTTGCATTCGTGTACTTGCCTGTCGCATTTATCATCACTACATCTTTCTCTCGCCTTCCTTAAATAAAGGCTTGGCCCCTTAACCAGTCACAGTGACCATTTGCTTATTGAGCAAGGGGCCAAATCAGAACAGAAATTCTGATTTATTTATTTCAGTGATGTGTGCAGGGATTCAGGCAACAGAAGTAAAGGTGAAAACCAAACAAACCGAACCTTATATTTTATTCCAAAAACCAAAAAAATAAAAATTTATCAAGTTCCGCCCTCTCTCTCTACATTACTCGTCCCACTACTCTCCAGGCAAAACGCTCTCAAAGGTGCTACCCAACTATGAAAATCGGTACTCCTACCGCTCTGTACTCCCCTTCCTATTCCCACGCCCCGGCGTTGATCCACGGAAAAAGCAGAGAAGCTACCAACATGAAAGCCACGCTCTCGTGCTCTTCGGTAGCGCTCCTCACCATCTCTCAGCCACTGTTCAGCAAAACCAAGGCAGGTTCGGAGTTCGAATAGTTGGGCCTCCATGGCCCTTCATTCCTCCCTTTCAGTCAATCTGTTGGCTCTTTCTTTCTCTGCGTCTCTTTCTCTCTCTGCACGTTCTCTCTCACGGTCTTCCCTCTCCAACTGGAGAGTGATCCTCAGTTCCATAGCATCCCTGGAAGAGTCATCATCTGGACGACGCTACAGTTCCCCCTCCAACTCTGCTATCCTAGCCGCCCTCTGCGCAGCTTGGGCAAGCACGTCTTCCGTCTCCTTTTCCTGCCGAGTGTACCATCTCAGATACGCGGCAAGACATAAACAAAGAGAACTCAACACTGAAACTTTTACCTGTATACAGAGCATCCCTTCTGCTTCCGCAGCACGCTGCGTGGCGTGAGCAAGTTGCTCATGAAGCAAGTCAAGTTCTGAGGTGGGAATCCACAAGCTGGAAGAGGCACCACCTACTCCCATCGCTGGGGAAGCCGTGCCAATCTGGGCATGCTATGACCGCGTGAATTAGCAGCCAACATCTGGAATATGCGGTTTTAATTAGGAACGCACTGTACACCTACCAAGGCGCTCGTAGCTACGTGGGCATCACCCAACCATTGCTCCATCTCTGCCAAGCGAGTTCGTAAAGTCGCTATCATCGTATCACGGATATCCTGCAGCCATACGAGTCAGCATTTCCACCAGAAAACCAAAAAAGAGAGAAAGAAGAAAAGAGAAAAAGGGGAGACCTACCTCCGTAAGTCCCCGGGGTTGGAACCGCTCTGCGTACCTTGTCTTGTATAGACGCAGGTAATCCTCGCTATCTCGTGCCTGCGATTCCACGATTATGCCACCCCGTTGTCAGTCTTCGTACTGTTCGGGGAATCGCACACGCCAGTCAATGAAGGTCGCCGGTCCCCGCGTCTTTCTCCCGACACGAGGTGGCGTAGCCGTATCCACCCATTCCTGAGCCAGTCCTAAAGTCCTCGTAACCAATCGCAGCCGAAGCGGCTCGATTTTATTCAGTCAGTGCATCCACAGTTCCCGTCCAAACCGGGCACGACTTGTTAAGACCCATGGTTGGTAGGCATCGACCATGTCTGAGTAGGGTCTCCAGTTTACCATCGCTGTAGGGAACTCCTGTAGCTCCCGCCTTAGCACCATCAGTTGGTAGGTTAGGGGTGCCGCACTCATGATGGGTTCCCACCGCCTGGCTAGGGGCACCATCGCGGGTCGCCAATGCCAAGCTCTCCCCATGGGGAGGTAATAATAGCTCCACAGTTGCTCAGCGCAGGTCATCAGTACCTTGCAAAAACACAAAAAAAAAATACAAAACAAGCAAAACCAAAAATACCTGGATGAATGGTGTGAAACCACTCACAGCCATCTCACGATCCGCTTCTTGGAACAGGCCTGCAAACAAGTGTGCCAGCATGGCAGCTCCCTAGGCATAGTATCCTACTCTTTCAAGGTCTGATAGCAGCTCCAGGAAGCGACATTAGATACCGTCCCCTTTCGAGCTCAGTACCAATCTCCCCAAAAGGAAGAGGAGAAATCTCCTCAAATCTATGTTGCATCTTTCCCAGTTGCCGAAATCTGTGTAGTACACGGCATAGCATCCTATTTCCATCCTTTCCATGAACTCTTCTGAGGATTCATCATCCCGCCGACGAGTGTCGGTGAGCCCTAATGCATCCATGAGGGACGCCCTAGCTACCGACCTATTTTTCTGACCATCTAAGCCCAAACCCAGTAGCTTCCAAGCACCTTCTCGGTAATCCGCATAAGTGACCCCGGTCACTGCCTCGCCCTCCACCTTCAGGCTTGTGATCCAGACCACATCCTCCAAGCTGGGCACCATGTGCCCCCAGGGCATCAGGAATGCCTGACTCACTGGGTCCCATCTCTCATACAAGGCTTGGATCAGAACCAGGTCGAGCTCGAGTGGCTCGATCTGAAGAAAGGTGCCAAATCACATCCCGTCTAGCCTGGCCTTCTGAAAATCTGGGAGACCCCTGTATGCGGCCACTGCTAACTCCCATGAAATGTGTGATTTCATCACACTCTGTGCGTGCATAAGAAATGGAGAAGGTGTTGTCAAAAGGAAGGAAGAAAGAATGAGAAAAGGGCAGGAAAGCTCAGCTTACGAGTTGTGATTGGGCCCTTTCGCTGAAGTGCCCTTCGAGGTCCGAAAGCCTCCTGGAACTACTACCACTGGACCTGCTTCTCTTCGAGGAGTGGGAAGATTCGCCCTCCATCCAACTCTCGGAATTTTGAACTCCTCCTCTCCCGTGAGAACTTGGGCTCCTCGAGTTAGCCCTCGATATACCTGGGAGGATAAAAGAGACAAGAATTTATAGAAATGGAAGGAGTGCAAGCCAAGATTGCCTCCATCACCTTTAATGATAGCCCTCGCGATGAGACACCTACCATGCGGTCCCGTGAGTCACTTCACCGCTCGCACAGGGTGATTGATTGGAGGAAGAATATGATGACTAGCCCCCTATGTTGTCTAGGGATACCCTATCATGTTTTGGAGGACGTCCGCAAAATTTGACACAACATCTGGGAAAAGGGACTAGGGCCGTCCTTATTGACTTCGACGGTAGATTCCCGTGGAAAATGGTCACAACAAGACGCGATTCTCCGCTTGGGGTGGAGTCTCGGTAGGCACATCACATGGAAACAGTACAAAGGAAGCATGGCGAAGAAGGAACGCACAAGAGAACAAACAAGCAGCAGAAAATCAAATCACTCCATTCATATTTCTACATAAGCTGTCATAAACATCACAATCATAGAGAGGAGGCGGGTCCACTAGCTCGCCAACTCTTGCCATTATCTTCATGCTCGTCCCTCTAGGCGTCCCTCTCCTCTCCCCTGAGGTG
Organism: Amorphophallus konjac; assembly: GCA_022559845.1. Lineage (NCBI taxonomy): Eukaryota > Viridiplantae > Streptophyta > Magnoliopsida > Alismatales > Araceae > Amorphophallus > Amorphophallus konjac. The sequence goes on from CM040120.1 coordinate 244,624,400, forward strand.
AGGGTCCCTCAGAAGCCTCCTGGATCCCCGTGTAGTAGCACCCACCTCGCCTCGTGGCGCCGGCTCCATAGCAATGACTCGCTGCTCCTCCCCTGGCGTGGTGAAGAAGCCACTAGCGGCAAAGCGACCAGACTGGCGCAGTCGCTCCCCGAACTCTCGCGCTCTCTCGTAGCGCGTCTCCATCCCTCCTAGCCTCTGCACGATGGCCTGAAGGCCCAACTAGAGCTCCCTCACTTGGGCCTCCAAGGCCCTCCTCTCGGTCTGATCCCGCTGACGCTCGGCCCTTCTCTCGACTCTCTCTCTCTCTGCCTCTCTCCTCGTCATCTGCTGAAGAACCCTTAACTCCAGGATGTCTGGAGAAGGTCTCTCCTCGCCGCGATGTCGCAGCTCTGCTACAGTCGCCACCCAGGCATCACGCTCCTCTTCCGCCCGGGTAGCCCGAGCCACCGCACCAGCAAGTTGCTCCCGGAGGGAGGCAATCTCAAGAAAAGGGGCCGAGGAACTGGAAGATGCGCCGCCAGCCGCTCCCACCATCGCTGTCTGCTGGGCACGCTGGAACGAACAAACAACATCCGTCAGCTAAGCTCCACATTTAAAAATAGAAAATACAGCACTTAGCTTACCAGGAGCGATAGTTCCTGTTGAGTGGCGGCCAGCTACCGCCTGGCCTCGGCTAATTAGGCACGCGAGCCGTTGACGTCGCACGTATCCCCGGCTTGGGGAAGCCCCGCATAACTCTCTCTCTGTTGCCGCAGGAAGTCGGCACTGTCCTACACCAATACGCTCCCTTGCTGTCCAGGGAGACGTATGCGCCAATCCTCGAGCTTCACCTTGCCGTGACTCTCCTTCCTGACACGGCTCGGCTCATCTGCACTCGCCCATTCATTGGCCAAACCCGAGGTCTCTGCCACGTCCTGCATCAAGAAAGAAGGGTCTCGCGTCATAACAAGAATGCGTCCCCTGTCTAGGACGCGTCCATCATTTGAGTGCAACACTCGCCGAACCCTTTCCCCCATCGCACGGCTCGCTTCAAAACTCAAAATGGATCAAAGGAGAAGATCCGAGGACCTACCAGACCGTGTTCACCTCCTTCCGCACCATCAGGCCTCTCGGGTCCCTCGGGGGCCCGAAGCGGCCCTTCCTCCTCCATGGACGCCGTTCCGTGCTCTTGCGTGTCCCTCCTCGGGTGAGGAGTCCCTCGTCCCTCTCCACCTTCACCATGGTCCGGCCCACCGAACTCCATCGATTGAGGGGAAGAAGACGAAGACGGGCCAGCGAGTTTCGGTGAAAGGTGGGCTCGTTTGCGGGTAAGGCAATACCATGGAAAGAGACTTTGAAAGAACTTGGGTATATGGATCCGAGAGAGTCCGCAGGGCCAAGGCACGACTTCGGGGTCTAGCTAAGAAAATGTGGGAACACAAAGAGAGATTCAGAAGGGTTTGGGGACAAGAGCCCATTCACTCATGGGAAGAGATGAAGAGTGAACTTAGGAAGATCTATGCTCCCCGACTGTCCCACTCCTACCTTAAGACCCATTACCCGAGGAGCACTCCCACTCCTCCTTTCTCGCCCAGTTCATCTAAACCCTCCACTAGGACCCAAACCCCACCACCCAAAAAACCCCAAGATTCACTAGAAGAACTAAGGATTGAGTTTAAGAAGATCTTCACCTCCCTTAGGGCTCAAACTCCACCACCCCAAATAAGTCCAACTTGCACCACCCCATCACCAAAAGGCCTTCCCACTCCCCTGGAGACCAAGACCCCCACACCACAAAAGAATGAGATTGAAGTTTAGGAATATGAGGCCTCCCCCGATTGGGCAGAGGAGTATGAATCACAATATCATGGGTTAGGCCAAGAAGTTCCCATCCCAAGTGGAGGAAGCATCATGGCTCACTCCACCCTCACCATTCCAACCCGTATGGACCCCATGTCCACTCCACCTAGGCCCATGATGGCCACCACCACCCCGCCCAAAACTCTCCCACCAACCCACACTCCACAAACTTCCTTGGACCCCAAAACCACCCCTCCATCTTCCCCTAAAAGAGACACACCCCCTGAAACCATTCACCTTCCCTAGACAACCCTCCCTATTCCCCACACATCTTCCCACATCCAAGACAACCTTTCCTCTCCCCAAGGAGTCTCTCCACCTCCCTAGGTCGTCCACCCCCTTCCCCTCCCTCCTAGGGTCGACCCCCCCTCCACCCTCTCCACCCTCCCATTGCCTTGGCCGACCCCTCCACCCTCCCCTCTCCAAACTTCGGCCTCCACTCCCCTCCACCCTCCTGCACCTCCAGACCACCAGCTCCGCCCCTCTCATCATTCTCCCACATTCCACCCCCATCTACCATCACCTCCAACCCTTCCCCATTGCTAAAACCCCATTCCCTTTCACCAAGTTCCACTACCACCCCTTTGCTTAGCCAAGTCTGCAGGTAGCAGAAGAAGGCACGTCTTGCAGAAGCTCCCCCGAGTTCATACGGAGACACCTGAGGGCGTACCTTACCTTTCTGGAAAGGCCTCCCTGTCCTCTTCACAGGCGAGGTGGAATCACTCCATTCCGAGTTCGTGGCCGACCGTGAGAGCTGTTCTACCCCGACTGCGCCAGACTCCACCTGCAGAAAGCCTGAACCCGATTGGAAGCTGCTTCACGACCAACGGCGAAGGAATCAGGCTGAAGTTTCTTCTTCAAGTTTCTTCCTCCATCTGTCCACGACCAGAAGCATGAGGCGGAACTTAATTCGGCATCCGAGACCCAGAGTTACAAACGTTCTCCCTCGGTCGCGCGGGTCTGCCTCCTACAGTCTGCAGCGACCAGTGCCTACTCTTCAGGGCACACCGACCATCCACGGCCTCAGATTGCAGCCCCATTGACTCCTACTGAAAGCCACCTCAACCACGGAGACGACGCCACTGGTTTCGTGCCATTCGGAGTTCTGGAGTGCCCGGGACAGCGTCTGCAACCTGCTGCTACAGAACCAGAACCCCGCGGTGCAGCCTCTGCAGAGAATCAGAACCAGAAAGAGCAACGTGCCACGATCAACCAAGGCCGAACCAGACTCGGGTTTCTTCATCAAAGTTCTTCTCCTCTCTGCCCTCTTTCAGGATCAGAAGGCGGATCGACATTTGGACACCGTGGAACAGAGTTACGAATTTTCTCCCTTGCACTGTCCAGGTTTGTTTCTTCAGACTGCAACGACCAGAGTTCATTCTTCCCAGGACCCAAGTCACCACCGACCTGGGATCGTCGCCCCGCCACCTCCTGCTGAAAGCTACTTCAACCACGAAGACAGCACCGCTAGTTTTGTGCCATTCGGAGTTCGGGAGAGTTCACCACAGTGTCTGCAACCTACTGTTACAGAACAGGTCCGGACAGAAACCACACTCGCTGCCTCGGTTCAGTCGCTGGTGTTACCAGTCCCTGGCTCCAGAGGCCGCCCAAAAATTCAGACATCACCAGCATCAAGTCAGGGAACTCCAGGAGTTGGAATCTTCAAAATTGGAGTTCGGACTAGCTCGGGACGGCGGCAACAGCGGCTTCCCGTCCAGAATTCCAGCCAGCTGCACCAACTCCCTTAGTTCTTTTCTACCCGTTTTGGCCCACCCTCCCCTTCCCGCCTGGCCGGCTTACCGCCCCACCCTGCGTGGTGGTAGTGTTTACTGTAATTATTCAATTCCCACCCCCGAGACCACCCTCCTGTGCGAGGTGTAGTGCATGTACTCTTGAACAGGTTGTGAAGCTACATCGGCGCAGTGTGCGGGGACCACACTTCCCCGCTCGCCCTCGTCTCCGCCCGGGATCGGCGTCTTCACGCCGATCAGGTGAGCTCTTGGCCACTCTCCCTTGCTGGTTTTTACTGTTGCTTAGCTTAGTATCACTCTTAGTTACCGTCGGAGGTGAGGCGAGTGTCCGATCCGCAATTCAATCCAATCGAGTGTTCACCGCGGGGCGAGTTGAGAGAGAGCCATTACATCCCACGCCCTCGGCGTGCCGACTACCCGTGAAATCGGGCATCCCTGGCCCATTGGGATCTATCCCTATCCGGCCGACCCTTGGAGCCGCAAGGTCCAAACTCAGACCCTCACCACCATCGCCGGTCCTCCTACGGATCCGAGCGTGCTTCCGCGAGTGAAACCGCTTGTGCGACGTTGCCGACTCATAGTGCTGCTTGCTATCCTAGGTCCAAGGGAGTCGTATCACATCAAAATAGTTTCATTGCCCTCCGCTGCATATTGTGTCACATCAAATTGGTATCAGAGCCAGGTTCTAGACTTGTCTCTACTAAGTCTTGTCCTAGGGCAGTTGCATTCATCACCCGATCATCATGCATACCCCTCGTTGGCCAAATGGTCCGATTGACCCCCTCCACATGGACTACATTGTAGATGAGGACCTTCATTTTGATGGAGATCCTCATGCCTATCTTAGGTGGGAGAATACCATGGAAAGAGACTTTGAAAGAACTTGGGTATATGGATCCGAGAGAGTCCGCAGGGCCAAGGCACGACTTCGGGGTCTAGCTAAGAAAATGTGGGAACACAAAGAGAGATTTAGAAGGGTTTAGGGACAAGAGCCCATTCACTCATGGGAAGAGATGAAGAGTGAACTTAGGAAGATCTATGCTCCCCGACTGTCCCACTCCTACCTTAAGACCCATTACCCGAGGAGCACTCCCACTCCTCCTTTCTCACCCAGTTCATCTAAACCCTCCACTAGGACCCAAACCCCACCACCCAAAAAACCCCAAGATTCACTAGAAGAACTAAGGATTGAGTTTAAGAAGATCTTCACCTCCCTTAGGGCTCAAACTCCACCACCCCAAATAAGTCCAACTTGCACCACCCCATCACCAAAAGGCCTTCCCACTCCCCTGGAGACCAAGACCCCCACACCACAAAAGAATGAGATTGAAGTTGAGGAATATGAGGCCTCCCCCGATTGGGCAGAGGAGTATGAATCACAATATCATGGGTTAGGCCAAGAAGTTCCCATCCCAAGTGGAGGAAGCATCATGGCTCACTCCACCCTCACCATTCCAACCCGTATGGACCCCATGTCCACTCCACCTAGGCCCATGATGGCCACCACCACCCCGCCCAAAACTCTCCCACCAACCCACACTCCACAAACTTCCTTGGACCCCAAAACCACCCCTCCATCTTCCCCTAAAAGAGACACACCCCCTGAAACCATTCACCTTCCCTAGACAACCCTCCCTATTCCCCACACATCTTCCCACATCCAAGACAACCTTTCCTCTCCCCAAGGAGTCTCTCCACCTCCCTAGGTCGTCCACCCCCTTCCCCTCCCTCCTAGGGTCGACCCCCCCTCCACCCTCTCCACCCTCCCCTCTCCAAACTTCGGCCTCCACTCCCCTCCACCCTCCTGCACCTCCAGACCACCAGCTCCGCCCCTCTCATCATTCTCCCACATTCCACCCCCATCTACCATCACCTCCAACCCTTCCCCATTGCTAAAACCCCATTCCCTTTCACCAAGTTCCACTACCACCCCTTTGCTTAGCCAAGTCTGCAGGTAGCAGAAGAAGGCACGTCTTGCAGAAGCTCCCCCGAGTTCATACGGAGACACCTGAGGGCGTACCTTACCTTTCTGGAAAGGCCTCCCTGTCCTCTTCACAGGAGAGGTGGAATCACTCCATTCCGAGTTCGTGGCCGACCGTGAGAGCTGTTCTACCCCGACTGCGCCAGACTCCACCTGCAGAAAGCCTGAACCCGATTGGAAGCTGCTTCACGACCAACGGGAAAGGAATCAGGCTGAAGTTTCTTCTTCAAGTTTCTTCCTCCATCTGTCCACGACCAGAAGCATGAGGCGGAACTTAATTCGGCATCCGAGACCCAGAGTTACAAACGTTCTCCCTCGGTCGCGCGGGTCTGCCTCCTACAGTCTGCAGCGACCAGTGCCTACTCTTCAGGGCACACCGACCATCCACGGCCTCAGATTGCAGCCCCATTGACTCCTACTGAAAGCCACCTCAACCACGGAGACGACGCCACTGGTTTCGTGCCATTCGGAGTTCTGGAGTGCCCGGGACAGCGTCTGCAACCTGCTGCTACAGAACCAGAACCCCGCGGTGCAGCCTCTGCAGAGAATCAGAACCAGAAAGAGCAACGTGCCACGATCAACCAAGGCCGAACCAGACTCGGGTTTCTTCATCAAAGTTCTTCTCCTCTCTGCCCTCTTTCAGGATCCGAAGGCGGATCGACATTTGGACACCGTGGAACAGAGTTACGAATTTTCTCCCTTGCACTGTCCAGGTTTGTTTCTTCAGACTGCAACGACCAGAGTTCATTCTTCCCAGGACCCAAGTCACCACCGACCTGGGATCGTCGCCCCGCCACCTCCTGCTGAAAGCTACTTCAACCACGAAGACAGCACCGCTAGTTTTGTGCCATTCGGAGTTCGGGAGAGTTCACTACAGTGTCTGCAACCTACTGTTACAGAACAGGTCCGGCCAGAAACCACACTCGCTGCCTCGGTTCAGTCGCTGGTGTTACCAGTCCCTGGCTCCAGAGGCCGCCCAAAAATTCAGACATCACCAGCATCAAGTCAGGGAACTCCAGGAGTTGGAATCTTCAAAATTGGAGTTCGGACTAGCTCGGGACGGCGGCAACAGCGGCTTCCCGTCCAGAATTCCAGCCAGCTGCACCAACTCCCTTAGTTCTTTTCTACCCGTTTTGGCCCACCCTCCCCTTCCCGCCTGGCCGGCTTACCGCCCCACCCTGCGTGGTGGTAGTGTTTACTGTAATTATTCAATTCCCACCCCCGAGACCACCCTCCTGTGCGAGGTGTAGTGCATGTACTCTTGAACAGGTTGTGAAGCTACATCGGCGCAGTGTGCGGGGACCACACTTCCCCGCTCGCCCTCGTCTCCGCCCGGGATCGGCGTCTTCACGCCGATCAGGTGAGCTCTTGGCCACTCTCCCTTGCTGGTTTTTACTGTTGCTTAGCTTAGTATCGCTCTTAGTTACCGTCGGAGGTGAGGCGAGTGTCCGATCCGCAATTCAATCCAATCGAGTGTTCACCGCGGGGCGAGTTGAGAGAGAGCCATTACATCCCACGCCCTCGGCGTGCCGACTACCCGTGAAATCGGGCATCCCTGGCCCATTGGGATCTATCCCTATCCGGCCGGAGCCGCAAGGTCCAAACTCGGACCCTCACCACCATCGCCGGTCCTCCTACGGATCCGAGCGTGCTTCCGCGAGTGAAACCGCTTGTGCGACGTTGCCGACTCATAGTGCTGCTTGCTATCCTAGGTCCAAGGGAGTCGTATCACATCAAAATAGTTTCATTGCCCTCCGCTGCATATTGTGTCACATCAGGCACGGGAGAAGAAAGGCTGCCCGACGCTTTAAATTTGAATTCGAGGGTTAAGACGCGTCCTCGCGCTTGGACGCGCACAAAAGAAAGCAACAGAAGCCCTCCGTGCAAAGTAGTTCCCTTTTGTCCAGGGCAAAAGTCTCGTAAGGCATGCCTCGAAACAACTTGGTGCAAGAGAAGAAGTGTAGGAAAGGAGAGGCGCTACAGTGGTCAGAGTTTTGTCTAGACCCCCCTTGTACTGTGGTGCGATTCTACTACAATTCTGTTACTTTCTGATGTTATTAATCCATGCTGGCCTGTGCAGGTTTTACTAACGGACGTCTTTGTCCTATCTCCTGTCCTACCTTTCAATGGTTGGTCCCACCATGTCATGCATCATAGTATATGATACTTACGCTACTAGAACATGTCAAGGACCTCGCGACCCGAACGAATCTGGGATTTGAGTTCCCCTTCAACAAAAATAGTGATGATCCTGGAAGAATTTGGGTTGTACGGATAGGCCGTTAACTTGTGATAGCATAGGGATGACGGTTCCATTCAGTGAGTTGGTGCGCGGATAAACGGGCCCCAGCCCAGTGTCGGCTCACCGGATCGGTATCCTGACCCATTCTTAACAAGTTGACAATATTATCCTTGGCTAGTTTTTATTTTAGTTTGTTTTAAATTTTTCTTTAAACCCAGCATACATTCATATAGGACTTTGAATTTATTGCGGAAGATCATTCGAGTGATTCTATTGTGAAAGCCGTTGTGCTCCAATTCTTACAAATATGAGATATTCCATTCCGAATGAAATACTGAGTTTCCTTGAAGCGGCCCTACGCTGCTCTTCCAAAGGAGACCCTTGTTTGGACAGACCCTCAGATATTCCTTTGCTTTGTTTGACCCACCTTGGCCGCAGCACTTCCACATTGGCTGGTAACAGCTCCCCAAAGGTGAAACCTGCAGGTTTATGACCCAGGTACTTACACACCGAGAAGTTGGTGTCCTTTATTTTCGTGCCTGAGTGCACATCTCACCCTCCCTTATTTTAACCATGTCCAAGCAATCGTCAAAATTTGAAAGTCCTTCTTCAAGGTCGCCTCACTGAAACTCCAGGAAAAATTCTAAATAGTAATTTCAAAAGCGTGTCTCATCACACCTTGGCATCAACTTATCAGTCCATTCCCACTTTATTTCACTCCACTTCGATACGATTCCATTACGTGTCACTCCCTTGCAAAGTAGACGCCAAGGCGGGGCAGCTGTAGACACGCCGTTCTTGACGTTACCGTGAGTAAATCTCATATTACACTATGATACCCCAAGGCAGCCTTCACATTTTTAATTACTCTGGTGATTTCCTATTTTTATGAATTATTTTACATTTTTTTGAATTTTTCCGTGAAAAATCATGGAAGTGTCCAGGCGCCTGGACACCTCCATCAATGACCAAAAAAAATAAAAAAATCAAAATCATGGAAGTGTCCAGGCGCCTGGACGCCTCCATCAATGACCAAAAAATAAAATAAAATCAAAATCATGGAGGCGTCCACGTGCCTAGACGCCTCCATCAATGCAAAAATAATAAAAAAAATATCAATACTCATAAAAAAAACAAAAATCAAATAAAAACAATATATTTATGGAGGCGTCCAGGACCCTGGACGCCTCCATCACCTTGCTCACGGGGCCCCGCCCACCGATCGTCGGTTTGTCATGTGTGAAAAAAGCCAATTGTGGAAGCGTCCAGAAAACTGGACGCGCCCATTTCTGAATCACGAGGCGCCGCTCACAAAGCCACGCGTTGTGCCAAACCGCGTGCGGCTTTCAGTGGAGTTCGGTAGACCTTATTGAGGCATCCGCGACCTTGGACGCCTCCACGAAAATATTCAAAAAAAATGAATAAAAATAGAATAAAATATTACTTCGGCCCTGATGGAGGTGTCCAGGGTCCTGGACGCCTCCACCCTCCGGAGCCCTATAAATAGAGGCCCCCCCCTCAGTTCTAGGGGAGCTTCTAAGAGGTCCGATAGGCTGCCGGAGCCCAGAGGCTGTCGGAGTCATTTCTAACCCGTGGGGTCTTTTGCAGGTGGAGGTTCTACCGGCTTCTCGGGTGCCCACGCTCGCGAGAGGAAGGTCGTCTTCATCCACCGCGCTTCCACGTCGTCCCTACGCTGCCGGAGCTCCGCCGGATTTCGCCATCGGCACATCCAATAAGCCAATCCTTTCCTTTTCTTTGTAGTTCTTTTGCATTCATCATCTCGCATCCTCTATCCCCCTTCATAAGGGCGCCTCTTTTTATATACTTCTTGCATCCATCATCGCATTTCCTCCTACTCGTATCCGAGAGGGATTTAAAAGACAAGACCAACCAGGTGTGTGTCTTGCCATCATTTCGTTATTTTTATCGCAAGGATTTGAATACTACACCTTCATCTTTTAATCCACTCGTTACTTGTTTGTCGTTGTTTTGCAAGGGTACCCAAGGAAAGCCCTCTCCGTCGGCCGGCCGAAGGGGGAGGAAGAAGCAACCCGCCATCTCCCGCTCTTGAGGTAGGCGCGATCACTTTCTTTATTTTAGGTTGACCCCTGGCGATCACATCATGTTCTCGAGGCCGCGGCGAGTCACTTCCCCAATGGCCGTTTAAATTCTCGTTCTTATATTCTCTTTATATTCTGTTATATTCTTATTTGCTCATATTCTCGAGGCCGCGGCGAGTCACTTCCCCAATGGCCGTTTAAATTCCCGTTCTTATATTCCCTTTATATTATGTTATATTCTTATCTGCTGATATTCTCGAGGCCGCGGCGAGTCACTTCCCCAATGGCCGTTTAAATTTCCATTCTTATATTCTCTTTATATTCTGTTATATTCTTATCTGCTCATATTCTCGAGGCCGCGGCGAGTCACTTCCCCAATGGCCGTTTAAATTCCCGTTCTTATATTCTCTTTATATTTTGTTATATTCTTATCTATTCATATTCTCGAGGCCGCGGCGAGTCACTTCCCCAATGGTCGTTTAAATTCCCGTTCTTTATATTCTCCTTATATTCTGTTATATTCTTATCTGCTCATATTCTCGAGGCCGCGGCGAGTCACTTCCCCAATGGCCGTTTCAATTCTTGCTATTTGATTTCTGCACCATTCCCGTCCCCCCGAGGCCGCGGCGAGTCACTTCCCGCTATGGCCGTTTAACCTCCATATCTTGCTCTATTGCATTTGTCCCGCTCCCCCCGCCGGAGCAATCTCTCGTGGTGGCCCCTTCTCTCTTCTCTTATTTCTGTGTTGCAGCAAACAAAAAGGAGCCCACGCACTCCGCGTCTTCTCCGCTCCTCGAACCGTGTGACGTCGCTCACACAGTGATGTCCACCTGTTCCCAGATCCGATCACCCTCCAGTAAACAAATCATAACAAATCACAGCCACCTCCAATCAGTCCACAAAAAATATCCCCGTTTTCCTTGTTCGAAATCCTACAACTTTTGTGAAGAGCTTAGGAGCTGAATCGACCATCTACCTTGCGGTCAACGACAGTTCTCAGACAACTCACCTGCAGATCTGAGGTTTCAGGTACTGTACAACAGGAGCTTGTAAATTGAGTAAAGTCTAGATCCGACAAGATCCAGTAGATCTCTCTAGGCCTAGATCGAAGGATTTCAAGAGAGCTTTCCAGCGATAGCTCATGCGCCCCGATCCGACGTCGGGATTTATCACAGCGGCCATTCTCGCCGGAGCGCGAGTCGGAGGACAGAACTAGAAATCCGTGGGCAGCTAGTTCACGAATTGGGAATCGGGGCCGACTGACCCCCGATCGGTGTTTCCGGCCGACCGCCGTCTATGGAGGCGCGCCACCAGGGGTCCCCATCACAGCGGGTCCCACCCCCTCAGATCCGGAGGACAGCGCCGTCCGTGGGCCCCATGGACCCGTAGAATCCGCCGTTCGGAAAGCATGAAAACGTGGAGTTCGGCACCGCCGGGCGACATCAAGATGCTGCCCGTCAACCCAATTTGCATGATTCCCGGGCCCCACATGTGACCTTTTACCTCCCTGCATGGAGTGGGTCAAATTATTGTACTGTTGTAATATTGTTAACAGGGAGTCCGTGAATTCGCCGGGGTTGTCTTCGCCACACCGGGTGCGTGGAGGTAAAGGTCTCAACTTCTCGGCATTCGCTTGCTAGTTTAGTATATGGTCTTTTGTCGCTGCCGAGAGTGATAGGTACTAGACCGTGAGTCCATGTCACCGCTGTGAGTGTGAGAGTGACCCGTCCCGTGACTCGATCCGAGTCCGGAAGTGAGTCGACTACCCGTGAACTCTGCCAGTTCTTCAACCGCGCACGATCCGTGTTTCCCTCGCTTGGGATGACGAGTGAGCTTGCATTTCTGTTAGCGACGTATAGCCCATAGGAGCTCTCCGTGTCGGGCCTAGTGTCTCTCCCATCATGTGTTACTGGTCGTGTCTGCATCTAGAGTCCGAGGTTCATACCACGTAGAGTCGGTCCCCATGTCCGTCCCACATCAGTTTGGTATCAGTGCCAGTCGAGTCTAGGGTAGTCTTTGCATAAGTCTTTGCATGGTCTAAGTCAAGTCTAGGATCATCACTATTTTCAAAAAAAAAAGGTGTTTTAAATTTCATTTCATCCCGATAATTCGGTATCTTAAAAGGTGTTGTCCGAACGTTAGGCTACGCCTATCGGGAGGTCGCACACTTGCGGGAGTGATCTTCGGATCGATTAACTCCGCCACGTACCGGATATTGGGTTAGGTATAAGTGCATCATTGTTGCATTAGTGAGTGTTTGCATTAGTTTGTGTCTCCTAGTTCGTGTGTAGTCTAATAAGAGTCAGTCGGTCTTGTCCAAGTGTCGACATGTCTAGCATGTAGTTCCGTCAAATTCACATGGAATCCCCATCACCCGGGCAATATGGCTGTTGGTCCACCCATGGGCTTGGCAACCACCCACTCCACTTCCGTAGGCCCGAAGCCTCGGATTCTTATGGCTCCAATGGCCCGGACGACTACCTCAAGTGGGAGGCCGCCATGGACACATACTTTGATTGTTATACCATGTCCGAAGCCGGGCAATTCTATTTTGCCAAGGAGAGGCTTCTACACAAGGGCACCGAAAAGTGGGACCACATTGAGCGCTTGAGAGAGGTTAGGAGGCAATGGCCCATCGAATCATGGTGGGACATGAAGAGAGAGCCTAGGAAGGTCTACGTGCCCCAACCGGCCCCACCCAATCACTTCCAACCAAGTGGGTCCTAGTCGGAGGCAAAGAGCCCCACACGTAGATGAGCCAAGACCCAATCCTTGGACGGTTGACTACGGGTGAGTCCACCATGATATCCCTATTCCAACCCACTCCGTTGCCGAACTTATGCAAATGATCTTGGACCGGTTGGATGGGGTGGACAGGACACGTACTCCTAGTGATGTACTCCTACCCGAGCCTAAGGAGGTAGCAACTGGTAGCCCCAACCCAATGCCATATATAGTGCCATCCCGAGGTCCTCTCCACATCTTGGTGGATCCTCTTTCCCCACCCACGAAAGCTCCATTGCCTACACCCCCTGTCCGTCAGGAGGATAAGGGTAAGGACACACTTATCAAGGAGTGTAGTGGATCACGACAGTAGTGTTATTGCTGCCAGGGGATTGGCCACTTTGACGAGCAGTGTCCTACTCATACCTCTCTAGCCCTAGGGGACAAAAGGGTTGGAGAAGCCTCACTCTCTGATCTTTATTCGGAGCCACCTCAGCCACAGCTACTCGTGTTTCTAACGGGAAAGCTACTTATAGCCGAGCCACTCCTTAGCTGGCTTAAGAGTGGCTTGGCCCCATCTCCCCTCCCATCTATGGACCCTATCCTACCTTTGGTGCCAATCAATTCATTTCACACCACTTTCCGGTCTAGTCACTATGTGGATACATTGGATGACCTTCTTAAAGGGTTGGACCGGCAATTGACATTTACGTACTTGTTGGCTCCAGGCTTCGACCGACCCACAGGTCGTAGTTTCACTCATCCTGCTTTAGGGTCCATCACCTCCGTGTACACCGTGGGCCATATCACCATGAGGTTCTTTTACTCCTCCCCTTACCGGTCGAGCCTGAGTTCACTCCTTTTATCCCGAGGGAGGAGCCCTATCTTCTATACACTGTTCCATCTACTTCGGTGGATGAAGGTGACCATCAACACCTTCTAGAATTCCACACATGGGACATTGAGATGAGGGAATCCATATCGAGGGGTCACACATTCTTTGATCTCTTCGATCCCTTTCTTCGTGGGCCCCTTGGCCCACAACCTCCATTCCACCTCTTTAAGGAAGTCCACTATCACACCCCTCCTACTCGGGCCTGGCAACCTTCACATGGCAATAAGTCCGAACCGTCATTTGGGGGTAATGAAGACTTTGGTTCCCCCGGCCCACCTAAACCACCCAAAGCTCCCGGATTTCCCACATCCAAACCCAATGTCCATGATTGGTGCATCGTAGGATGTCTAGGAGTCCACCATGACATTAACCTCCGGTTATGTCAAATGCATGCATGGCACACATTCGGATGTCCTGGACCACCTTACATATGATTGGGTTTGACTAACATTAGGTTTGTGTAGGGTCGTGTGTGCATATGTGTGTTTTTCTTTTTGTTAAGCATGTTAGGAGTTTGCATGACGACATCCGTCGTCACATTGAGTCCAGCAATGCACGTTACCAAGAGCTAGCCGATGCTCACCGACACCACCGAGAGTTCCAAGAGGGCAAATATGTCATGATCAGGGTAAGACCTGAACGGTTTCCCTCTGGAACCGTTAAGAAGTTGCAAGCTCGCAGAGCCGGTCCATTTAGAGTGTTGAAACGCGTTGGATCCAATGCGTATGTTGTGGACCTGCCCGAGGAAAACGGTATAAGCTCTACTTTTAATATTTCAGATCTAGTTGCATATAGGGACCCAGCGGTGATCCCTAGTGAGTCTTTTGAGCCATCTCCTCCCATTGAGAGTGACCCCACACCAGAGTGTCCACCTCCAGCCCCCTTATCACGGTAGCGTGAGCATATAGATCATATACTGGATGAGTAGGTGACGGTTACCAGGAGTGGATCCTACCCGCGCTACCTAGTGCAATGGAGAGGACGGCCCGCTACCGACGACACATGGATCACACATGGCGAGTTGCAGCGGATTGATCCGGACCTTCTGGAGTGATACAGGAGCGATGCAGACCCTTACTCGACATGGTCGAGTTTCTCCCACCCGGGGAGAATTGGTGCGGACACCCGGGTAGTTGAGCAGCGTGATACGCCGAGCCACCGGTACCGCACACGGAGCACGACTCGAGCCACCTCAGCATCCATCTGGCTCGGAGACAGCCTGGAGACTCCGCCTTGAGTCTCCCCATTTATCATATTTAGTTAGACTTTATTTGTGTTTAATTTGTGTTTACTTCATTTTATTCGGTATGTAATTTTGATTATAAGAGGGGCTTATTTGTAAAAATGGGACCCCTGGGCCCCACGAGACCCCAGGCCCCCTCCCATTGATCCACCTCATCCCTAGGGCCCCATGTGGGGTCGGTCAACCATTCAAATGGTGGCTTCTAGAAGGGTGGGCCATGTGGGGGGACATTGGAATGAAAATGCCAACAATTCCAACCCACCCCCACCTACCATGTCCCCCCCTTGCCTCCCTAATCAATGGGCTGCCCACCCCTTGTATTTTTAATTTTAATTTTTGTGGATGGTCACATGCAATCCCAGCCCTCTATCTCCCATCCCTAGATCCAACGGTTGAGGATTGATTAGACATGTAACCTATATATGCTTGTAATTTTTATTTTTGAGGAATTAATGCCATTTGAACTTGGAAAATCCTTGGAGCAGCCCTTGGGCACCCCCCCTCTCCCTCTCTCCCTCTCCCCCTTGCAGCTGAGAAGGCTACCTTCTGGAGGTGTGACTCCTTCCTATCGGTTCCGGTCATCATCGCCGTCGCCACGAGCCGCCATCGCACTGCCATCGAGTTCGCCGGAGTTCTATTTTCAGCCGACCACTGCCACTTCCATGAAATTCTGCAATCAGCCACGAGCTCAGATCGACTTGGGATTTTGAGGGGATGTTTCATAGGTGTTCCCCACATTCTAAAAAAATTGGTGGGTCATGAATCTTCGATTTGACAATTTCCCATTTTCGTTCTAGTTCCAAGTTCAGTCCTGCCAGTTTCAGATCTGATTTTCCACTTTTTCTGAGTTTCGCATCTTCGATCCACCTTTTGATTTTTTCTAGGGTTCCGAATTTTACTGGGAGTTCTATCCATCAATCCCTCCTTCCACGAAGTTTCCTGATTTTTGACCAGCCCTCCACCTATTTTTCAAAATTTGTTCTCAGAGCTAGCTACAGTGTTGTTCACATGTTCCCAGATCCGACCACCCTCCAATAAACAAATCATAACAAATCACAGCCACCTCCAATCAGTCCACAAAAAATATCCCCATTTTCCTTGTTAGAAATCCTACAACTTTCGTGAAGAGCTCAGGACTGAATCGGCCATCTACCTTGCGGTCAACGGCAGTTCTCAGACAACTCACCTGCAGATCTGAGGTTTCATGTACTGTACAATAGGAGCTTGTAAATTCAGTAAAGTCCAGATCCGACCAGATCCAGTAGATCTCTCTGGGCCTAGATCGAAGGATTTCAAGAGAGCTTTCCAGCGATAGCTCATGCGCCCCGATCCGATGTCGGGATTGATCGCAGCGGCCATTCTCTCGGGAGCGCGCGTCGGAGGACAGAACCAGAAATCCATGGGCAGCTAGTTCACGAATTGGGAATCGGGGCCGATCGACCCCCGATCCGTGTTTCCGGCCGACCGCCATCCGTGGAGGTGCGCCACCATGGGTCCCCATCACAGCGGGTCCCACCCCCGCATATCCGGAGGACAGCGCCGTCCGTGGGCCCCACGGACCCGTAGACTCCGCCGTTCGGAAAGCATGAAAACGCGGAGTTCGGCACCGTCGGGCGACATCAAGATGCTGCCCGTCAACCCGATTTGCGTGATTCCCGGGCCCCACATGTGACCTTTTACCTCCCTGCGTGGAGTGGGTCAAATTATTGTACTGTTGTAATATTGTTAACCGGGAGTCCGTGAATTGGCCGGGGTTGTCTTCGCCATGCCGGGTGCGTGGAGGTAAAGGTCTCAACTTCTCGGCATTCGCTTGCTAGTTTAGTATATGGTCATTTGCCACTGCCGAGAGTGATAGGCACTAGCCCGTGAGTCCATGTCACCGCTGTGAGTGTGAGAGTGACCCGTCCCGTGACTCGATCCGAGTCCGGAAGTGAGTCGACTACCCGTGAACTCTGCCGGTTCTTCAACCGCGCAGGATCCGCGTTTCCCTCGCTTGGGACGACGAGTGAGCTTGTGTTTCTGTTAGCGACGTATAGCCCATAGGAGCTCTCCGTGTCGGGCCTAGTGTCTCTCCCATCATGTGTTGTTGGTCGTGTCCGCATCTAGAGTCTGAGGTTCATACCACGTAGAGTCAGTCCCCGTGTCTGTCCCGCATCACCCAAGGCCGAAGATCACGTCGTCGACCTGGCAGAAACCTTTGACACCCTCCTGAAGCACAATATGAAGCTCAATCGTGCCAAGTGCGCCTTCGGTGTAAGGTTTGGGAAATTCCTGAGTTTCTTAATTACCCAGCGTGGGATCGAGGCCAACCTCGACAAGGTCCGGGCCATCCTGGACATGCGCTCGCCCACCTGCATCAAAGATGTTCAGCGCCTTACCCGGCGCGTTGCTGTTGAGGGGGCCCAAAATGGCATCTGCTACGTTCGTGTGGGACGAGGAATGCCAAAGAGCGTTCACCGAGCTTAAAGAGTTCTTAACTTCACCCCCTGTGCTTTCCAAGCCCGTCCCAGGTGAAGCCTTGCATCTCTATCTCTCAACGACTCCGTCTACCGTTAGCTCGGTCCTAGTCAGAAATGACTCAGGAATCGAGAGACCGGTCTACTACACCAGCAAGGTGCTCAATGAGGCTGAGAGAAGGTACCCCGCAATCGAGAAACTCGTGCTAGAGTTGGTTACCTCAGCCAAGCGCCTCCGACCCTATTTCCAATGGCACTCCATCACCGTATTGACCGGCGAACCATTGAAGAGAATCCTCGCTCACCCTGAAGCCTCAGGACGCCTCGTCAAGTGGGCCATCATGCTCGGGGCCTACGATATATCGTACCGGCCTCGCTCGGCTATGAAAGGCCAGGCGCTCGCTGACTTCATCGTCGAGAGCACCATCCCGACTGGAGAAAGACCTCCGTCCGCACCCGGGCCGACCTGGGAACTATTCGTCGACGGATCTTCCAACTCAACCGGAAGCCGCGCCGGCATCCTCCTGAAGTCCCCCGAAGGAGCAGAGCTATAGTACGCCCTGAAGTTCAACTTCCAAGCATCCAACAACGCTTCCGAGTATGAGGCCCTCATATCTGGAGCCCGCATGGCCTGGCGGTTAGGGGCTGAGCGAGTCAGGATTCACACTGACTCCCAACTGGTCGCTAGCCAGGTCAACGGCGATTATGAAGCTCGGGAAGCACCGATGATCAAATACCTCCAACTGGTCAAGACTGTGGCACAACAGTTCGAGAGTTTTGAGGTAGTCCAAATAGCTCGGGAGGAAAACTCCCGAGCGGATGCCCTCTCTCGGCTGGCCTCCTCTCTTGACCCAGAGGGTACTCGATCGGTCTTTCTCGAAGAGCTAGAGCGGACGAGCATCGATTCAGAGCTCCTAGCTATTGACTCAGCCTCCCCAAGCGACTGGCGTACCCCCTACCTATCATGGCTTCAAGACTCCCAGGAACCTCCGAACCCTCAGGAAGCCCGGAGATTGAAGTACCAAGCTTGGTGATTCGTCACTCTGGATGGCGCTCTCTACCGGAGATCCTTCTCCGGCCCTCTCTTGAAGTGCCTCAGCGCCGACGAAGCCAACCGAGCGATCGAAGAAGTTCATGAAGGCCTGTGTGGAGCGCATTTAGGGGGAAGGTCGCTCGCCAGGATCTTGCTACGGTAAGGTTATTGGTGGCCCACCCTGCAGCGTGATTGCTCTGCCTACACACAACGTTGTGACTGCTGCCAGTGATTCGACCACTTGGTCCATCAGCCAGCAACGGAGCTTATCACCCTAGCCCAGCCTTATCCGTTCGTTCGCTGGGGAATCGACATCCTCGGGCCATTCCCCACGGCCCAGGCCCAGAAGAAGTTCATTATCGTTGCCATCGACTACTTCACTAAGTGGATCGAAGCCGAAGCCACTGCAAGGATCACCGAGACAGTCGCCTGGAATTTCATCTAGAAGTTGATCATCTGTCGCTACGGCATCCCCCAGGTGATAGTGAGCGATAATGGTCGGCAATTTGATTCTCGATATTTCCGTGACAGATGCGCCAACCTCAGCATTCGCAATTACTTCACTTCGGTCGCCCACCCGATACTACAACGCCAAAGTCCGAGACAGACACTTCCAGCCGGGAGACTTCGTCCTCAGGAAAGCCGAAGCCTCTCGACCACTTGAGGCGGCGGGCAAGCTATCCCCTAACTGGGAAGGCCCCTACCGAGTGGTCGAGATGCTCGGAAAAGGAGCATACCGTATATCTACGATGGAAGGAGAGCTCATCCCTCGGACCTGGAACGCAACTACATTACGCAAGTTCTACTTCTGAACGCTGAACATTGTGCAAATGACATGAGATAAAGCAAACAACTCTTTTCTTTTATTCAAACAATCCGTTTGTACATCAGGAAGGCCGAAGCCAAGAAAATTCATGTCAAAAAAGCAAAAACTCCATCCTGGCACCGCCATATGAGCCCATCACTCGGCTGACTCGTTCGACCATCCTGCGTCCAGCCACTGACTCTGCCTCATGTAGAAACTGGCTTGGATAAAGGGTAGTCGACCCCGTTGGCTCGGGCAGCTCGTGACAAAGGTGACAGAGGGAAAAAGAGGCCGCGAGGAAGAAAAAGAAACCAGCAGAGCTGGACAAGGAGGCAGAGGAAGGCCCGGAGGGAGGGAGCTTGGTAGGCTTCCTCCTTCCATCCGCGAAGTGAGCAGGAAGGGACGGGCGGTAGGGAGGCCTGATGCCCCCATCCGTCCTCCATCTCGCCCCCCCTGTAAGCGCCGCCAGAACTGATCGAGGGAAGACGACGTGCCTCCGCACGTCGAACCCTCTTCAAGTTCGTTCAACGGCCGTCGAACCCTCTTCAAATCCGAAGCAGCAGGAACTCTCTGCCCCCCGTCGTTGGCAGGCGCATCTTCCGAAACTTCCTCCATGCCCCGAATACAACGGCCCATCAGGACCGAATTAAGAGCAGCCAAACTAGGCCCATCAGGACCGAACAAGGCTCAGCTCATCCAAGTGACAGCCATCTAGGGCCCACTTCGGCAAAAAAGCCCAATAAAGATCACTCGGGATCCCATCCTTCCTCGGCGGCCCTTAGGCTCGGAAGGCCCGAGCATCAGAATGGAGGAAGACCCAAGCCCGAGTTATCCCTCAATCGGGATAGGGGGGAGCGCTCTGCGCCCACTCCGACCTACCTATATCCGAGCTATGCCTATCGCCCGGACAGGGCTGGCACCTTTTATGCTCGACCGACTGACAAGCGCTTATCCATGCAGCCATTGAGAGCCCTTTTATGAGTAGGAGTTGATGAGGATAAAGGATCCATGATCCCTCAAGGCCATGAAGATCCCATGATGAGGACGTAACGATCCCATGATGAGGACGTAACTCCCGCCTGAAACTCCTCAGCTTACGGGACTCATAAGGTGAGCACACTATATAAACCTGGGACTCCCTCAAGTGAAAGGTAAGGCCAAGATACGCCTAAAGCTTCCTGAGCAAGAACCACTTCACCACTTTGGTGTTGGGGGATCTCGCGCACCTCTCTCTACCTCCCTCAAATACCTTCCACCATTGCTCTACTTACTTAAGCTTCGGAGGGTTTTCCCCAGGGAACCATCCCTGGGCCTCCTGATTCGTTTCCCTTTCTTTGCAGTTCACTACTAGGTGATCATCCTCTCAACTCAGGACAAGCGCGAGATCACGCCCCTTCAAATAGGTCTGCACAATGATCCTAAGAACATAGCAATTCAACCCCCGATGGTCAATTAAATCGTCCAAGAAAGTTGCCCCCGTGAGCCTGTGCGCAGACCGCATGCAGATTTTATGCACAAAATGCTAAAATGATAACAATATTTAACTAAGCAAATAAGACCCAAATGATGCAAATAAACTATGAATGGAAATATAATATAAAGGACTATCCAATGGACCAAAAATCAGCACAATCAAGCATCGGGAAGGCAATTAAATCATCAATCAAAGTCGTACCTGTGAACCTGTCCCGGAGCCTACCTACAAACTGTATGCAGAAAACTCAAAAAGTATGACAATATTAGACTATGCAAATGTGAGCCAAATAATACAAATGAGATATAGATGGAAAGACAATACAAAGGGCTATCCAACGGAACAAAAATCAGCACAATCGGACACCGAGATCAAAAGTTATGCCTCGACGAATAGGGCCCCGTGAGCACACGCGTAGAACTGCCAGAATCCACAAGTGGTCTACCAAATGACCATTTCTTGCCCCCTTGCGGTCTAACAGAAGACCGCCAGGCAACCAAAGCCCTTAAAACGCCCAAAATAGTGGGAGAATGGAGAAAATACTATCCAAACATGAACACACACACACACACCTAACTTACAAAAATGACCATTTCTTGCCCTCAAGGCAGGCGTACTTTTCCTGAGATTAGATCTCATATGTCCAACCGTTGCAGATTCAAAGAAGATTTTATTATCAGTGCGTTGGATTCGAAACACCTTCTGCTGCGTTTTCGCAATCAGGAGGACTATTTGCAGCTGCTTTTGCGAGAACACCTATATGTCCATGGCCGGCTATTCAGATTTTTCAAATGGACGATGCATTTCTCTCCTAACGAGGATTCTTCCATTCTGCCAGTATGGATTTCTTTCCCTGGGTTGCCTGTGAATTTTTTTGTGGAACCAATGTTGCGCTCAATTGCCGGGAACATTGGGAAGGTACTAAAGATAGATCCTTCATCCTTGAACCTTTCCAATACTGTGATAGCTCGTGTGTGTGTTGAGTTGGATATTTTGAAGTCGCACCCACATAGACTGTGGATTGGATTTCCTGGGGGAGGGGCTTGGCAAGATGTTATATACCCTGTGCTTCCGCAGTTTTGTTCGGGTTGTTCTAGGCTAGGCCATGGGTCGGACGAATGCAAAGGTAAAAGGGTTCAGATTTCCGTCAATCCTGATATTTCTCAAGGCCCTTCTCGACTGAACCCAAAGTTAAAAAATGTTTGGAAACCGGTGGCTACTTTGAATGCAGCTATTCATAAGAATGATAAATCTGATGTGCCTCCTCCTGATAAGATGTCCGAATCACATGACA
Organism: Amorphophallus konjac; assembly: GCA_022559845.1. NCBI lineage: Eukaryota > Viridiplantae > Streptophyta > Magnoliopsida > Alismatales > Araceae > Amorphophallus > Amorphophallus konjac. Next base: position 244,646,197 of record CM040120.1, read on the forward strand.
ATTCGGCTGTGATTGTTATGGGAGCCTCTTCTAATCATAGGTCACATAATGAAGATGAGTTGGTGTCTTCCTCAAAGATTGCGGTGGTTAGTGCAATTGTCAAAAATGATACATTGACTGTTGATCATGATATGATGAAAAATGCTAATATGGATGACATTGTCGTGGAGACTACTGCGGGATCTGAACACAACCTGAAGATGATATGGTCGAAACTTCATCTCTATTGCTTCCTATGGACCCAAAATGTATGATTGAAGTGCTACCTCCGTAAAAGTTTAATGCTTCTTCTCGCATGGAGCTCCCTTCAGGCCAAAAGTTTGATGGAAGTGGCATCATTGTCCCTGTTCCAGAGTTAACTATCGTCGATTCAAGAAATGTGTACAAACAACAGGTTATTTCGTCCTCCTCAGGCCTTCATCCAGCTTCATTTAATTCTTTTCGGAATTAGCAGCAGATTGTAGATTTGGCATCTAGAAGACAGGATATTGCTAATGCAGCTGCTATTGACAATGCCAGGGTTCTACTTAATGATCACTCAGGTGTCATAACTAGATCCATGACCAGATCTGGATCTACAGGCAAACTTCTTGTATCACATTCCTCATGAATTTTATCATCTAGAATATAAGAGGAATAGGAAATGATGTATCAGTTGGGAGGGTAAAGCATTTCATTAAAGCTCATAAAATTGACTGTATTGTTGTGCTGGAACCCAAAATTCATGTCAGTAAAATGAATGGTATCTGCAGAAAGTTGGGAATGGGTAATTGTATTGCTAATTGTGATGATATGGCTCATATATGGGTCTTTTGGAGGGATACCCTGGATTTCTCAATTGTCAGTACAGATGAGCAGCAAATCTCTCTTTTTCAGTCTGGTTCTGCCTGGCCAATGTTTCACCTATCTTTTGTATATGCTAAATGTTCTGCTTTGGAGAGACAGGCTTTGTGGGCATCTCTATCTTTGATGCACTCCCACATTTCAGGGCCTTGGTTAGTAGCTAATGACTTTAATTGTATTCTGAATGTAGATGAAAAACTAAGTGGTAACCCACCTAATTTGGGTGCCATCTCAGATTTTAATGAGTGTGTTTAAGACTGTACTCTAATAGATGCAAGCTACATGGGTTCTAAGTATACATGGCATAACAATCAAACTGGGTGCAATGGCATTTGGGAAAGGCTGGACAGGGTCCTGTTTAATTCAGATTGGTTAAAATTGTTCCCCGTTTCAGTTGAACATTTGTCAAGGGAAGCATCTGACCATGCTCCCTTATTGGTGAAAATGTTACTCCAGGACAGATTCAAGAGTAGATTTTGTTTCCAAAAAATGTGGACAATGCATGAAATTTTTTTTATGGATGTTAAAACTTGTTGGAACACTAGTCCACTGGCCTCCTCTTCTATGACAACTCTGTATTTGAAGCTTAAGTATTTGAGGAGCATGCTTCGCAACTGGAACAAGCAGACCTTTGGTCATGTCCATTTAAATATGATGGCAGCAGAGGATTCAGTGCTCAAAGCAGAACTATCTTATGATTTACACCCAACTATGGAAAACCACAAAACTTTAGAGGAAGCCAAATCCTTTCAATCTGAAAGACTGCTTCAGGAGGAATGCTTTTGGAGGCAGAAGTCTGGAATTAGATGGTTAAAGGAGGGGGACAGAAATACAAGATTTTTTCATACTTCGACCATGGCTAAAAGAAATAAGCAGTGTATAACTCAGCTCCGGAATTCTGCTAGTATGCTAACCTCAGATCATGGAGAAATGAAGGACATTGCAGCAAATCATTTCCAAAAAGCTTTTTCTTCTCAGCACCATTATATTGAGGAATCTTCCTTGAACTGTATTCCAACTTTAGTTACCCAGCAAGATAATGACATGCTGTGTGCTATTCCCACTGAAAAGGAAATTCAAGATGTTGTCTTTGCTCTCTCTGCTGATAGTGCACCAGGGCCTGATGGATTCACAGGAGCTTTTTTTCAAAAGGCTTGGACAATCATTGCTGGTGTGGTAGTTAGTTTTGTACAAGAGGCATTTACTACTCCGCAGCTTCTCCCAAGATCTGTCACTTCCACTTTAATTGCTCTTATACCTAAAAAGCCAAATGTTGTGGATATCTCGGACTACAGACCAATTAGTTTATGCATCTTCTTCTACAAGATTATTTCTTCCATTGTCAATAAAAGGCTAGCATCTATTCTCCCAAACATAATCTCCAAGGAACAGACAACATTTGTCAAGGGGAGGCACATTACAGAAAATATTGCTCTAGCACAAGAATTGACTCAGGAATTGGGCAGAAAAACCAGAGGCAAGAATGTCATGTTTAAATTAGACATGGCCAAGGCTTATGATCGGTTAGAGTGGGATTTCTTGTTTGCTGTTCTTCACAGGTTTGGTTTCAGTCTGTCTTTCATTCAGCTGATTGGAAAGATGATCAAGAACTGCTGGTTTTCAGTTTTATTGAATGGAGATGTAGCTGGTTTTTTTAAGTCTTCAAGGGGTGTTCGACAAGGTGACCTAATTGCCCCTTCTTTATTTATCATTGCTGAGGAGAGCTTAAGCAGATCCTTAAAGGAAGCTCATTTAAGTAGACAGATTGAGTGTTTCCAAGGGCCTCGAAGGTGTCCCCCAATATCCCATCTTTTATTTGCAGATGACACCTTGATTTTTAGTAAGGCCAGCCTTGTCTCTGTCAGGAACTTATTGAAAGTTCTTAAAACTTATGAAATGGGTTCTGGTCAGCTCATTAATGTTTGTAAGAGTCGCTTCTTTTTGAATCCAAAGGCAAATGACTCCATTCCCCTCAGATTTCCACTCTTACAGGTTTCACCAGACATAGCTTTCCTCATAAGTATCTTGGATACCCTCTGGTTCTTGGCCGAAATAAAAAAGTGCATTTTGCTGGTATTATACAATCCATTCAAAAGAGAATCTCTGGGTGGAAATCCAACTTGCTTTCTCAAGGTGCAAAGTTGATTTTGTTAAAGCATGTGCTAACTTCTATTCCAATATATTCCCTTTCCACTTCACCCCTATACTCAGGAACACATCTTATGCTTGAGAGGTCTTTTGCGAATTTCTTTTGGGGTTCTTCCCCTAATGGGAACAAAAGGCACTGGAGATCATGGGATTTGATTTGCAGACCTATTTCTCAGGGCGGCCTAGGCATTATGTCACTTAGGCAAATGGACATAGCCTTAAGAGTTAAGATGTTATGGCAGGCAATGCACTCCAATTCCTTGTGGGTCACCTATTTCAGAGCTAAGTATATTGGTCAGAGACATTTGAGAGATGTTCATTTCAAAAATATGAGTGGTCTTGCTAGAAGAAGCTGGATTAAGGCTAAAAATCTTGTTGTCCAATTTAACAAGGTCATCGTTGGGGATGGCAAGCTCACCAACTTCTGGTATGATAACTGGATTGGAAACCAGTGTTTAGTTGATTTTGTTCCTGCAAATAGCATACCAAACTCCAACATTACAGTAAATGAATTCCTGCTGCATGCATCAAGAGAGGAAATGGATTTAATAGACAGGTTCTTGCCAGCACCAATTAAAACAGCTGTCATTAATACAACTCTCACCCAAGATGCTGATTTCCAGGTGTGGAGTTTTTCCTCCTCAGGAAGATGTTCGGTGGCATCTACTTATCAAATTCTGGCCGGAAGTGTCTCCATCCAGACAACCATACATTGGGCTAGGCTTTGGACATAATGGCTCCCAACGAAAATATCTGTTCACCTGTGGAAAATTCTTCAAAATTGCCTCCCCGCTGACTCAAATGTTCAGCGCCTGGGTGTGCAAATGTGCTCTATTTGTTCCTATTGTCAGGTCCATCATGAGGAGAATATGACTCATCTTTTCTTACACAGTGAGCTAGCTTCTTACATCTGGTTGTATTTCAAATCAGTGGGGCTGCAACTAGAAGGAAACTCTGTTAGATCATTTATTTCGAATGCTGCTAGCATAATTCATCTGAAATCTGCTTATGGCCACCTAATTCTAGCAGTCATTGGCTATGGTTTCTGGGATATATGGAGAGCTCGTAATGCTGTGAGATATGAAGGCAGAACCATTTCCAAAAAAAATGTTCTCCACCAAATCATCAATCAAGTGAAGCAGATTTGTGTTGGTGCTAACTTAAAGGAACCCGACATTATCAAACAAAAGATACTGGATAAGTTTGGTATTACAACACAATTTTCAAATGGTGCTCAGCTGAAAATCATCAAATGGATATGCCCCCCTTGGCCATTTCTTAAATTAAATTCTGATGGTGCTTGCAAACCCAATGGAATATCTGGAGGAGGAGGTGTTATCAGAGATCATAGTGGAAATGTTATTCTTGCCGATTCCCACTATTATGGCCAGACTAACAGTCTTGTAGCAGAAGCAAGGGCTTTGATTGATGGAATCAAATACCTGCTTACAGTCTCTAACCACCTAGCACATATTGAATGTGACTCACAAGTTCTTGTTCGGGTAATTAGACAGGAATATCAATGCCCATGGTCTATCCTTTCATATGTCAGAGAGATATGGAGATATATTACACAGTATGACAAGATTGATCACATCTATAGAGAAGGAAATAAAGTAGCGGATTCTTTGGCCTCCATAGCTTGCTCATCCAAATGTAATACTTTTTTCTATTACAATGAGTTACCCTCAATTATAAAGGGAGAGGCTCGATTGGATAAGCTGGGATTTCCCAGCATTAGATTGATGTAATCTCCATTCCTTTCTTTAGCAATAAAATTTACCTCCTAGTGGTCTGATGGTGGAACTCTCCCATCTGTCCCTAGGCAGGGCTTTTTTTTAAAAAAAATGAAAACAAAGGTGATGGGTATTAGCGTCCCACCGTGATCGCCAAAAAATTGTAGATTGTTTAATGGTTCAACCCCGGCCCTTTAAACTAACTATGTGTGTATGCACATGAACAAGCATGAACCGGCATGAAAGTATGAACAAAATGGGGGTAAATAGACATGGAAATGTACCGTGATCGCCACCAAAGTTGCAACAATGCCAAAGGGATGAAGAGATAAAGGAAAGGGCACCGTGAACCTTGGAAATATGAAGAATTGATTGCGCTTAAGAACGGGATGCGGGGAACTTGTGGAATCAAACCTCTTCTCCTTCCAGTCGGCTAGATGAATAAGGCCTCACGTTCATTCATGCTTCTCCTGCAAAACAAAGTCAAAACAAGGAAAAAAACCCATTAGAATATGCATGTGTAGCATCAATCTTGCAGTAATAAAATAGGGGTAAATATTGAGGGAGAACGCACCGGGGGGAGGTTTTTAACCCCTGTGGAAGGGTGGAAATAATAGGTGTGTTTTATGCATGTATAGGAACAAATAGAAGGAGAAAATGTGCAGTAGAACTGCGGGGAGAGGCGACACAATATGGAGAAAAATGCAAACCGTGCAGAAAACTGTATAGTTGTGATGATTTGTGATTTTGGAGGAAGAATAACTAAGAGTATAGACCACGAAATCAATCCCAGAAAGATGGAATAGAAAGCTAATACTTCCCTCTTCAAGATAGGTCGAAGTTGTGAATTGGAGATGCAACATGGCTTCACCCCACGTCCGGAAAGAGCCCCCCGTCGTGACTGCGAATTGGGCAGTTTATATAGAGTTTTACTGGAAATCCTTATCTTCCTCTCACAATTCTCGGAGATATAGTCCAAGATAAATCGAGTTCTAGGGATCAAACTCGAGATAATAATAAGGACAAGAGATAGGAACAAGTGAGACTCGATTTGGAGGAGGATTCTAGAAGATATGCTCGCCGCAAGATAGGCCCATCACACAGAAAATAAGAGTTTGACTTGTACTAGGACACATAAATCCTGAACTTTTGACCCTGATTCCGAGAGATATATCCACTGAAAATTCAAGTTCTATAGATCAAACTCGAGATAATACAAAGGGCAAGAGATAGGAACAAACAGGGATCAATTTGGAGTTGTATTCCAGAAGATATGGCCACCGGAAGGTAGGCACGGTGGATAGATTTTGAGATAGAGTCGACCGCAGGTTGGACTCTTGGGCTGGCCTAGCGGTCTATCGCAGGGCCGCAAGGGGATGGCAAATAGTCTAAGGGGTGACCGCAAGGCTCCAGGGATGAAACGGGACGATTTCGGATAAGTTTGTAGAAAATAGTCTAGTGAATGACCATTTTTTGTTCCCTAGCGGTCTAGCAAATGACCGCTAGGTTGTTGGAGGAAAATTTCCAGACAAACTTTGTGCGACTTTAGAAATCAGATCATATCTTGAAAACGGTGCTGAATTAACGAAAGTGGTAGAAGAAGAAATTGTATATAACTGAAATATGAACAACTTTCATGAAGGGAGAAAGATGAGAAAATGAGTGGAAGAGGGAGAAAATGGGGCGAGAACAGAGAGAAAGAATTCTCAGACGCAGGTGAACAGCGTAGCATGCCATAAAAACACAAATAACTTGAAATCGGTGGATAACTGGCCAATGGCGTAGAAGAAGAACTTGTAGGGCTTTAAAAGATGAACAACTTTGGTGAAGGACACGTTATGAATATAGGACTAGAAGAGGATGAAAATGGGACGTTTTCAAGACTGCGCAGTGAAAAGGGCCAAATGCTTGATGGAAACTTGATCAAAATGGGCCGCAAGTCAACTTGGCCGGAAGTTGATAAGATAAGCTCCAGGGCTCCCTAAAATCATGATCTCTGAAGTCCAAAAGGCTATGGAACAATGAAATGGGCTCGAATTCCATTCAAGGAAGGCTCCAAAATAATGGGTAATTTGGGACATCAAAATGATGAATAAGAGAAATAACGTGACTTATTGGCCGAAAATGGGTGTCAACAGCACCGATGGACATTCAAGTCTATTCGAAGATGATAAGGCAAGCCCAGCTGCTAGAAGACGCCACGGAGCTATCCGATCGGATCCGTGGAAAAGATACGAAGGAGCATGTTACCAGCTCTGGCACTTTCAAGCCACCCTTCAATAAGAAGAGGACTAGCAACGGAGGAGATTCCTCCCAAGAGAAGAAGTTCAAAAAGAATAGCAAGCCCTTCTCCATTACTAGCACACCTTCCAAAGAGGTGTATAAGCACTGCGACAAGGCCGGCCATAAGGCCGAAGAATGCAGGAGGAGATTGGGAGCTTATCTTCATTGCGGGAGCCGTGATCATCAGATTCTCGACTGCCCCTTACTTAATGATCAAGCCAGAGACAAGAAGCGCCCGGTGAAGAAGCAAGCACATCTCCTACCTCTTCAAGAAGCGGAGCAAGAGGAAGGCAGACTGGTGGAAGGTACATTAAGGATTTGTTCCAAGTCTGCTCGTGTCTTGTTTGATACCGGCGCGTCACATTCTTTTGTTTCCAAGAAGTTTGCTGATCCATTACCTATGGAACCGGAGTAGATAGATTTAGTTATTTCAACTCCTCTCGAAAACGAGTCCGAGATTTCCCACCATTATCTGAATTGTGAAGTTATGATGAATGGGAAAAAGCTACTTACCGATTTAATATGCCTAGACATGAAGGATTATGATGTTATACTAAGAGCCGATTGGCTATCCACACACAAGGCAGTTGTAGATTGTCGAAACGGCAAGGTAACTTTTAAAGAAATCCCGGAACTTGTCTACACTAGTCCTCGGAGTCGAAGCAAGTCACCCCTTATTTCAGCCCTCTGAGCTAGTAAACTCTTGAGGAAAGGATGTGTGGCTTTCATAGCATTTGTGACCACCACGGAAGTGAAGGAGTCTAAGATAAAAGATATCCGAGTGGTTCGGGAGTTTCCCGATGTTTTCTCAGAAGATTTGTCTGGATTACCCTCACAAAGAGAAGTGGCCTTCACCATCGACCTTGTCCCAAGTGCTGGCCCAATTTCTAAGGCACCTTATAGGATGTCCGCCAAACTCAAGGAATTAAAGGAGTAATTAATAGAGCTCTTGAAGAAAGGATTCATCAGGCCGAGCACTTCCCCGTGGGTAGCGCCTGTGTGATTTGTAAAGAAGAAAGATGGATCGATGAGACTCTGCATCGACTATCGGCAGTTGAACCACCTTACTATCAAGAACAAGTATCCACTGCCAAGGATCGGTGAATTATTTGATCAAATATCTTGATCCAAATATTTCTCAAAGATTGATCTCAGGTCAGGATACCACCAACTAAGGATCAAGGATGAGGACATTCATAAGACCGCATTCTGGAGTAGGTATGGGCACTACGAATTTGTTGTTATACCTTTTGGACTAACGAATGCCCCTGCAGCCTTTATGTAGTTAATGATGTTGTGTCCCGAATGGTGGCAATCAAGATGGGAGGGGTGAATTGATTGGCCAAATAAAAATTAATTACTAAAAGAGATGCTAGTTGGAATAAGAACTACAAACTCGAAAGAGTTCTAGTCACACAAGCACTCAACCTTACCCGAACAAGATCTCTCTTGTGAGTACTCATAGATGAAAGTTTGACATCAATGATGGAGTTAGAGATCGCTCACCTAAGCGTGAAGCCCACTCGTTACAAAGTACGAAGAACAAACAACAAAGGAGGCACAAGATTTTTAGGTGGTTCGGGTACATAAACGTGTCCCCTACGTCCACCTCTCACACGTGAGGATTAATGCTCCACTATGAGGTGAGCCACACACATGCTGTAACAACAGCTAACACACACACGGCAGCCTATCTTGGCCATCACACACACACACACACGCTCGTATCAACGATCACGAGCACATACACACATATATGCGGTTTAATAAGTTCAAAGATTACAACAAATATTCAAACTCAAACAGCAAAGACTTGAGAAGATTAGAATAGAGAAGATTTGCAGTGATTAGAGCTCCCACTTTCTCTCCTTCGAATGTACTTGAGCACTTTTGCAGGATGAAGACCGTTCTTGAAGGAGGATGATCGATTCTTGCACGGACAATGGTTGTATCTTGGATTTCTAAGCAGCTTGCAGTAGAGGAACGTTTGGAGACTTGAAACTTCGTTCTTTCCTTCACATTTATGCTCAGAACGATGTGGAAGAAGCCCTGAAGCAGTTGCCTGCGTCCTGCACTCACAAGGGTTAGAAAGCAACCACTAATTTCAGATCTCACTACTTGATTAGGGTTTGTGACCCAATGAGACGGTTTTATGCTTCCAGATCGGTCAAGGGACACCCTGGGGACCAGATCCACGAATCTAGGAGTGATTTGAGGCTGAAGGACCGGATTGGTTTGCCATTTTGGCCGTGGACGTGAAAGTCCACAATTGCGGCTCTGCAGAGGTGTCGACACCAAGGCCATGGCCATAGCAGAAAACTACCGGCCAATGCAATCCACAGATGGTGTCGACACCATGTGTCGACACCAGGACATGGTCTATAGCAGAAAACTCTTGGCCAGTACAAAAAGAGTGGGTGTCAACACCAGGTGTCGACACCAGCCTCCTAACTGAAGAAATTATAAAACGGCAGAACATTGAGAAAATGGTGTCGACACCAGGTGTCGACACCAAGCAGTTGTGAGCCCAAAAATGCCCAATGAACTAGAAACTAAACATACAACCTCACTGGGGTTTTGCCATTATAAGTTGGGTATTGGAAGTCCTTCCTACCTGCAAGAACACCCCAAGAAAATTAAATCTGTATTGGCATTCATAGTACAAATCCACTCATGCATTTCTCATTAAGTCATGAATCTGTGAATGATGAAAGAATCTTACCCTTGTTGCTTTTACCATGTTCTTACCTGTAGGATGGAAAGACATATGTTTATGAACTCCATTGACCATCCATGAGGAGTTTATGCACAAGTAAGCACATATATCTGAGTGCATATATTTATCAATCCGAGCCATTTTGAAATGTGGCCTTGTTAAAGACTTACACAAGTAGCATTGTTTTCCTCAACTCACGGGTTTCCAAAAACCATTGTCAAATGTTTCATAAGAGTATAGCAGTTCTCCAATAAGTTTGCCATGGATCGACAAGTCCAAGTGCTGAGATTATACCAAATCCACATGACAATGATATCAACAATTCAACACACAGTTATGAAGGATTTCTAATCTCAAACTAACAATGAATCATAAACATTCCCATTTCATAAAGCATGAACTCAACGAATCAATTAGATTAGATCATTAAGCCATTTATCAACATTGCATTTGACATCATTAAAACTCTTTGAACCACACATCATAATCTTGGGAGCAACAGATGAATAGCATATTCAGGCCTCATCTGGATCAATTTGTAGTGGTCTTCATTGATGACATATTGATTTATTCAAAGACCGAAGAAGATCATGAAGAACACTTAAGGATTATGTTACAAATATTGAGGAAAAATCAAGTTTACGCCACACTTAGCAAGTGCGACTTCTAGCTCGAGGAAGTGTCCTTCCTAGGGCATGTGATCTCGAAGGATGGGATTTCTATTGATCCGTTCAAAGTCAAGGATGTGAATAATTGGGAAAGACCAACCAATGCAATCGAGTTTCGAAGTTTCTTAGGTCTAGCTGACTATTATAGGCGATTCATCAAGGACTTCTCCAAGATCGTTGTCCCATTTACTAGGCTGACCCGCAAAGAGATTCCTTATAGGTGGGATGAAGAATGCGAGAAGAGCTTTCAAGCCTTGAAGGATCATCTAACAACCGCCCCGGTCTTGGCATTACCTGTAGAAGGGGAGAAATTCGAGGTATATAACGATGCGTCTGGCATTGACCTCGGATGTGTCTTAATGCAACAAGGAAGTGTCATTGCTTACTCATCCCAAAAATTAAAGAAGCATGAGGAGAACTACCTGGTGCACGACCTAGAGTTGGCTGCGGTAGTATTTGCTTTAAAGATCTAGAGACACTATCTCTATGGAGAATAATACACTGTGTACTCCGATCACAAGAGTCTCAAGTATCTATTTTCGTGAAAGGAATTGAATATGAGACAAAGGCATTGGCTAGAGTATCTCAAGGACTTCGATTTCACTATACAATATCATCCTGGAAAGGGGAATCCCGTAGCCGATGCCCTTAGTCAAAAGCCGAGAGCGTTATTGGCCAACTGTATGATCCAAGAATGGAAGTTACTGAAACAATTCTCTAAGCTGGATATAAGCACGGATAAGGATAAAGGGTGTATCACCCTATCGCACATGAGGATACAACCGGATCTACTCTCTAAAATCCAAGCACTTCAAGATAATGACCTGGTGCTGGTAGAAGTTAAGGGCAAGTTAGAAGAGCAACCTGATTTCAAGATAGCGTCAGATGGAAGATTATTGTTCCGAGAAAGGACTTATGTACCAGATTTTCTAGAATTAAAGAAGAAAATTTTAGAAGAATCTCATCGATCAAGGTACACAATTCATCCCGGATATACCAAGATGTATCAAGACTTGAAACGGACCTTTTGGTGGCCTAATATGAAAAGGGAGGTAGAAGAATTTGTTTCTCGCTGTCTCACGTGCCAACAAGTCAAGGTGGAACACCAAAAGCCTGCCGGTAAGTTACATCCTCTAGATATTCTCAAGTGGAAGTTGGAGGATATCGGCATAGACTTCATTATGGGTCTGTCTAAATCTAAACGAGGACATGATAGAATATGGGTCATCATAGATCGATTCACCAAGTCGGCACACTTCTTATCTATAAAGAGCCGATGGTCAGTTGATGTCCAAGCTGCCTTATTGATAAGTGTCCATTTCTTATGATAATTCATTGCATGAACACCATTTTATGTGCATATAATTAGGTAATTATGCATATTTCATAGTTAACCAACTCCGCATTTAAATTAGAGCTTTCACGCAAATTGATTAATTTGGTGATTTTATTTAATAATTTAAAGTTGAGGGCTATGAGCATTAATTCTCCATTGCATAACCATGAGCATTTGAGATTTATATGCACATTATGATAATTTTTATGGACTAAATTACAATTATGTGTGTGCAGGACACCGAAGGTAATTGTAAAAGAAGCTAGGGGCAAAACTGTCACCACCACTTTGACGAAGTCAAGAGCAAATATTTTGGTTGGAGGGAAAAGAAATTTCAAAAGTTTTAACTTGAGGAAAAGAAACACATATTTTGGTTGGAGGGAAAATTGAATTCAAAGTTTGAAATAAAGGAGAGACATGATGAGCCTTGGGAAAGGGGGTGCCCAAAGTCTAAGAAAGAGGGTACCCACCTACTTTTCCTCTTCCCCATGCATCATATTCTACTTAAATCTCAGCCATCCATCTCCTTTTGATACAATCTCCACCCTCCATCTACCCAACTTTCCCTATAAATAGCCCATGACAAGGAGGAGAAAGAGAGTTCTTCTTTTGAGGTAATCTTTCACTCTTTCTCTCCCAACCTTAGGTCTCCAGTTTCTCTCACGTAAGTTCATTTTCTCCTCTTATTGTCTTCATAAAAGTTCATCATTGTATTGTTCTCTACAACTTATTCTTCTGTAGCATCTTCTAGTTCCTTCTAGTTGTTAAGCTATTTCATTTTTTTCACTATACTATCTTGTTCATCTACGAACCAATGTTTCTCTCTGTTCTTCCCCTTATTTCTATACTTTCTAGTCATTTACTTCTCTTTCTGTCTTTATAAAAGATCTTTATTTTTACGTGTTCTACAATTGCTTCTTCTACATCATCTTATAATTCTTTCTGGTTTGTATGTTATTTCTCATTTTTCAACTTGCTATCCTGTGATGTTACTGTTCATCCGAGGTGCTAGCTTCTATTATTCCTCCGTTTTGAAGCCCTTCTGCTTTTCATTTTTATCTGAGTTCTTCGTGAACGTTCTTCCTCTCTTGTAGATATATATTTTATTCTTCTACCACTTCCTCTAATTCCAACACGTTTTTAAGTTATGTTTAATTCTTCTCAGTTCAATTTTTTCTACACAGTTACTGTTCATCCGTGCAGACAACTTCTCTTCTTCCTCTGATTTCACCCTCTACCTCACATTTTCTCTCTCTATGCCCTTCATCAAAGTTCTTTCTCTCTTCCCTCTCTTCAACTTCTTTTTCTTGGGTATCTCCTAATTCATCTTGGGCTCAAAGCTATTTACCCTCCAAAGGTAGCTTCAACGACGAAGGTGACTTCCTCCCGGTGTAGATGACATCTTCCGCAAGGTGATTCGTGATCCAAGGCCAAGAGAGGACGACGCCGCCATCACCATTTCTGCTACCATCTTCACACCTCAGGCTCCTTTTATTTTTATTGCTTTAGTTTTATTTTACTTCATTGTAATCTCGCCATATATTTGTTGTAAGTTTATCTTGCACTTCATGTACTCTTTCTTTTGAGTTAATGAAAGGAGTTGTTCTTTTAATCTAGTTCTTGAACTTCTACCCTCTCTACCTCCTTCTTCTATCTCTTCTTTTCACTTTATGCAATTATTTTCTATAGCATAGGTGCATAGTCATAGGTGTTTTCAATTAAGTGTTTGGTTTATTCATCATTTCACTATTTTCTTTAAGCAAAGTCAAATCACAAGTGTTTTCCAAAGGACTCCAAGGTTTTTAACTCTAAAAATCTCTTCTTCCCCGTGGAATCGACCCTTCTCGCCACCATATTATGTCTCTCTTTCATCTAGTGCGAGTTGGAATTTTCAATATTGATACGCATGTTTTAAACAATGAACTTTTGCGTGACCAATTTTTGGCGCCGTTACCGGTGAGGAATTATGATTTTTGATTTAAGAACTTTATTTTCCTTGTGTTTATAAGTGTACTAATATCTCTTTCTTTTTCTTATTTCTACAGGTGAAAAAAAAAGAACGAGGGAACGCACTTCAAGAGTTGAAGCTAAAGAATCAAAAAAAAAGAAGAAGAAAGAAAAAAAAGAAGTAGTTAGGAGGTAAGCTCTCCTCTCTTTCCTTAGTCTTTTTGTCATTTCATTTCAAAAAAAAAAAGAGAACGAGGGATTGCGCATCAAGTAAGTTTTCAAACTTATTCCTCTCATTTTGTGTCATTTCCTTAATGTTCTTGCATATAGTGGTTAGATAGGTTCACAAAAAAAAAACTTTTCACTTGAACTCGATAAAAATCTCCATTCCAAGAGTAGAAATCACACTTCCATGTTTTAGGTCATGCATCATTTAGGATAGTATTTATTTTCTTCTTGTTGCTTAATTGTTGTTAATTGCATTATTGAAGATTGCGGGAGGCAAGGTGAGTACTCTAACTTTTCTAATAGCATGCTCATGCACTTCCATGCTTGCATAGAACTCCTTGTTTGAACTTGCTTTGTTGCATATCATTTCAAAGTACTTAAGGGCAACACCCATAAGCAAGATAAGGTGGGGATTTCATCACCCTTCCTTAGCCCACAAACTACAATTCCCTTGAATTTTTGCATCACCTAGACCTTAAATAAAATCCAGTAGACGTTGGCCCTAGGTTCACACTGTGGTTCTTATGTTATTTGGGCTTACCCTATTGTGAAAATCGGTGCCTAAGGTAAGACGGTCGGACGGCAAACACCTTAAGCGGGCTAGTGGTTTTTAATTAGGACCTTGCAAAAGCAAGGGGAGCCTCCCACTACCCCACCCCTTACCTGGCCGGTGAAAATATTGAGGGTGAACTCAAGTTACACTTTAGTCATTTTGTGAAACCCAATTTGTAGGTCTAGGTCACATCTAGGTCATTAGGTAATTTATGTGACAACTTGTTTGTGATTGCATAAAAAAAAATTAAAAAAAATCAAAAAAAAATTTCTCATGTCCTCTCTCTTCGTCCTAGTTTGTATCAAAATAAAAAAAAATAAACAAATAAAAATCATCATAAAAAAAATCTCTTTCATCTCTCTCTTCGTCCTAGTTCATGCAAGGTAGAAGATCTCAACATCCAAACCTACTAAGACACATTCAAGAAATTGAGAGTCTTGTATCTAGGGAACGATCTCCAACAAGATCTCATGGCCGAAAATCAAGGACCTCACCACCAAAATCTAATGGCCGAAAATCCAGATCCTCCAAAGAAAATGAAGGACTATTTCTTGCCTAATCAATACCAACCGTCCATCTATGTCCAAGCACCTCAGAACTAGGCGGTTCATTATGAAATCAAGTCTAGTACCATCCAAATATTACCATCTTTATATGGAAATCCTAATGAAGACCCTTACAAATATCTTGATGAGTTCCTTCAGATCTACTCAACTGTTAAAATTCAGAATTTCTCTGATGATGCTCTTAGGCTAACTCTCTTCCCATTCTCTCTCAAGGATAAGGCCAAATATTGGTTAGGAGCCTTGGGTAGGATCATTGATACATGGGCAGAAATGCAAAAAGAATTTTTGAAGAAGTTCTATCCCATAGGACGAACCAACATAATGAGAAGAGCCATAACTGGATTTACCCAAAATACTGGAGAACATATACATGAGGCTTGGGATAGGTTGAAAGATCTATTAAGAAAATGTCCTCATCACGGCCTATCAAGATGGCAAATTGTTCAAGCATTTTATGAGGGACTAATGGAGAATTGTAGACAAATGGTGGATGCATCATGTGGGGGAGCATTCATGAGTAAAAGTGAGGATGAAGCGTATGATCTATTTGAAATGTTGAGTGAAAACTCCATCAGTCATGCCTCACTTTCATCATATGAACGAATGATCGAACCAAACAAGAGGGCCGGGCTTTACAAAGTCAAGAATCAAGGGGACTTTAAGAATAAGATGGACATCAATGTCATAACCCAGAAATTGAATAAAATGGATTTGCTGGCTCAGAAGATAGAGAAGGTTGATGTGGTGGCTCAGAAGCTAGACCAGTTATTGACTATGAATAGGAAGGAACCTTCTTCATCTTCTGCTCCTCAACCTCAACAATTCTCAACTCCCAGTCAAGAAGAAACTTGTGCTTTGTGCTCTAGCCTTAGCCATTCTATGAGTGAGTGTCCCATAGCAGCCCAACTTCCCAAATTTATCTAAGAATAAATCTTTGCTGCCCAAGGTGTCTCTAAGCCCGCATACGACCCTTACTCAAACACCTATAATCCAGGCTGGAGAAATCACCCAAATTTTTCTTGGAAATCCAATCAAAGCCCATCCACCCAATCTCATCCCTCACACCATTCAAATCAAAAATAATCTTTTCCAATGCCAAGTCAATCTAATCCAAATCACTCTTATTCATCTCCTTTTCTCCATCAACAATTCCAGCAACCTCTTTTCCATCAAGCTCAGGCCCCATATCCTCAAGCTCAATTTTCTTAGGGCCAATTTCAGCAATTTCCTTCACATCGTTCCCATCAGCCACATTATCAGTCACCTCCTACTCAGCCCACTTTTGATGACAAGTTTGAACAACTCCAACAACTTATTCTTACCCAAGCACAATCCATTTCTAAGTTGGAAAACCAGATAGGGCAACTTGCTGCTAATAACAGGAGAAGAGAGGTAGGCCAGCTCCCTAGCCAACCGGTGGCCAACCCCCACAATCAACAACCTCCAGGCTTCCCTCCAAGAGCTTCTATTCTTCCTCAACCCAATCAGCCCAACCAACCTCAGCTGCCCCCTCCTATAGGTCCTCAGTTCGAGAATGCCAAAGCCATCTCTAGCTTTAGGAGCGGGAAAATTCTTAATGACCCTTATCAGGCTAGGGATGTGGGTAGTAGTTCGGGCCAAGATGCCCACGAGGAGAGTGATAGTGAAGAGGAGGAGCCGGTAATTTTGTAAGAAAAGAAGAGGCAAGAGGGGGGAGAAAATAAGCTGGACAAAGGGAAAGCAAAGGTTGATGAAAGATCCCGAGAGTATATTCCTAAGGTCCCATTCCCTGATGCATTAAAGCCAAAAGCTCAAAAGAGGAATCCGGTCCAACAAGAAGAACTAATGGAATTGTTTAAACAGGTAAACATCAATATTCCACTATTGGATGCAATCAAACATGTGCTGACATATGTAAAATTTTTGAAAGAGCTATGTACACCAAAAAGGGAACCAAAGGCGGTAACATAAAAGGTCCGCTTGTCCGAAGATGTAAGTGCAGTTGTTATGAATCATTTGCTTAAAAAGTTGAAGGACCCCGGAGCTCCACTGATCTCTTGTGATATAGGTGGAATTACATTTGATAGAGCATTGTTGGACCTTAGAGCCAGTGTGAACTTGTTACCCACCTTTATATATGAGCAGTTTGATCTAGGAGAGTTGAAACCCACATCTATAATCCTTCAACTGGCGGATCGATCAGTAAAGACTCTAAGGGGACTATTGGAAGATGTGATTGTGAAGGTGCATGAATGTTATTTCCTGGTGGACTTTCTTATTCTGGATATGGCCTCGTCCCAGGAATTAAAGCACACACCTATCATTTTGGGACATCTATTGTTTGCTATGGCCAAGGCCAATATAAATTGTGTCACGGGGATGATGGATATTTCTTTCGGAGGAGATAAGGTTTCTCTAAATGTGTTCAAAGCATCTTAATATCCGGACCATGATGAGGAATGTAGTGTCATTGATGTTTTTGAAGAACTAATTGAAGAAAGTCCGGAAGTTTATGAGGAATGTCTAGAAGGGGATAGCATGCTCCAGGATTCTCCACTTTCTAGTGCACCCTACTCTAGAGTAGAGCCACTCCCTCCACTTCAAGCTGAACCTATTCTTCCATCTTTGGATCAACCGCCCAGTCTATAATTGAAGCCTCTGCCGGATCCTTTGAAGTATGCTTATCTAGGTCCTAACCAAACTCTACCCATAATCATTGCTTCCAACCTCACCGCTACTCAAGAATCCCAACTCCTAGATGTCCTTCAGGAGCACAAGAGGGTGATAGGTTGGTCAGTGGCAGATTTGAAGGGTATTAGTCCGGATGTGTGTATGCATTACATTTACTTGGAGGACATGTCAAGCCGAGCAGAGAGATGTAGTGTCGGCTGAATCCAAGTATGAAGGAGGTAGTGGAGAAAGAAGTTGTCAAATGGTTAGATGCCGAGATCATATATCTCATTTCTGATAGCAAGTGGGTCATCCCAACTCAAGTTGTTCCCAAAAAGTCAGGGCTGACAGTTGTAACAAATGAGAAAGGAGAAGAAGTTCCTACACGATTACCAACAGGGTGGAGAATCTGCATTGATTACAGAAAATTAAATTCAGTCACGAAAAAAGATCATTTTCCACTCCCATTCATTGATTAGATCTTAGAGAAACTAGCTGGGTAGAAGTATTATTACTTTCTGGATGGCTATTCCGGGTATAACCAAGTTACAATTTTCTCGGAAGATCAAGATAAAAACAACTTTCACGTGCCCTTATGGCACGTTTGCTTTTAGAAGAATGTCTTTTGGGCTCTGCAACATTCCAGCGGTGTATGATGTCTATTTTCTCTGAAATGGTGTGAGAATGCTTGGAAGTTTTTATGGATGACTTTTCAGTGTTTGGTGATTCGTTTGAAGATTGTTTGGGAAGCTTAACTCGGGTATTGAAAAGGTGTATTGAGTCGAATCTAGTGTTGAGCTGGGAGAAGAGCCACTTCATGGTAAGAGAAGGGATCATTTTAGGCCATGTAGTTTCAGAGAGGGGAATAGAAGTTGACAAGGCCAAGGTAGATTTGATTTCTAATCTTCCTCCCCATTCTTTGGTCAAACAGATCCGTTCCTTTCTTGGCCATGCAGGATTCTACCGCAGATTCATTCAAAACTTCTCCACCATTGCTCGACCACTTACACAATTGCTTGCCAATGACACTCCCTTTCATCTTGATGAGTCCTATCTAGAGGTGTTCAATTCTTTGAAAGTGGCTCTCACACAAGCTCCCATTCTCCAATCTCCTGATTGGTCTCTCCCTTTTGAGATCATGTGTGATGTCTCAGACTATGCTGTAAGAGATGTCCTAGGTCAAAGAGTTGAAAAGAAACCCGTGGTGATCTACTACGCGAGCCACACCCTCGCTGATGCCCAAATGAACTACACCACCACAGAAAAAGAATTGTTAGTTGTTGTGTTTGCCCTCGAAAAGTTTTGATCATATCTGTTAGGGGCGAAAGTCATTGTTTATTCTGATCACTCAGCATTAAAATTTTTGATGTCTAAGAAGGAAGCCAAACACCGTCTCATACGGTGAATTTTGTTACTACAAGAGTTTGATTTAGAAATCAGAGACAAGAAAGGGTTAGAGAATGTTGTAATTGATCACTTATCTAGGATTGTAATTCCCGAAAGTGCCCCTATGTCTGACTCCTTCCCCGATGAACAAATTCTTTCCATCTCTCATACAACAACCCCTTGGTTCGCTCATATAGTCAACTACCTGGCGGTAGGACAGATCCCAGAAGGGTGGTCTAGGCAGGAGAAGATCGATTCTTTGCGAAGGTTAAGTACTTCTTTTGGGAGGACCCAGAGCTGTTTCACATGGGTCTAGATCAAATAATAAGAAGATGTGTCTTCGAGGAGGAGCAACAATCTGTTTTGAACTTCTGTCATAATCTCGCTTGTGGGGGACACTTTTCAGGAAAGAAAACAGCGACGAAAGTGTTGCAGAGCGGATTCTATTGGCCCACATTATTCAAAGATGCTTATGAATTTTCCAAAACTTGTTTAAGGTGCCAAGCCGTGGGAAACAATTCAAAAAGAGATATGATGCCGCTCGGTCTCATTCTGGTAGTAGAGATTTTCGATGTTTGGGGAATAGACTTTATAGGATCATTTCCACCTTCATTTGGCAATGAATACATTTTGGTGGCGGTGGACTATGTTTCGAAATGGATTGAAGCTGTTGCTACTAGGACAAATGATCACAAGGTTATGATGAAGTTTGTGAAGAAACACATCTTTTCTAGATTTGGTTGTCCTAGAGCTATCATTAGTGATGGGGGCTCTCACTATATTCATTTTCAATTTCGAGCTCTGCTTCGCAAATATGGCATCACTCACAAGCTCGCTACCCCCTACCATCCCCAAACTAGTGGCCAGGTAGAAGTGTCCAACAGGAAGATAAAAACCATTCAGTATAACACAGTTCGACCGGATAGAAAAGACTGATCCGAGAGACTAGATGATGTACTCTGGGCCTACAGAACTACATTTCAGACTCCCATTGGCATGTCACCTTACCGCCTCATTTTTGGATAAGCCTGCCACTTGCCTGTAGAGCTTGAACATAGAGCATATTGGGCCATCAAACAAGTCAACTTTGATCTCATTCAAGCTGGGGCCCAAAGAGCTCTACGACTCAATGAATTGGAGGAACTAAGAAATGAAGCCTATGAAAATTCAAAAATCTATAAATCCAAAATGAAAGTCTTCCATGATAAGCATATTCAAAAGAAAACTTTTCAAACAAATTAGAAAGTATGGCTTTTTAACTCTAGACTGCACTTGTTCCCTGGAAAGTTCAAGTCCAGATGGGATGGACCGTTTGTAGTTGTCAAAGCTTTTGACCACGGTGCCGTCAAAATTTTGAATCCTAAAAATGGTCAAATTTTCACTGTCAACGGTCAAAGATTGAAATCTTATTTGGAAAATGATCAGTTGTAAAAAGAATTCATTGTCCTAAGTGGTCTAGAATAAAATCTTCGTGAGCTCTCATGTGTCTGGCTGAAGACGGAAAACTTAGCACTTCTGGGAGGCAACCCATGGTTTTTGTTATTTTGACGTTTTTGTTTGAGTGTGTTTTAGTAGTCAGGTTAAGGCCAAGGAGAGGAAGTCATCGCCATCCATGACATTGATGTAGGTTTCGTCCTGCATATCCGGTTGTCTCTTTCCTACTCAGAAGTATTTATTGATACATTGTTCTATTACTTTTAATTCTATATGCTATTGAGGACAATGCCATTCAAGTTGGGGGGGAGAGAAATTTTCATGATGCATATAGTACAACCTTATAGGAGTTTTGTCTTGCATGTCATCGTTGCATGAAAGTAGAAAGATGTAAACCCCATTTTGAGTTTCATGATTCATACTTAAATTAAAAGTAATTCTAGAATAGAAAAGACTAGGGAGAAGAATGATGGGAAATTTATTCAATTTAGCCATGGAAAACTGATATAAGAATCCCTTTAAAGTTCATGTGCACTTTGAAAAATAAAGGAAAAAAAAGAAATTCATGTTGCACACTAATGAAACAAGCAAGACAAGCCCTCTGCTATTTTTGGTATGCTGTCTGATATTCTGCACTTCTTAAGAAAAGAGATATTTTTACAAAGCTTTCTGCCAAATTATCTATCAAATAAGCGTAATGGCACAAAAAAGAGAAAAAAAAGAAAAAAATACACCATGAAAAATGCCCCTAGTCTTAGTGACCGGGCCTACTTTACCTAAGACGTGTTAAGGTTGGCGTAAAACGGAAAAGGGAACCTGGATCTGCGAAACTGGGCCTGCTTCTCCTAAGGCAATAGTCGAGGTTCACGTTGAGCAGTGAAGGGTAGTGCAGCATCATGTGTGGTATAAAAGATCTCAAAGGGATAAAGTAATAAGGCAGACAAAAAGCTAATATACTTAATGCTCTGATCTAAGATGTGCATGGTTGAAAGACATTTGCTTGGAATAGCGAATGGAGGATACAATTATCTAAGCTGTGGATTTGGTAGTTACATATGCACAAGTGCTATTGAGCTTTGATTTGAATTCTTAATCATGTACTATTAAGTTCCTACATAAGGCTAGTGTGCATTAATGATTCCAGATTTCTAATCTTTGGTGATTCTATGAAGGGAGAATTGGATATGAGAGCATGAATTTTACAAACTCTTGTTAGTCCAAAATTTTAATTTATTGGCATTGCTTATGGACTAGCAATGAGTAAGTTGGGGGGTGTGATAAGTGTCTATTTCTTATGATAATTCATTGCATGAACACCATTTTATGTGCATATAATTAGGCAATTATGCATATTTCATAGTTAACCTCAACTCCGCATTTAAATTGGAGCTTTCACGTAAATTGATTAATTTGGTGATTTTATTTAATAATTTGAAGTTGAGGGCCATGAGCATTAATTCTCCATTGCATAACCATGAGCATTTGAGATTTATATGCACATTATGATAATTGTTATGGACTAAATTGTAATTATGTGTGTGCAAGACACCGAAGGTAATTGTAAAAGAAGCCAGGGGCAAAACTGTCACCACCTCTTTGACCAAGTCAAAAGCACATATTTTGGTTGGAGGGAAAAGAAATTTCAAAAGTTTGAAATTGAGGAAAAGAAACACATATTTTGGTTAGAGGAAAAATTGAATTCAAAGTTTGAAATAAAGGAGAGACATGATGAGCCTTGGGAAAGGGGGTAAAGTCCAAGAAAGGGGGTACCCACCTACTTTTCCTCTTCCCCATGGATCATATTTCACTTAAATCCCAGTCATCCATCTCCTTTTGATACAATCTCCACCCTCCATCTACCCAACTTTCCCAATAAATAGCCCATGACAAGGAGGAGAAAGGGAGTTCATCTTTTGGGGTAATCTTTCACTCTTTCTCTCCCAACCGTAGGTCTCCGATTTCTCTCACGTAAATTCATTTGCTCCTCTTGCTGTCTTCATAAAAGTTCTTCATTGTTTTGTTCCCTACAACTTCTTCTTCTGTAACATCTTCTAGTTCCTTTTAGTTTTTAAGTTATTTCATGTTTTCACTATACTATTCTGTTCATCTACGAACCAGCGTTTCTCTCTATTCTTCCCATTATTTCTCTACTGTATAGTCATTTACTCCTCTTGTTGTCTTCATAAAAGATCTTTGTTTTTAAGTTTTCTACAATTTCTTCTTCTACATCATCTTCTAAATCTTTCTGGTTTGACAATGAGTTTTCATTTTTCAACTTGCTGTCCTGTGATTTAACTGTTCATCCGAGGTGCTAGCTTCTGTTATTCCTCCGTTTTGAAGCCCTTCTGCTCTTCATTTCTATCTGAGTTCTGCATGAACGTTCTTCCTCTCTTGTAGATCTAGAATTTATTTTTATACCACTTCCTTTAATTCCATCAGGTTTTTAGTTATGTTTAATTCTTCTTAGTTCAATTTTTTCTACACAGTTATTGTTCATCCATGAAGACCACTTCTCTTCTTCCTCTGATATCACCCTCTTCCTCACATTTTATCTCTCTATGCCCTTCATAAAAGTTCTTTCTCTCTTCCCCCTCTTCAACTTCTTCTTCTTGGGCATCCCTTAATTCATCTTGGGTTCAAAGCTATTCACCCTCCAAAGGCAGCTTCAACGACGAAGGTGACTTCCTTCCGGTGTAGACGACATCTTCCGCAAGGTGGTTCGTGATCCAAGGCCAAGAGAGGACGACGCCGTCGTCACCATTTCTGCTACCATCTTCACACCTCAGGCTCCTTTTATTTTTATTATTTTACTTTCATTTTACTTCATTGTAATCTCGCCACATATTTGTTGT
Source organism: Amorphophallus konjac (assembly GCA_022559845.1). Taxonomy (NCBI): domain Eukaryota; kingdom Viridiplantae; phylum Streptophyta; class Magnoliopsida; order Alismatales; family Araceae; genus Amorphophallus; species Amorphophallus konjac. Next base: position 244,669,542 of record CM040120.1, read on the forward strand.
AAGTTTATCTTGCACTTCATGTACTCTTTCTTTTAAGTTAATGAAAGGCGTTGTTCTTTTGATCTAGTTCTTGATCTTCTACCCTCTCTACCTCCTTCTTCTATCTCTTCTTTTCACTTCATGTAATTATTTTCTATAACATAGGTCCATAGTCATAGGTGTTTTCAATTAAGTGTTTGGTTTGTTCATCATTTCACTATTTTCTTTAAGTAAAGTCAAATCACATGTGTTTTCCAAAGGACTCCAGGGTTTTTAACTCTAAAAATCTCTTCTTCCCTATGGAATCGACCCTTCTCGCCACCATATTACGTCTCTCTTTCATCTAGTGCGAGTTAGAATTTTCAAGATTGATGCGGATGTTTTAAACGATGAACTTTTGCTTGACCACTTATACATCAAAGAAGTTGTTAGACTACATGGAGTTCCTGTTTCAATCATGTCTGACCGAGATCCGTGCTTTACTTCTCACTTTTGGAAGGGTCTACAACATTCGTTAAGGACCAGACTCAACTTTAGTACAGCCTTTCATCCTCAAATAGATGGTGAGATCGAGAGAACAAATCAAGTTGTAGAAGATATGCTACGCGCATGTATTATTGATTTCAGTGGAAGCTGACATGATCACTTGCCCCTGGTCGAGTTTGCATATAATAACAGCTACTAGGCAAGTATTCAAATGGCACCTTTTGAGGCATTGTACGGAAGGAGTTGCCGCTCACCATTGTGCTGAGACGAAGTTGGCGAGAAGCAACTACTAGGCCCGAACATGGTAAGGGACACCACTGATGGCTCAGTCTAGACAAAAGACTTACGCCGATATTAGAAGGAGAGACCTTGAGTTCCAAGTTGGAGACCACGTCTTTCTTAAGGTTTCTCTAGGATGAGGAATTAGAAGGTTTGGTGTTAAGGGCAAGCTTACACTAAGATATATCGGTCCGTTCGAAGTGCTAGAAAGAGTTGGCGAGGTTGCCTATTGGATCGCCTTGCCTCCGCAACTATCCGAAGTACACAATGTATTTCATATTTATATGCTCAAGAAGTATGTTCATGATCCATCTCACGTCATAGATCATGACAACCTGGTGATACGAAAGGATCTCACATATGAACAAAAGCCTTTAAAGATCCTCGATCGTGAGGTTCGTGTGCTAAGGAACAAGATGATTCCCATGGTAAAAGTACAATGGAAAAGGTGCTCAGAACAAGAAGCCACATGGGAGACCGAAGAATCTATGAAGAAAAGATTCCCTGACTTATTTCAAGATCGTAAGTAATATGCACCCTCTATGTCTGTATGAAATTGAATTTGGGGACCAAATTCTTTTAAGAGGGGGAGGGTGTAGGATCCCGATAAATTGTAAAAATCCATATATATATAATTCATAAAGGAATAAAAGTCTCCCATAAATAAGCCTTAAATAATTAATTAAGGCCCAATTCAAAACAAAAGATGAAGCCCAACTTATATATGGGCCTTACAGGCTATATATATATATAATAAATATGCAAATAATTAGGATGGGTTAAAAACCCAATTGGGTGTTTGAACGTGGGAATTGGTCATGCATGGAGTTAGGGTTTTAAGTCTAAAAAGGAAGACGGCTGTGAATATGGTAGTAATAGATTAACATGGGAACGTTTAAACTGCGTAGGATTCTTATGTGGGAAGCTTATCTTCCATTAGGAAAATACCTCGTGGGATTCCCTTCTTCTATAAATTAAACCTCCCATCGGCAAGCTCCGGCTACTGCTGCTGCTCGTATTGGTTCCTTTACGTCGACGTTGTCCTCGTCGTCTCCCTCCTACTGCTGTACGAGAAGGAGGATAGCTGCTCTCCTCGTTAGTACCTGAAGAAGCAATCGCTTCTTCCTCTTCCGTCTTTGCTGTGGGTACTGCCGTTCGTGAACGTGAGGAGAAGCGTTCTCCTTTCTTCTTCCGTTGTATCCTGCAATAGTTGCCGTGAAGAAGTTTCTCTTCCTCGACTTCTGCTTCTCCCTACTGCGTCTTCCTTTTGTTGCTGTGGACGCTGTGGGATTTCCTCTGCTACCACGGTTGCTGCTGCACAAAGGAGCAAGCCTCATCGCCCTGTCGTTGCTGCCATTGCTGTAGTATATATTCTTCTCTTATGTTTCGTGAATATTCTCTTCATTCGTCGTCTCAATTAACCAAAGAGGTAGGTGTTCTCAAGATACGAAGCCCAACATGATGATCAAAGTAAATTCATGCATATAGGTCGTATAACAATGATTCTATGACTATTGTTTGGGTTTTAAGAAGCTTTACTGAGTTTCAATAAATAGCGGCCAGGTCAAGGGCGCCTATTGAATGAACAGCCGCGCGAGCTGTCGCTAATTCTTATTGAATAGCGACAGTGGCCAGGGCGCAGTTTAATGAGCGACCTTTTCCCAATCCGCTAATTCTCTAGTGTATTTAACAAATACCACATGCTTAAAAATTAAATATCCATGTAACCTGAAGTTGAAATTATTGCGTGAGCATGTTCCTGGAATCTTGATATTTTTCTCTATCTTTCCATGTCTTTACTTTCCTGATTATGTGAACTCCTAGTCTGTGAACAGTGATATGTGTCTAAGATTGTACATGTCTGATGCGTAGCATGAAACAAAGAATGAGAGATAGTCACATCGTCGCTATTTAAAGAATGAGCACCCCTATATGGTGGCATTGTTTTGTAAAATAATTAGTAAAAATGAAATGTATGGAAATTTGACTCTGCGACATGACAATAAACGTTATTTAAATATTGTGGGCCGTTGTGAACGGTCGCCAATTATAATTAAAATTATATGATTCTAGAAAATTACAAGAATTAGCACCAATTCGTAGAGTCGCTAATTCTTAGTAATTTAAATTGGGTTATCGTAAATATAAGATTGAGTGACCTTTCAGAAAGCCGCTATTTTAGGATATAGCAACCTCTGATCAGGCGCCAATTCTTCTCTCTCAGTTTTATCACGCTTCTCAACCCATATCGCGGGTTTACTTGGAACTCTCATCTCACATCCATAGATGGAGTCCTTGTTTTTGATTCTATCGATTACACACTAACTCTCGGTGATGTTTGAACCCTCCGCGTGATATTCCTTCATTCGGACTGGTGATTTCATCATGGAGACCTCCGTAAGTCTACGCTAGCCTTGGATTCTCTCAAGGCAGCCGAGCAGGTTGTACCCTCAAAAACCCTAGAAACCCTTTTAGCCATGTCACTCTGAAGAAACATGGTGGTCTAGCCCTCATAGAGTGTTGTCGTGGCCTTTATGAGAACTTCTGCCTTCTGTCTTGAAATAGTGATAGCCATCTGGGTGCTAATTGAATTAGCAACCCGACAATCATCGTTATTTACTAAACCTGCGACCTGATATGTGTCGTCAATTCTTTAATGAGCGACCGTGTTAACGGGCGCAATTTCTCCGTACCTGCACTATTCAGAGGAATTAGCGATCAGACAGTGGGCGCTATTTTCTGAAATTGATGGCGACTAAGTGGGCGCCAATTATCCAGTTTCACGACATGTCTTTATTTTCATGTGATTTAACAATGTGTCATACTTGTTCAAGTTCTGCCCTTGAACTCCTTCATTCGTGAAATCCATCTTATCATCCTACAATGGTTTATTCCTTTGGAACTCTATATTGGCTATAACTATAGTGTATGTCTAAAATATACATGACTCAATGCTTGTGCATATAGGGCCCAATCTGGTCCTCGGAGGAGCACCCGAAAGTACTTGTGCCCATGGGAGTTGATTGATCACGGTGTGGCATTGCACCAAAGTGCATGACTTGCTAGATTTGACATTCTACGACTCGTGCTTGACTTGACATGACATGACTTGCGTGGCCCGAATGGGTACTTACTTGCTTGGTATTATAATAGCCAATTCTCATGACTTGTTATTACATGCTTGACTATCTAGGTATACATCACATGATTATCTTAAAATCTTGTTAGTCCACCTACATTTCTTCCTATTATTCCGCTCTTGACATTGTCATGCGTACATGCATAGCTAAACTTGCATTCATGTGACATGTAATTTACTTAAAACAAAGCTTGTACTTGAGATATAATTTCTATTGAGCGTTCGCTCACCCAGTGTTTTCCCATATTTTTCAGGTAACTCCGATGACAAAGCTCACTCGGATGGGAATGGACATGAGTAAAGATCTTAGAGCTGTTCCAACTATCAATGCCGTTATCTAGTTGTGCGTTTTCCTATTTCTTGAGTCGATCATTATAATTTTCTTTATTGAGTCTCGAATGTCCTTTAGTACCCTCTTCCAAAAAGAGGTTATGTAATGGAATTACTTTAATGGTTATTATGAATAAATTGGATTTGGTTATCTTGTAATTTGTGCATCTCTGTCTATAAGGTCGAATTCCTTATGCTCTGATTGACATGAATGATATAAACTCGTCACGCGTACCAGGTTCCTTCCGCGCTTGGGCCGTGACACGGTAGCTGTGAGGAACCCGGTATCACCCTTGTCCGTCAGTATGGCTACGGTGGAGGTCATCCATCACCACCTCCTCGTACAGTTCATAGTTGATCGGCAAACCAGAAATCTGGAAGAGCAACCACAGAATATTGAAGTCTCTCCTTCTGCTGTCGCCACCGTGTTCCACCGACGGTTGAAGCGCTCCACCAGTGCTTGTATCAACCCCGTGTAGCAGGGGTACCTGTACGGTGCCGTGGTCACTGCATATCTGATCCTGGCCCTATCTAGAAGCACTTTGTAATGGTGCACAATCCCCATCAGCCACTCAGTTGCCCCTTGATGGTATCTGTGTGAGGGGATCACCGCCCATCGGCCGTACCAGCTCATGACCGTCTATCGAAGGATGCCATCAAGCAGGCTGTGGTCATCATATCCTTTGCCAGCATACTGCAGCCCTGATGGCTCCAACACCAACCCCATGGTGCCCTCGGTCTCAACCCGGTGGTGGCCGTGCAAGTCTCAGGAAGCGGGACCCAGTGCTCCTGCACGGACCCCAAACTGGTCCGCCCTACTAAAAAAGCCCAGACACTTGGCGTTGGGAAACTGATGTTGCCTTAAATAATCCACAGAAAAGCTCGGGAAACCGTAGAGAACAACTCCATGCATGCTATCCTTGCCCACCAGAATAGCCCGCTCCAGCCGGAGGCACTCTCCACCAACGCGAGAATCTCCCTCCTCCATGCCAGGCGGGACAAAGCTCCTAATAAACTCAAACAAGTGGCGATCTAGTCGGAGCTCTACCGAGTAGCCTCCAGCACGATCATAGGTGTAGATGCCACCTGCCTCAGAGATACTGGCCAGCTCCACGACTCCTGCTCCACCCGCCCCCTCTCCAACGGGGCCCTCAACTACCAATGAACGTCCCAGGTCGAGCTAGTCCACACTGGCCGTGGTGACAACGGGCGGGCCCAAAGGGGGCAAGGACCGTCAAGTCCACCTCACCTAGAGGTCCTCCTCACGGGCCACCCACCTCGGAACCCGGTCATCCCTGCTGAATCTCGTCATAGCTGTAAAATAATTGCACAAAAATGGTAAGAGTACCAGGGATCAATACATACAAGATAGCAAAAGAAATGCACATGAAGTGTCAAAATACAACAACAACAACCCAGAACGAGGAGCTCACGGGCCGTACGCCCTTGTCTCTGCCTCTGACGCACGTCCCGTGGGGGGAATTTGTTGTACCCAGACATTTTCTCAGTAAAATATCAAGGAATAGGTGTTCGGGAATTTTCTCGAACACCTTTGAAGCGACAGCTACCTAGCGCCTTCTATGGCTCCCTGGGCCCAACTAAGGGTCCCAACCAGCTAGCCGCAACCCACGGCAACTTCGGTAATCAATTGGGGCCACCCCTGATCACTCAGTTTGTGGATTTACCCACATTCCACACCGCCACCCGGGCTAACCTGGGGGCGCCCTGATGACAAGCCATGACACGTGGCACCTAGCAACGAGGCCATGATCTACCCTCAAGAGGCCTCCATTCAATTTTCTAAAGGCAAAGGAAGACCTATCTTGGTCAACCACGGGCTTTAGAATCCCATAGCACCCGTGTGCGGCCCGTACATGCGTGTCAGGAATTTTCCCAGGAACACCTTGCGGACGTGCAAATCCCAGCTGTTCTACAACAAGCCGAGGGCCAATCCGCCGCTCCAGCACTCCAGCCATGTCTTATGATAGCCTCCCAACAAGTCGGGGCTACCCTCGACCCTCAGATACGCGGCGACAAGGTGTTTACTTCAGCTCCCGGGCAGACCCAGGGCTGCCCGCCAACCCATTGTACTATGCGGAATATGCCACAAAGACCAAGCCCACACGCCCGGAAGTCCCTCTCTCAGCTCCTGCGAGCCCCTTCCCTCAGCCAAAGGCCAAATCCAAGGCCCGTCGATCACTTACCCAAGCCGATCGACAACCCGAGGTGTGTCGGGAAATTTCTCAAACACCTTGCGAGCGGCAGCAACAACACGACAACAATAAGCCCCCACGGACCACTCTCAGTATCCCGGAGCACCCCATCCTTCAAAGGACAACCCCAGATGATAAAAGAAGTGATGTGACATGACCTAGGGATGCCACAGGGATGAAAGTGGGGACCCAAACACTGAGTGGTACGTGGCAAAGGACGAACCCGAAGGTTTCCTCGACGCTAGAAAGGCCCGTGACGTCTTTTGATATACCACTTCGATGGAGGGGCACCACGATGGGATGAGACACTAATTGGATGCAGCAACTAAACTGAACAACCCTTGGACCTATCAAACAAGCACAAATCAACGAACTAGTATCGTCACTCGAGCGGACTCACCCGCTAAGCGCACACTAGTGCCCGTAGGCAACTCGGTGATGGTGGTGAGGGTCAGAGGTGGGACCTCGCTGCTCCGGGGATTGTCTAGCTTGGGATTGAGCCCCCAAGGGTCCAAGGATGCCCACTCTCGCAGGCAGCCAGCACACCGAGCGCGTGGGATGTAATGCCTCTCTCGCAATTCGCCCGCGGTAATCACTCAAATATAAGCAAATTTGGGATCGGGCACTCACTTATCGCCGACGGCACTAAGATACGACACTAAGCAAGCAAATGTAATTCCAGCAGAGAGGGGTGTTCAATTGCTCACTTGATCGGCATGAAAACATCGATCTTGACCGGAGACGAGGCAAGCGGGGAAGCGTGGGTAGAACCCGCACACTGCGTCGGTGTAGCTCGAACCTAAAATTTCAAAATGATACACCACTACGCCTATCGCAGGAGGGGGATCTCGGGGTGGGGGTTCATTTCAGATTACAAACAAACACTACCTTCATGTAGGGAGGGGCAGTAAGCCAGCCAGGCGGGGATGGAGAATTAAGCAAAGCCGAGTGGATGAAGTTCGTAGGTTTTGCCAGCTCTCAGGAACAGCTTGATAGGCAGACGCTGTCGGCACTGCCACAGGCTCTCTCGAACTCCATTGTTGATGAAACTAGTGCCAAAACCTCCTGGGTTGGCCCAGGCGGACGTCAGAATTATTGGCGAATTTTTTGGCGACGACGATGGTTGGGGCAAGGTCGGGATCAGGACTACTGCACTCTACTTCTGGCAGTGTTTGGACCGTTGTTGTTGGAAGGGGAGGCTGTCACGACCACTCCCATGCTCAGTTGATGGTGATACCAAAGCCGTTGCATTCGTGGTCGAGTTCTCTTCAAATAGAGACCCACGGGACCACCGACAGAGGTCGGAAAAGAGAGGGAGACCCCGAACAGTGACAGGGTATCAGGCCAATCCCAGTGGGGACTGACCCAACGCACCATAGGGAGGAAATTCGGAACTTACTACTCTGAGATCCAAACAGAGCCCTGCTTCTTGGTGATGAACAGGGACTTGTAGCAGAAGTCTTAAGCTGAACACCGCTCCAATATCTTCAAGGTACTAGTCATGGTAGCCTCTTCAAGCTGCAGTTGGGTGTCTGCCAGGGAGGAATTGTGCAATCCGGCGGTGAAGACTCCTCCGGGCAGCCATGAACTCAGACGGAGGTGCAACCACCTCCATTGCGAAGTAGACTAGATGACGCTTCCAACAGTATAGAGTTTGCCACCAGGAACTTCGCGGAGACAATGATGCAGGCTCTTCAAACAGGTGCCTGGGCTACTACTTGCGAACTGCCATGACAGGGTGGAGATAGGTGATGAAGAGTGGGGTAGATGGGAGGGGAAATGGGGTGGATGTGTGTGGGAGCGACCCCTAGCTGTGAGGGGTTATGGGAGGGGGTGATCCAAGGTGTGGGTGGGGCAGAATGGGGTCTGGAAGGGGGTCTAGCAGATGGTGGGAGGAGGATCTGCGAATTTGGTGTTGGGAGGGAGAGGGAGGTGGTTTTGAATTTTGGTTAATGAGTGGGGTTAATGCTGGCCTAGAGGAGGGGGAAGGGTGCTTGGGGAGGGGTGTTCTTCCTTGGGAGAGTGAGAGGTTGCATAGGGGAGAGGGAGAGGTGTGTTGGGAAAGGGAAGAGTCACCTAGAAAGGGGGAGGGAAATGATGGGATGATTTAATGGGGTCTTGGGATGTGAAGGGGTGTAATGAATACACCTTGGGGAGGTGAAAGGGTGATGATGTGGCAGAAGGGGAGAGGATGAGGTGGACTATAGGGAGGAGAGAGAAGGGGGGCGACCAAGAGAGAGGAGAGAGAGGGGGGCATAAGAGAGAGAAAGGGAGAGAGAGGGGGGGGATAGGGGAGGGGAGCTTCTCACTCCTCTCTAATGGCTTCTCACCAAAGAAATTCAATTTTTTTGGACTCAAAATAGTAGATTTTCATTAGCTTCAAATGAGAGAAACGGGTCCTATTTATAGGGATCCCACAATTTACATCAAGTCCCTGACTTTTGGACCATTAACAAATAACCAAGAGGGAAGGGGGGTGCCCCTAGGCCTAGCCCATAGAATTGGGCCCAATAACCAAACTAATCAACCCTATGACACTTAACTTAGGTAGATGACTCATTAACCTAGGTACATGACTTTTTTTTTTTGTAAACCCCTGCCTAGGGTTGAATGGGGGACTGCACCTCAGTGGCCACTCCACCATCCACACCTAAGAGGTAAATTTTATTGAGATAATAGAATGAAAAAATTACATCAGTCGTATGCTAGGAATTCCTAGCTTGTCCAAACGATCTGCACCATTAACAGTAGCAGGAAGCTCGTGATAATCAAAGAAAGAATTACATTTGGTGCTACATGCTAAGGATGCTAGTGAGTCGGCCACTGTGTTGGCTTCTCTGAAGATATGTGCGAAACAGTCAACTGCATAGGACATGCGCCATATATCTCTAATGTAAGGGAGAATGATCCATGGGCAAGGAATTTTCTGCTGGATTGCCTGAATTAGGATCTTAGAGTCACACTCAATGATGGTGGGCTGATCATCGAGAGTGTGGAGATATTGAAGACCATCATGAAGTGCCCTTGCTTCTGCTATAAGGCTATTGGAGTTGCCATAATAGTGAGAGAAGGCAAGGAGGATCTGTCCATTAGAGTTTCTGATAACACCACCACCGCCCGAAGAGCCATCTGATTTGCAAGCACCATCATTATTTAGTTTGATGAAAGGCCAAGGAGGATGCAACCACTTAATAATTTTTGGGCGTGGACAATCTCTAGCACAACCTTAATGTCTAAATCTGCCAAAGTAATCCTGCTTTTGTGTGAATTTTCCTTGAGGCCTGAAAGGGCTATGACCTCCTTTGCTTGGGCAATGATTCTGTTCAAAACAGCATGTTTCGATGCTCTCTTCCCTTCCTATTTAGCAATGTTCCTGGATGTCCATAATTCCCACAATCCATAACCAATAGCAGCAACAGTGAAACAATCTAGCTTGGACTGTCGTCTAAGTGATTGAGTGGTATTGAGAATAATATCTTTGGCAGTTCGGTCATGAATCTGCAGGCCTTTGGATTGAAGGGCCGACCAGATAAAGGATGCAATGTCACTGGAGATGAATAAATGATTGATAGTTTCCTCAGCTGGAGTATTACAGCAATGACATTTAGAGCAAAGAGGAATACCAATGGACTTTATTCTATCATCAGTTGGAATACATTGATAAATAATTTTCCATAAGTGGATTGAAATCTTGGGAGGCAACCAGCTGAACCAGAGGTTATTCCATTTCGGATTGCCTTGTTGATTTTGGGTAGAGAATTCATTCTTGCAAACAGAAGAAACAGAACAATCACCTGTGGAGGATAAACTCCAGACTTCTAGATCACTGTCCTGTGAGAGAGTGGTATTCTGAACAGCAGCAAGGATGTCAAATGGGAGCAATCTGTTGAGTAGAATACCAAGGTCATTGTTGGACTGATGATAGAAGTCTTTGACTTATAGGTTGTTGTTGTGAATCAGGTCAGCAGGAACATAAGAAGCCATATTTTTATTTCCAATCCAAATGTCATGCCAAAAATTGGTGTTGTTGCCATCACCCATAATAACTAACTTGTGCTTGGTAATAAGATTTTTAGCATGTAACCAAGATTTCTGAGAGATGCCCTTCATGTTCTTGAATTGAACAGTAGAAATATGTTTACCTTGGATATATTTTGCTCTGAAATAAACTGCCCACAAAGATTCATTGTGAATGGCTCTCCATAACATCTTGACCCTCAGAGCAATCTCCATCTGCCGGAGGGACATAACACCCAGCCCACCCTGGGATATAGGCTTGTAGATAGAGGTCCAAGATTTCCAATGCCTCTTGTTTCCAAACTGGGATGACCCCCAGAAAAAATTTGCAAAGCTTCTTTCCAATGCATTGTGTGTGCCCACATGAAGGGAAGAAGACGTCAGGGAATAAATGGGGATAGTGGTTAGGACATGCTTGATCAAGCACAGCTTAGCTCCCTGATATAAGAATTTGGCCGACCATCCATGGATTCTCTTCTGAATGGAGGATAAAACACCTGCAAAGTGGACTTTTTTCTTCCTGCCAATAGTCAGAGGAAACCCCAAATATTTATGAGGGAAGGTGTGCTTGTCAAAACCTGTTAGGTCATGTAGCTTCTTGACAGTGGGATCCTTCACTTTAGGGTGTAGAAAAAAACCACTTTTACCAATGCTGACTAGCTCGCCAGACGCCTATTCATATAATTGTAATATGTGAAGGAGATTCCTGACTGAGGCAGTGGTAGCTTTGGTGAATATAAGTGTGTCATCTGCGAACAACAAATGGGAAATGGTGGGACAGCCTCTAGGACCCATAAACCATTCTACCACACCTGCATTAAAAGCTTCAATCAAACATCTGCTAAGTGCCTCTTCGGCAATGATGAAAAGGGCAGGGGCGATGGGGTCCCCTTGCCGAATTCTTCTTGATGATTTAAAGAAACCTGCAGAGTCACCATTGAGAAGAACTGAAGACCAACAGTTACTGATCAAGTTGTGGATAAGGGAATTAAACTCCATACTGAATCCAAATTTCCTAAGCACTGCAGACAGGAAGTCCCATTCAAGTCGATCATAAGCTTTGGCCATGTCAAGCTTGAAAATCACATTATTACCTCTAGTTTTCCTTCCCAGTTCTAGCACAAGTTCTTGAGCCAATGCTATGTTCTCCACAATGTTTCTCCCCTTTACAAAAGCTGACTGTTGACATGATATAATTTTTGGGAGAATACCTGCTAATCTGTTGTTTAAAATGGTTGGAACAATTTTGTAGATGAAGTTGCAAAGGCTTATAGGTCTGAATTGAGATATTTTAGTGGCATTGCTTTTCTTAGGAATAAGAGCAATAAGGGCTGAAGTAATGCTTCTAGGTAGAGAATGTCTAGTGCTGAAAATAAACTGAATAGCAGTCACAACATCATTAGCAATTATGGTCCAGGCACACTGATAAAAGGCTCCTGTAAAACCATCAGGCCCAGGGGCACTGTCAGCAGACATTTGAAAGACTGCATCTTTGATTTCTGATTCAGTTGGAATACGACAGAGCAGATCATTATCCGACCTTGTAATCAGAGAAGGAATGCAGTCAATGATACTATTATCAATATTATGATCTTGAGATGTGAAGGCTTGTCTAAAATGATCAGCAGCAATGATTTTCATTTGGTCATGCTTCGAGGTCAAGATGCCCTGAGGATCCTTCAGCTGAGGAATGATGTGCTTCCTTCTATTAGCCATGGTAGTCATATGAAAAAATTTAGTGTTCTTGTCACCTTCTCTAAGCCACTTAATTCTCGACTTCTGTCTCCAGAAGATTTCTTATTGAAGCAAACAATTGGATTGTAAAGTCTTTGCTTTATTCAGGGCAGCAAAATTAACAGGAGAAGGGTCCAAATCATACTGGAGTTCGGTTCTCAGCACCTGGTCTTCAGCAGCAGCCAGGTTCATATGCACATTACCATACACAGTTTTGTTCCAACCCACAAGCATATTCCTCAGATATTTCAATTTCAGGTGTAGGGTAGTCAGCGATGAGGTAGCCAATGGGCTAGTCTTCCAACAGAGTTCGACATCTTTCAAGAAGTTCTCATGCAAGGTCCACATTCTCTGAAAAATAAATCTGCTCTTAAATGTTCTCAAAATTGGCATCTTGATGAGGAGAGGAGCATGGTCAGAAGCTTCTCTAGAAAGGTGCTCCACATTGATAGGAAAAACTTTAAGCCATTCAGCATTAAATAAGGTTCTATCCAATCTAGCCCAAATTCCTCTGTTGCCTGATTGATTATTATGCCAGGTAAATTTAGACCCTATGAAACCAGCATCAAAAAGTTCACAATCTTGGATGCAATCCTTGAAATCAGCTATAGAGCTAAGGTTAGGTATATTGCCACCAAGTTTCTCATCAATATCCAAAATACAATTGAAGTCACCAGCCACCAGCCAAGGTCCAGATATAATAGCATGACAATGAATTAATGAAGACCAAAGAGACTGTCGTTCATTTCTTGAACATTTAGCATAGACAAAAGTAAGGTGGAATTGAGGCAGAGAAGCAGCAGTTTGGAGTATAGTTAATTGCTATTCGTCCTTAAGGATATGACAGAAATCCAATGGTTCCTTCCATATAATCCATATGTGAGCATTATCGTCACTATTAGCAATTGCCTTATCCATCCCCAATTTTTTGGATATCTTGTCCAACATTGAACATTGAATTTTGGGTTCCAATAAGACCAGACACTGAACATTATGAGATTTCAGGAGGAATTTCACCCTACCTTGAGAGATATCATTTCCTATACCACGAATATTCCATACAAGAATAGACATAATTAATTGTGCAAATTGTGGAGAGAACCCGTGGATGCAACCTTCTGCATGGACCTGGTGGTGATCCCAGTATAGCCTTTTTGCATAACCCTGGCATTATTGATAAAGGCAGACTGAGCAATGTCCTGTCTGGCAGCTTGGATTTTCTCTTGTGAGTTGGTAATAGATAATTCAGAATCATGTCCTTCCTTTTCCAATTGAATATAATGCAGTTCTGTTGGTGGATCGGCCCTGGTATCCAAATCAGTAGAAATTTCAGTAGCATAAGCAGTCCGTTGACTTGTATCATATATACCATCCGCAATGATCTTGTCTTTACCTTTAGTATTCCCTTGATTATCAAAAATAGCCAATTCTTGTAGCAAGGCAATAGCGCCTATTAAGTCAGTCTTTTGGATTGAAGGGGGCTCCGATGGGCCATCAGCCCTCATAGACTGGTTCAGAGAACTTGATTTAGATTTTCCCTGAGGAGCTTCCAAGGCAAGGTCTTGATCACCCACAAACATAGACTCAGACTCCGATGGCATGTGATTAGTCCCCAACACTGAATTGCCCGTAGCCATATTTGGAGCAGTAGGAGCAGTAGCTATAATGACCAGTTGAGACTCCTCGCTAGTTGCCTTAGAAACCGGGATGTTGGTCAAGTGTTCATTATTATTCTGAAGAGGCAGATCCACAAAAGATTCCTGTCCTTCAGCAGATGAAGAAGGAGACGCTTCAGAGGAAACTGCCTGAGTAACCAAGGTCTTTCTCAATGAAACAGGTTGCCAACGTTGCTTTGTAGAAGTGAGCTTGGGTTCATCAGAAGGTAAGCCAATGGATTGGCAATCAGACAGGGCGTGGCCAAGTTTGGAGCATGAAGAACAAAACATAGGAAGCTCCGGATAGCATATTTCCTGCCAATCCCCTCCTCCTGGGAAACCAATCCAAGATCTAGAGGGGTGGGATTTGGAGACATCAAGTTCAACACAAGCTCGAGCCGCAGCAGTGTTTGAAAGATTAAGGGAGGATTGGTCAATTTTTAAAACCCGACCAACATTGCTAGCTATCGACCGAAGCATGTGTTCCAGAAAGAAATTCATAGGAAGGCCAGGGAAAGAGATCCATATCGGTAGGATGGGCGAGTCTGAATCTGGCGAGAAATCCATTGACCACTTGAAGAATCGAAAGAGCCTACCTTGAACATACAGAGAATCCCTTAGAAGCAACTGCAGGTAATCCTCATAGTTCCGGAAGCGCAAAAGAAGATGGCGGGCATCCAAGGCGCTTATCATGAAGTCTTCTTTGAACTTACAGTGATTCGCCAGATGGCTTCTAATCTCTGGGAATGCCGGTCTTCCGCGTGGAGTACGAGCCACGATGGCGAAGTCGAACGGGATTAAGCTTTGAACAATTTCTTCCTTGGAAAAGAAGACAGTAGGCTCGCCGCCATCCGTATATGCACGGTCATGAGTCAGGCCACGAACAAAAGGAGGTGGCATGGATGAAGCCAGGACTTCAGCAAAAGAGCGCACCAAAGGAGACGTCTTTGGCGCGGACGGGGACGCCGATGGGGCAGAGGAGGAGAGTACGGGGGGGGGGGGGCAACGGAGGCCCCCCATGGTCCACCATGACCGACAAAGTCACCGGCGGAGTCAACCTAGGGTTAGGTCGAAGCCATGGTCAAGCAAGGGTTTTCCAAAACTATGTTGGTACGCCCTAGGTACATGACTCAAATAAAAGGAAAATTACATAGTTATGACTCAAATAAATATGAAAATTACATGACTCAACTCAGAAAAATGTGACGGGCCCAATGTAGCCATGCTGGCGAGCAAACGGAGCTGTGGAAAAAATGTGAAGGGCGAGAGATGCCCCCATCATACCCCCGGGGTGCGAAGAACTCGACTACGTCGAGTATTGATGCGGGACGGACTCAGGAGACGACACTATATGGTGCCACCCTCGGACTCTAGATGAAGACGCGACCAGCAGCACACACTAGGGAGACACTAAGCCCGACACTACGAGCTCCTAGTGGTAAAACGTCGCTAACAGAAGTGGAAGCTCACTCGTTGTCCCAAGCGAGGGAAAGCGCGGACCGTGCGCGGTTAAGGAACCGGCGGAGGTCAAGGGTAGTCCGACTCAACTTCCGGACTCGGATCGAGTCGCGGGACGGGTCACTCTCACTCTCACAGCGGTGACATGGACACACGGGCTAGTACCTACACTCTCGGCAGCGGCAAAAGACCGTATACTAGCTAAGCAAATGAACGCCAAGAGGTTCGGACCATTACCTCCACGCTCTCGGCGTGGCGAAGACAACCCCGGCCGAATCACGGACTCCCGGTTAAACAATATCACAGCAATACAAAGATTTGACCCACTCCACGCAGGGAGGTAAAAGGTCACATGTGGAGCCCGGGAATCACGCAACTCGGGTTGACGGGCAGCATCTTGATGTCGCCCGGCGGTGCCGAACTCCGCATTTTAGTGCTTTCCGAACGGCGGGTTCTGCGGGCCCGTGGGGCCCACGGGTGGCGCTGGCCTCCGGATCTGCAGGAGTGGGTCCCACTGTGATGGGGACCCCTGGTGGCACGTCTCCACGGAAGGCGGTCGGCCGGGAACATCGACCGGTGGCCGAACAACTCCGATCTCCAAGCTTTTGGAATGCTGCCCACGGATTTCTGCTTGCTGTTTTCAGGTGCGCGCTCCGGCGAAAACAGCCGCTGCGGTCGATCCCGACGTCGGATCGGGACGCATGAGCTATCGTTGGAAAGCTCTCTTCAAATGCTTCAATCTAGACTCAAAGAGATCTGATGGATCTAGCCGGATCTAGACTTTAATGAATTTACAAATCCCTGTTGTACAGTAACCGAGACATCAGATTTACAGGGTACTTGTCTGAGAACCACCATTGACCGCCTACTTTCCGTAGGAATCAGACTTCAAGCTCTTCTTCAACTTTGTAGATATTCAAACCATGAAGCTGGGACAATTTTTAGAATTGTATTTGGAGCTGGTGGTGATTTGATAGGATTTTTGGAGTGTCTGGTGGTCGGATCTGGGAACTGGCAGAAAGTACTGTAGCTAGGACTGAGAACGAATTTTAGAAAATATGAAATGGACGAACCAAAAATTAAAAAAAATGGTAGATGAAGGTATGGATGCAAGGGACACCCAGTTAAATTGGGCGAACCAAAGAAAATCAAAACAAGGACCTAAGACTTGAAACTCTGGGCGGGTGGAAATGGGAACAGACAGTAGACAGATCTGGAAACTGTGATTGGACGAAAATCAAAAAATACCAAATGAGATCTTTATGACCAACCAAAATTCTGAGGACGTGCTGGACACCTCTGGGACATCCAGTAAAAGTTCCAGCTCGATCTGAGGCCGTGGCTGAGATTGGAATTTCGTGGAAGTGGCTGTGGTACTGCGTGGACAGAACTCCGGCGAAGGCGATGGCGGTGCGGTGGCGGCTCGTGGCGGCGGCGGCGATGACCGGAACTGATAGGGGAGGAGTCACACCTCCAGAGGCAACCTTCACAGCTGCAAGGGGGAAGAGAGGGGCACACCAAGCTGGAGCTCCAACAATTTCTTGATTCCAAATGGCATTAATTCATCAAAAATGGAAATTACAAGCATATATAGGTCACCAATCTAATCAATCCTCCACCGTTGGATCTAGGGGTGGGAGATTGAGGGCTAGGATTGCATGTGACCATCCACACAAATGAAAATTAAAAAAAAAATAAAGGGGGGGGGCGGCCTATTGACTAGAATGGCAAGGATGTGGAAGTTGGACTTGGTAGGTGGGGGTAGGTGGCCTCTCATTTGGACTTTTCAAGTCCATTGTCCCCCATGTGTCCAAATACCATTCAAACTTCTAGATGCTCCCATGTGGCATGTTGACTGGCCCCATGTGGGACCCTAGGCTGAGGTGGCCCAATGTGGTGGGGCCCGGGGGGCCCGTGGGGCCCACGGGGTCCGAAATACTCGTAAGCCCCTATTACACTCAAAATGGCAAACCGAATGCAACGAAATAAATACAAATTACACACACATAAAGTCTAGCTAAATATAATAAATGGGGAGGCTCAAGGCGGAGTCTCCAAGCTGTCTCCGAGCCAGATGGACGCTGAGGTGGCTCGTGTCGTGCTCCGTGTGCGGTACCGGTGGCTCGGTGTGTCGTGCCGATCAACAGCTCGGGTGTCCGCACCAATTCTCCCCGGGTGGGAGAAACTCGACCCTGTCGAGTAAGGGTCTGCATCGCTCCTGTATCGCTCCAAAAGGTCCGGATCAATCTGCTGCAACTCACCATGTGTGATCCATGTGTCCTCAGTAGCGGGCCGTCCTCTCCATCGCACTAGGTAGCGCGGGTAAGATCCACTCCTGGTAACCGTCACTTGCTCGTCCAGTATACGATCTATATGCTCACGCTGCCGTGAAAAAGGGGCTGGAGGTGGAAGTGGACACTCAGGTGTGGGATCACTCTCAAGGGGAGGAGATGGCTCAAAAGGCTCACTAGGGATCACCGCTGGGTCCCTATATGCAACAAGATCTGATACATTGAAGGTAGAGCTTATACCATATTCCTCGGGCAAGTCCACAACGTACGCATTGGATCCAACGCGTTTCAACACTCTGAATGGACCGGCTCCGCGAGCTTGCAACTTCTTAACGGTTCCAGAGGGAAACCGTTCAGGTCTTACCCTGATCATGACGTATTCGCCCTCGTGGAACTCTCGGTGGTGTCGGTGGGCATCGGCTAACTCCTTGTACCGTGCATTGCTGGACTCAATGTGACGACGGATGTCGTCATGCAAACTCCTAACATGCCTAGCAAATGACTCGGCCGACTCCGACACTCTAGCATGGACAGGCATGGGGACAAGGTCAACGGGTTTCCTAGGCCTACGACCTGTGACAATTTCAAATGGACTCATGCCAGTAGACCTATTCACCGAATCATTATATGCAAACTCAGCCATAGGTAGAATGAGATCTCAATCCCCAATGCGGTCCCTAACAAGACATCTCAAAAGATCACCCAGACTCCTATTGACCACCTCGGTCTGACCATCTGTCTGGGGATGGTATGCAGTGGAAAACTTGAGGTGCGTACCCATCATATGCCATAGTGTCTTCCAAAAATAGGAAGTGAACCTAACATCACGGTCAGACACTATAGTGCGAGGCAACCCGAACTTGCACACCACATGAGTAAGGAATAGGCGGGCTACCCTAGAAGCATCCGAAGTCTTTGAGCAAGGGATAAAGAGGGCCATCTTCGAGAAACGGTCAACCACCACATAGACCGAATCATGCTTCCTGGAGGTACGTGGCAATCCCAAAACAAAATCCATGCTGACATCCTGCCACGGGGCATCAGGCACGGGGAGAGGCGTATAAAGGCCCGAGCTTTGCTTCTTCATTTTGGCCGTAGCACATGTACGGCACTGAGCCACGATGTTAGCAACATCGCGCTTCAAGCTCGGCCAATAAAATCGATGCTCCACTGCCTCAATAGTCTTGTTCCGACCAAAGTGGCCGGCTAGACCTCCTGCATGTAGTTCCCGCACTAGGAAATCTCGAACCGAAGTTCGGGGAACACATAGCCTGCTACCTCGAAAGAGGTAACCCTCCTGAAGCACATAATCATCATGGTCTCTCGAGGGCCCGGCCTGGAGAGTAGTAAAAATCTGACCGAAGTCAGGACAATCAACATAGGCCTCCTTCATCTTCTCTAGCCCTATGACCTCGGCACTCATGGTGGTAAGAAGACATGCTCGCCGACTCAAGGCATCGGCCACCTTGTTCTCCACTCCAGCCTTATGTTTTAGCACAAAGGTGAACTGCTGGAGATACTCAACCCAACGACTATGACGCGAATTCAGCTTCTTTTGGGAATGGAGGTACCTCAAAGCCTCATGATCGGAGTATAAGACAAACTCCTGATGTAATAGGTAATGCCTCCAATGCCTAAGAGCCTGAACAACTGCGTAAAACTCTTTATCATATGTGGAATATCGCAGTTTCGCATCATTCAGCTTCTCGCTGAAATATGCGATCGGGTGGGACTCCTGACTCAAAACTCCTCCTATCCCAACACCCGACGCATCACAACAGACCTCAAACACCTTCGAGAAATCAGGCAGTCGAAGGATAGGTGTCTGGGTCATGCGCTCCTTGATGTCCCTGAAGGCAGCAGATGCGGCCTTCGTCCATACAAATGTGCCCTTACGGATGCAATCCGTGATCGGGGCAGTGACGGAGCTAAATCCGCGGATGAAGCGACGATAGAACGTCGCAAGGCCATGAAAGCTGCGGACATCATGAACCGTACGGGGTTCCGGCCACTCAACAATGGCCCGGACCTTCTCCGGATCGGCGGAGACCCCAGTACTAGACACAATGAAACCCAAGAAGGTAAGCTGAGATGTCATGAAAGCACACTTCTGTGGGTTCGCAAACAACTGCTCTCGCCGAAGAAGTATACAGACCTGCCGAAGGTGGTCTAAGTGGTCCCCTGTGGTGCGGCTATAGATAAGGATATCATCAAAATACACCACTACAAAGACTCCAATGAAAGGTCGAAGGACCTGAGTCATGAGCCGCATGAAAGTGCTAGGGGCATTGGTCAACCCAAAAGGCATGACCAACCACTCATATAGACCGTCCTTGGTCTTAAATGCGGTCTTCCACTCATCACCTGGCCTAATCCTCACCTGATGATAGCCGCTCTTAAGATCGATCTTCGAAAAGATAGTGGCACCTGCCATCATGTCCAGCATGTCATCAAGGCGGGGAATAGGGAACCTGTACTTCACGGTGATTTTGTTGATGGCACGACTATCAATGCACATTCTCCACGTGCCATCCTTCTTCGGGGCGAGTAATGCGGGTACAGCACATGGACTCATGCTGTCCCGGACAGATCCTCTCTGCACAAGCTCATCGACCTGCCGTTTAAGCTCGGCATGCTCCGTGGGGCTCATTCGATAATGAGGAAGATTGGGCAAAGAAGAGCCCGGAACAAGGTCGATGGCATGCTGAATATCCCGCATAGGTGGGAGTCCCTCGGGAAGCTCATCGGGGAATACATCAGCATACTCCTGCAGAATGGGAACAACCTCGGGTGGGAGCTCACCCTCGGAGTCCCGCTCCACCTCTCGGACCGTAATGGCAAACACCGGACAGCCCTAACTAAGCTCCTGCTCCATTTCCCGGGAGCTAATCATCATCAATCTCCTCGTCGAGGGCTCTCCTGGGCCAGAGGTAACGGTCATAGCCCGAGCTGGGGATGGGGTACTAGGCCCGGGAACGGAAGGCTTCGGAGTACTAGGGCCAGTAGGACCCCTAACAGATGGGCTCCTGGGCCGAACGGGTTGGAGGGTGACCCGCTGGCCATCGTGGTCGAAGGTACAGGTGTTCGACCGACCATGGAGTGTGGCATCTCGGTCGAATAACCACGGCCTACCAAGAATGATACTTCCCACTTCCATGGGAAGAACATCACACCAGATCTCGTCACGGTAGGAGTGGAGCTGCAGCGGGACCAAGCACCGCAGCCTGACCGAAATGGAAGTTGTATCCACCCATGATACCTGGTAGGGGCAAGGGTGGTCTACGGGTGTGAGACCAAGACGAGTGACAACGTTCGTGGAGATTGCATTGATACAACTCCCGCTATCGATGACCACCTTGCAAATTTGCTTTCCCAGCCTACAGAATACATGAAGGATAGTGGTCCGACGCCAGTCATCACTGACCTGTGGCTGGGTGAGGATACATCTGACGACCCCCACATGGGTATCGTCTAACTACTGGGCATCCTGGGCCTCACCTCCCATCTCATAGTACTCGTCAGCTAGCTCTTCATCTGCCTCATAGCTGACTAACTCTAGGCCCGCAGGGGTGGTATCCTCAGCCTGTGTGTCCCCAATGTGAAGAGATGGGCGAGTGGGACACTGGTTGGCGAAATGGCCAAACCCATTGCAGCGATAACACTGCTGCCGTGATCCACTAGGCTCCCCAATCATAGGTCCTTTACCTTTATCCTCCCGACGGATAGGAGGCGTAGGCAACAAAGGACGTGCGGGTGGTGCAGGTGCCGGTGGACGGGCTATGGGTGGGGCCGTAAGATGCTGGGGACGAGGAAGGTCCCTCGGGGGTGGAGGGCGAGGCCTAGGAGCAAAGGGCTCGTGGCGAGCGGGCTCCTGAGGTCGAGCCATGGGGGCCCTCGGATATGTGCCAGATGAGCCACGGGACTCGACACTACGAAGGGGAAAGGAGCCCAACCGATGGGGTGACTCGAACTCGGCCTCGAACTGCTCCAATTCGAGAGCAATCTGATATGCCTGCTCCAAAGTGGTGGCATTGCGGCGAAAGAGTTCATATTGATAATTAGGCCGCAAACCTCTCCGAAAGCGGGATATCGTCATGGTGCTCTCTTCCGTGACCCCGCACCGCAAATAATACTCATCGAACTCGGCGGTGTACTCGGTCACGGATCGGTTCCCTTGGGAGATGCTTTGCCACTTGTCTATAAGACGTTGGCGATATGAGACAGGAAGGTACTTCTCCCTCAATTTGAGTTTCATATCATCCCAGGTACCGATTTGGGGTTGACGTCGCTGGTTGAGCAGGCTCTCCACATTGATCCAATAAGTTTGGGCCTGCCCTTGCAGCTTCATCTTCGCATATCGGACTCTTCGGTGGTCCGTCATCTCAAACCACTCGAAGTACCGGTCCATACCGGCCTCCCAATCTAGATACACCCTAGGGTCCAAGGACCCGCTAAAAGTGGGAGGGTCCGCACGCACACCCCTAAGAATGCGGTCGTCATCCTCGTCATCACGATTCCGTCGTTGATGACGACGACCGTTACCCCCGTGATCATTGTCGGAGGCATAATCATCCACTATAGGCGCCTGTTGCCTCCCGACATCCTCTACCTGAGCCCTTGGCACAGCGGGTTGCTGCACCGGCTCTTGTTGGCCGTTCGTCGGCGCGGGTTGCGCCGCTACTGGGCCCCTCTCTAGGACGGCAATCCTCCCAACAAGGCCTTGAATGGACTGCTCCGAAACCCCGGCCCGATCCTCGAGGACCTTCATCCTCCCTTCTAGACGCGTCCCTATGCCATCCATACGCGTACTAAGACCATCCATACGCGTGTCTAAACGATCCATGATGGCCCGGAACATCTCGGCCGTGGAAGACTCATCGGAACTACGGGCTCGGGAGTCCGCCATAGGTGGTGGTGGCGAGTATTGGGTGCCTCGACGGGTGGGCATGCAAAGACGTACGGACTAGGTGACAACGACCGACTAATGCAAACACACTAAATGATACACTTAGACCTAATTGCAATTTGAAAACACTCCTTTTTTTGGTATTTTGAAAGAACGCAATTTAAAACACTTTTTTTTTTTTTTGAAAAGAATGAGACTCGACTACACCCTGACACGGCCAAGACTCGGTACGCGGCGGAGGTAATCGACCCGAAGGTCACTCGCGCAAGTGTGTGGTCTTCCCGGTAGGCGAAGCCTAACGGTCGGACAACACCTTTGGATATACCGAGTGAAGGTGTGTGTGGGGTAACCTTAGACTATGCAAGACTTATGCAACGACTACCCTAGACTCGACTTGCTCTGATACCAAACTGATGCGGGACGGACTCAGGAGACAACACTATATGGTGCCACCCTCGGACTCTAGATGAAGACGCGACCAGCAGCACACACCAGGGAGACACTAAGCCCGACACTACGAGCTCCTAGTGGTAAAACGTCGCTAACAGAAGTGGAAGCTCACTCGTCGTCCCAAGCGAGGGAAAGCGCGGACCGTGCGCGGTTAAGGAACCGGCGGAGGTCAAGGGTAGTCCGACTCAACTTCCGGACTCGGATCGAGTCGCGGGACGGGTCACTCTCACTCTCACAGCGGTGACATGGACACACGGGCTAGTACCTACACTCTCGGCAGCGGCAAAAGACCGTATACTAGCTAAGCAAATGAACGCCAAGAGGTTCGGACCATTACCTCCACGCTCCCGGCGTGGCGAAGACAACCCCGGCCGAATCACGGACTCCCGGTTAAACAATATCACAGCAATACAAAGATTTGACCCACTCCACGCAGGGAGGTAAAAGGTCACATGTGGAGCCCGGGAATCACGCAACTCGGGTTGACGGGCAGCATCTTGATGTCGCCCGGCGGTGCCGAACTCCGCGTTTTAGTGCTTTCCGAACGGCGGGTTCTGCGGGCCCGTGGGGCCCACGGGTGGCGCTGGCCTCCGGATCTGCAGGAGTGGGTCCCACTGTGATGGAGACCCCTGGTGGCACGTCTCCACGGAAGGCGGTCGGCCGGGAACATCGACCGGTGGCCGAACAACTCCGATCTCCAAGCTTTTGGAATGCTGCCCACGGATTTCTGCTTGCTGTTTTCAGGTGCGCGCTCCGGCGAAAACAGCCGCTGCGGTCGATCCCGACGTCGGATCGGGACGCATGAGCAATCGTTGGAAAGCTCTCTTCAAATGCTTCAATATAGACTCAAAGAGATCTGATGGATCTAGCCGGATCTAGACTTTAATGAATTTACAAATCCCTATTGTACAGTAACTGAGACATCAGATTTACAGGGTACTTGTCTGAGAACCACCGTTGACCGCCTACTTTCCGTAGGAATCAGACTTCAAGATATTCTTCAACTTTGTAGATATTCAAACCATGAAGCTGGGACAATTTTTAGAATTGGATTTGGAGCTGGTGGTGATTTGATAGGATTTTTGGAGTGTCTGGTGGTCGGATCTGGGAACTGGCAGAAAGTACTGTAGCTAGGACTGAGAACGAATTTTAGAAAATATGAAATGGACGAACCAAAAATTAAAAAAAATGGTGGATGAAGGTATGGATGCAAGGGACACCCAGTTAAATTGGGCGAACCAAAGAAAATCAAAACAAGGACCTAAGACTTGAAACTCTGGGCGGGTGGAAATGGGAACAGACAGTAGACAGATCTGGAAAC
The DNA here is from genome assembly GCA_022559845.1 of Amorphophallus konjac. Taxonomy (NCBI): domain Eukaryota; kingdom Viridiplantae; phylum Streptophyta; class Magnoliopsida; order Alismatales; family Araceae; genus Amorphophallus; species Amorphophallus konjac. The sequence continues at coordinate 244,693,800 of CM040120.1, forward strand.
TGTGATTGGACGAAAATCAAAAAATAACAAATGAGATCTTTATGACCAACCAAAATTCTGAGGACGTGCTGGACACCTCTGGGACATCCAGTAAAAGTTCCAGCTCGATCTGAGGCCGTGGCTGAGACTGGAATTTCGTGGAAGTGGCTGTGGTACTGCGTGGACAGAACTCCGGCGAAGGCGATGGCGGTGCGGTGGCGGCTCGTGGCGGCGGCGGCGATGACCGGAACTGATAGGGGAGGAGTCACACCTCCAGAGGCAACCTTCACAGCTGCAAGGGGGAAGAGAGGGGCGCACCAAGCTGGAGCTCCAACAATTTCTTGATTCCAAATGGCATTAATTCATCAAAAATAGAAATTACAAGCATATATAGGTCACCAATCTAATCAATCCTCCACCGTTGGATCTAGGGGTGGGAGATTGAGGGCTAGGATTGCATGTGACCATCCACACAAATGAAAATTAAAAAAAAAATAAAGGGGGGGGCGGCCTATTGACTAGAATGGCAAGGATGTGGAAGTTGGACTTGGTAGGTGGGGGTAGGTGGCCTCTCATTTGGACTTTTCAAGTCCATTGTCCCCCATGTGTCCAAATACCATTCAAACTTCTAGATTCTCCCATGTGGCATGTTGACTGGCCCCATGTGGGACCCTAGGCTGAGGTGGCCCAATGTGGTGGGGCCCGGGGGGCCCGTGGGGCCCACGGGGTCCGAAATACTCGTAAGCCCCTATTACACTCAAAATGGCAAACCGAATGCAACGAAATAAATACAAATTACACACACATAAAGTCTAGCTAAATATAATAAATGGGGAGGCTCAAGGCGGAGTCTCCAAGCTGTCTCCGAGCCAGATGGACGCTGAGGTGGCTCGTGTCGTGCTCCGTGTGCGGTACCGGTGGCTCGGTGTGTCGTGCCGATCAACAGCTCGGGTGTCCGCACCAAGTATGGGTTCGCCGGGGAAGTGGTCCTCCAATGCAGCTCCAGGCGAGCCATGACCTCCTGATGGGGACATCACCTCCCATACCCACGTTCACAGCTCGTCTCCTCGCCCCGGTTGCATCCGGCATGGTCTAGTTATTTAATTTTGAGTCCTATGTAATTTTTGTTTGAGTCATTTGATGTATTTTCCCTTTTATTTGAGTCATATTCTAGGTCTTGTGTTTATTTCCCTAAGTTTGAGTGTCATTAGGTTGTCTAGTTAGCTATTGGGCCCAATTCATTGGGCTTGGCCCAAGGGCTCCCCCTACCCCCTCGGTTATTTGTCATTGAGTCAATTGTCAGGGTCTTATTGTAAAATGTGGGTTGCCTATATATACGGCCCCATTTCCCCCATTTCAAGGTAATGAATCAATGAATGAAAAACTTGCCATTTTGAGAGTTCAAACTTCTTATCTAGTGGAGAGATTCTATTATTTAGGTGAGAGACCCTAGGGGAGAGATTCCCCACCCATCCCTCTCTAAATTTCTCTCTTTCACTCTCCTTTCTCTCTCCTCCACACCCAATTTCAAAAATTTTCTCTCTCCTCCCCTCCCAACCACCTCCACCCTCCCACCTACCTCCATTAACACCTCTACAACTTCCCACAAGCCATCATTACTTCCCCCTAGTCCCAATAGACCCTCCACCAATCCACACCCCACCCTCCAACCCCCAACTACCCATCCCCTTCCCCAAGCAGCCCTCCACCTTCCCAAGGCACCTCTTCCCATCTCCAAGACCCCCATTGATCACCCCACATTAAAGGAAATTCAAACTCACATTCCCTCCACCCACTTGTGCCCCCCTCACCTTCCCCCTTCTCCCTCCAAGCCCAAATTCGTAGCTCCTCCTCCCACCACCTGTTAGACCCCCTTCCAGACCTATTCTCCCCCCCCACACCTTGGAACACCCCCTCCTAGACCCCCTCACAGCCAGGGTTCTCCCCATACTCATCCACCTCCATTTCCCCTCCCATATACCACATTTCCCCCTATCATCTTCAACCTCCAGTTTTCGGTTCGCAGGCAGCAGAAGAGTAGCAGATTGCAGAGGTGACAACGACCACATCCCAGCGAATCTGAAGGCCCAAGAGGTATCCATAGAAGCGTCTACCGGTCTTCTTCGTAACGGCGGTGGTTTTATCTTCATCCGAGCTGTGTGCTGCCAGGGAGATCCGTTATCCCACAACTGCGTAGAGCTGCCCCTGCTGAGTACCAGAACCGGAGTAGAAGCTTCACCACGACGAACCTCGGAAGAATCAGCTCAAGAGATCTTCTGAAAAGTTCTTCCTCTCCCTGTCTACTTTCAGAATCAAGAAGCAGAACTCCGTTCGGCATCCTTTAGCAGGAGTTATCCATTTTCTCCCTCAGCAACATAGTTCTGCTACCCACAGTCTGCACCGACCTGTCAGCAGTGTTCAGAGTCCCCTGGCCTTCTCCGGCATTGTTTGGCTTCCCTGTCAGCTTTTTGGCAAAGAGGGCTCGTCCACGGTTCCAACGACTCTAACGGTGCTTGATTCCGAGTTCGGGAGCTGTCGGGACATCCTCTGCAACCTGCTGTTGGAAATCAGGAGCTGCCAGTCCGAGAGTCTGCCTCCCTGTTCGGACCTCCACCCAGACCGGCATCGACGACAGAAGAAATTAAAAAAATTTGGATGACTTCCCCTGCCTCCTACAAAGATTTCACAGGTGGTTTTACCCCCAACAAAATTCGGTAGCAGCTGCAGCAGTCAACTCTTCAGTCACCTATCAGCACCCACAGAACCGGGCAGAATCGGCAACCTCCCGTCTTCGATGTTCCTTTCTCCAATTCCCCTCCCCGCTTGGCCGGCTGAAGGCCCCTCCCTGCGTGGAGGTAGTTTTGGCTGTAATATCCATTAACCCCCACCCCAAGGTCCCCCTCCTGCGAGAGGAGTAGTGTTGTAATTGGATTGAGCAGGTCAAGCTACACCGTCGCGGCGTGTGGGGATCCACTCGTCTCCCCGCTCGCCCTCGTCTCCGAGCGGGACCGGTTTCTTCAAACCGGTCGAGTAAGTGCTCCAAACTTTACTCTAATTTGTTCTTGTTTTTTCAATATTAGTTCATAAACTCCGTTGGCCGTGAATGAGAGCCCGATCCTTATTCTCCTTTGCTATAAGTGATCACCGTGGGAAAAGAGTGGAACCCGTGCCCTCGGCACGACGTCGGCTCCCTTGAATTGGGCTGCCATTACCCTTGGAAATCAACTTAGGCCTTGCTGGCCCTCTACCAGTAAGGGCCCAGCCCACACAACCTCCACTTGGCATTGCCAAGTTACCCCGGGTCTTGGTGAGCATCGGGTGAGCAGTCGCTGACATCCGATTGCGATTGTGCATGTTTGCTTAAGTCCTAGGTTGTGTCACATCAATTGGTATCAGAGCAAGTTCACAACTTGTCTCTCCGCAAGTTGGTCCTAGGGCATGTTTATGCATTTAGAGTCCTCGGTTGCATCTCCCATGTCCACTAGAATGGCCACTTCATACCCGTCATATCCATCCCCATCAACTTTCCCAAGAAGCCCAAATCCTCATGGAAGCTCCATTGCCAACAAAGTTGGTAGCAACACCTCTATCATAGAAGCCCTACCTAATGTCCTTAATCGGCTTGAAGATATCATGTCTCGACTCGATCAACTTGAAGGAAATAGCCGTGCACTAAGAGTGAATGAGAGTGACCTTTGGGGAAATCTAGAAACCATATTTTTAGAACACATGAAAATCAAAACCCCCGCCTTTGATGGATCCAACAGCCCAAGCCTTTACCTAGATTGGGAGATTTCTCTAGACCAATTCTTTAAAAGTTGCCCCTTGAACGAAGAAAGGAGAATGAGGCTAGCCAATGCACACCTCTCCAAACAAGCTAAAACTCATTGGTTAGTTGTGGAAGGTTTAAGAAGGATCCGCAGGGAGGCCCCCATTAGCACTTGGGATGAGATGAAGGTCGAGCTTAGGAAAACCTACACTCTCCAACCCTCTCCCTCCTACTCAAATCACAAAAGCCCAAGGAGCACTTCAACTCCTTCATCCCCACCCGGTCAATCCAAGACCCCAATCACCCATTCCCTACCACTTCCCATCTCTCCCACCCCAACCAGTACATTTACACCCCACCTCCAAGTCCACACCACAACCATATGTCCCCATACCCAATTGGGCCCCATGGCCAACTCTCCACCTAGGCCCATGGTAACCCCCACCACTACCTCTCCATCACCCCCAAAAAGAGACACTCCTCCCAAAACAAATCAACCCAAACCCCTTCAACCAACCCATCTTCCTCTCCCTACCCCAATCCAACTCCCACCAAAGCCTCCACTACTACCCTCACCTATCCTAACCCAAGTTTCCCACTACCTACCACCCCGGATACACCATGCCCCAATCATCACCACACCCTCAAAAGCCCCCCTCACCTCCTTGGAAGAAGAACCCATATCCCACCCCATAGTGGTGAACACTCCAAACCCACTCTCCACCTTGGAGTAAACCCAAGCCCAAATTGAAGAAGAAACAACACATGAGGGTCTTCACCTTACATCACCATCTCTAGTTGGAGTTAATCTCATCTTAGGGGAAACCCTTGTTAGTTGGCTAAAGAAGAGCCCAATAAGAGAGATCACGGCCCACGATTTCCCACCCATGAAGGAAAACCATATCATAGTGCCCATCTCCTCTTATCACACCATAATCCAAGCATCTTATCAAGTAGAGACCTTAGAGGATTTTCTTAGAGGCTTAGCATGGCAAATTGAGTTCACTAGCATGTTGACCCCTATGGCCGAACAACCTAGGAGCCTTGGCCTCCTACACCTATGCATCGGGTCAATCACCTCAGTCTATACCATTGGTTGCTACACTAGCGACCTCCTTTTCCTTCTCCTTATGGTAGAAGAACCCATCTCGATCTACTCCCCTACCATTGAGATCCCAAATACTTTGATCAGTCAACCAACTAGAAACCTTGACCCAATTACCTTAGAGGAAGATGACTCACAATTTGGGAACCTTGAAGACATAGAGTGCCTCCCTCTAGGAAGACCTTTCCACGACCCCTTTGATCCCTTCCTATGAAAGTCTAGTTCCCCATGTGATCCAACCACCTTATCCACCACCCACCATTCCCTATCCCAACCCACCATGTTAGACCTAATTCACCCCATCATAGACCCGGGTTACACCTTGGGAACCATGACCTTGGGTCACATACCCCTAGGTAATAAGGTTGTGCCCCACCCCATGATGACCACCTTCTTAGATCCATTCGATCCTTTCCAATGGCAGTTAAAGGGTTGTCCCACACCTATACACATGAAAGTCACCTTTAGGAAAAATATGCATGTGTCTAGGCTTACCACACCGCTTGGCATGAACACTATGTTGGGTCCATTCATTCATATCACCCACATGTCAAGTAGAAAGCATGAGTGGTCCAAATTCAGATGTAGTGGTCCACCTTCACTCATCATGAGTCGTAGGCATGATAGGAGTATTCATGGATGTCCGGGTCTCCCAACATTTATCACCCCCATGCATGACCGGATCACCTATGGATGCCCCGGTCCTCCCCATTCCATCAAAGTCTTCTTGGCGTCAAAGCATGATTGGTCTACTTTTGGTTGCCCAGGTCCACCCATCACCCCTAGAATGTCAACATTCACAAAATTACATGAAAGCCTTTACAAGCACATAAGCAAGGAAAATGAGATCTATAAGAGGCAGGCTGACTCCCTTCGGCGTCACCAAGAATTCCACGTGGGTGACTTTGTGATGGTGAGGAAGGAGAGGCTCTCCCCGGGAGTCATCTCCAAATTGAGGCTACGTGGGGCTGGTCCCTTCCAGGTCCTGAGGCGCATTGGCGCTAATGCCTGTGAGTTAGATCTCCCCGAGGAGTATGGAGTGAGTCCTACATTCAATGTAGCCGACCTAGTGCCATATAAGGGACCCATGGTGGTACCTAGTGAGGATATTGAGTCTATTCCCTCTGTTGAGAGAGCACCCACCCATGAGGAGAGTCCACCAGCCAAGAGAGTCCAGCGTGAGCGCATTGAACGAATATTGGATGAACAGGCCACTACCACCAGGAGCAAGGTATACGAGCGCTATCTCGGCAGGTGGATAGATCGGTCTCATTCGGAAGACTTGAGGGCAGTACCACTTCTACACCCTCTAAGGAGGGAAGGACACTTACTCGACGGAGTCGAGTTCTCCGCACCCCGGGAGTATGATGGGGACATCACCTCCCATGCCCACATTCACAGCTCATCTCCTCGCCCCGGTTGCATCCGGCATGGTCTAGTTATTTAATTTTGAGTCCTATGTAATTTTTATTTGAGTCATTTGATGTATTTTCCCTTTTATTTGAGTCATGTTCCTAGGTCTTATGTTTATTTCCCTAAGTTTGAGTGTCATTAGGTTGTCTAGTTAGCTATTGGGCCCAATTCATTGGGCTTGGCCCAAGGGCTCTCCCCTACCCCCTTGGTTATTTGTCATTGAGTCAATTGTCAGTGTCTTATTGTAAAATGTGGGTTGCCTATATGTAGGGCCCCATTTCCCCCATTTCAAGGTAATAAATCAATGAATGAAAAACTTACCATTTTGAGAGCTCAAACTTCTTATCTAGTAGAGAGATTCCATTATTTGGGTGAGAGACCCTAGGGGAGAGATTCTCCACCCATCCCTCTCTTAATTTCTCTCTTTCACTCTCCTTTCTCTCTCCTCCACACCCAATTTCAAAAATTTTCTCTCTCCTCCCCTCCCAACCACCTCCACCCTCCCACCTACCTCCATTAACTCCTCTACAACTTCCCACAAGCCATCATTACTTCCCCATAGTCCCAATAGACCCTCCACCAATCCACACCCCACCCTCCAACCCCCAACTACCCATCCCCTTCCCCAAGCAGCCCTCCACCTTCCCAAGGCACCTCTTCCCATCCCCAAGACCACCATTGATCACCCCACATTAAAGGAAATTCAAACTCACATTCCCTCCACCCACTTGTGCCCCCCTCACCTTCCCCCTTTTCCCTCCAAGCCCAAATTCGTAGCTCCTCCTCCCACCACCTGTTAGACCCCCTTCCAGACTCTATTCTCCCCCCCCCCCACACCTTGGAACACCCCCTCCTAGACCCCCTCACAGCCAGGGTTCTCCCCACACTCATCCACCTCCATTTCCCCTCCCATATACCCCATTTCCCCCCATCATCTTCAACCTCCAGTTTTCAGTTCGCAGGCAACAGAAGAGTAGCAGATTGCAGAGGCGACCCTGACCACATCCCAGCGAATCTGAAGGCCCAAGAGGTATCCACGGAAGTGTCTACCGGTCTTCTTCGCAACGGCGGTGGTTTCATCTTCATCCGAGCTGTGTGATGCCCGGGAGCTCCGTTCTCCCACAACTGCGTAGAGCTGCCCCTGCTGAGTACTAGAACCGGAGTAGAAGCTTCACCACAATGAACCTCGGAAGAATCAGCTCAAGATATCTTCTGCAAAGTTCTTCCTCTCCCTGTCTATTTTCAGAATCAAGAAGCAGAACTCCGTTCGGCATCCTGTAGCAGGTGTTATATATTTTCTCCCTCAACTACGTAGTTCTGCTACCCACAGTCTGCACCGACCTGTCAGCAGTGTTCAGAGTCCCCTGACTTTCTAAGGTGTCTTTTGGCTTCCCCGTCAGTTTTCTGGCGAAGAGGGCTCGTCCACGGTTTCAACGATTCCAATGGTTCTTGATTCCGAGTTTGGGAGCTGTCGGGACATCCTCTGCAACCTGTTGTTGGAAATCAGGAGCTGCCAGTCCGAGAGTCTGCCTCCCTGTTCGGGCCTCCACCTAGACTGGCATTGACGACAGAAGAAATTAACAAAATTTGGACGACTTCCCCTACCTCCTACGAAGATTTCCCAGGTGGTTTCGCCCCCAAAAAAATTCGGTACCAGCTGCAGCAGTCAACTCTTCAGTCACCTGTCAGCACCCACAGAACCGGGCAGAATCGGCAACCTCCCATCTTCGGTGTTCCTTTCTCCAATTCCCCTCCCCGCTTGGCCGGCTGAAGGCCCCTCCCTACGTGGAGGTAGTTTTGGCTGTAATATTCATTAACCCCCACTCCAAGGTCCCCCTCCTGTGAGAGGAGTAGTGTTGTAATTGGATTAAGCAGGTCAAGCTACACCGCCGCGGCGTGTGGGGATCCACTCGCCTCCCCGCTCGCCCTCGTCTCCGAGCGGGACCAGTTTCTTCAAACCGATCGAGTAAGTGCTCCAAACTTTGATCTAATTTGTGCTTGTTCTTTCAATATTAGTTCATAAACTCCGCTGGCCGTGAATGAGAGCCCGATCCTTAAGCTCCTTTGCTATAAGTGATCACCGTGGGAAAAGAGTGGAACTCGTGCCCTCGGCACGACGTCGGCTCCCTTGAATTGGGCTGCCATTACCCTTGGAAATCAACTTAGGCCTTGCTGGCCCTCTACCAGCAAGGGCCCAGCCCACACAACCTCCACTTGGCATTGCCATGTTACCCCGGGTCTTGGTGAGCATCGGGTGAGCGGTTGCCGACATCGGTCCGTTTGATTGTGATTGTGCTTGTTTGCTTAAGTCCTAGATTGTGTCACATCACCTCCAAACTCAACCTCGCGTCCTTAGCTGGGGGACGGCTCTTCAGCCTCTCAAGGTGGCTTGGGCACACCCTCTTGCTGGCGATGGTACCCTACTTGCCTAGTATTACCTCCATGTGCACACGTCGGGCTCTCAGGCTGATATGTGGAGGCTCTCCGAGGGTGTCACTCACAAAGGTGGGGGTAGGCTCAAGGTGCTTACTGGGTTCCACTACGGTGCCCTTAGAGGGTGCTAGATCTGCCTCGCGGAAAGTGGGGTGTATCCCAAAACCCATCGGGAAGTCCAGCCTGTAAGTTAGTTTGCCAAAGCTACTCGGAACTTGGGAAGGTCCAAGTCCTCGTGGCCTCGGTTTGGAGGTGACCCTAAGATAGAGCCACTCCAATGTCATCATCGCATGGTTGCCTACTTGGAATCCCAAGTGGCACTCGCGAGCTTCTGTCCGCTCATTATGAACCTCACCGCCCGTTACTAGATGCTTGCTTGAATGAGTATGCCATGAGCTACGGTGCGGTGTGGGTGGGAAGTGTGTGGTACGCAAAGGTGGACCGGGGCAACCATATGCTGCCGTGTAGACTTTGGTGGGCCTAGGTGGGCCGGGGCACCTGTAGGTTAACCTATCATGCAAACTGGTGATAATTATTGGGGGACCCGGATATCCGTAGATGCTCCTGACATGCCTATGACCAATGTTGAATGAGGGAGGGCCGCTACACCCGAATATGGACCAATCATGCATCCTACTTGACATGTGGGTGACATGAATGAGTGGACCCGACGTACTAATCATGCCAAGCGGTGTGATGTGCCAAGACATAGGAACTCCATTCCCAAAGATGACTTGCTTGTGCGGGGTGGTGGGGTGGCCTTTGATCTTCTACTCAAAAGGATCGAAGAGATCTAGGAAGGTGGATAGCATGGAGTGGGGTGCTACCTCATTACCTAGGGGTATGTGGCTCAAGGTCATGGCTCCCAGGGTGCGACCCAAGTCAAGGACTTGGTGGATTGGGTCAAACATGGTGGGTTGGGGTAGGAAAAGGTGGGTGGTGGGTATGGCGGTTGGGTCCCATGGGTTCCTTGGCTCCCATTGGAAAGGATCAAAGGGTTTATGAAAAGAGTTACCAAGGGAGAGGGGCCCTATGTTTTCAAGATCCTCAAATGGTGGTGGATCATCATCCTTTAATGAAACAATTAGGCCGAAGTTTTTGGTGGGTGGGTCGGCCATGAGGGTATGGCTTGATTTTCTTCCCGAGATAAGAAGCTCCAAATCGAGGAGAAGGTCGGGCTCATTAGGTGTGGGGAGGAATAATAGAAGCTCACTAGTGTAGCATCCAATGGTGCAAATTGAGGTGATAGACCCGACACAAAGGTGTAGGAGGTCAAGCCTCCTAGATTGGTTGGTCACCAGGGTCAACATGCTCGTGAACTCTATTTGCCATGCTAATCCCTTAAGAAGATCCCCTAAGGTCTCCACTTGGTAGGAGGATTGAATTGTGGTGTGATAGGAGGAGAAGGGTACTATGGGGAGGTTTTGCTCCATGGGACGTGATCTCACTAATTTGGCTCTCCTTTAGCCAACTAACGAGGGGTTCTCCTAAGATGAGCTCGGCCCTAACTAGAGAGGGTGGTGTAAGGTGAAGACCACCGTGCGAGGTCTTTCCTTCAACCTGGACATGGGTGGTCTCCATGGGGCAGATAGGATCCGGAGTGTTCACCACTATAGGGTCGGGTATGGGTTCTGCTACCAAGGAGGTGAGAGGGTCTTTTGGGGGTGGGGTGATGAAGGTTGGTGTATGGTGCACCCGGGGTGAAGGGTAAAGGGAAACTTGATTTGGGATTGGTAGGGGAAGTAGTGGAGGCCTAGGTTGGGATAGGATTGGGGTTGGAAGAGGAAGGTCGGTTGGGTGAGGAGGTTTGGGTTGATTGAATTTGGGGGGTGCGTCCCTTTTTGGGGATGATGGAGGGGCAGTGGTGGGGACCAAGGAGGCTTGTGGGGTATGGGTTTAGAGATGGATTGTGGGTTGGGGGGGTGGCCGTCATGGGCCTAGGTGGAGGGGTGGACATGGGGTCTACTTGGGTTTGAATGGTGAGGGTTGGGTGAGTGACTTTGGGTTGGGGAGTGGTGGTCATCATGGGGGGAGCCGGGTCGGTTAAGGGTCTCTTGCCCTTGGGATTGGCCGGTTGTGGAGGGGTGGAAGTGGGTCTTCCTTGGATTTGGGGAAAGTTGGTGGTGGTGTTCGGGGTTGGAATTATTAGGAGTGGTGGAATTTCGGCCCTAAGGGAGGACTTGGTTTGACCGGGTGGGAATGGAGAAGGTGAGGGGTGTTGTGGAGGTTGGGTTATTAAGGTGGTTTTAGACTGGCCAGGAGAGAGGGGAGGAGTGGTAGTGCTCCTCGGGCTATGGCTCCCTGAGTAGGGAGGGGGACGTTGGGGAGTGTAGATCTTCCTAAGTTCCACCTTCATCTTCTCCCATGAGGAAATGAGCTCTTGCCTCCTAACCCTCCTTAAGCTCACTATGTGTTCCCACATACTCTTGGCTTGACCCCGAAGTCACCCCTTGGCAACGCGGACTCTCGCGGGTCCATAAGCCCAAGTCTTTTCAAAGTATTTCTCCATGGTAGCCTCCCACTTTAGGTAGGCACTAGGGCTTGATCCGTCAAAGCGAAGGTCCTCGTCTAGAATGATGTCCAAGAGTGGGGGACCGATCGGACCCTTGTGGAGGGCCGAGTGGGACGTATATGACCAAAGGGAGGTAGCCATGCCAGTGGTTGATGCAGCAGACGACTCTAATGCATATGCGCCCTAGGACCAACTCGATAGAGATAAGTTGTGAACTTGCTATGATACCAATCTGATGTGACACGACCTAGAGATGCCACGGGGATGGAAGTGGCGACCCAAACACCAAGTGGTACATGGTGAAGGACGAACCCGAAGGTTTCGTCGACGCTAGAAAGGCCGCGTTCCGAACCGGCATAACTAGAATGTCCCACGATGTCTTTTGATATACCACTTCGATGGAGGGGCACCACGATGGGATGAGACACTAATGGTATGTAGAAACTAGACCGAACAACCCTTGGACCTAGCAAACAAGCACAATTCAAAGAACCGGTATCGTCACTCGAGCTGACTCACCCGCTAAGCGCACACTAGTGCCCGTAGGCAACTCGGTGATGGTGGTCAGGGACCGAGGCAGGACCTTGCTACTCTGGGGATTGGCTAGCTTGGGATTGAGCCCCCAAGGGTCCAAGTATGCCTAGTCTCGCAGGCGGCCAGCACGTCGAGGGCATGGGATGTAATGGCTCTCTCGTAACTCGCCCGCGGTAATCACTCAAATATAAGCAAATTCGGGATCGGGCACTCTCTTACCGCCGACGACACTAAGATGCGACACTAAGCAAGAAAATGTAATTCCAGCAGAGAGGGGTGTTCAATTGCTCACCTGATTGGCTTGAAAACGTTGATCCCGACCGGAGACGAGGCGGTCGGGGAAGCGTGGGTAGAACCCGCACGCTGCGCCGGTGTAGCTCGAACCTGAAATTTCAGAATGATACACCACTACGCCTCTCGCAGGAGGGGGATCTCGGGGTGGGGGTTCATTTCAGATTACAAACAAACACTACCTCCGCGTAGGGAGGGGCTGTAAGCCGTCCAGGCGCCCGAGTGGATGAAGTTCGCAGGTTCTGCCAGCTCTCAGGAACAGCTTGATAGGCAGACGCTGTCGGCGCTGCCACAGGCTCTCTAAAACTCCGTTGTTGATGAAACCAGTGCGAAAACCTCCTGGGTTGGCCCAGGAGGACGTCAGAATTATTGGAGAATTTCCTGGCAACGATGACGGCTGGGGCAGAGTCGGGATCATGTCTGCTGCACTCTGCTTCTCGCATTGTCTGGACCGTTATTGTTGGAAGGGGAGGTTGTCGCGACAACTCCCTTGCTCAGTTGATGGCGATACCAGAATCGTTGCGTTCGTGGTCAAGTTCTCTTCGAATGGAGACCCCCGGGGCCACCGGCGGAGGTTGGAGAAGACAGGGAGACCTCGAACAGTGATAGGGTATCAGGCCAATCCTAGTGGGGACTGACCCAGCGCACCCTAGGGAGGAAATTTGGAACTTACTGCTCTGAGATCCAAACAGAGCCTTGCTTCTTGGTGATGAAAGGGGACTCGTAGCAGAAGTCTTCAGCCAAACACCGCTACAATATCTTTAAGGTACTAGTCGTGGTAGCCTCTGCAAACTGCAGTTGGGTGTCTGTGAGGGAGGAATTGCACAGTCTGGCGGTGAAGACTCCTCCGGGCAGCCACGAACTCAGACGGAGGCGGGACCACCTCCGTTGCGAACTAGACTGGATGATGCTTCCAACGGTATAGGGTTTGCCACCATGAACTTTGCAGAGATGATGATGCAGTATATGTAAACAGGTGCCTGGGCTGCTACCTGCGAACTGCCATGACATGGTGGAGATAGGTGATGGAGAGTGGGGTAGATGGGAGGGGAAATGGGGTGGATGTGTGTGATAGTGACCCCTGGCTGTGAGGGGGTCTGGGAGGGGGTGATCCAAGGTGTGGGAGGGGCAGAATGGGGTCCGGAAGGGGGTCTAGAAGATGGTGGCAGGGGGAGCTACGAATTTGGTGTTGGGAGGGAGACGGAGGTGGATTTGAATTTTGGTTATTGAGTGGGGTTAATGCTGGCCTAGGGGAGGGGGAAGGGTGCTTGGGGAGGGGTGTTCTGCCTTGGGAGAGTGAGAGGTTGCATGGGGGAGAGGGAGAGGTGTGTTGGGAAAGGGAAGAGTCACCTAGGAAGGGGGAGGGAATTGATGGGATGATTTAATGGGGTCTTGGGATGTGAAGGGGTGTAATGAATACACCTTGGGGAGGTGAAAAGGTGATGATGTGGTAGAAGGGGAGAGGATGAGGTGGACTGTGGGGAGGAGAGAGAAGGGCGGCGGCCAAGAGATAGGAGAGAGAGAGGCGGCGTAGGAGAGAGAAAGGGGGAGAGGGGGGGATAGGGGAGGGGAGCTTCTCACTCTTCTGTAAAGACTTCTCACCAAAGAAATTCAATTTTTCAGACTCAAAATAGTAGATTTTCATTAGCTTCAAATGAGAGAAAGGGGTCCTATTTATAGGGATCCCACAATTTACATCAAGTCCCTAACTTTTGGACCATTGACAAATAACCAAGGGGGAAGGGGGGCGCCCCTGGGCCTAGCCCATAGAATTGGGCCCAATAACAGAACTAATCAACCATATGACACTTAACTTAGGTAGATGACTCATTAACCTAGGTACATGACTCAAATAAAAGGAAAATTACATAGTTAATGACTCAAATAAATATGAAAATTACATGACTCGACTCAGAAAAAGGTGACGGGCCCAATGTAGCCATACTGGCGAGCAAATGGAGCTGTGAAAAAAATGTGAAGGGTGAGAGATGCGCCCATCAAGAAGACCCCTAGGGCCACCCCTCGGGGCCAGCGCTCACCCGGTGGGGAGTTCGCCCCCAGTGCGGCCGCGCCCCAAGGAGGGCGAACATCCCTGGGGAGAGGCGCCCTCCTCCTAGCCCAATGGCCCCACGGCCGTTCTCCAGCCCTAGTATCCCCCAGTTCCATGCGAGATCGATTAGCGTACCCATGTGGTGTGGACACCAGAGCTCCCCAGCAGCACGACTTAGTGGGCCGACACTATAGGACACGCATTACCACTCGAACTACGCCGGCATCTCTTTGGCTTGGAGATAGTCTGGAGTCTCCATCTTGAGCCCTGGTATTTTTAGTATTTATTTGGAGTGTAATTGGTGTGTAATTGTATTTTCTTGGGTTATTTTTGAGTCAAGTGAGTGTTAGTTGGGCTATTGGAGTTAATGTAATTCAATAAGGCCCATTAGGGGGTTTGTTTTGAATTGGGCGTCCTAGTTTAAAAGCCCATATGGGTTGGTCCATGGATCATGGTCCACTTGGACCAAGGTAAGTAAGTCCAATTTGGACTCTTAAAGAGGGCACCCCCCTTCTTTAGGAATCATTCAATTAATTTGACCATGGGAGAAGAAATAAGAATTTTCTATCCCCTAAGTAACCATCCCTAACCCTAGGTCTGAGGGTACTTATGTTCTTTTTATCTAGGGTTTATCACCATATAAATACTCTCTTGTACAATTTTTAATTAATGAAGGAATCACTTTGTGAAAAAAATAGCCAAGGGCGCCCCTCTCTCCTTCCCTCCTTGCAGCTGAGAAGGTTGCTCCTCCAGAGTGTGAAGTTCTTCCTATTAGGTTCCCCTCTGAGTGAGAAGCTCAACCGTGCCGCCGCCACTGCCACCGAGCCGCCATCGCACCACCATCGCCTCACCGTCACCGATCTGTCCACTGCAGGATAGTAGCTTAGAGTTTGCTTCAGATCGCCCAATCCGCCCATCAGATCGCCACCCAAATTTTAGAGTAAGCTCCCCACGTTGTCCCCCCTCTCCAGAAAAATTCCCACGCCTTCGATCACCCGTTTGCACCCCGATCCATCACCGTTTCCCCGATCTACACAGTTCTGTCTCTGTGCAAATCGACAAACCAGCAACCCACCTCATCCCATTTTTCACCCCCTTACCCCTTTCAGATAGGGCTGAAATTTGGTCTGGGATCTCTGTCCATCTAACCCCATCTCCACAAACTTATCGATGATTTTTAGAGCATGTTCACCCCTCTGTAAAAATCGTTGTTCAGACCGGATTCGGTTCTATCTTTGCAGCCCAGATCCGACCTTCCCCTACATTAAAATCCTCCACAACCCCAAAACCACTTCTGATCGGCCTCTAAATTTGGTGGCTTGATCAATACTTTCCCCACTATTTTCCACAGCCACCCAGCCATCCAGATCCAACATTTTCCCCTCGTTCCAACGTCGTCTTCGGGCGACTTGTGTTCTGTCCAGTCTATTTTGGGTCAGGGAACCCGCCTGTTCAAATTTCCTCCATGGAAAATACATCAACAAAAAAATTCTTGTAAGACCAAGGGTTACTATATCTTTGAGAGAGCGTCACAACGGCACCAGTCTCACCTCGATCCGACATCGGATCTTGTGGCAGCAAGTGCTTTCGTCGGGTCACGCAGTTCTGAATCTGTAGAATTAGTTCGGGCGAGCATATAACAACGGCGAACAAGTTGGACCGCCTCGCCTTCCACAAGGTGATCCAACGCGATCCCTTCCAAGGAGTTGTTCCCCCAGAAGTCCTCTTTACAATGGGACCATCCCAGCCTGATCGGCCTCCCGAACGGAGTGTGGTACTCCAGATCGTCAGTACGCGTTGTCTTGCTTGCACCGATTAGCAACGCGTCGGCATCGTCGGAGCTGCCCAAAACGCTGCCCATCAACCCAAGCTCGATACTCCTGGGTCCCATGTGTTACCTATTACCTCCTTGTGTGGAGTGGGTATAACTTCTGTAATTGTTGGTAATTGTTTGTATCGGGAGTACGGGTCTTGGCCGGGGTTGTCTTTCCCACGTTTGGAGCATGGAGGTATCGGTCTTTATCTCTCTCGACATTTGCTTATTTTGTATGTGTTTGTATGCCGCTGCTGGCACGCGATAGGATTCTAGCTCGATATATTTTTTGATCACCGCTACGAGTGAGAGAGAGAGTGTGACCCGTCCCGTGACTCGATCCGAGCACGAGAGTGAGTTTGACCACCACTTTGCTGGTTTCTCAACAGCGCAAATCCCCACGTTTCCCTCGCTTGGGACAAATTGTGAGCTTGTACTTCTTATTGATGACATATTCTCCTCTTCTAGAGCTCCTTAGTTTCGAGCCGAGGTGGCTCCCTTATGCGTGACATTGCTGGTCGTTTCGGTCCAAAACGAGTCAAGTTGACATCTACAGTCTAAGGTTGTATTGTCTGGTCGAGTCGCATTCGTCCCGCATCAAATTAGTATCAGAGCATGGTTGAGTCTAGGGTAGTCTTGTCCTAGGTGTTGCATTCCATTCTCATATCTAGTATATTAAAAGGTGTTACTGGAAAGATAGGTTACGCCTATTGGGAAGGTAGCATCCTTGCGTGAGTGGATCTTCGGATCAATATCTCCACCATGTAATGGATATTGGATGAGTCTAGGTTATTCATTTTGCATTAGTCAGTGCACTCCAATCTCTGTGTTATTGCATGCCCACTCGTAGAGGTACCCAATACTCACCACCACCACCACCTATGGCGGATCCCCGAGTCCATATTCCCGATGAGCCTTCTATGGCTGACATGTTCCGATCTCTCATGGATAGATTGGATACGCGTATGGATGGGCTGAGTACGCGAGTAGATGGGTTAGGCACACATTTGAAAGGAAGAATGAAAGCCTTAGAAGATCGGGCCGAAGCATCGGACCAGTCTATTCTGGGTTTGGTGGGAGAACTGCTATTCTAGAGAGAGCCCCGGTTGAAGTGCACCCCGCGTCGACAAATGGTCAACAAGAGCCAGCTCTGCAACCTGCTGCGCCAAGGGCTCAAGAGGTAGATGATAGGAGGTGTCGAGTCCCTGAGGTGGATAATTATGAGTTTGATAATGAATATGGGGGTTATGGTCGTGACCGTCGAATCCAACTACATAATCATGATTACGATGAAGACGACCGCGTTCTTAGGAACGTGCGTGCGGACCCTCCCCTTTTTGACGGGTCCTTGGACCCAAAGGTCTATTTGGACGGGGAAGTCGGCATGGATCGGTACTTTGAGTGGTTTGATATGACGGACCATCAAAGAGTTCGCTACGCAAAGATGAAGTTACAAGGGCAGGCGCAAACCTATTGGACTAATGTGGAGAGCCTATTGATGCAGCGACGTCAGCCCCAGATCAGTACCTGGGATGAGATGGAGATCAAATTAAGGTAGAAGTACCTTCCTGCCACATACCGCCAGCGTCTCATAGACAAATGGTAGAGTCTCACCCAAGGAAATCGGTCCATGACCGAGTACACTGCTGAGTTTGGTGAATACTATTTGCAGTGTCGAGATACGGAAGAGAGCACCATGACCATTTCTCACTTTCAAAGAGGTCTATGGCTACACTATCAATATGAGCTTTTCCGTCGCAATGTGACCACTTTGGAACAAGCATATCAGGTTGCTCTCGAGTTGGAGCAGTTCGAGGCAGAGTTCGAATCTACCCAACGGTTGGGGTGTCACGCCCCAAACTGATAGTAGCGGAACGTGTCATTTGCTCGGAACGTGATAGTTAAACAGTCGTGTAAATCAGAACATAGTCAATACCAGGTATAATTTGAGCAAAATTGAATTTCATTACAAATATAAGTTTATTACAAATTGGACCCAATAAACGAAAAGACTCAATAAAGGAAAATTTATAATAGACTCATGACTAGACCAATCTAGACATAAACATAAGGTAGTAAGACTAGGTGGTTCATCTAGATGTCGGAGCACTGTTCACTCTTGTCTTTGCCCATCTTGTCCGTTCTCGCCATCACAAAGGTATACCTGAAAAATATTACAAAACACTAGGTGAGCAAATGCTCAGTAGGACTTAATATCTCAAGCTCTAAGCTAGCTTTAAGTAATTATAATTTAGTATGAACATGCAGGTCATGCAAGCTATCACAATCGAGAACTATAATGGCATGAGCTATATCGATAATTCGAAGATAAACTCAAGAACTATTATTCAAGATCTAGACAAGATGATTGATACTTTCAAGAGATATAAGGCAATAGATAGACGGGTGAATATATTAAGAACATTCATGATGAGGTAACAAGTACTTTCATAAGGTAATTCAAGAGCGTTCATGAGGAGATAATAACGATCACTCCACTATAGCATTCACTTTCACTAGAGCTTTTGTAACTATTACTTTATAAGATTGGCCATTGTATAAAGGAGTTCAAACACTTGTTTAATTACTATGTAAAATACTTGTGGAAATGTCGTAGACCAATTTTGCTATCTTTGGTGCAATGCCAACACCTGATCATTCATGATGCCGGTACACATTTGGACTTTGCCTCGCCCATGGGATCAAATCAGGACCCCGTATTTTATACACTAGCATTGAAATGTCAATTTGTCAGGACCCATAGCCCCTTTTGTATCTAGACCAATTCCACTTAAGGTTAATGGCCAAGAGTTCAAAGGATCAAGCATGTAAGAACAATAGGGTAGACTCAAAGAATGGAGATTCAAGAACAGACCTTGACAAGTATAGCACGATGTCACAAGAAACCGAGACCAATCATGAAATCTGGGTAATTGGCGCCCACTTGGCTGCCACCAATTACAGAAATAGTGCCCAACGTCAGGTCGCTAAATATGTGAACAGACACGAAGAATTTACGACACTTCAAGTGGTCACTCATTCATAATTAGCGTCCAGCGTACGGTCACTAGAATAGCAAAGTGCGCCCACTAACTAGCTGCCAATTCTATTTGGCATGCACTCCATGGTCGCTCATTCCAGACAGAACAAGACAAGCTTGAGGATTAGTGCCCATCTATACGGTCGCTCATTCAATTGGCGCTGCTGGACTGGTCGCCCATTCAGTCCGAGGCAGATTTCTAACAGAATTGCCAAAACAATGTTATATGAGGGCCAGGCGTCATGTTTCTTCAGAGTGACATGACAAACAGGGTTTCAGGGTTTTTATGATACAACCAGCTCGGCTGCCTTGAGGGAATCCAAGGCTAGTGAAGGCTTACGGAGGTCCCAATGAAGAAAGTACCAGTTCGAAGGAAGGGATATCTCGCGGAGGGTCCAATCATCACCAAGAGTTGAGTGTGATCGACAGAAAACCAAAACAGGGACCCAGTCTCGGATATGAGACAGTGGTGCCAAGATCCGACGGTCAATGGATCAAAACACGAGTGGAAAACAGTAACAAGAAATCTGCGCCCTGGCAGTGGTCGCTATTTAAATTAGCATCCACTGTGCAGGCATCCATTCATGAAATTCTAGAATATAATTAAATTTCACATAAATTGTGACTCTTCGAAGAGGCGCAATATCTTTAATATGCGCCCTAAGGTACGTCGCCAATTCGTTTATTTATTTCTTTTCATATATATTGTTTCAGTAAATATAGGAAATAGCGCCTTTTCAAAGGGGCGTAGGTTATTTAATGTGTGACACCTAGATGGTCGCTATTCATATAATAATTTCTTTTATATATTAATTTTAGGAAATAGCGCCTATTTGCATGGGCGCACGTTCTTAATAGGCGACTGGGTTCTGGTCACCCATTCTTTTTAACATTTTATGCTGCAATGCATCGCATGGATGCGTTCACATACACAATAGGATTTCGTTACAATTCATTAGGGGATGAATAGTGTCACTTTTAGATTACAAGGATTTTTAGAAATCTAAAGACATACAAAAATAGAGAAAATTATAGGGATTCCAGAAATATGCATTACATGATTTTAAGGTACATGGTCCCATAGTTATTTAAATTTTGAAAATGCTGTAATTATTGTTTATCTACAAGAATTAGCGGCAATTGTACTGTCGCCGATTAATTAGCGCCCATTAGAACGGTCGTAGTTTCTTGGGAATAACGACAATGCAATGGTCGCTAATTCCTTTTCATGCAGTAATGATTCCAGACGTCCAATATTCATGTTTAAATATGTGATATATGCAAGTAGCAAAGCCCACGAAGGAATCTACATGCTCTGATGATCTAGTATGGCAGTTATCTAGTGTTTTGCTTGGGAGATTGCCTAGCTTTGGACGCTTTAACGTGAAGAAGAAGATGATGAAAGTAGCAGGAAGAAGAAGAAGAAACAGTAGTTGCAGCACGTTCGCACGGCAGCAGCAACATGTTCAAGGGAAATAAGAGTATCTGTAATGGTAGCAGCCCACGGCAACCGTGGTAGAGGAGAAAGACGAAGGTAGAGGAAAATGCCTTGCTTCTTCTGCAGCAAAACAACGTCCCTGTGAAGGATGGAGAAGGAAGAAAACCACGGTGGAAGAAGCTCGCTTGCTTCTTCACTACAGCACGTTCACGAGAAGGAATAGGAAAACGAGGATGACGACGACCCACGGCAGCAGCACAAATGTAGGAGCATGAATAAGCTTCTACCAATCGTCAGGCCATCTGTATATATAGGGATAAAATCCTTTTCCTAATGGGAATCTTATGTATATTCCTACTAGGTGTAAACTTCCCACAATCGACCTCACCCTTCCTCATTCACAGCCGCCTTTCCTGGTTAGATTTAAAACCCTATAGCTTCCATGCAACCTTCGAATGTGTGGTTGGGGTTTAATCCACATGAGAGAGGTTTGCTACTTAATGCCCTTGCATATACGTATATCTCTATATATCCTTAACCCTTCATGTGTTTATTTATATACCCTTAAGCCCAAACCGTAAGGCCCATTGGTTTCTTTATCATTTTACATATATATTTTCCAAAGCCCACCATTTATCATTAGGGCCCATTAGTTGCTTGAAAGCTCTTAAGGCCCCTTTTTTATTTTAGCTATCTTTACTTTTATCAACAATTTTATTCTCCATAATTATTCCATGCCTAATATTTATAGTTATTTTCATTTATTCCGTATTTAAATTTCTGAGGTGCTACACCCTCCCCCACTTAAAAGAATTTGGTCTCCAAATTCACATAACTTCCTTCCATAATAGTGGGGTACAATCACCTTATCCAAACATGTGTTCTAGCTAAGTACTAAATCCAATTCATGTAATTACTAATAAGATGATTTCATAGGGTTACCTTCCAATGCTTGTAGTCTCCCCTGACACTTTGGTCCACCTTGTTGTTGCTCTCGTGGTGCTTGTTCGTTTAAAAGTGGACAACAGACGATTTTATGATCTTCGCTTCCGCTACAGATGCACTTCCCGAGTTTATACCAACACTCCTCCGATTTGTGCCTTCCTTTCTTGCGATGCTCGCATTTTTCCTTTTTTTTTAAGCAAATAAAGCCTGCAGCCAGACCTGAGAGAGTGCACCCAATGTGAGTGTGCTCACTCCACCAGGCCAAGGCCGAAAGGAAGGAATTTTATTAATAGGAAGAGATTACAAATGTCATCGGGACATACCCCTGCAAGAACATGAAAAATGGCCTTCAAAGCCGGATGTTGGGAATTCCCAATTTGTCCATTCTGCAGGCCCCACGAACCATAGTAGGAAGTAAATCAGAGTTGCCAATAAAAAAGGAGCTAGCATTACTCTTACAAGCATGGTTTGCAAGGCCATCTGCAGCTTGGTTGCCTTCTCTGTAGACATGGACAATGTCAGCCTCCAGGAGTGTAATAAGGGAGTGGGATAAGTCTCCAGGGACAAGTAGCAGAGGTTTTCAAGATGTTAACAAGTGTCTTCGAGTTAGACTCAATGGAGTAGATCTTAATGGCACAAGCTGCAGCAATCCGAAGACCATCTAGCATTGCGCGAGCTTCAGCCACCAAACTGTGACAGGAACCATAGAAATGACTGAATGCCAAAGTAATAGAGCCATTGTGATCTTTGATAATACCACCACCACCAGCAGGACCTGGATTTCCTTTTGAGGCGCCATCCACATTGAGCTTGAATCTGTGAGGGGGAGGGAGAATCCATCGCACAATTTTTGGTCTGGGATTCTTCAGAGCAGCAGAATGGAGAGGCAACAGAGATAGCATAGGAAGAGAAGCAGTGTCTCCCACAGATTTGCAATTAGGGAATTTGGTGGATTTGACTTGGTTCAGAATTTTATGGTAGATGGATTGAGGAGAGGAGGCAGAGTTATCATATTTACGTCTGTTTCTTTCACATCATATTTCCCAAAGCCATAAGAAGATGGTGATCAGGGACATTAGGCCAGCCAGAGTGGAAGTGTTGGTGTGCTGTATAACCTGATGTAAGAAGGCTTGTGCATTAACAAAAGAGGCAGGGTTAACCTGAGAGCAGTGTTTAATAAAAGTCCAAGTTGCAATCGAAAGTTTGCTGCACAAGAGAAGATGAGAGGCAGACTCAATCAAAGGAGATGGACAGCACACACATTTGGAGCATATGGAGATACCACATTTTTGAACAGCAATGTTCGTTGGTAGGATACCATGGAGGAGTTTCCAGAGGAAAGGTGAGACTTTTGGTGGGACAAAATCAAGCCAGAGGAGCTGGTGAGGAAAAGTTTGATCACTGCTAGTCCAGTGTTTTCTCCAAGAGGAGATAGAAAAATTCCCAGTAGTAGTAAGGCTCCAAACTCGTTTGTCATTAGACAAAGGTGTTTTGTTGATGTAGAAGACAATAGCCTGAAATATGTCACTTGGAAGAGCCTGTTGAATAATACTCCAGTTTGAATTCCAGTGATCACCCAAGTCATGAAGAGTAATATTCTTATCCTCAATTTAAGTCCATTGGTTTTCTGTTATATAATCCACCAGTGCTTTATCACCAAACCAAATATCCTTCCAGAATGAAAAGTTGCCACGACCTTTAAATATTCTGCTGTGTTTCATGATTTGATCCCTTGCAAATAGCCATTCCATTCTTCCATTACCTGAGCATTTTCTGAATTCAATTTCAGAGATATGTAGATGAGGCAAATGCTTTTTCCGGAAGTAAGTGGCCCAAAGAGAATTTTCTGAGGTAAGAGCTTTCCAAAGGATTTTTATTTTGAAGGCTTTCTGCATGTCCCTTAGGGGAAGGATACCCAATCCTCCACATCTGATAGGTTTACACAAGCTGGCCCAGTTCTTCCAGTGTTTCTTGAGTTTGCCATCAGTAGAGCCCTAGAAGAAGTTGGCTAGAACACGATCAAGTTGTTTATGAAATGATGCAGGAGCAGCACAGCAAGCAATAATGTGCAGAGGAATTGAAGACAGCACATGCTTAATCAGGCACAATCAACCAGCTTGAGATAATAAAGTGGAGTTCCATCCTTGAATCTTGGACTGAACCTTGTTAAGCACAGGAGCAAAAAAGGAAGCCATGGCTCTTCCAGGAAATAGAGGCACTCCCAGGTATAGGAAGGGGAAAGCATTGTGCCTCATACCAGTGAGAGTAGTCAACCTCTGTTTGAGAGAAGGAGATGCTTTGCTATGGATATAATAAGAACTCTTGTCAATATTAATAAGCTAACCAGAGGAGCTCTCATAAAGGTGCAAGAATTCCATTAGATTCTTTAGGGATCTCTTGCTCCCATTGGCGAACACTAATGTGTCATCAGCAAATAAGAGATGGGAAATCCCTTGACAGTCACGAGGGGTAGAGAAGTAGCCCACCTTACCAGTTTGGTATAAATTAGCTAAACCTCTGCTGAGGGCTTCTTCAGCCAATATAAAAAGGGATGGGGCCAAAGGGTCTCCCTGCCTGACTCCTCTTGATGATCTGAAGAAACCAGAGATGTTTCCATTGAGCAATATAGAGAACCAAGAATTTGATATTAGCCTGGAAATCATATTGATAAATGTGCTGGAGAATCCAAATTTTTCCAAGATATTGAGCAAAAAATCCCATTCTAATCTATCATAGGCCTTAGCCATATCAATCTTGAAAACAACATTTTCCCCCCGGATCTTTTTCCCAATGCCATTGATGATATCCTTAGCCAGGATGATGTTCTCCCCAATGAATCTGCCTTTGACAAAGGCACCTTGTTCCAAGGAGATAAGGTTTGGTAGTAGTTGGGCTAGTCTGTCATTTAGAATTTTAGAAATGATTTTGAAAGAGAAATTACATAAACTGATCGGTCTAAAGTCTTTAAAAGTGTTTGGCTTGCTGACTTTAGGGATGAGAGTGATAATAGTGGCAGACATACTCCGCGGTAGATCACTGCCCCAGAAGAATTCCTTGGTGGCAGCACAAACATCCTGACCAATAAAGGACCAGCAGGTTTTGTAGAAATGACCAGTAAAACCATCGGGCCCAGGAGCACTGTCAGCTGACATGGAGAACACAGTCCCTTTAATTTCTTCATCAGAAGGAACAACACAAAGAAGTTCATTATCCTGAGCAGAAAGAATGGCAGGAATGACCTGGAGGAGTTCCCGAGAAGTAGAGTGTGGTTGGGATGAAAAGGCTTGTTGAAAGTGTTGAATAGCCATGGTTTTAATAAGCTCCTCATCTTCAATGACATTGCCATGATCATCTTTAATGGTAGTAATCAGGTGTCTGCTTCTATTATTCAAAACAATTGAGTGAAAAAATTTTGAATTCCTATCACCATCATTGAGCCAGTGAATATGAGCTTTCTGCCTCCAGTAGCATTCTTCCTAGGAGTAAAGTTGGGAGAGAGAGGTTCTAGCACTTTCAAGATTCAAAAAATTCTATTAAGTGGGATCATCATCAAAAGAGGCTTGAGCAATATCCATACTTTCTTCAGCAGCTGAAATGTTGTTGAAGATATTTCCAAAGACACAGTTGTTCCACTCTCGAAGTCTAATCTTCATAGCCTTCAACTTGAGGTGTATAGTCAGCAAAGGAGAATAAGAAATGGGAGCATTAGTCCAACAAACTTTTGCATTCTCCAAGAAATTTTCATGATCAATCCACATTTTCTGAAATGTGAATCTTGAATTGAACTGAGGTTTATCAGAAATAAGTGAAATGAGGAGGGGGGCATGATCAGATGCTTCTCTGGATAGGTGAGAAACCTTAACTGGGAATTTGGTGAGCCATGGAAGATTGTAGAAGGCTCTATCCAATCTTGCCCAAATAGCATTGCCACCTTGCTGTCCATTATACCAAGTAAATAAGCTACCATTAAAACCTACATCTTGGATGCCAAGAGAAGTGATGCAATCATGAAAGTCAGTCATGTTGACCATATTGGGAGGTCTACCACCACCCTTTTCCTCCACATTGAGGATAGTGTTAAAATCCCTAGCAAGAAGCCAAGGGATTTGGCAGTTCCAATATAAGTTAAGCAGTTCAGTCCAAAGGACTCTTCTGTCCTGAACAGAGCACTTGGCATGAGCAATAGAGATCATGAACTTCGGGTCAGATGAGTCCCCATTATAAAGAGTTAGAAATTGCTCATGCTGATGCATCACTGAGAATTACAGAGGAGATTTCCAAAAAAACCAGACATGTGCTCTACCATGGCTGTTAGCAGCCGAATAATCCATTTTAAGTTTCTTCCTGAAGGAATCCATCTTGTTCACATCCACCATGGGCTCAATGATGGCAATCATATTAAGTTTGTGAGCTTTGATTAGAAATTTAAGCCGACCCACAGAAAGGTCATTCAAAATTACACGAATATTCCAAATAAGTGCATTCATTGGGAAGCAGTAGTTGGTATTTCCCCTGCAGAAGGAGATCTTCTTAACATACCTCTGGTGACAGGTCTTGATGGCTTTTCTTGATTTTCATCAATGCTGACCTGATGTATTATATTTTCGTTAGTAGCAAGTTGCTTAATGTCATGGAGATTCTTTGTCAACAGGGGCTCTGGAATAGTTCCATCAAGAGCCGAGTGAGCTTGCAGAGGCACAGGAGAAGTTGATGGTGGAGCCTCTTCATGAGCATTGGTGTCGAATATGGTGATTGCTTTACCTTTCTCCAAGTTGCACTCTACTGAGACATGAAAATCCTTGGGAATTGAGGTAAAGAATAGCTTGGGTAATGGTAATCCTTGGGAGCTAGAGGGGACAGCATCATTATCATTTACAGCAATGACTTCCATATCATTATATGTAGAGCAATTAAATAGCTTCGAAGGACCATAAGTGAACTTGTCTAAATTCTGGGGACCAAGTTTAGGTACCTTTTCAGAGGGAGATGAGTGCTTCTCAAGGGTAGACTGATCAAAAGCATCCTGATGGGAATTATCAAGTAGCTGAAGTTGTTGAAAATCATTGCATAATGGAATCTCTACTCCACTCGTAGACTCTTTAATTTTAGAACCATTACAGTTGGATTTTGAACCAACCTGCACCCAGGCCATATTTGGCTTGATAGCCACAGTGACATCATGCATCGTACTTGGTGCAGTATTGCCCTGTTTTGCAGCCGCAGGGCCAACTTTCCTAGCACAAGCTTCAGTGGCGTGTCCTATCTTATGACAAGCAGAGCATAACTGAGGTATACGATGATATTTTATGTTCTGCCAGAAGCCAGTCCCTCCACAATCAATCCAGATGCGCTCCACTAGAGGCTTGGCAATATCAAGTTCAACACAAGCAAAGTCCTCAGCGGTATGGGTCCAAGCTAAAGTGGACTCATGAATCCGCAAAACCTTTCCTAGGTTGCCAGCTATTGAACGCAAGAAATCCACACCATAAAAATTTACTGGAAGAGCAGGGAAACTAATCCATGTTGGCATGATGGAGGGATCAGCGTTGAAGTTGAAATCAGCAGTCCAACAAAAAAACCTGAAGAGATAGCCTTTGACGTAGATGTTCTTACGAAGAAGCACCTTCAAGAAATCCTCATTAGAAGAGAAGTGCAGAAAGATATGGCGCGGGTTAAGAGCTCTCAGCAAGAAGTCTTTCTGGATATTCAGCCATTGTATGAGGAAGCTTTTGATCTCTGGTATCGATGGTCGACCATAGGAGCATCTGGCGATGATAGCAAACTCTAAAGGCTTATAAGACCGCGGAACTTCCTGCCTAGTAAAGAATACCGCTGGTTGTCCATCATCTGTGAAAGCCGGAGGTTTAATGCCAATAGAAACCGTCGGAGGGGCAAGCACGCGTGCAAGTGTTTGAAGAAAGGAGGGCTTTGGGGAGGAAGGACATCCAAGGGGATGGGAGTCTCCATCCCCCTGGGAGGGAGCCGACATAGCCTAGATAGCCATGCAAACCCTAGCCTTGGCCGGAACAATTTGTTGTTCATCATTCTGAGGTTTCTTGTCCTTCCAGGAACCGTTACCTCCATTTAACCTCTTCTTGTCATTCACGGGTTCCCTATTCTTGGATCCATTTGCTAACTCCTTCTTCGCAATTTTTCCTTTGATTCGTTCCATCATATCCATGGCATATTTCAAGAGTTGTGCTTTCCTAACCATGTCCGTATAAGTTTGGATTTCCAGCGGAGCTAATTGAGGAATAAGCTCCACCTTTAAACCGTTCATAAATCTTCTCGCTCTCATCTTCTCCGTGCAAACTAAGTGTGGTGCATACTGGGCCAATCTAGAAAACTTCGCTTCGTAATGTGCTACCGATAAACTACATTATTTTAAGGCCACAAACTCCATAGCCTTCTTCTCGCGAATTCTTTCCTTGAAATACTTCTCATTGAAGTGTTCTAAGAACTCTTCCCAGGTCACTTGATTGTCGGGAAAAATTGCTTCCACGGATCCCCACCATGCCTGAGCATCCTTCTCCAGTTGGTAAGTTCCCAATAGTACCTTCTCTTGGTCGGTACATTGCATTACCTTGAAAGTCGTCTCTATTTCTTGCACCCAATCTTCCACCTCATCTGGGTCGATAGACCCACTAAACTTAGGAGGATTCATCTTTTGAAATTTCCTATGCAAATCCCTGGCTCCATGTTGTGCTCCTCCTTGTGCAACTTGTTGCAAAGTTTGTGTTAATCCTTGGACATTGTGTTGCATCTCTCTCCATTGAGCTCGCTCGATAGCCATTATAGCCTACAAAATGATTTTTAAATTAACGATTACTCATATCTTGACATTAATGTGACGTAGATGAGACATATTTTATTGGTTAGCCCATAACTCTACCCAATCTCACGGGATTCCTATAGGATAACCGACAAGGATAACTCGATCTATAACTTTGACTTAAGAACCTAGCGATTTAGAAACCCTAGGCTCTGATACCACCTTCTGTCACGCCCCGAACAGATAGAAGTGGAACATGTCGTTTGCTCGGAACGTGACAGTTAAACAGTCGTGTAAATCAGAACATAGTTAAGACCAGGTATAATTTGAACAAAATAGAATTTCATTCCAAATATAAGTTTATTACAAATTGGGCCCAATAAAAGAAAAGACTCAATAAAGGAAAATTTACAACAGACTCATGACTGGACTAATATGGACATAAACATAAGGTAGTAAGACTAGGCGGTTCATCTAGATGTCAGAGCACCATTCACTCTTGCCTTTGCCTATCTTGTCCATTCTCGCCATCACTAAGGTCGTTACTGAAAAACATTAGAAAACACTAGGTGAGCAAACGCTCAGTAGGACTTAATATCTCAAGCTCCAAGCTAGCTTTAAGTAATTACAATTTAGTATGAACCTGCAGGTCATGCAAGCTATCACAATCGAGAACTATAATGGCACAAGCTATATCGATAATTCGAAGATAAACTCAAGAACTATAATTCAAGATCTAGACAAGATGATTGATACTTTCAAGAGATATAAGGCAATAGATAGATGGGTGAATATATCAAGGACATTCATGATGAGGTAACAAGTACTTTCATAAGGTAATTCAAGAGCGTTCATGAGGAGATAATAACAATCACTCCACTATAGCATTCACTTTCACTAGAGCTTTTGTAACTATTACTTTATAAGATTGGCCATTGTATAAAGGAGTTCAAACACTTGTTTAATGAGTAAGTAAAACACTTGTGGAAATGTCATAGACCAATTTTGCTATCTGTAGTGCAATGCCAACACCCGATCATTCATGATACCGGTACACCTTTGGACTTTGCCTCGCCCATGGGATCAGATCAGGACCCCGTATTTTATACAGTAGCATTGAAATGTCAATTTGTCGAGACCCATAGCCCCTTCTGTATCTAGACCAATTCCACTTAAGGTTAATGGCCAAGAGTTCCAAGGATTAAGCATGTAAGAACAATAGGGTAGACTCATAGAATGGAGATTCAAGAACAGACCTTGACAAGTATAGCACGATGTCACATGAAACCAAGACCATTCATGAAATCTGGGTAATTGGCACCCACTTGGCTGCCACCAATTACAGAAATAGCACCCAATGTCAGGTCGCTAAATCTGTGAACAGACACGAAGAATTTGCGACACTTCAAGTGGTCGCTCATTCATAATTAGCGTCCAGCGTACGGTCGCTAGAATATTAAAGCGCGCAAACTGACTAGCCGCCAATTCCATTTGGCATCCACTCCATGGTCGCTCAATCCAGACAGAATAGGACAAGTTTGAGGAATTAGCGCCCATCCATACGGCCGCTAATTCAATTGGCGCCGCTGGACTGGTCGCCCATTCAGTCCGAGGCAGATTTCTCACAGAATTGCCATAACAACGTTCTATGAGGGTCGAGCGTCATGTTTCTTCAGTGTGACATGACAAATAGGGTTCCAGGATTTTTATGGTACAACCAACTCGGCTACCTTGAGGGAATCCAAGGCTAGCGGAGGCTTATGGAGGTCCCAATGAAGAAAGTACCAATCCGAAGGAAGGAATATCCCGCGGAGGGTCCAATCATCACCGAGAGTTGAGTGTGATCGATAGAAAACCAAAATAGGGACCCAGTCTCGGATATGAGACAGTGGTGCCAAGATCCGGCGGTCAATGGATCAAAACACGAGTGGAAAACGGTCAAAAGAAATCTGCGCCCTAGCAGTGGTCGCTATTTAAATTAGCACCCACTATGCAGGCATCCATTCATGAAATTCCATAATATAATTAAATTTCCCATAAATTGTGACTCTTCGAAGAGGTGCAATATCTTTAATATGCGCCCTGAGGTACGGCGCCAATTCGTTTATTTATTTCTTTTCATATATACCATTTCAAAAAATATAGGAAATCGCACATTTTTAAAGGGGCCAGGTTATTTAATGTGAGACACCTAGATGGTCGCTATTCATATAACAATTTCTTTTATATATATTAATTTTTAGAAATAGCGCCTGTTTGCACGGGCGCACGTTCTTAATAGGTGACTGGGTTCTGGTCGCCCATTATTTTTAACATTTTATGCTGCAACACATCGCATGGATGCGTTCACGGCACAATGGGATTCTGTTACTGTTCATTAGGGGATGAATCGTGTCACTTTCAGATTACAAGGATTATTAGAAATCTAAAGACATACAAAAATTCAAAAAATTATAGGGATTCTAGAAATATGCATTACATGATTTTTAGGTACATGGTCCCATAGTTATTTAAATTTTGAACGTGCTATAATTATTAGTTATCTAAAAGAATTAGCAGCAGTTGTACTATCACCGATTTATTAGCGCCCGTTAGAATGATCGCAGTTTCTTGGGAATAGCAGCAATACAGTGGTCGCTAATTCATTTTCATGCATTAACGATTCCAGATGTCCAATATTCACGTTTAAATATGCGATATATGCAAGTAGAAAAGCCCTTGAAGGAATCTACATGCTCTGATGATCTAGTATGGCAGTTATCTAGTGTTTTGCTTCGGAGATTGCCTAGCTTTGGATGCTTTAACGTGAAGAAGAAGAAGACGAAAGTAGCAGGAAGAAGAAGAAGAAACAGCAGTTGCAGCATGTTCACACGGCAACAGCAACATGTTCAAGGGAAATAAGAGTATGTGCAATGGTAGTAGCCCATGACAACCGCGGCAGAGGAGAAAGACGATGATGAGGGATGGACACGCAACCTGGGACTCTAGCTCGCGATCGTCCCTAAGCGAGGGAATACGTGGGACCGGGCGCGGTTGAGAAACCGACCATGAGTCTCGGGTATCAACTTTTCCGCGTTAACTCGGATTGAGTCACGGGACGGTACACTCACTCACTCTCGCAGCGGTGATAACAATATATCAAGGTAGGAACCTACACTCGCAGCGGCATTCAAATATATACGAATTGAGCAAAATGCGATAAGAGAGAGGGGGTGAGTTTACCTCCATGCTCCGGGCGTGGGGAAGATGATCCCGACCAAGACAGTAACTCCCGGTTAAACAATTATTACAATAATTACAGAAATGGTTTCTACTACCCACTACACGTAGGGAGGTAACGGGCTACAAATGGGGCCCGGAGGACCGAACTTGGGTTGACGGGCAGCGTTTTGATGTAGCTTCAACGGCACGCGTATTCACGAACGTGGGGCCCACATGCTGGTCGGTGGGTCCGAGTGGGCCCGGAGTGGTACCGCTATGACGTTGGCTCCTGGAGAGGCACTCTTGGGGACGGCGACACGCCGGTTTGCCTCGCAGAAGGTGAGTCGGCTCCGGTCTTCACTGGTTGACCGTGTTGCCCACAGATCTGAAGCTGTTGTTTTACAGTGCGCGACCCGGCGAGATCGGCTGCTGCGATCACTCCCGACATCGGATCGATGCACAAGAGGTACCGTTGAAAAGCTCTTTCAAAATACCTCTATCTATGGCCAGAGAAAGAATTTTTAATTTCTTGGATCTGACCTTTATCGATTTTACAAGCTGCTGTTGGACAGAACCTGAAATCTCAGGACATCACTAAGTTTTCCTGAGAGTTGGCATTGACCGTACCTCCAACCTCAGATCTGGAACTTGGACTCTTCACAAACGTTGTAGAGGTGGAAACAAGGAAGACGGGGATAATTTTTATTTGACTTTTGGTGGAGGTTTCGATTTTATACTGAAGGGAGGTCGGATCCAAACTGCACAGGACAGAACAGATTTGGGAAAATGCAACAATTTTTTAAAAATACAAAAAGGACTCCAGAAATTCTCAGAAAATTCTTGGATGATGGAGTTGGTGAACAGAACTCCCAATACAATTGGTGACCCAAGAAAATAAGGGAAAGGGGGTCGAAACTTTGAAACACAGGGTTGCTATGATAGGATCTGAACAGAAGATAGAACTGAAATACTGAGGGACATGAAAATGGAGAAATACATAACGATGGGTAAATGACTGGATTTTTTTGTGGAGGCTGGGGTGGACGTGGATGACTCACCCTCCAAGTTTGGACTCGATCTGAGCTCCTGATGGAGAGAGGTTTGCTACTTAACGCCCTTGCATATACATATATCTCTATATATCATTAACCCTTCATGTGTTTATTTATATACCCTTAAGCCTAAACCATAAGGCCCATTGGTTTCTTTATCATTTTACACATATATTTTCCAAAGCCCACCATTTATTATTAGGGCCCATTAGTTGCTTGAAAGCACTTAACGCCCCCACTATTTATTTTAGTTATCTTTACTTTAATCAAAAAATTTATTCTCCATAATTATTCCATGCCTAATATTTATAGTTATTTTCATTTATTCCGTATTTAAATTTTCGGGATGCTACATGGGGCCCGTCCCTCATCGTGGAGTCGAGCCCCGTAGCTATTCGGGCCCATATCAGAGGGCTCCCATGGTTCGACCTCAGGAGCCCACCCGTCAAGAGCTATTTGCCCCAAGGCCTCGCCCTCCCCCAACGAAGGATCTTCCTCCTCGACCCCAACCAACTGCACCCACATCTCCTGCTCGTCCCCTGTGTTGTGTCTCTGTGATTTTGATGATGTCAATCTTTATAAGTCATTCGCCATTTCTTAAATCACCATTGATGATTTCATGTTGCCTGCGTGACTGCATTTGATTTTGATGAAGACATTTCTGTTCATGGGCTTAAATCCTTCATACACTGCACTTTCTCTTGTTCAGCATGTAGGTCTGTGCATGTTGAACAAGGTCCGTGCAACATTACATTCAAAGTCTGTGCATATGACTCGTTGCATAGTTGAAGTATGTGCAAAGTCTTCTTTATGCACACGCAACCTCGGTGCAATCTTTGTAGAGGTCTGTGCATATCTATCTCGTGCTAAAACAAGGTCTGTGCATATCCCGTGTTAGGCCAAGTAAGGTCTGTGCTAGTTTGTCTAGGTTGTCTATGAGGTCCGTGCATAGTCATGCATTTTATCAATCCAAGTTAGTGCATGTTTCAAAGCTTAGCATATAATAGGTCCGTGCAAGGTTGGTACAAGCCTTGCTTTGTGCACGATAAGGTCCGTGCAAGGTTGGTACAAGCCTTGCTTTGTGCACGATAAGGTCCGTGCATGTCTCTATAGCATATCTTGTTCACATGCACTTAAGGTCTGTGCAACTACAGTGGTCAGTGCATGTCTATAGCACATTGGTCAGTGCATGCTTGAGTTAACGGCTAAAGGCACACGGTCGGTGCAACCTTCGATATTAGAGGAGATACGGTCGGTGCAACCCTTCTCCCGTCAGCAAACACACTCGGTGCAATATTCGACTTCAAAGGATGTGGTCGATGCAACCTTTATTTTGTCTGCAAACAAAATCGGTGCAAGCTTTATACGCACAAGATCTGTGTGAGGTCCAAGTCAGTGCATATAGCAGCTCGTGTGAAGCAATGTATGTGCAACCTTGTTAACAAGGTCCGAGCATACATGACAAAGTCTGTGCAACATTGCAAGGTCGATGCAAATGGGGATCTAAGGTCCATGCAGGCGAACAACCTTTGGCAACGATGTCTGAGCAGTTGAAGATGCTACGCACACAAACCATCGTCTGGCAAAGAAGTCCAAATGGTCAAAGCTTTTCAAGCCAGCTGGGGCTACATGAAGTCATTACCAGCAGCAGTAGAGACAGGTCTGAGCATCAGGCATTTCAGCAAACACCTTAATGTCAACTGCAACCCTCTAGGCACGTGAGCTCGAATTAAAGCAGGGACTTGATTCAAGAAGAATGGCACGTGGAATCTGTTAGCACAGTGTTGGACACGTGATCCGAGGAGTCCCTGTCAGAGATATTCTTTTTCCCTCTGTCACATGAACCAACAGAAGAAAAGCATATAGAAGCCCCTTATCCAAGCTTCTTCCGGAGGCTCTACTCAGCGTATAAAAGAAGAGGTTCTTCCTTCAAAGAAAAATAGATAACAGAGAATTCACAAGGAGAAGACGGCAGAATCTGAGAGTGAGCAGCTGAGGAAAAGAAGAGTGAGCCGAAGTCCGAGAAGAAGAAGAAGAAGGAGAAGAAAAGAGAACTGAGAGAAAGAGAAAAAAAAGGAAGAAAGGGAGAAGGCGGTAAGAAAGGTTGAGAAGAAGAGAGAAGAGTCAGAGAGTGAAAAGTGAGCCACAAGAAATAAGCAGTTGGAGAAAGGGAGAGAGAGC
Source organism: Amorphophallus konjac (assembly GCA_022559845.1). Lineage (NCBI taxonomy): Eukaryota > Viridiplantae > Streptophyta > Magnoliopsida > Alismatales > Araceae > Amorphophallus > Amorphophallus konjac. The sequence goes on from CM040120.1 coordinate 244,728,328, forward strand.
CTATGTACGAGCATAAGAAAGGGAAGTGAAGCAAAAGAGAGAGGAAGAGAGCTCAGAGAAGAAGGGCGATTATGCAGCCAGTGCACTATCTGAAGATCTGTTTCAAGATTGGCCTCGTGATCAAATCCAGAGCCATCATGCTCATCAGAGCTACATTCTGATTGGTTTTCTTTTGTTCTTTTATTTCTTTTTTCCCATTTCCACTTGTGTTTTTTCGATCCTCTGGTTTGAGGTAAGGGTTCCTCCTGTGGACTCAGAAGAAGGGAGAATGTGTCTCCGGTTGTGAGTGACTAGGTGTCACTCATGGTTTTCCCTCCGGGTTGGAGGAAGAGAGGAGAGTGTTCCCATGGGTCAAGCTGTTAGTCAGCGGTTGGCTTAAGCTGTAATGCCCAGCGGTTGAAGCTGTGAATCAGTGGTTTCTAGGCAAGCTGTGAGGCCCAACGGTTTCAAGTTGTTTGGCAACGGAATCCACACTCAGGTTTAAGTGTGGGGTGGATGTAGGTCTAGAGGACCGAACCACCTAAAAACCTCTTGTGCATTGTGGTTTGATTTCTTTCTGTGATCCGTTAGATGTATGCTTAGGCTCGATTAAATAATTCTGATTCATATGTCTAGTGAGGAATTGGCTTCCATACCGTGCATTGGATACTGGTCTTAAGAGAGTAATATTGAATATATGAACTTAGTTATCTCTCTAGTTTACATAGAGTTGATTAGAAGCCTAGTCTGTCTGATCTTTTATTTGTTATTGGAGAGCAGTTAATTTGCTCAAGCCATCTGAGAGTTTAATTCCGCAACAGTGTCTAGTTATAGTTTTAATTGAGCATTTTTATAGGGGTGATTCATTCACCCCCCTCTGAATCGGGTTTGCCCCATCTCTTAGACTCAACAATTGGTATCAGAGCAGGTTTCTAATTCATCAGATCCAACGATCTGCAGAGGATCCTGCTATCCTATTTTTAGGTGGAGTTCTATTTGGGCTTGTCTATTCCTTGAATTACTCTTGAACTAATTCCCATGGCTCATCCACCGGTTTTCAATCGATCTAATTCTAATTTGTTTCTTAGTAGTCTGCATAATTATGTAAAACTAATTAATCGTGATATGTGGAAATTAATTTCACACGGTCCTCACAGATTACCAAAGAAAGAGCCCAAATGGACTAACAACCACAGATCAAAGCTTGGAGAAAATCAAAAAGTTTTCAATCTAATTAAAGCAGCTATTGACAAAACCCTACATTCTTGCTTTCATGACTGCAGGTCCGCTAAGGACATTCTGGATAAGCTGAAGCTAGCTCACAGGAGAAATAAGGACAGTTGCATGATGGCTAACGGAAGTAATCAAAGTGGCAGCCAAGATGAAGAAGAGGATGATGATGAGGTAAACATTTTAGATAACTTTTCTATAAATGACTGGGAGGATGCGTATGCTGGCTTATTAGAGTCACATGAGAAGTTAAGAAAATAATATAAAAAGTTGAAAAAGAGTACTGGATTGGATAGTTCAAATTCTTCTTTTGACAAATGTCTGGAGTTCAAACAATCCCATGATGCTTGCTTGTCTGATATTCAAATGCTTAAGAAACAAATTGAATTGTTAAAAATTGAGAATCAAGAATTTGCAAATGAGATCTCTGATCTAGAAGAGAAGCTTACCTCAGCTAGTGATAGTCAGTTCTGTGCTAATGATCATGTTCAGAATAAAAAATCACTATAAGATCTTGAACTTGCTAACTCAGAACTGAATAAACTCAAATCTAAAAATGAGTCTCTCAGAAAATCTGTCATTGATAATGAAGGAAAATGTGAGAAACTCAAACAAGGGAAGAACCTACTTGCTGAGAAATTTGATGCTATTACATCTGTAAACAGGGAGTTGCAAAGAAATATTGAAAAACTTCAAAAAGACCTGAAGGAAACTTCTGAATTTAAAAGGAGAGAGGAAGCCAATTCAGATGATCAAATCTTAATAAATGAATTAATTCGGAATGGAAAGCTTAAGGAAGATATTGAGAAGTTAAAACACTTAAACACCACCAGGTCAGAGAAATTGCTGGTCCTTGAAAAGGGTAAGTGCGTGGTGTCGGACAGCTCAGAAGAATTGGATAGGCTTAAAGCTGAAATTAAAAATGTTAAAACTGTCAATGCTTCCTTAAGTGAAAGACTTGCAAGAAGTGATGATGAAAATGCCAATTCTGAATTACTTATTATTGCTCTAGAAAATGAAATTAAGGATTTAAAAAACTCTTTATCTAAATTTGTTGACGGGCAAAAAACCTAGATAAACTGCTAGGAGTTAAGGTTAACTTTCAGAAGGAGGGGTTGGGTTATAACTCTGCAAAGAAAAAGAGTTTTGAAAATAAAATACAAACATCTTTCGTTTCTAGTGTTGCTTCTCACAGTTCACCGAACCCACCTATTTTTTAGTTTAATGTTCAGAAGTTTTTGAAACCAGCTAGAAAACAAAAGAACAAAAATGGTTCTGCCACCTCCTTGCATTTTGCCCATAAATCATCCACATATATACATGCATTCAAAAAGAAAACTTCATGCCATTACTGTCATAGATTCGGTCATTTGATGCATGAATGTAAATTGATGGAAGAGGATAATCTGAATGCCAGCATAATGCATGCTAAGAAATCTCATGATGAAGATCCTTCATTTCAGAAAAGGAAAACTGAATGTCTTCACTGTGATAAATTAGGACACACGATTGCACAATGCTGGTTTGGAAGAGATAAGAAAAATTCACAATCATATCATTCTAAATTCCCTGGAAACCAACATAGTTTCAATAAAAACAAATCTGTTTTAGTGAACTAGCACATCACATGCTTCAACTATAACATGCCTGGTCACAAGGCTACTGAATGCTGGTTAGGCTCTCATAGGTGAAACTCTTCTGTTTGCTCTCACTGTGAAAAGTATGGCCATATAGTCAAGGACTGTTGGCATATCCAGGGTAGGAATGTGAATTTTAAATATGCTAGATATCTTGCTAGGGAGAATGTGATTGATAGAAATAAAATGAAAAATTTCCATGATAATGCTAATGTTCAGAAAAGAAATTTAAAACCTGCTGTCTCATGTCATTATTGCGAGCAAGTTGGACATTCCATGAATAGTTGTTCTCTAATGATTTTTGATGATGTGAAAGCCCAAAGGATGTGGAAGGCACCCATTAGTGGTGCTACTAACAATGTAGGACCCAAGAAGTCTTGGGTACCTAGAAACACAAAATGAGATCTGTGTTTTGCAGGTGTGCCTTGGAAGCTGAAAAATAAAAAGGGGGTTAATAAACTAAGGCACCTGATTATGGTAAAACCCCATTTCTGTATGCTCACAGGTTTGGTTATTTGAGTAAAATGCATATCATGTTTGATCTGTTCATGCATATCGGTCATCATTTGCACACTGTGAAGTTTCATGTCTTTCAATGCACATGCTGAAATATCTGTCCAAATATTGAGATGATAACAAAAAAGTGCACTTCTGAAATGGTATCATATGCATACATGTTTTTAAACGCATATACTGGTTTCAAATTTTATTGCATGTCATACATATTGAAAATTCCAAAAAGATTAGTTGCGTGCATGCGTTCAGGGGGAGCAAAATATTGACATGAGTCTGTCTCACTTGTCTTCATTTCTTCTCCTGCTTTTGCTGAGGGGGAGCTTCACTTAATACACTGTCTTGGTTGTGATTAGCTTATCAGCTTACCTTGGACTTCATTCTTCCAATTTGAGTAACATTTACTTCTAAGCTGGTATGTCTGAATTCTTTTCTGGACTTTGATCATCTGCTAGTACTGTTCTCAGCTCACTGATGCTAAATCAATTCTCATACCCTCTAAATGATTGACACAAGTTGATGCACTTCTCATTTGTCCCGATTGGAAGTGTCGACATCATGAGTCGACATTCTTCTTGGTCTGTTTCTTGATGTTTGTGAGTAGATGGTATCATTGTCTTACTGCTAATCTTGAATGCTTACTTGACCCTATCTTGTTTGAACTTCAAGTCACTTGCACACGGTGTTTTTATCCTGCTACTACTTCTTTGGATAAACTAATTGTGCTAGACTATTGGTAGCCCTCAAACTTCCTTGACCTGATAATTGAGAAGACTTCAATTTGCACACCATGATCATAAATCTGAAAAGATTGTCAATGAGGAATCTTCCATTATATAGAATTATGAATGTCTTAAAGGATTGAGTTGGTTTGAGTTAAATGTATTCCGTGAGTTTGGTCTTGAATATATCGAAAATATCTGAGTCAACTTTAATAAACCTTAACCAACACCCTCATGTTGTGTCATTTTTTATTCTTCTGTAATCTGAAATCTTTACGTTCATGATTTTCCTTGGTTGAAATGCTTGAAATAAGTATTATTTGTAAACATATGAGAATCTGGTTATGTCTAAAGGATAAAACATGGTCAGAGCAATGACCTTGGTCACCGAGAAACTGGGTCCTCCGTCAAAGAAATGGAGTGAACCTATGTCATGAAGTGCCATAGTCACCTCTGCTGGAAAATTATTTTTTTAAAAAAAAATTTGACAGAGCAATGGCTTGACACTGAGAAACACACCACACTTATCAAAGAAATGAGCTGAGGTATGTCATGAGGTGTCAATGATTAACTCTGTTCATGATGAAGCATGACTGTCAGTCATTCCAAGTGCTTAGGAATATTGGCGTCTAAACAACGTATATCCTCTAGTTACAAAATATGTACTGAACTAGATTGCTCTTAAAATACTTGCATAAAGATTCTTGTTAATCAAAAGATATATCTAAAAATTGTTTGCAAAAGAAATTCAAGAAGAACCTTTGACAAGAATCTCATGTTTTCTTATATGTTTACTCTCAATACTAATGATTGTAACTCCTAAAGGAGTCCTTGAGCTTAAGTGAGTAAGATGAAGGAAGGATAGAATAGATGTTAATGTGAAGGCTTGGTTCATTTTTATTAAATCTTGAATTCAGATATGAGTATATATTTTATTGAAAAACTGCGTATACATCATATTTAAATCAAGTTAGTCTCCATAGAATCATTCATAAGCCTTCATAATGGAAGACTCTGAAACTGTCTCATCTTCAGACTTATGAGATTGATATACCGTTGAAAATCCTTCTTAATCCATTGAAAATCCAGTTAAAATGCTTGTGCCCGATTCTCTATTTGTTCTGAAATCCTTGAACTCAGCTTGCCCTGTCATCTATTTTCGCATCACTGCACTTTCAGTTCATTCATCTCTGAGTGTCCCTGTGCTTTTATAGTTGACTCACTTTCATTTCAACTCCTCTGCCATGTCCAAGGGGGAGAACTGTTTGTTGAGCACCTCCTTACTAAACTTACTCTCTTATACTTTGATTGTCCCTGATGTCACTTTCATTCCACTCCTTTTCCTTGTCTAAGGAATGTCATCTGTTCAGGGGGAGTAGTGCTCAGGGGGAGCTTTACTAACTCGATTTAGCTTTTGTTTCCTTTTTGATGTTGTCAAAGGGGGGGAATTTGTGTGAGTCATCTGTTGGTTGGTTATTAGTATTTAGTTTATGAGCCTTTAGTTGGCCATTGGTTGGCTGATAAGTGTCTATTTTCGATGATAATTCATCACATGTACACCGTTTTATGTGCATATAATTAGATAATTATGCATGTCCCATCGTTAATCTCAACTTTACATGTAAATTAGGTATTTCATGTAAATTGATTAATTTGGTGATATTATTTAATGAATTAAAGTTGAGGGTCATGAGCATTAATTCTCCATTGCATAATTAATCATGAGCATTTAAGATTTATGTGCACATTATGATAATTTTTATGGACTAAATTATAATTATGTGTGTGCAGGACACTGAAGGTAATTGTAAGAGAAGCTGGGGGCAAAATTGTCATCACCACTTTGACCAAGTCAAACAAAAAAAGACACATATTTTGGTTGGAGTGAAAAGATAACTCAAAATATTTTGGTTGGAGGGAAAATAAAATTTGAAGTTTGAAATAGAGGAGAAGAAGCACACATCTTGGTTGGAGGGAAAATTGAATTCAAAGTTTGAAATAAAGGAGAGGAATGATGAGTCTTGGGAAGGGGGTTGTCCAAAGTCCAAGGAGGGTGTACTCACCTCCTTTTCCTCTTCCCTGTGCATCATATTCTACATAAATCCCAGCCATCCATCTCCTTTTGATACAATCTCCACCCTCCATCTATCTAACTTTCCCTATAAATAGCCCATGACAAGGAGGAGAAGGGGAGTTCTTCCTTTGGCATTTTTCTCTCCCTCTCGCATCTTCTTAGGTCGCCGATTTCTCTCATGTAAGTTCATTTTCTCCTCTTCCTTTGTTCATAAAAGTTCTTTATCGTTAAGTCTTCTACAACTTCTTCTTCTGTCTCATCTTCCAGTTCCTTCTGGTTTTCAAGCTATTTCGTATTTTTCACTATACTGTCCTGTTCATCTGCGAACCAGTGTTTCTCTCTGTTCTTCCCCCTGTTTCTCACCCTTCTAGTCATTTTCGCCTCTTACTTTCTTCATAAAAGTTCTTTTTTTTAAAGTATCTTCAACTTATTCTTCTGAACCATCTTCTAAGTCTATATCATTTTTAAGTTATAACCTTCTTTTTAAGGTGATGTCCTGTGTTTTTACTGTTCATCCAAGGCACTATACTATGTTCTTCCTCCGTTTTAAAGCTCTTCCACTCTTCTTTTCTCTCTGAGTTCTTCATCAAAGTTCTTCCTATCTTGTAGAGATATATTTTCTTCTTCTACCACTTCCTCTAATTCTTCTTCGTTTACTAGTTATATTTATTTTCCCACTATTTTACTCTCTCATATTCTATCTTCTTCATCTCTACACAAACCCTTCCACATTCCTCTCTATATTTCTCTCCAAAGTTTGTCCTTCACAACTCTCCTTTCATGGTGGCGTGCACATCAAGGCGGATGACGTTCCAAGGCTCGTGACGTGGACGAGGACGGCTTCTTCATCCACCTCTTTCCACGGCGATCTCTTTCAAGGCGGAGCGATCCTCTCCAAGGCTCGGCGAGGAGGAGATGACGGCATCATCACCATTGCTACTACCATCTTCACACCTCAGGCTCCACTTTTTGTTATTTCTTTAGTTTAATTTTACTTCATTATAATCTCGTCACATCTTTATTGTAAGCTTGTCTTGCACTTCATGTACTCTTTATTTTAAGTTAATAAAAGAAGTTGTTCTTTTGATCTAGTTTTTGATCTTCTACCCTCTCTACCTCCTTCTATCTCTTCTTTTTACTTCATGCAATTATTTTCTATAGCATAGGTGCATAGTCATAGGTGTTTTTAATTAAGTGTTTGGTTTGTTCATCATTTCACTATTTTCTTTAAGCAAAGAAAAATCACAAGTGTTTTCCAAAAGACTGTAAGGTTGTTACCTCTAAAAATCTCTTCTTCCTTGTGGATTCGACCCTTCTCGCCACCATATTACGTCTCTGTTTCATCTAGTGCGAGTTGAAATTTTTAAGATTGATACACGTGTTTTAAATGACGAACTTTCGCGTGATCATTAGCTGCATCTCATTAGTGTTCCTTGTCATCTTGTTGCATGTTGCTGTGTTCAGTCGAAAGTTTTTACTGGCTTGATCGTCATTCAGAATTGCAATGACTCATAATATTGCCATCATCAAAAAGGGGGAGATTGTTGTGTCCCTGTGATTTTGATGATGTCAATCTTTATAAGTCATTCGTCATTTCTTAAATCACCATTGATGATTTCATGTTGCCTACGTGACTGCTTTTGGTTTTGATGAAGACATTTCGGTTCATGGGCTTAAATCCTTCATACACTACACTTTCTCTTGTTCAGCATGTAGGTCTGTGCATGTTGCACAAGGTCCGTGCAACATTACATTCAAAGTCTGTGCATATGACTCGTTGCATAGTTGAAGTATGTGCAAAGACTTCTTTATTCACACGCAACCTCGGTGCAATCTGTGTAGAGGTCTGTGCATATCTGTCTCGTGCTAAAACAAGATCTGTGCATATCTCGTGTTAGGCCATGTAAGGTATGTGCTAGTTGGTCTAGGTTGTCTATGAGGTCCGTGCATAGTCATGCATTTTGTCAATCCAAGTCAGTGCATGTTTCAAGGATTAGCATATATTAGGTCCGTGCAAGGTTGGTACAAACCTTGCGTTGTGAACGATAAGGTCCGTGCATGTCTCTGTAGCATATCTTGTTCACATGCACTTAAGGTCTGTGCAACCACAGTGGTCAGTGCATGTCTATAGCACATTGGTCGGTGCATGCTTAGTTAACGGTTAAAGGCACACGGTCGGTGCAACCTTCGATATCAGAGGAGATACGGTCAGTGCAACCCTTCTCCCGTCAGCAAACACACTCGGGGCAATATTCGACTTCAAAGGATGTGGTCGATGCAACCTTTATTCTGTCAGCAAACAAAATCGGTGCAAGCTTCATACGCACAAGATCTATGTGAGGTCCAAGTTAGTGCATATAGCTGCTCGTATGAAGCAATGATGCGGGACAAGACAAAAATGGGCTAGGACCTACGAATGCAATGAAGTGCGGCCAGCACTCGCACGCCAAAGGCAAGCCGGGCGGCTGACCTCCGTAGCATTCCTCCGAGTGGAGGCGTCTCTCAACAAGAAATCCAAGCCCACAGCCGTCCCTATGAGGGAAGCGCAGGGATCTCAGCGGCTAAGGAACCGCCGTGCGCCTATGGGAATCTAGTCCGAGCTCGGCGCTCGACTAGGGCCACGGGATGGGTGCTCAACTCTCAATCACGCGGTGAATAACAAGCTAGCTAGGAACCTACACACACTCACGCGGCATGCTAGAAGGTATACTAGTAAAGCAAATGCCAACAAAGGGAGCGTCGCACGTACCTCCACGCCTAGGCGTGGGGAAGAAACCCCGGCCGAGATCGACAACCCCGATACACAAGGTGAACCATAATACAACTCCAACCCAAAAATGCCCACTCCTCGCAGGGAGATAACAGGCTACACAAAGAGATTCGGGGCTGCCGATGTACGGGCTGACGGGCGGCACTCGGTGAAGGGTTGGCCGCGAGGAGGATCCGAACGGTGGTCGGCAGGTTCGCAGCAATGCGTGACTCCGCGGTGAAAGCTCCCACGACCTGGTCCGGTGTCCGATTGAGGCGCCGTCAGCGATGGCGCGTAGCTAGGTCATGGGAGGAACCCTCGGCCAAAGGGGGCGCGCAGATTCCGTCCGTGGAAGGCGGGGGCGCACCTGCAAGTTGCGACAGGATTCTGCTCCCAGAACCGCGCACTCGAGCGGGAAAAATCAGATGAAATAGCTCCGTAGGGCGAACGGAGCTCCGCTTGTTGGAGGACGAATAGGACGCAGAGAAGCAGGTCCCGACCGAAGGAATCGGTCAGATCTGGTCGTGGCTGAGAGCAGCAAGCTCTGGAATCTGCCGGTGGCCCTGGCGCCGGGTGGACAGGGCAGACCTGCGCGACCTCACGAGAACGGATGCCACGAACAGCTCGGACGTCGGAACGAGGCGAGATCAGCGGCGTTGGACAGAGGACGAAGAGAGGTACGATTGGTGAAGATCCCACGTCCAAAATCGCAGACGTCCGTCCCGTGGGATTTTTGCAAGGGGGCGAACAGAACCAGGCTCGCAGGGAGAGGGGGTCCTGCGCGTGCTCACGAAGAAAATCGCCACAGAGGATGCCGAACTCCGAATGAGGCGAGACCACCTTGCACGCGTTGGCGACTCGCAGAAGAGTCACCAAAAAATGGGCTGGTCGCCCAAGGTCTTCACGAACAGGGGGTGATCATCGCTGCTCTTGGAGGAGAAGTCCAGGCGCACCGAACTAGAACTTGAGAAGGGATAGAAGATAAAGGGGCCCTCGGCGTCGCACCGAGGGATGGGGAGTCACACCCCGGGTTTGCTCCCGTCGCAGGAGCAAGGAGGAACAGAGGAGGGGGTGCAGCCACCTTCAGCAAATGCTCTTTCAATTCTATTCAATAATCTTTCAAAGAAAATACATGAGATGTTTTATATGGGGAGGGGGAATGCTAGGGTTGAAACCCTAGCCAAGAGGGAAAAGGGGGGTGCGCAATGTGGCATGGGGGAAAGGGGGGGTGCGCACATTGGCTAGGGGGGAAAGGGGGGGGGGGACGCACCACTCCTAGATTCTAGGAGGGAATTGGGGAAGGGGGGCGGCCAAAGGAGGGATGGAGTGGTCGGATGGGGAAGGGAAAAGGGGGGGTGCGCACCCCACTCCTAGAAAGTAGGAGTGGGGGCGGCTGCCACCTCCTCCACTTGGAGGAGATGAAGGGGGCGCCCAAACCCTAGCCCACAAGGGGGGGGCGCAAATCCCCATGGGCCATCTCATGTGGGAAGGGGGGGCCAGCCCAAATGGGCCAATAAGGTGGGTCACTAGGTGGCCCACTCTCCCCTTAGCCTAACTAATAAGCCTAACATCACCTAATGGAAGCCTAATTGGCCCCAATTGGCCTACAAAGGTCCACAATAATAATAAGAGTGTCCACGCAGGGACTAAACCAAGGCCCAGCATGGCCTAAAGCATAAAACAACTAAAGATAACTTTGCTCGTCTGCCAAGTGATCGCCGAGCCAAAGGGATGCCGGCGAGATCCGTGTACTCCGTCGTGAAGTGTGGCGCGTGTCCTCACCAATTCTCCCCGGGTGGGAAGAACTCGACCCTGTCGAGTAAGGGTCACGGTCGCTCAAGTGGCGCTCCAGCAAGTCGGGGTCGATCCTCTCTAGCTCTCCTCGTGTGATCCAGCTGTCGTCTGTCGCAGGGCGCCCTCTCCAACGCACTAGGAAGCGTTGGTAGGCTCCGCTCCTGGTAGTGGTCACCTGCTCATCCAGTATGCAATCTATATGCTCGCGTTTCTATAATGGGGCTGGAGGAGGTGGACGCTCAGAAGGTGTAACTTTCTCAATCAGAGGGGAGGGCCCAAAAAGCTAACTGGGAATCACCGCGGGATCCCGATATGCCACCAGATCTGAGACATTGAACGTCGAACAGATCCCATAGTCGTCTGGCAGCTCAATCTCATACGCATTCGACCCAATTCGCTTCAAGACTCGAAAGGGTCCAGCATCGCGGGCCTGGAGTTTCTTCATGGCCCCCGAAGGAAACCATTCAGGTCTGACCCTGATCATGACGTACTCTCCTTCTTGGAACTCACGGATGCGTCGATGCGCATCAGCTAACTCCTTATAACGTGCGTTGCTGGCCTCGAGGTGGTGATGATGCAGACTCCGAACTAGCTGTGTTGACTCATACCTATGTGAATGCAGTGGTGGTCCTGGACATCCAAATGTGGATCTAACATGCCTATGACATCTACCAGACTTGACAACATGGGGAGGACCTGGACAACCAAAGTATGACCTATCATGCACATGTGTCCTACTAAATAGGGTAGACTCAGGAGGATGAATAATCCCAAGCTTACTCATGACATCTCCCCTATATGACGATGGACATGGTGAAACATGGGGAAGAGACATGTGTCCCTGGCCTCCTAAGCTCGGGCATCTGGATGCCTGCAAGGTGAGGTGTTGACTAGAAGGCCTAGGTGGTGTATGATAGTGGACCTCCTCGACGAGGTGGGGAAAAGAATATGGGTCGAGAGGCTCACTAGGGAGGGGATCGAATGGGTCAAAGAAATGATGAACCCTCTCGACAGGTCCCTTCACAATACTTGCCCATGTGCGACATTCGCCCAGGTGCAGATGATCACCTTCAGGCGCTCTAATGTATGGGGCAAGAGGCTCATGAGGAAGGTAAGGAAGGCAAGGTTCCTCCCTCGGGACCGTGATACCATAAGAGGGGACGAAGTCAACCTCCTCGGGAATGGGAAAGAGTAAAAGGACCTCAGAGGTGATATGTCCCATGGTGTAGACCGAGGTAATAGACCCCAAAGCAGGGAGTGTAAAGTTATGACTATAGGGTTGGTCAGACCCTAAGGTCAACATATATGTCAACTCCCATTGACAATCTAAACTCCTAAGGAAGCCCTTCACATTTTCAAGAAAGCAGAAGGACCGAAAAGTGGTGTGAAAGGAGTGAAGGGGTACAATTGGGAGAGCTGGCTCCATGGATGGGTAGCAAGGGATCAGGGCATCTAGAATTAGGCCCTTCCTTAACCAGCTAGCTAAAGACTCTCCAATAACCAGTTCACCCTCGGAAGGTAAGAATGGCTCTATATGAGGGTCTAAGGGTGAAGCATCTCCCTCGGGAATGGAAACAGAGTCCTCTATGATGTGGAGGGGCCCCTGGCTCTCAGTCGAGGGTCTCAGGCCGAGAGTGTCGGCCCTAACTTCCAAAGGTTCAGGCACGACTGGGTGCTCCATGGGGTCACTCCCTAACTCCTCAACCTCAGTTAGGTACTCCTCAGCCAACTCCTGTTCAGCCTCGTAAGTCACTGGAACAAGAGGCGGAGTGGATCGCTGGGGGTGGGTGGCTAGCGACACGGAGGTGGTCGGCGTAACGCCGTCGTGGAAGACGAACTCGCCTGGAAGGTGAGATGGGTGTAAGGTGCAGGTCCTCCTATCCAGGTCGATGGTCGCTCTTCTCTCCTCCAACCAAGTTTGCCCTAAGATGATGCATGGACCAACAAGTGTGCCGATCTTGCACCATGCACCATCGTAATATTGAACGGGGCCAAACCACCGTTGAAACTCGATAAAAGCTAAGCCATCGCAGAGAACAATCTCCCCAGTCTTTGAGAGAGACTCTACAATGTCCTGTGAGACATGATTAGATGGAACCCTATTGATGAAGTCGATCTCCGTATGCAACCCATTAGGTAGGATGGCCACGGACTTGATAGGGCGCTGAAACGACTCGGTCATCGGCATAGGGATCGGGTCTCCCGACGACTGAGTGGTAGGGGCGACACCTAGGGGTCGTGCCATAAGAGCCTCGAATTGGGCCACCAGGGATGACCAATCTGACACGTGGGCTCGAGGAACCACCATGGGGCTAGCGGTGAGCTGGACATGCAAGACTCAACGAGACAAGAATAAAACTCTAACTAGACACAAACCTAAAAGACAATGCAATGGTAGGTTACCTAGATGAACTAAGAGACTCAATGCACCCTAGACAACCTAAAGACTCAAAAGACCTAAGACCCCAATTTGTTAGAACAAACTGGTTCCCTAAGCTCTGATACCAATTTGATGCGGGACAGGACTAAAATGGGCTAGGACCTACGAATGCAATGAAGTGCGGCCAGCACTCGCATGCCAAAGGCAAGCCGGGCGGCTGACCTCCGTAGCGTTCCTCCGAGTGGAGGCGTCTCTCAACAAGAAATCCAAGCCCACAGCCGTCCCTATGAGGGAAGCGTAGGGATCTCAGCGGCTAAGGAACCGCCGTGCACCTATGGGAATCTAGTCCGAGCTCGACGCTCGACTAGGGCCACGGGATGGGTGCTCAACTCTCAATCACGCGGTGAATAACAAGCTAGCTAGGAACCTACACACACTCACGCGGCATGCTAGAAGGTATACTAGTAAAGCAAATGCCAACAAAGGGAGCATCGCACGTACCTCCACACCTAGGCATGGGGAAGAAACCCCGGCCGAGATCGACAACCCCGATACACAAGGTGAACCATAATACAACTCCAACCCAAAAATGCCCACTCCTCACAGGGAGATAACAGGCTACACAAAGAGATTCAGGGCTGCCGATGTACGGGCTGACGGGCGGCACTCGGTGAAGGGTTGGCCGCGAGGAGGATCCGAACGGTGGTCGGCAGGTTCGCAGCAATGCGTGACTCCGCGGTGAAAGCTCCCACGACCTGGTCCGGTGTCCGATTGAGGCGCCGTCAGCGATGGCGCGTAGCTAGATCATGGGAGGAACCCTCGGCCAAAGGGGGCGCGCAGATTCCATCCGTGGAAGCCGGGGGCGCACCTGCAAGTTGCGACAGGATTCTGCTCCCAGAACCGCGCACTCGAGCGGGAAAAATCAGATGAAATAGCTCCGAAGGGCGAACGGAGCTCCGCTTGTTGGAGGACGAATAGGACGCAGAGAAGCAGGTCCTGACTGAAGGAATCGGTCAGATCTGGTCGTGGCTGAGAGCAGCAAGCTCTGGAATCTGCCGGTGGCCCTGGCGCCGGGTGGACAGGGCAGACCTGCGCGACCTCACGGGAACGGATGCCACGAACAGCTCGGACGTCGGAACGAGGCGAGATCAGCGGCGTTGGACAGAGGACGAAGAGAGGTACGACCGGTGAAGATCCCACGTCCAATCTCGCAGATGTCCGTCCCATGGGATTTTTGCAAGGGGGCGAACAGAACCAGGCTCGCAGGGAGAGAAGGTCCTGCGCGCCCTCACGAAGAAAATCGCCACGGAGGATGCCGAACTCCGAATGAGGCGAGACCACCTCGCACGCGTTGGCGACTCGCAGAAGAGTCACCCAAAAATGGGCTGGTCGCCCAAGGTCTTCACGAACAGGGGGTGATCGTCGCTGCTCTTGGAGGAGAAGTCCGGGCGCACCGAACTAGAACTTGAGAAGGGATAGAAGAGAAAGGGGCCCTCGGCGTCGCACCGAGGGATGGGGAGTCACACCCCGGGTTTGCTCCCGTCGCAGGAGCAAGGAGGAACAGAGGAGGGGGCGCAGCCACCTTCAGCAAATGCTCTTTCAATTCTATTCAATAATCTTTCAAAGAAAATACATGAGATGTTTTATATGGGGAGGGGGAATGCTAGGGTTGAAACCCTAGCCAAGAGGGAAAAGGGGGGTGCGCACATTGGCTAGGGGGGAAAGGGGGGGGGGACGCACCACTCCTAGATTCTAGGAGGGAATTGGGGAAGGGGGGCGGCCAAAGGAGGGATGGAGTGGTCGGATGGGGAAGGGAAAAGGGGGGGTGCGCACCCCACTCCTAGAAAGTAGGAGTGGGGGCGGCTGCCACCTCCTCCACTTGGAGGAGATGAAGGGGGCGCCCAAACCCTAGCCCACAAGGGGGGGCGCAAATCCCCATGGGCCATCTCATGTGGGAAGGGGGGGGCCAGCCCAAATGGGCCAATAAGGTGGGTCACTAGGTGGCCCACTCTCCCCTTAGCCTAACTAATAAGCCTAACATCACCTAATGGAAGCCTAATTGGCCCCAATTGGCCTACAAAGGTCCACAATAATAATAAGAGTGTCCACGCAGGGACTAAACCAAGGCCCAGCATGGCCTAAAGCATAAAACAACTAGAGATAACTCTGCTCGTCTGCCAAGTGATCGCCGAGCCAAAGGGATGCCGGCGAGATCCGTGTACTCCGTCGTGAAGTGTGGCGCGTGTCCTCACCAAGCAAGGTATGTGCAACCTTGTTAACAAGGTCTGAGCATACATGACAAAGTCTGTGCAACATTGCAAGGTCGATGCAAATGGGGATCTAAGGTCCGTGCAGGCGAACAACCTTTGGCAATGATGTCTGAGCAGTTGAAGATGCTACGCACACAAACCATCGTCTGGCAAAGAAGTCCAAATGGTCAAAGCTTTTCAAGCCAGCTGGGGCAACATGAAGTCATTAGCAACAGCAGCAGAGGCAGGTCTGAGCATCAGGCATTTCAGCAAACACCTTAATGTCAGCTGCAACCCTCTAGGCACGTGAGCTCGAATTAAAGTAGGGACTTGATTCAAGAAGAATGGCACGTGGAATCTGTTAGCACAGTGTTGGACATGTGATCCGAGGGGTCCCTGTTAAATATTCTTTTTCACTCTGCCACATGGACCAATAGAAGAAAAGGATACATAATCCCCTTATCCAAGCTTCTTCCGGAGGCTCTGCTCAGCGTATAAAAGAAGAGGTTCTTCCTTCAAAGAAAAATAGATAACATAGAATTCACAAGGAGAAGATGGCAGAATCTGAGAGTGAGCAGCTGAGGAAAAGAAGAGTGAGCCGAAGTTCGAGAAGAAGAAGGAGAAGAAAAGATAACTGAGAGAAAGAGAAAAAAAAGGAAGAAAGGGAGAAGGCGATAGGAAAAGCTGAGAAGAAGAGAGACGAGCCAAAGAGTGAAAAGTGAGCCACAAGAAAGATGCAGTTGGAGAAAGGGAGAGAGAGCCTTTGTACGAGTAGAAGAAAGGGAAGTGAAGCAAAAGAAAGAGGAAGAGAGCTCAGAGAAGAAGGGCGATTGTGCAGCCAGTGCACTATCTGAAGATCTATTTCAAGATTGGCCTCGTGGATCAAATCCAGAGCCATCATGCTCATCAGAGCTACATTCTGATTGGTTTTCTTTTGTCCTTTTATTTATTTTTTCCCATTTCCACTTGTGTTCTTCCGATCCTCTGGTTTGAGGTCAGGGTTCCTCTTGTGGACTCAGGAGAAGGGAGATTGTGTCTCTGGTGGTGAGTGACTAGGTGTCACTCACGGTTTCCCCTCCGGGTTGGAGGAAGGGAGGAGAGTGTTCCTCTGGGTCAAGCTGTTAGTCAACGGTTGGCTTAAGCTGTAATGCCCAGTGGTTGAAGCTGTGAATCAGCAGTTTGTAGGCAAGCTGTGAGGGCCAACGGTTTCATGCTGTTTGGCAGCGGAATCCACACTCAGGTTTGAGTGTGGGGTGGATGTAGGTCTAGAGGACCGAACCACCTAAAAACCTCTTGTGCATTGTGGTTTGATTTCTTTCTGTGATCCGTTAGATGTATGCTTAGGCTCGATTAAATAATTCTGATTCGTATGTCTAGTGAGGAATTGGCTTGCATACTGTGCATTGGATACTGGTCTTAAGAGAGTAATATTGAATATATGAACTTAGTTATCTCTCTAGTTTACATAGAGTTGATCAGAAGCCTAGTCTATCTGATCTTCTATTTGTTACTAGAGAACAGTTAATTTGCTCAAGCCATCTGAGAGTTTAATTCCGCAACATTGTCTAGTTATCATTTTAATTGAGCATTTTTATAGGGGCGATTCATTCACCCCCCTCTGAATCAGGTTTGCACCATCTCTTAGACTCAACACCATGTTGCCTGCACCTCCTGTCCATCTGGAGGATACGAGTAAGGGACCTTTGATTGGGGAGTCTGGTAGATCACGGTAGTAGTGTTATCACTGCCATGGGTTTGGCCACTTTCCCAGCCAGTGTCCTACTCGTCCATCTCTAGTCATTGGGGACACGCAGGTCGGAGAAGCCTCATCTTCAGGGCTTGTGTCGGTCAGCTATGAGGTAGAGCATGAATTAGCTTACGAATTCTTTTGTGAGATTGAAGATGTTAAGGGAGATCATATAGACATCCAGGATGCTCAGTATCCAGATGATGTCCAGTTAGGGGTCGTCAGATGTATCCTTACCTAGCCACAGGCCAGTGATGACTGGCGTCGGACCACCATCTTTCATACATACTGTAGGCTGGGCTGGAAGGTTTGTAAGGTGATTATCGATAGTGGGAGTTGCATCAATGCAATCTCCACAGGCACTGTTTCTCATCTTGGTCTTACCCTCGTGCACCTTCCTTGCCCCTATCGAGTATCATGGGTGGATTCCACCTCCATTCTGATCCGACTACGGTGTCTGGTTCCACTGCAGTTCCATGCCTACCGTGACGATATCTGGTGTGATGTCCTCCCCATGGAGGTGGGCATCATTATTCTTGGTAGGCCATGGTTGTTTGATCGGGATGCCAAGCTCCATGGCCGGTCAAACACATGTACCTTCGACAATGGTGGACAACGGATTACCCTTCACCCCTCTCAGCCTAAGAGTCCATCAGTTAGGGGTCCTACTGGTCCTAGCACTCTAGAACCTTCCATCCCTGGGCCCAGTACCCCATCCCCAGCTCGGGCCATGACCGTTTCATCTGGCACATGCAAGCCCCTGTCTAGGAGGTTGATATTGATTAGCTCCCGAGAGATGGAGCGGGAGGCTAGTAAGGGCAGTCCTGTGTTTGCAATCACGGTCCGTGAGGTGGAGTGAGAGTCCGAGGGTGAACTCCCAATAGATGTTGTTCTGATTCTGTAGGAGTTTGCTAATGTGTTCCCCAACGAGCTTCCCGAGAGACTCCCACCTATGCGAGATATTCAACATGCTATCGACCTGATTCTGAGATCTCTATTGCCCAATCTTCCCCACTACCGCATGAGTCCCACTGAGCACGCTGAGCTAAAGCGGCAGGTCGATGAGCTTATGCAGAGAGGATCTTTTTGGGATAGCATGAGTCCATGTGCTGTGCCCGCATTACTCGCCCCAAAGAAAGATGGCACTTGGAGGATGTGTATTGATAGTCGTGCCATTAACAAAATCACAGTGAAGTACATGTTCTATATTCCCCACCTGGATGACATGCTTGACATGATGGCAGGTGCCACTATCTTTTCGAAGATTGATCTTAAGAGTGGCTGTCACCCGGTAAGGATTAGGCCGGGTGATGAGTGGAAGACCGCATTCAAGACCAAGAATGGTCTATATGAGTGGTTGGTTATGCCCTTTGGGTTGGCCAATACGCCCAGCACCTTCATGCGACTCATGACTCAGGTCCTTCGACCTTTCATTGGAGTCTTTGTCGTAGTGTATTTTGATGATATTCTCATCTATAGCCGCACTACGAGGGACCACTTAGACCATCTACGGCGGGTTTGTCTAGTTTTGAGGTGAGAACAATTATATGCAAACCCACAGAAGTGTGCTTTTATGACTCCACAGATTACCTTCTTGGGTTTCATTGTGTCTAGTACAGGGGTCTCTGCTGATCCGGAGAAAGTTCGCGCCATTGTTGAGTGCCCGGAACGCCACACGATCCATGACATCCGGAGCTTTCATGGCCTCGCAATGTTCTATCGTCGTTTCATCCGCGGATTTAGTTCTGTCACTGCCCCGATCATGGACTGTATCAGGAAGGGCACATTTGTATGGACGAAGGCCGCTGCTGCTGCATTCAGGGACATCAAGGAGCATATGACCCAGACACCGGTCCTTCGATTACTAGATTTCACGAAGGTGTTTGAGGTCTCGTGTAATGCGTCAGGTGTAGGTATCGGAGGAGTGTTGAGTCAGGAGTTCCACCCGATTGCATATTTTAGTGAGAAGCTGAATGACTCAAAACTGCGATACTCTACCTATGATAAGGAATTCTATGCAGTTGTTCAGGCTCTGAGGTATTGGAGGCACTACTTATTACATCAGGAGTTTGCCTTGTTGATGGGAATCAACACCGGGCACTTATATTTTTATTTTGCATTTGTGTCCTTTTATTTGTATTTATACCCTTGGCTAATTGGGTTTGCAATTGTAAGACAATATAAGCCAAAGGGTTAGTCTTTAAAGTCTTTGGGTTTATTTGTAAAATTCCAGTAGGTCCAGCAGGGCCCCCCACCCTCTTTCCCATTGGTCCACCTTGGATCTGGGGCCCATGTGGGGCTAGTTCAAAGTCCAAAGTTGGACTTGGACCAAGGGGGGACAAGGTAGGAATAAAGTCCAAGTTGGACTTCCAAAAGTCTAGGGGGCACCCCCCTTATATACTTGTTTAATACATGTTGTATTTTTATTTAATGTGGCCATTTGACCACTTGGGAGATTAATGTGTTATACCCCATTTGCCCCTCCCAAATCCTAGATCTAGGAGTAGGTTTGGTCTTTTTTACTTTTCTATATAATCCTTGTATTTTCCCATTTCATAGAATTAATGTGAGAAAATTTCAAAAATTGTCCAAGGAAGCCCAAGGGCACCCCTCTCTCTCTCCCACCCCCCTTGCAGATGGAGTTCTGCGAATTTCTTGAGGTGTGAAGCCTCTTCCCCTCCCCTTCTCTGAGTGAGAAGCTCAGCCCCGCCGCCGCCGTCGCACCGCCACCGCCACCGCCACCGCCACCACGTCGGAGTGACGATGGCCTCCGATCGACTCCTTGCTGCGGTGACTGACTGGGATGCTTCTGATGGTTTTCCGACCGACCACCAGGAGCGGCGGTCGCCGAAGGTGAGCCGGCGTATTTTCCGAGGAATTAATTCCCGGACTGAGTTGCTGGCCTGTCCTCGGATCTGAACTGCGTGCCTCCACGAGAAGAATTTCTGCGGCCTGATCCGATGTCGGATCGATGTAAAGTTGGAATCAATGGATAGAGAACTCAGAGGGCTACAATATATAATTTTTTCAGATCCATCAAGTGAATGGATTGAAAATGAAAATGACTATTCCACAAAGATTTTCTGCTGGCTCGGACTGATAGACACACAGGACAAACTGAGTTTTCCCTGAAAATGAATTTTGACCGATAGGAAAACGAGAGATCTAGACTCTAGAAAAATGATGGGTGGAAGAGGGGGATACGAGGAACACGTGTGATTTTTTGGGGATTTTCTGGAGATGTAAAAGGGGGTGGGAAAAATAGAAGAATAGACTCCTATCCTGGAGATCTGCTGATTGGCAGACTGTCAAGGGTGGAACAAAAAATACAGAAAAAATACCAAATGACCTCTAATTGGCACGAATGTTAAAATGGAGATTGGAGATAACAAGAAGAACAAACACTCAAAATTGCAGCTCGATCAGATCTCCTTATTGGGAGATAAAAATCGGGCTTCAACCTTCTATCCTGATCTGGGCAGAACTCCGACGCGGTGGCGGTGGCGGCGCGACGGCGGCTCGATGGCGGCGGCGGCGGGGCTGAGGTTCTCACTCAGAGAGGGGGATGGGAGGAGGCTTCACACCTCAAGAAATTTGCAGAACTCCATCTGCAAAGGGGTGAGAGAGAGAGAGAGGGGCGCCCTTTGGCTTCCTTGGACAATTTCTGAAATTTCCTCACATTAATTCTATGAAATGGGAAAATACAAGGATTATATAGAAAAGTAAAAAAGACCAAACCTATCCCTAGATCTAGGATTTGGGAGGGGCAATTGGGGTATAACACATTAATCCCCCATGTGGTCAAATGGCCACATTAAATAAAAATACAACATGTATTAAACAAGTATATAAGGGGGGCGCCCCCTAGACTTTTGGAAGTCCAACTTGGACTTTCCTCCTACCTTGTCCCCCCTTAGTCCAAGTCCAACTTTGGACTTTGAACTAGCCCCACATGGGCCCTAGATCCTAGGTGGACCAATGGGAAAGAGGGTGAGGGCCCCCGCTAGACCTACTAGACTTTTACAAATAAACGCAAAAACTTTAAAGATTAACCCTTTGGCTTATAATGCCTTACAATTGCAAACCCAATTAGCCAAGGGTATAAATACAAACAAAAGGACACAAATGTCAAATAAAAATATTTGTGCCCGGTGTATTTTCAGGGAATTTATAAGATGGAGTTCTGCTGGCTCGGATTGACAGACACATAGGACAAACTGAGTTTCCATGAAAATACGTCGCAGATGGAGTTCCTAGGCTTGGTCCGCTCCCTGTAAAATGTTGGCCACCGTATATGGAGTTCTCTGCAGATGGAGTCCCTGTAAAATGATGGCTCAAGATAGGCTTGGTCCATAGAGCATCATGCTATCCATCCATGGACCCCACACTACCTTTAGTGTTAGTCAACTCATTCCATACCACATTCCGGTCTAGTCACCATGTTGATACATTGGAGGTATCGTGTCTGCTCCTCTCTTCACATTTTGCTCAGTTCGTATATTTCTATATGCCGTTGCTTGAGTGTTAGAATACCTAGCTCGTTCCAAATTTTATCACTGTTGTGAGAGTGAGTGAGAGCGTGACTCGATCCGAGCACGGAAGAGCCGAGTACCCTTGACTCATTGTCGGTTCCTCAACTGCGCACGATCCCGCGTTTCCCTCGCTAGGGATGCGTTACGAGCCAGAGTCCCAGGTTCGCTGTCCGTCCTGCATCACTTGTAATCTGATCATGAGGCCTTGAAGTTCCTCCTTACCCAAAAGAAGCTCAATGCGCGTCATAGTAGATGGGATGAGTATCTCTAGCAGTTCACCTTTGTGCTCAAACACAAGGCTGGAGTGAAGAATAAGGTGGCTGATGCCTTGAGTCGGCCTTCTTGTCTGTTGGCCACCATGAGTGCCGAGGTCATAGGGCTTGAGAAGATGAGAGAGGCTTATGTTGATTGCCCCGACTTTGGTCTGATCTTTGCCACTATCCAGGCCGGACCCTCGAGAGACCATAGTGATTATGTGCTTCAGGAGGGTTACCTCTTTCGAGGAGGCATGCTTTGCCTTCCCCGGACTTCGGTTTGCAACTTCTTAGTTTGGGAACTTCATGCGGGAGGTCTAGCCGGCCACTTCGGTCGGAATAAGACTATCGAGGCTATTGAGTACCGATTCTATTGGCCGAGCTTGAAGCGTGATGTTGCTCACATTGTGGCCCAGTGTCGTACATGTGTTACGGCCAAAATGAAGAAACAAAGCTCATGCCTCTATACGCCTCTTCCCATGCCTGATGCTCTATGGCAAGATGTTAGCATGGACTTTGTTTTGGGATTGCCACGAACCTCCAAGAAGCACGATTCTATCTTTGTGGTAGTGGATCGATTATCTAAGATGGCACTTTTCATTCCCTGCTCCAAGAGTTCGGATGCATTGAGGGTAGCCTGCCTGTTCCTTTCTCATGTGATGTGTAAGTTCAGGTTGCCTCATACCATAGTGTCTGACCATGATGTCAGGTTCACCAGTTACTTTTGGAAGACACTGTGGCATATGTTAGGTACTCACCTCAAAATTTTTTTTTTTGTAGAACCCAATTATCTAATAGAGTATAAGGGAAAGTGCACCCCCATTAGGAGGGGAACCACTCCACCTAACAACCATTAGATGCTAATTTTATTGCATTTTCCAAAAGGAATTACATCAACTGAGAGAGGCAAGCCTCTTATTACAAGTAAAGTGAGGAATCTAGAAGCAAGCCTCTTATATACAACTAAAGTGAGGAAATCTAGAAGCAATGCCTATACATGTTTCACCCTAAAATTGGGTAAGCCTCTAGCATCGGCTATAGCATAACCCCTTGCAAACAGAGGTAGCTCACGGATGTAGTGAAACTCTACATTACTTCCTACATAGACTACATGGTTGGCTAAAGCGTCAGCGAGCTGGTTAGCCTCTCTATATACATGAATGACATGATATTGAAATGTGTGATGCAGCTGCAGCAGTTGTTGCCACCAAGGGAGCAGGGTCCAAGGCGGGTCTTCCTTGGAATTCAGCAGGCCTGTCAAAGTAAGAGAATCAGTTTGAATCACTGCTAGAGGAATGTTGTGGAAGTGAACCAGGCGAAGATCATCTAGCAATGCTCTACATTCAGTAACCATATTTGTCCCAAAGCCATAGTGGTATGCAAACCCCAGAATAAGCTGACCATTTTGATCTCTAATGCAACCTCCTCCCCCGGATTGGCCAGGGTTCCCTTTACATGCGTCATCAACATTTAAGGAGTACCCTGCTACAGGAGCAGTCCATTGGACCATGATATAAACAGTATGGGCACAAAAGATTGTTATACCAAACCTTTGCAACAATCTTAAAAATTCCCAGCTTGAACCTTGCTTGAATTTTATCTTTCCAACCGACCAGGCAATCTCAGTAGAAATAATATCAACCATTCTCATTGGACTAGCATGATTTCCTTCATACCTGGCACAACATCTACACTTCCAAATATTCCAAATAATCAGTAACA
The DNA here is from genome assembly GCA_022559845.1 of Amorphophallus konjac. Classification (NCBI taxonomy): domain Eukaryota; kingdom Viridiplantae; phylum Streptophyta; class Magnoliopsida; order Alismatales; family Araceae; genus Amorphophallus; species Amorphophallus konjac. The sequence continues at coordinate 244,751,910 of CM040120.1, forward strand.
TAAGCATCAGCCGAATGAAATCCTTGGGTTTATTTATCACAGTCCTGTTTATGATGCTTTCCAACCTGCTGATTATGCTTGCATCATTCATACAAGTGTTGCTAAATATCGGGGCAAATCTTCTCCAAAGATAGCTGGCAATTTCACTCTTTATAAATAAATGGTCTTCATCCTCTATTTCATAAGAATTATAGCATCAGTCACACTTGGAAACCAAACTGATTCCACTCTGTTGAATTCGGTTGTCAACTGGTACATCATGGTTTAATAATTTCCAGCAAAATAAGGAGGCCCGAGGAGGGAACTTATTGTGCCATAGCTTCTTGAGATTCAAATAAGGCCTGACTGACTGCCCTTTCAGAAAATTGTAGGTAGATTTAAGACTGAATGTACCTATATTGGAATGAGACCAGATATGAATATCATCTCCAGTAAAAGTAACAAATCTCTGAATTTGTTCCCTCAACTGTTGGCCTTCTATACTTTCCCAAACAGGGTGTTGAAAATCAGCCAATGCTTCTTTAACATAACAGTCAACAAGTTCTGAATGGTTCTGTATAGACAAAAGATCAGGTAAGGATCTTTCCTTATACCAGCTGTCCTTGAGGAAATTAGTTTTAGCCCCATCACACACCATCATTCTTGAGCCAGTCAATAGAATGGTCCGGGCCTTTTCAAAGTCATGCTTCTTAATCCCTGCAGGGAAAGGAATTTTGCAGTTGAGAATATGCTGGTCATGTAAATATTTGCTCCTTGTGAAACTAGCCCAAGGGGACTTGTTGTGTATGGAATTCCAAATCAATTTGACATAGAAGCATAATTGTATATCAAGAAGGCCTCTAATTCCTAGACCACCTTCAGATATCGGACTGCAGATTTTCTCCCATGATACCCAATGCTTTCTATGCATAGTTTCTAGTCCCTGCCAAAAGAAATTAGAACATTTGCTCCCAATATGCTTAATGATAGTGTATTGGATAGAAGCAACAACAACAGTATATATAGGAACAACAGATAACACTGATTTGATAAGCACCATTCTACCAGCCTGTGATAGATACTTGCTTTGCCAGCCTGCAAGTTTGTTATTGACTTTATCAATTTGGTACCTGAAATGAGGGATCTTGACCCTGCCCTTAAAGAGAGGGATACCAAGGTAGGTGATGCTTCCACTTTTATGCAGGTATCCAGTTAGTTGACTAATGCGAGCTATGGTTCTGTGTGACATTTGCTTAGCAACAATGAAACTACTTTTGTGAGCATTTATCCGTTGCCCCGAGGATGCTTCATATCTCCCCAAAAAGAGAATTAGCTGCTTGATTGAGGGGACACCACCACTCATAAAGATTAAGGAGTCATCTGCATAGAGCATATGTGAAATGGGTTGCATCCATCGAGGGAGGTGGTAATACTTACATCGACCAGCAGAAAATAAGTGGTTAAGACCCCTACTTAATGCCTCCTCTGCAATGATGAAAAGGGCTGGGGCAAGAGGATCTCCTTGCCTGATGCCTCTTGTAGATTTAAAATATCCACGAATTTGTCCATTGAAGGATAAGGAAAACCAGCAGTTTACCAATACTTGTGCAATCAAAGAAGTAAACCTATTACAGAAACCAAACTTTTTCAGAACCATGATTATAAAATCCCACTCCATCCGATTATATGCTTTGGCCATATCAAGCTGAATTACCATATTACTCACCTCAAGTTCTCCACTACATATCATCCCCAGAAAGATGGTCAGACCGAGGTGGTCAATAAGAGTATGGGCGACTTATTGAGGTGTCTTGTTAAAGACCGTGTAAGGGATTGGGACCTCATGTTACCAATGGCTGAGTTTGCATATAATGATTCGGTCAATAAGTCTACAGGTATGAGTCTATTTGAGATTGTCATAGGTCATAGGCCTAGGAAGCCAGTGGATCTTGTTCCCCTGCCCATTCATGCACGAGTGTCAGAGTCTGCTGAGTCATTTGCTAGGCATGTTAGGAGTCTGCATGACGACATCTGTCGTCACATTGAGGCTAGCAATGCACGATACAAAGAGTTGGCCAATGCCCATAGACACCACCGTGAGTTCCAAGATGGTGATTATGTCATGATTAGGGTCAGACCTAAACAGTTTCCCTCTGGAACCGTGAAGAAATTGTAAGCTCGCGGTGCCAGTCCCTTTTGAGTGTTGAGGCGAGTCGGGTCTAATGCGTATGTTGTGGACTTGCCCGAGGAATATGGGATCAGCTCTACCTTCAATGTGTCAGATCTGGTTGCCTATAAGGACCCTATGGTGATTCCTAGTGAGCCTTTTGAGCCTCTCCTCCCCTTGGGAGTGACCCCACCCCTGAGTGTCCACCACCAACCCCATTCCCTCAACAACGTGAGCAAATAGAGCACATAATGGATGAGTAGGTGACCATTACTAGGAGTGGAGCATACCCGCGCTATCTGGTGCGATGGAGAAAATGGCTCGCGTCCGACGACACATGGATCACCCAGGCGAGACTAGAGAGAATAAATCTGGATCTGCTGGAGCGGTACCAGCGTGATCGAGACCCTTACTCTACGGGGTCGAGTTCTTCCCACCCGGGGAGAATTGGTGCGGACACCAGAGCTCCTGAGCGGTACGACACAGTGGGCCGACACTACAGGACACGCAGTACCACTCGAGCTACGTCGGCATCTCTTTGGCTTGGAGACAAGCTGGAGTCCCCATCTTGAGCCCTGGTATTTTTAGTATTTATTTGGAGTGTAATTGGTGTGTAATTATATTTTCTTGGGTTATTTTTGAGTCAAGTGAGTGTTATTGGGCTATTGTAGTTAATGTAATTCAATAAGGCCCATTAGGGTGTTTGTTTTGAATTGGGCTTCCTAGTTTAAAAGCCCATTTGGGTTGGTCCATGGATCATGGTCCACTTGGACCAAGGTAAGCAAGTCCAATTTGGACTCTTTAAGAGGGTGCCCCCCTTCTTCAGGAATTATTCAATTAATTTGACCATGGGAGAAGAAATGAGAATTTTCTATACACTAAGTACCCCTCCCTAACCCTACATCTGAGGGTACTTATGGCCTTTTACCTAGGGTTTACCTCCATATAAATACTCTCTTGTACAATTTTTAATTAATGAATGAATCATTTTGTGCAAAAATAGCCAAGGATGCCCCTCTCTCCTTCCCTCCTTGCAGCTATGAAGGTTGCTCATCCAGGGTGTGAAGCCCTTCCTATCAGGTTCCCCTCTGAGTGTGAAGCTCAACCGTGCCGCCGGCGCCGCCATCACACCACCATTGCCTCACTATCGCCGATCTGTCCACTGCAGGACAGTAGCTCAGAGTTTACTTCTGATCGCCCAATCCGCCCATCAGATCGCCTCCCAAATTTGAGGGTAAGCTCCCCACGTTGTCCCCCCTCTCCAGAAAAATTCTCACGCCCCCGATCACCCGTTTGCATCCCGATCCATCACCGTTTCCCCGATCTACATAGTTCTATCTCTGTGCATATCGACAAACCAGCAACCCACATTATCCCATTTTCACCCCCTTACCCCTTTTAGATAGGGCTTAAATTTGGTCTGGAATTTCTGTCCATCTAACCCCATCTCTACAAATTTTTCCATGATTTTTAGAGAATGTTCACCCCCCTGTAAAAATAGGTTGTTCAGACTGGATTCGGTTCTGTCTCTGCAGCCTAGATCTGACCTTCCCCTACATTAAAATCCTCCTCACCCCCAAAACCACCTCTGATCGGCATATAAATTTGGGGGCTTTATCAATACTTTCCCCACTATATTCCACAGCCACCCCGCCTTCCAGATCAAACGTTTTCCCCTCGTTCCACCATCGTCTTCCGGCGACTTGTGTTCTGTCCAATATGTTCTAGGTCAGGGAACCCGCCTGTTCAAATTTCCTCCACGAAAAATACATCAAAAAAAATCCTATAACACTAAGGGTTAATATATCTTCGAGAGAGCGTCGCAACGGCGTCGGTCTCACCTCGATCCGACATCGGATCTAGTCATAGCAAGTGTTTTCGCCGGGTCGCGTAGTTCTGAATCTGCAGAATTGGTTCGGGCTAGCAAATAACAACGACCAACAAGTTGGACTGCCTAGCCTTCCACAAGGTGATCCAACGTGATCCCTTCCAAGGGATTGTTCCCCCAGAAGTCCTCTTCACAACGGCACCATCCCAGCCTGATCGGCCTCCCGACCGGAGTGTGGTACTCCAGATCGTCAGTACGTGTCATCCTACGTGCACCGATTAGCAACGCGTGAGCATCGTCGAAGCTGCCCAAAACGCTACCCGTCAACCCAAGCTCTATACTCCCGGGTCCCACGTGTTACCTATTACCTCCCTGCATGGACTGGGTATAACTTCTGTAATTGTTGTTAATTGTTTGTATCGGGAGTATGAGTCTTGGCATGGTTTGTCTTCCCCATGCCCGGAGTGTGGAGGTATCGATCTTTATCTCTCTCGGCATTTGCTTATTTTGTATGTGTTTGTATGCCACTACTGGTGCATGATAGGATTATAGCATGATATATTTTTTTGATCATCGCTACGAGTGAGAGAGAGAGTGTGTGACCCGTCCCGTGACTCGATCCGAGCACGAGAGTGAGTTTGACCACCCTTGACTCTGTCGATTTCTCGACCGCACAAATCCCCGTGTTTCCCTCGCTTGGGACAAATTGTGAGCTTGTACTTCTTGTTGAGGACATATTCTCCTCTCATGGAGCTCCTTAGTGTCGAGCCGAGGTGGCTCCCTTGTGCACGACATTGCTAGTTGTTTCGGTCCAAAACGAGTCGAGTTGACATCTACAGTCTAAGGTTGTATTGCCTGGTCGAGTCGCATTCATCCCGCATCACCATGTCTGGAAGGATTCAAGAAGACGGAGTCTCGCGATCACATGAAGTCACGCAAGTCAACCTTCTTGGTCCACGTGTGCAAGCGGCCAATCAACCAGTCAAAGCTTTGTATCCTTTATATTCTGCGATCACACTGAGTCAAAGTGGGGCCCAAAGAAGCAAAAAATCCAATTTTATAGGGTGGGGACCACCCTCTCGCCTATCTCTCCCTCTTTGCTCCACATAAACCCCCCCATGGGGGGGTTTAGGTGGACCAAATCCTGCCCCCAGGTTGGTCTGCCTAAACCCCTACCATAACAAAAAAAAAAAATTTACACAAAAACCCAGCCCCCTAAGTCCGATCCGTGCTAAACCCTAGGGGTTTAGGCGGACCAAACTTGCCCCCAGGTTTGGTCCGCCTAAACCCCATCCAGAACAAAAAAAACATTTTTTCTAAACAAAAAAGCCATCCTTTGCTACCTCTCGGGAGGGGTTTGGGCGGACCAAACCCAGCCCTTAGGTTGGTCGGCCTAAACCCCCCAGGGGGAGGGGTTTAGGCGGACCAGACCCAAGCCCTAGGTTGGTCCGCCTAGACCCTCCCTCCCACACTCTGTAAACAAAAAAAAATTGCAAGGGTTTACGCGGACCAAATTTGGCCCTCAACTTGGTCCGTCTAAACCCTCCCTGACCCTTCATATTCCCCTATAAAAGCCACCCTTGGGAGCTCAAGGGACATAGATACACACACAGAGATAGAGACGAAGGCAACAACCTACGATCTAACTGCTGCACCATCGAACTTCCGTAGGCATCCAACAAGGATCGAGGACGCAAGGAGCTAAGTGTGCGTGCGTGGTTGGCTTGTCGATCGGCTCACACACGCCGAGGGTATGTCGCTCGCACTTCCCTCATATGGCATTTAGCCATCGCACACAAGCCCACCTCCGTCACACGTAAGGTGCTATGACAATGGCAAACACACCCGTGTCCCGAGTCTGCCCGCACATGACAACCTACACAACCTACAATCTAACTGCTCGCCCTGAGTTGGCCACCCACCGCTCTAATCGACAACTCAAGTTAGCCGGACCCTGGCCCGGAAGTAGCATTTCTGGGACCGGCCCAGACTCCCCAGTATGAAGATACTCGCCTCTCAGGACCCGTACCGGAATTCTCATCCCGAGCCGCATCCGGCCCTCCTCCAGGCGACGACCAATATCACTCCCTGCCATCCTGTCTAGCCCTCCCTCAGCGAATCGGGCACGCCCCTAGCCTTGTGGAGAGTCTCTATAAAAACATGCGGATATCCGCCTTGTCTCGCATAAACTCGGGGACCGACCCATGCGTCAGAATTGTCCCGTGGCTTGCGCTAGTTGTACTTTGGCCGCCGCAGCCCATTTGTAAAGCCCACGTGGCTATCGTAATAAGACCAGTTGAATACACATACCCGTACTCGGGTCTCAACCTCACCTCCACACCACCCAACCTGTGTCCGGTGCTTCCGCCCCTAGGCAATTAACCCTCCCAGTCAAGTGTAATGCACCCTTATAGCTGTTGGATGCCCCCAGCCCCCCTTATCCATGGCTTAAGACATATACAGACTTCTCTTCAGCACGGAATAAAGGTGTTCGGATTCAATCCGATGTAAATAAACACCGACTGCTTGCGGTCGGTGGGGAAAGATGTCCAGTACACGATTCCCCACAATTACCTGCGCACTCATACCTATGGAACCTCTTCTCTCCACGTGTCACCCGACTACCCGAGCCCATGTGCCGCGTCCTGGCGACGCTTCCCAAGTCAACCTTCGGTTCCACAGGTGATTGTCGAGAAATCAACTGGCATGCCCACACTCTGGTCTAGTTACTTTAACCCCAGAGACCTCTCGTGCCATTTGACCCCTTCTCGACCTTCTGTAAAAGGTGAGTGCCTGATACCGTCATGAGAGGCATACGGATATGAAGGAGGATACCCGAGATACATCAAACTCCTGTATTTTCCTTTCCCGCTTTATTCCTTCTCTCACCCCGATCACTGGTACTTGTTATGTGCAGCGAAGAGTGATATAGAAGGGGGGATGAATAGATCACTCTCGATTTAAAACTTCAGCGGAAAATCAGTTCTACGGTTTCTCAACCCTTCAGATACAACGAAAGAGTATTGCTAATGCAGACAATAACTAAGACAGAATAAGTAAGTGCGATTGAAAGGGTTGTTCACAGTCAAACAAAATGCCAAGCAGATGGAGAGCACAAACGATAACAACAAACCACAGAAGAGACAAGAATTTTTAAGGTGGTTCAATTGTAGTCCACAATCTACATCCACCCCTCACTCCAACTAGAGTGAGGCTTCCACTAGCCACGGCTAGAAACAGCAGACTCAGTCTGCGAACATATGATGCCAAACAACTTGCCAAACCAAGGGAAACAAATCCCTCAACTCAAACTCTGCCACCCACAGAGCTTGAAACATGGACTTGCTACCTGCAATACCAGAACCGGAGATGAATCTCCCTTTCTCCTACCCGGAGGGAACTTGCTAGTGACAGCCCGTCACTGGTAAAACCAGAGATTACAGATCTCTCTTCCTCTGCAACCCAGAGGGAAACCGGAGTATCTCTCCCTTCCTCCAAACACTGGAGGGTAACAATGCGGAATCAGAAATATGAAGAAAGAAACAGAAAACAAGACAATCGATGAAGACAATCGTTTCTGAAAACCAAAACAATGTAGCTTCCGAAGAAGCAAATCAGACACTTCTCTCTCACACAGACTTTTCTCTCAAAACAATTCTCTCAAATCATTTCTCTCTGTCTTCTCTCTAGAATGTGGAGGCTCTCTCTTTTCTTCTTCTACTCAGGGATTCTTCTTCTCAGCTTTTTCCTCCAGTTCCGGTTCTATTGATCACAGAAGACTTCCTTTTATATGGCATCCGACCTGAATTCCATGACTTGACACGTGTGGCGGGAGTGAGGCTCGTTCCCTCCTTTTCTAGAGCATCCTCGGATCACGTGCCAAGCATCATCCTCGAATCACATGCCCAATCATCAGCCTGAATCATCTGCAGGCAGAGAAGAAAGGAATGTAACTAGTTAGTTAAGGTTTTTAACACAACGTGTATAGACTTTAGATGCAGTAAATAGGCAAGTGTGTACAATGTGAGAGTGTGTAGACTTGAAGCCCTTCAAGCGACCTCAATGTATAGACTTGCGGGGGATGCAAGAACAAGCGACAGTAAAATGTATAGACTTAACCGCTGCGAGCATAGGATGTACACACTTTGATTGCGTGCATGTGAAAGCAGTGTACAGACATGTTGTGAAGAACAATGCCCAAATGCAGTGTACAGACATGCTGTGAAGAACAATGCCCAAAGCAGTGTATGGACTTAGAATGCACGAGACAGCAGTGTACAGACTTTGTGATGCACAAGCATATCCAATGTATAGACTTTGAAGTAAAGGCTGGAGTTACACAAGCAATGTATAGACTTCAAAGTATGCACAATGCAAAGGCTGTACAGACTTCAGACTCAGCTACGAACTGTGTTAAAGAGTGTATAGACTTGATGAATGCCTTGGACAGACGCACGATGTACAAATTTTGTGAGACGCTAAGTGAGACAGAGCTGGATGTACAGACTTTGAGAGAGAATGCACTATTGGCAAACTCTGTACAGACTCTGAGAGACGATGCACTGTAGCCTAACACTGTACAGACTCAGATAGCGTGAAACGCTGAATGAGATGGTCGGATGTACAGACTTGGACGTGTGTGTGCTTGTTAATGTATAGACTTTATGAATGCATATGCCATGGCTGTACAGACTTCAATGTAAAGACTTTGAACATGTGTGATGTGGACAATGTATAGACTTGATGCAGCTTCATAGCACAATGTGCAGACTTTACTGATGTACAGGCTTCACGCGATGTACAGACTTGGGTTTCTGAACGTAGGTAAAGACTAGGAATGTACAAACTTGCTATGGCTATATAGACTTTGGAAGATGCAGACTGTGCAAACTCTGTACAGACTCTGCGTGCCTGAAACATGGCAATGTGTAGACTTGCCACCACTGCAATGTATAGACTTGATGAGCGCCAAGGCGATGAATAGACTTCAATGACTCATGCAGTGAAAGCACAGACAATGTACAGACTTAGTGCAAACAGGATGTGCAGACTTGTAGTATGCAATGTCTAGACTTGATATGAAGGAATGCAAAATGTCTAGACTTGCTATGAGGTAATGCACTGGCTGTACACACTTGAAGTAATGCATGCAGGAGACGATGTACAGACTTGGTCTTGCGACCAGGGGCTGTACAGACATGATGTGCAGACTATGTGTGTGTGTGCGAGACAATGTTTAGACTTAATAGATGAAGCATGCATTGATCTAGAGATAGAAACAGATTGATTTATAGTGTGAGACATCATTAAAACCGTAGGGATGCAACAATCTCCCCCTTTTTGATGATGGCAACACTATGAATCAAGCAATATCAATGCTTAAAAAAAATCAACAGTAACTTTAACAATCAAGGCAAATTCAAAGCAAGTGCATGCTGAGCCAAAATAAACACTACTGCTGAAACACTTCTTTCTCCAAAACCACTCCCCCAACAACTCACTCTCAGCTCCCCCACATCTCACTCTCAGATATTGCCATGACAAACTATTCTCCCCCACAACTCATGACAGCAAATGATCTACTGATATTGCAAAACCTCTCTCCCCCTTTGACATCAGCAAAAGGAAATGCAGAATATATGAAAGTGATGGAGACATGAGGAGGAAGTACAGTAACAACTTAGTGCAGAAAGGCACGAGCAAGTCTTAAGAGAATAAGTGAGGTGCTAAACTCAAGTGAAGATTCTTGAACTCCAGTAAACAATAGAGAAATAGAATGATAGAAAAGTTTATCAACATACATAGGATATGATTTAGAACAGGAGTTAACAAGTATGGCATGATTTAGCTGAACAAGCAACTATCCCAGAAGACAACAAGAGACAAAGTCAGAGAAGGTGTTCTCAAGGTATTGAGGACAAGCAATCCATTAAATTGCATAAAGACAAGGGATTTTGAGGTGATTTGCAAGAAAACCAATGAGTAAGTTGGTAATTCACACTTTTGACATTAGGGAGACACCTTGATTAGAGGCATGAATCCCCAGTTACTCAGTGTGAGTACCTCATTACCTCCTCCTTTTTTTTAGGAACAGAGTTTCTAACTATGACTTTTGACATGAGGAAACACCTTGATTAGAGGCCAGAGTCCCTAGTTACTCACCAGCAAGCCACCATTGCTCTGTGATGGTCAATACATTAATGTCATGTTTTTTTTGTTAAGCATTTGACACCTCATGACATAGGAGAAAACTTCATTTCATTGATGGAGCTCCCAGTTTCTCAGTGAACAAATCAAGACCTTTGTTAATTCAATTTATCCCTTGTGTTGAGAAGATGGAATGATTGAAAATAATACCCAAATGACTATTTCTTGAAGTGAATCTTGAAGTCTAGATTTCAAGTTGTTTGGGTCAGATATCAAGACATACAGGTTTTGGCCTGAACCAGAACCACTGGCAATGTAGGAAGATATACTTTAGACAATTAATCCAGATCTCTGATAGACTACCAGAGGAAAGATTCTAGCTAGACTTTAGTATCACAGACATATAGACTTAAGAAATGAGTGAGATTCTACTATCTGAGAGAACCACACTAGATCAGTCATGAGAACCAGCAAAGACACACATCTGCTCAGTCTTTTTGAATCTGTCAAAGAACTCTCCCTCTCACAGCTCAACCAGCTCCTCCTTAAACATAGCCTTATTGAAAGCTAACCATCAGACACACAGAACTCCCCCTCACAAAATGAGCAGACTTCACAATTAAGACAACTTGAATAAGCCTAATTCTCTTCTCAGTGTAGTGAATTTTTCATTATCCAGAGGTTTTGTGAAGATGTCAGCAATCTGATTATCAGTGCCTACATGAATCAGTTCAAAGTTGTTCTTAGAGACCTCATCTCTTATGAAATGATGCCTTATCTCTATGTGTTTGGTGCGGGAATGCAAAACATGATTCTTGGCAAGATTAATGACACTGGTATTATCACAATAGATAGGTGTGCACCCCAGGTCCACTTGGTAGTCCTGAAGCTGGTGTTTAATCCAAATGACTTGTGTACCACAACTCCCTGCAGCTACATATTCAGCTTCTATAGTGGAGAGGGCCACAGAATGTTGTTTCTTGGAGCCCCAAGACACTAAACACCCACCCAAAAATTCACAGTGACCACTAGTGCTTTTCCTGTCTAGTTTACACCCTGCATAATCTGCATCTGTGTATGCAACTAAATTAAGTGTGTGTGATGCAGGAAACCATAAACCAAGAGAACGTGTAGCTGACAAATATTTGAAAATTCTTTTCACTACAGCTAAATGTATTTCAGTGGGTCTAGACTGATATCTAGCACACATTCCTACACTGAACTGTATATCTGGTCTAGAGGCTGTCAAGTAAAGTAGAGATCCAATCATACCTCGATAGAGCTTGGCATCTACCTCTTTGCCTGTCTCATCTGCATCCAGTGAGGTATTGGTACCCATGGGTGTTGTAATGTGCTTCAGGTTATTCATACCAAACCTCTTGAATAGTTCCATTGTGTATTTGGTCTGGTTGATGAAGCATCTATCCTCTGACTGTTGTACCTGCAAGCCAAGAAAGTACTTTAGTTCACCGACCAAACTCATCTCAAATTCAGCAGACATCATTTTAGAGAATTCATCACATAGTTCACAGCTAGTTGATCCAAACAAAATGTCATCTACATATACCTGAACTATGATGAGATCTTTATTTGTACCCTTGGTAAATAAAGTTTGATCAACCTTACCTCTGTTGTAGCCCTTGCTGATCAGAAATTCAGTCAATCTTTCATACCATGCTCGAGGAGCTTGCTTTAGACCATACAGGGCTTTGTTTAACCTGAAAACTTGGTTAGGTTGAGGAGAGAATTGAAATCCAGGGGGTTGTTCAACAAAAACCTCTTCCTTAATAACTCCATTTAAGAAGGCACTTTTAACATCCATTCGTTGGAGTTTTATATTCTTGGAACATGCAAAAGCTAGCAAAATTCTTATTGCTTCCATCATAGCAACAGGTGCATAGGATTCATCAAAATCAACTCCAAATTCCTGACAGTAGCCCTTGGCTACTAGTCTGGCCTTTTTCTTAGAAATGATTCCATCTTCATTCATTTTATTTTTAAACACCCACTTAGTTTCTATGATATTAACACTATCTGGTCGTGGAACAAGCTTCCAGACATTATTTCTTTCGAATTGACCTAATTCCTCACACATAGCATTGACCCAAGCTTGATCAGCCAAGGTCTCTTCTACTGATTTGGGTTCAATTTGTGAGACTAAAGCAATTAGGTCTTGATTATTAACATTCCTAAAATGAGACCTAGTCCGAAGAGGATCTTCAGGGTTGCCTATGACATTATCTATCTGATGATCTTTAAGAAATCTGACATTTATTGAAGACTCACATGTCTCTTCTGGCCCTTCCTGGTTGGGAGGATTTGATGTTCCACTCGGCTGAGTCTTCTCTTCTTCTTGGTCTTCTAGGAATTCCCATCGTGATTGGAATCCCTGTCAAAATTTCCAATGTTAGTAACACCTTTCTTTTCACTAAAAAGGATGTATGGAGACTCTTCAACTTTCTGGTCTGTTATGTTAAAGACCCTATATGACCTTGACACTTCAGAGTATCCTAAAAATATTCCAGGGGAGCTTTTAGCTTCAAACTTATCTAAATCTTTCTTGTCATTGTTATGAATAAAGCATTTAGCTCCAAAAATTCTGAAATGAACCAAGTTTGGTTTCTTACCTTTTAGTAGCTCATAGGGTGTTTTCTTGTGAATGGGTCTTACCATGGCCCTGTTGATTATGTAAGTTGCTGTATTGGCCGCCTCTGCCTAGAATTTCCTTGGTAATTGACTCTCAATCAGCATGGTTTGGGTCATCTCCACAATAGTTCTATTTCTTCTCTCCACAATTCCATTCTGTTCAGGTGTCCTGGGAGAAGAAAACCTGTGTGTTAGTCCCTCCCTTTCACAAAGATCAGAAAACATGGAATTTTCAAATTCACCTCCATGGTCAAATTGAATTGTACAAATCTTGTATTTTCCTTCTTGTTTGACCTTATTGAAAAACTGGTTAAACTTTTGAAAAGCATCACTTTTATTGGCTAAGAAAAAGATCCATGAAAATCTAGAATGGTCATCAATGATCACATAGCCAAACCTATTCCCATTAAGACTCTGAGTCCTAGTAGGACCAAAGAGGTCCATATGGAGAAGTTCCATTGGTCTAGAGGACAATGGCTCAGATCTTAGCTTGAAAGAATTCCTGGTCTGTTTGCCTAGAGCACAGGCATCACATGATTTTGAAATAGAATTGAACTTAATTCTAGGCATGCCTCTAACTAAATCATGCTTGACCAATTTATGTCAAGTAGAGAAACTGGCATGGCCTAGACATCTATGCCATTCAAACGCATCATTTTCAGAATTAGAAGATAAACAAAGGTTAGGTTCAGATTCAGCATCTAAGTCTATCATGTAGACATTATTCACCCTGTTGGCTACAAACTTAACCACATCGGAATTTATTTCAAAAATCTTGCATGAGTTATCATCAAACACAACCCTGTGACCCTTGTCACATAATTGACTAATGCTAATCAGGTTGTGTTGAAGACCTTCCACAAGTTGAACATTTTCAAGGGAGTTTGTGGAAGACTTACCTACTGTGCCAACTCCAATGATCCTACCTCCGTCCTTTCCTCCAAATTTGACCAGATCCCCTACCTTCATCTCTATCTTACTGAACTTGGATCGGTCTCCTGTCATGTGCCTAGAGCAGCCACTGTCGAGGTACCACTTGTTGTTCTCAGCTGCCAGGCAGACCTACACAAACAAAATCAAGCAAAGTGATTTGGAACCCAAGATGAGTTGGGTCCAAAGACATTATTCAAATCTCTAAGCAAATGTTTAGGAATCCAGATTTGCTTCAACATGGTTTTCTCTGGCACTTTTACTTCTGGTTTATTGAAATTATAGCCGGGGTTCTGTCCAGCTAGTCTGGAGAAGTAAGCTCTATTCCAGTCATTAGGCTTCCCATTCCTAGGATATCTCCTGTGAGCTTATTGATTAACAAATTTTTGAGGATGATAGATATTTCCCCAGTACATCCTATTTGGACCCATCTATTTGTAGTAATTCCAGCTTTTATTCTGAACCACTTGCTTGGTCCATCTACCATTTGTGTTCTGGTGAGTGGTCTTAGTGAAGTTCTTCACAAAATTCATTCCCAATTTAAATGGTCGACCATCATTGTTTGTTGAACTTCCTTTCGGACATTGAGGTCCTTGACTGCTATTTGAGCTGGATGGTGTGTCCAGCTTCTCCTTTCCCTTCTCTGGGCAGAATGTGGTGGTTTTGAATTGAAGGGGTCTCTTGTTAGTTGGGTCATATCCTAGACCCTCCCTATTGAAGTTAACCCTAGTCCCTAGTATAGCATCCAGACTTGATTTTCCTTGTACAAATTTTTTCAAAACCTTCTGTTTATCTTCCAGCTCTTTTTGAAGTGACTCAGAATTTTTTAGAAGTTCAGCGTTCACTTTCTTAACAGCTTCATATTTCTCTGAGTTCACTCTATTTTCATTCAGGCTTTCTTCAATTTTGATTTTGAGTTCGTTAAGCTGGGTGTGACTCTCCTGGTTTTCTCCCTTGAGCTTTTCATTTTCTTTTCTTAGGGAAGTCATTTCTTCTAGTTCTTCTTTTAGTTTCTGATTTTCCTCACATACTTGGGTTTGTTCTTCAACATTGGTATTGAATTTCCTCTTCAGAACCCTATGCTCTTTACTAAGTGAATTGAACTTATCTAATAATTCAGCATAGGCATCTTCCCAGTCATCAATAGAAAAATTTTCAAAGACATTTGTTACCTCCTCTTCGTTGTTTGCCATTAGGCAAGTTCCTTCTTCATACTCCTCTGAGGAAGTGTCTTCAAAATCTTCTTCCTCATCGCTCCACGTGCAGACCATTGCCTGTGGCTTCTTCTTTTTCTACACCTTTGAGCTCTTCTTCTGAAGGTGGGGACCCTTCTTTTGGAGATTTGGGCAGTCCCCTTTCATGTGTCCCTGTTTGTTGCAATGAAAACAAGTCACTCTCTTAATATTTCTGTTCTTATCATTGCTGCATTCAACATTCTTACTGAAGGAGTATGGCTTCTTCCTCCTAAAGATCTTCCCCTTATTCCTTAAAAAACTACTGAACTGTCGAGTGAGCATTGCCTGCTCCTCCTGATCGAGATCGGAAAAACCATCGGACTCGGGGCTACTGCTACTGCTGCTGCTACCCTTGTTGCGGGATGCCTTGAGAGCAATATTCTTGCCCTTCCTGTCACTTCCTTCACCATCTCTTTTAAAGTTTATCTCATAGGTCATGAGGGATCCTATGAGTTCAGTCACTGTCATAGTCGTCATATCCTTCGACTCTTCTATCACGATGGCCTTAGTGTGCCATGCTGGGGTTAGAGACCTAAGTATCTTCCTGACTACATCTACTTCAGCCATCTCTTTCCCTAGCCCCTTAAGAGTATTCGTGATCAAAGACAACCTGGCATACATTTCAGTGATGTTCTCCTCTGGTTTCATCCTAAACAATTCATACTCAGAGGTGAAGAGATTTACCTTCGAGGCTTTCACTTGAGCTGTACCTTCATAGATTAGTTGCAGCTCATCCCACATTCGCTTGGCCGTCTTGTAGGCTGATATGCGGGCGTATTCATCTAGGTGAATAGCACACTGGATGATGTTCAGCGCCGTCCAGTTGAGTGAAGATAGCTTGACATGATCATCTGTCCACGCGTCCTCGTTCGGTGGCAGATCATACGGCCCAGTAGTGATTACCCTCCACAGCTTGTGGCTCTGTGCCCTGATGAACACCTCCATCATGTTTTTCCAGAAGAGATAGTTATTACCATCAAAGAATGTAGGGCGACTAATGGATTGACCCTCAGGCATGAAACTTCGAGGACCATTAGGGTTACCCTGACCGTTGGTCCACATGATGCAAACCTGCTCTGATACCAAATGTTATGCGCAGCGAAGATTGATATAGAAGGGGAGGGATGAATAGATCACTCCCGATTTAAAACTTCAGCGGAAAATCAGTTCTACAGTTTCTCAACCCTTCAAATACAGCGAAAGAGTATTGCTAACGCAGACAATAACCAAGACAGAATAAGTAAGTGCGATTGAAAGGGTTGTTCACAGTCAAACAAAATGCCAAGCAGATGGAGAGCACAAACAATAACAGCAAACCACAGAAGAGACAAGAATTTTTAAGGTGGTTCGATTGTAGTCCACAATCTACATCCACCCCTCACTCCAACTAGAGTGAGGCTTCCACTAGCCATGGCTAGAAACAGCAGACTCAGTCTGCGAACATATGCTGCCAAACAGCTTGCCAAACCAAGGGAAACAAATCCCTCAACTCAAACTCTGCCACCCACAGAGCTTGACACCTAGACCTGCTACTCGCAAGACCAGAATCGGAGACGAATCTCCCTTCCTCCTACCCGGAGGGAACCTGCTAGTGACAGCCCGTCACTGGCAAAACCAGAGATCACAGATCTCTCTTCCTCTGCAACCCAGAGGGAAACCGGAGTATCTCTCCCTTCCTCCAAACACTGGAGGGTAACAATGCGGAATCAGAAATATGAAGAAAGAAACAGAAAACAAGACAATCGATGAAGACAATCGTTTCTGAAAACCAAAACAATGTAGCTTCCAAAGAAGTAAATCAGACACTTCTCTCTCACACAGACTTTTCTCTCAGAACAATTCTCTCAAATCATTTCTCTATGTCTTCTCTCTGGAACGTGGAGGCTCTCTCTTTTCTTCTTCTGCTCAGGGATTCTTCTTCTCTGCTTTTTCCTCCAGTTCAGGTTCTATTGATCACAAAAAACTTCCTTTTATATGGCATCCGACCTGAATTCCATGACTTCGCATGTGTGGCGGGAGTGAGGCTCGTTCCCTCTTTTTCCAGAGCATCCTCGGATCACGTGCCAAGCACATCCTTGGATCACGTGCCCAATCATCAGCCTGAATCATCTGCAGGCAGAGAAGAAAGGAATGTAACTAGTTAGTTCAGGTTTTTAACACAGCGTGTATAGACTTTAGATGTAGTAAATAGGCAAGTGTGTACAATGTGAGAGTGTGTAGACTTGAAGCCCTTCAAGCGACCTCAATGTACAGACTTGCGGGGGATGCAAGAACAAGCGACATCAAAATGTATAGACTTAACCATTGTGAGCATAGGCTGTACACACTTTGATTGCGTGCATGTGAAAGCAGTGTACAGACATGTTGTGATGAACAATGCCCAAATGCAGTGTATAGACATGCTGTGAAGAACAATGCCGAAAGCAGTGTATAGACTTTGTGATGCACAAGCATATCCAATGTATAGACTTTGAAGTAAAGGCTGGAGTTACACAAGCAATGTATAGACTTCAAAGTATGCACAATGCAAAGGCTGTACAGACTTCAGACTCAGCTGTGAACTGAGTTAAAGAGTGTATAGACTTGATGAATGCCATGGACAGACGCACGATGTACAGACTTTGTGAGACGCTAAGTGAGACAGAGCTGGATGTACAGACTTTGAGAGGGAATGCACTGTTGGAAAACTCTGTACATACTCTGAGAGATGATGCACTGTAGCCTAACGCTGTACAGACTCAGATAGCGTGAGACGCTGAATGAGATGGTCGGATGTACAGACTTGGACGTGTGTGTGCTTGTTAATGTATAGACTTTATGAATGCATATGCCAAGGCTGTACAGACTTCAATGTAAAGACTTTGAACGTGTGTGCTGTGGACAATGTATAGACTTGATGCAGCTTCATAGCACAATGTGCAGACTTTACCGATGTACAGGCTTCACGCGATGTACAGACTTGGGGTTCTGAACGTAGGTAAAGACTAGGAATGTACAGACTTGCTATGGCTGTATAGAATTTGGAAGATGCAGACTGTGCAAACTCTGTACAGACTCTGTGTGCCTGAAACAGGGCAATGTATAGACTTGCCACCACTGCAATGTATAGACTTGATGAGCGCCAAGGCGATGAATAGACTTCAATGACTCATGCAGTGAAAGCACAGACAATGTACAGACTTAGTGCAAACATGATGTGCAGACTTGTAGTATGCAATGTCTAGACTTGATATGAAGGAATGCAAAATGTCTAGACTTGCTATGAGGGAATGCACTGGCTGTACACACTTGAAGTAATGCATGCAGGAGATGATGTACAGACTTGGTCTTGCGACTAGGGGCTGTACAGACATGATGTGCAGACTATGTGTGTGTGTGCGAGTCAATGTTTAGACTTAATATATGAAGCATGCATTGATCTAGAGATAGAAATAGATTGATTTATAGTGTGAGACATCATCAAAACCGTAGGGATGCAACAGTACTGATCGCCTGATCCCATTCGAACGACCCGCAAACACTGGCGAAGAAAGAACAGGTCGTTAGCGTGCATGGGATGAGCATCCGCATGGTCTGCTGGACGGAAGGGCGGCCTACGTAGTCCTTGGCCGGCGGGTTTGGCGAAGGGAGCAGAGCTCCGGTGGTCCGCAACCGTTTGGGAGGAGAAAGATGCAGCTGGGCATGGCCATTCGCTCGCGTGCATGGCGTGTGGATGGCATACATGACGAGCATAAGCAGGCATCCAAGGCTCACATGATCGCGCGTGGAGGGGCTCGACAGCACAATCAGGGCTCCACGGCGGCTATGCATGGAGGAGGGAAAAGAAGCTCTGGCCGGCGGTGGGCTAGCTGCAGCGAAGAAGAGGAAGCTGGACATGGCGAGCTTCACACGGTGACCACCTTGAGCGTGCATGGGCCTCACGCAGGGCCACATGGCTAATCCAGAGGTGGCATGTGCAGGAGGCCAGGGTGGCGATGATAGTGGCTCAGCGTGCATGGCGTTCGCTGGGCCACAAGGAAAACGATGTTCGCATGCTGGGAGCGGAGTTGGCGTTCGCGTTTGCGAGAGAAGAGATGCAGGTGAGGAGCCCGCGATAGGTAGAGGTGGAGGAGAGCGAGCATGCATGGGAGGTGTCTACCGTTCGTGAGGAAGCAATTGTTCGTGAGGGAGTTGGCATGCATGGGCACTGCCGTTTGCATGGAGGGCCGTTTGAAAACCGTATGTCACGCCCCGTACTCTATACCGTCGAGGTATTGTCCACTTTGGCCTGCCGGCCTCATGGTTTTATCCCTTTCTAATAGTGATCGGCTCCAGAATGGAGGACTTCCCGGGCAGGTCACCCATCCCAGTATTGCTCCCCATTAAGCACGCTTAACTTCGGAGTTCTTTTTGAAGAACTGAGCCGATACTTCAAAAGGCGTCTCGGTGATATAGAGTACAACTTTGCTATATTTGAGGGTGTTACAATCTACCCCTCTTATATAGGCGACGTCCTCGTTGCTGGGCACATATAGCATGCAATCACGCAATCAAGCCCCCAGGCAGGTAGGACTCTAGAGGTGGCCCCTACAGGCTCAAGAGGTGGCTCCCACTATGTAGCACTTTGCTCCATTACGGACTCAAGAGGTGGCTCCCATAGTGTAGCACTTTGCCCTGCATGGCACTTAGTTCCTACACTTCCGGCTGGGGTATGGCTCTGATACCATTCTGTCACGTCCCGTACTCTATACCGTCGAGGTATTGTCCACTTTGGCCTACCGGCCTCATGGTTTTATCCCTTTCTAATAGTGATCGGCTCCAGAATGGAGGACTTCCCGGGCAGGTCACCCATCCCAGTACTGCTCCCCATTAAGCACGCTTAACTTCGGAGTTCTTTTTGAAGAACTGAGCCGATACTTCAAAAGGCGTCTCGGTGATATAGAGTACAACTTTGCTATATTTGAGGGTGTTACACCGTATGTGTTGCCGTTCATGCATGGTGTCTGCCGTTCGCGGCGGCGTGCTCAATGATGGTGGTATGGCTGGTAGAGAAGAGATTGTGCATAGGGGAGAAAGAAGAAGAGGAGAAGGAGGTGGCCGGCCATGTTTGCCATGATGGCCATTCGCGAGAGAGGAGCAGGCAACCGGCATCCAGCTGGTCCTATAGCCATGTGAATGGCATGTGCCAAAAAATGGAGCCGTAAATGTTGATCTATAGGCCTCACCGGAGGCCACTACGGTGGGCTTCACATGAAGTAGAGAAGAATAACAACCAACGATAGTGCGTGGCTTACGGTAGAGATGGGCATTTGCATGCATGGCGTGTGATTGACGGTCTATGCATGGAGAAAAAGGCAATGGGCGTTGCCATTCGCACACCCTTCTATCATCATGGCAGTGGGCCATAGAAGCTGGGAGTGCGCGCATGCGGAGCTGTTGTAGCAGACAGGGGACCTCACACGGCATTCGCAGGTTTGGTAGGTGCTGGGCATGTTGAATGCGGAGCAGGCAGCTGGCATACGGTGGCTCCATGCTGTGTAGAAAATATTGACAATTGTGTCACAGGAGGCATAAATAATTTCCTACCGGAGAGAGGAAGAAAATGGGTAGGTGATGATTGAAGAGGGGCCTGTGTTTGCCCTATAAAAGGGGCTTAAGGTGGTAGAGATAGGGGGTTCGGTTGTTGTTATTTTGAGTTCTTTTGAAAGTACGTTTGAGTTCTATTTTGAGAGTTTTGGGAAGAGCTTTGGGAGAGTTGATTTTGTTTAGTTTCACTTGGGTTCTGTCAGAGTGCTTGAGTTACAGGAGCTGTGAGAAATTTATGCTTATGTTATTTTGAGCTATTTTTGGTGTATGTGATAAGGAAACAAAGGGAGAGAGGGTTTGAGGCTCCTTCGTGGTACAACTTCTTTCATTTCTCTTCTAATTTTCTTCCTTTGTCTCTTGTAGCAAAGGGAGAGAGGGGTGATCCAAGCATGGTCTAGCAAACACAGAGCTTGGCTAGATGAACTCTTAAGTGCTACATCTGTGAGGAGGTCCGTGCACTTAAGAGGCAGGTCGAGGCAGAAGAATAAAGCTCCAACTAACAAGGTCTGAGCACTCAAGAGACAGGTCGATGCAGCAGTTCGACCATTGCTTGGACAGGTCGGTGCAGAAGCACATCTTTCGTCTGGAAAAATACTGGTCGATGCATCTTGCATCTACACATGCATAAGGTCGATGCAACAGAAGTAATTGATGGTCTTCAGTGAATTTCAGTCCATAGCTACATGAAAGCACATTCTAATCAAGCTAGATGAAGTTAGATGCAATCTTACAAGCTGGATTATCATGACAAGGCATATAAAAAGCTATGATTAGTGGATCTTGCCCAGATGATTCAAATCCAATGAAGAAGAAGACGTGGTTGATGAAATGCCTCAGGGAGCAAAACCCAATTGCATCAACCTCACAGTTCATTGAGTCAATTCATGTGACACACTATGCTTGGGTTTGGAAGATGTTAGCTTAACAAGTATTCATGCCTCCAACTAAGGTCATCAAGAGTCATCAAGAAAAGTTCAAGAGATCTATGGCAGTTCAACAAAGCAGCAGTAGCAAAAGAAGGATGAAGTAGCAGAAGAGCACACCGAAGCACTTCCTTAAGTAAGAAGGTCAAGAGCATCAGAATAGTGCCTAGATGCACTAAGTCAAAGGCTGATGCAGCTGTATTAACTATTTCCAATGAGGTCGATGCTTCAGACAATCCAACTCTGAATCCCTTAACTTAAATCCAGATCCGATAAGGGAGCTCGAACATGCTGTTAGTAAATTATTTGCACGTGATCTCAGGAAGGGAAAGTGAATGGCACGTGAATCTAGGTAGCAATGATTTGCACATGATCCAAGGCACTCTATTAGAAGAACTTTCTCGCTTCTTGCCACATGGGCCAATGGGAAAAGTTGGATCAAATCGGTCTATCCAAAAGGATTTCTGGCATCTCTATTCTATAAATAGGGGACATCTTCTTCTGAAAAAGGTAAGGCTGTGTAGAGAGGAATTGAATCAGTGCTGTAGTAGTGAAAAGGAAGTGAGTCTTTCGAAGAAGGGAGAAAGACCACCAGTGTCGAAGAAGAAAAGCCAGTGAGTGAGCGGAGAAAAATGAAAGAGAGGAAGAGTGAAAGTAGTCCAGATATCCAGATCGAAGGAGAATCTGAGAGTGGTCGAAGCTACCATTGAAGATATGTTCTTATCAGTTCATGGATCAAATCCAAAAATGTTGTGCTTCTTAGGAGCTACATTTTCCCTATCTAGTTTTATGTTCTTGCTGTTTGTTTTTCAGTTTCCATTGGTTCCTCATTCTTATAGCAAGATGTGTCGCTCAGTAGTAAGGATTGATTCCTTGGGTTAGCAAGGTGTAAGGCTCAGCGGATAGTAAAGTTGTAAGGCTCAGCGGATAGCAAGCTGTGTTGCTCAGCGGTGTAAGCAAGTTGTGATGCTCAGCGGTTCAAGCTGTGAGTCAGCGGAAGTATCACTCGGGTTTGAGTGAGCGATGGATGTAGGTCTGTGGGTAGCAAACCGAACCATCTAAAAAATCCCAGTGCACCATGGTTTGTGATTGTGTGATTATCCAACTCCATATCTTCTATCTCCTTCACAAGATGTGTTAGCATATTTGATTGAGTGCTATATGTTCGATATCAGTTTTGCTTGATCCATTTGTTCTGAGATAAGATTTATGTTCTTCATTGAAGTAGTTTATACATACTAGGGGATTGTCCGAGTGCTTATTTGAGTCTCGGGCTATGTGTGTTCCCTCAAGTGTTGATCTCATCTGCTGTGAGATTTGATCTGTTCTAGTGTGATGCATTGTGTCTAATATTACATCCATTTGTGTGCTTGCTAAGCATTTGAACGTGTGTCAGACAGAAACACTGCTTATTGTAAGAGCTATTCATTTCTTCATCTATTAACTGTTCGACATTTCTAGTTATTTTCTATTCGGTTCATTTGTAATTTGGGCAAGTTTTTAATCGAAGCAACTTTTTAGAAGGGGATCTATTCACCCCCCCCCTTAGATCCCTGCCTTGCACCATACAAGTGGTATCAGAGCAGGCTCTGATTCATCAGATACAATGATCTGCAGAGGATCCTTCTATTTTTAGGTGAATTTTTTGTGGATTATCGCTCTTAGTCTACTGCTTTGAGTTTTTTTTGAATTGTTTAAATGGCTCATCCACCGATGTTCAATGGTTCTAATTTTGAATCCTAGTTAGGCAATTTGAGTGCATTTGTAAACTCGAGGATTCCACACCTCTGGAACCTCATCTACAATGGTCCACACAAATTACCTAAGGATGTGTCCAGATGGACCGATGCTCACCAGTCCAAGAATAGTGATAATCTTCGAGCTTTGAATGTGATGAAAGCTACAGTTGACTCTAATGCCTTTCCATGTGTTTTAAACTGCAGTACAACCAAAGGTATATTGGATGAGTTGGCCCGCATCCACAAACAAGATGAGAACAGATGTCTAATGGCCAACCGTAGTGATCTGATGGATGAGACATCATCTCAGGTAAACTCCGATTCTGATGTAATTTCATTTGATGAATTGTTTACTCTTCATGAAGAATTGTCAGAGAGATATAGGAAAATAAAAATTGAAAATAAAAAATTGGAAAAGAAACTTGAGCAAAATAATCTTAACGCTTTATGTGAAAGATGTTCTTAGTTAGAAGAGTCAAATAGAGCATGTGAAGTTGATGTTCGAATGCATAAGGAACAAATTTGTCAGTTGAAAAATGAAAACCAAGAATTTCATTCCAAAATCTCTAAGCTAGAAGACAAGTTGAATTTATTGAGAGATGATCAAGTCTTAATAAATGATCTTGTTCAGAATGAAAAATTGATAAAAGAAAATGAAGAATTGAAGCAGTTGAATACTGCTATGTCTGAAAGGCTTCTAAATATGGAAAAAGGAAAATGTGTAGCTGATAATGAGTCTGAAAAACTGTCTGTTTTGGAAAAAGAGATTGAATACTATAAAGCTACAAATGAAAATTTGAAAAATAGGTTAGAAGAATGTGAAGAGGAAAGGCTTAGTTCTGAATTGAAAATTTCATCATTAGAGAACAAAATTTCAAACCTAAATGATTCCCTGTCAAAATTTGTGAAAGGAAAAAATAACTTGGATAGACTCTTGGGAAGTAAGATCACTCTTCAGAGAGAAGGGCTAGGATACAATTCTGAAAACAAGAAAAGGTTTAAAAACAAGTTGTACACACATTTTGTTCACAGCACAGAGTCACCTAGCACTTCCAAAGAATCCCCAAAATATACTATGCATTCTAAGAACACTCATGTGAAAAAACATGCTTCAAAGAAAGTGAATGCATCATGTCATTATTGTGGTCAACATGGTCATCATATGCATGATTGTCTTGTCATGCGAAGGGATGATATGAATGCTGATAGAAGGTATGCTAGGAATTATCATGCTAAGAAATTTTCTGCCACTCAGAAAAAGAACATTATATGTTCTCATTGTGATAAAGTAGGACATATTACTGTTCAATGCTCGTTTGTAAGTGGTAAGAAAAATTCACGGTCAAATCATGCTAAATTCCCTGCAAACTATCATATTTTTAAGAAAATTGAATCTGTTTCAAGAGGCCAGCATATGAAGTGCTTCAATAGTTGGAAGCTTGGCCATAGGGCCAGTGATTGCTGGTCGGCTGTTGAAAGAAGAAGTTTTTTTTCTTGTTTTAATTGTGGGAAGCATGGCTATACAGTTAAGGATTGTTGGCATCTGAAAAAGAACCTTAACTTCCATGACAGAAAACTCAAAATGTCTAGTTACTCACTGAAACCTCATGTACATACTCTGAAGAGAAAGCTGAATGCATTTATTCATTGCCATTACTGTGGGAAATATGGACATTCTATGAATAATTGCTTTGTAACGAAGTTTGCTGATTTTTATGCTCAGAAAATGTGGAGAGCACCCACCAGAGGTGCTGCTAACAAATCGGGATCCAAGAATTCTTGGGTACCCATTTATGAAAACTAAGATCTGTATGCATGTGTGCCTTGGGGCTGAGGAATAAAAGGGCTTCCATAAGCCAAGGCACCTGAGTATGATGAAACCCCAAACTCTGCATTTTACTGGTTTGATTATGTCAGTTTTCAATAATCTATTTCAGATAGCTGCATATCATGCTTCATCTGTGAGTGAAAATCCAGTGCATACATATTTACATCTGCATTTGACATTTGCATTATTTTAATGAGTCTCTTGTGCATACATTAGATTGAGAGTACATTGCATATCATGCTCTAAAATATAGCAAGTTAAATTCAGTTGTTCATATTGTCTGAATGCTTTTCAACTGATTGATTGTTTGAAGAGAATGTGAGGCAATTTGGTAATCAATGAAAATTCAGGTTGTGAATTGAAAAGATGTTGTATACATTTTCATATGTGCATAGACAAATTGCATAGTCATGCATTGTTATTAATTTGCAATGTCATGATTGAACCTTAAAAATCTGAAGTGTATATAGGACTGCACTTGAATTGTATTTTTATGCATGACTTCATGGTATAATAAATGGTGATAGGAATAAGGACAGGTTAAGCCTGTCTGTAAGCTTTCACCATGCGTGGGGTGATCCTAAGATCTAAGCCCTTCGCCCAATATCTTGGGTAAAACTTGCACTTAGAACAATTTAGATATTCATGGGCATAATGCATTAAACTCCCTGCATAAGTGTTCATTGCATATGCAACATTTAGAGTTCAGTCATACAATGCATATAAACAAGGGGAGTCAGTCAAGGCAATTTTGTGCCTTATGCATATGCATATGTATTTAGATCAATCAACTCCCTACATGGTCGTCATGTCATATTTGATGTTTGAAGTGCATTCAAAAAGAGGAATTCCTACATTCTATAGGTTGCTCATGTGCATGATGTTGCCTAACTCACTCGCACATCATCATCAACAAAAATGTCAAAAGATTGCTTAAACATGCATGCACATACATAGGGGGAGCTCATGCATTCTAGAGTTTGTTTATGTGCATTAGGTTGTTCATATGCACAATAATGTCTGATCATTGTCTGCATTCATGCATATCATTGCCTTTTATTATTCAGATATATCCTACTTGCTAATTCATGCATACATATAGGGGGAGCATAAATCAAGCCCTTGAAATTGCATGTTTGACGTCTGCTCTGTCTCTTATTTCATTACTGTCTATTTCGGTCAACCAAATCACTCATTTCGGTCAACTGATGCTCTCATTTTCAGTATGAGCTACTCTCTTGATAGTGATCTTATTGGTTTGTGGCATGTGTTGCAAATTTAAGTGAAATTGACTCAACTCCACCAATATTTGAAAGCTCTGAAGTAAAATTCAATTCACTCCAATAGGTCAACCTACTGCTAGACCAGGTTCTATCTGTCTAAAATTGATCGAGCTCATTCTACTCATGCTTATAGAATCCATTGTGAGTTGCTTTTCCATTTGCTGAGGGGGAGTTTGTTGTTCCTTAAGTCACCTGAAAGTGTGTCATATCTACTACCTGATTAGGCTTCAATTGTTGTATCCCTTAAAGTCCTATTTGCCTGATGAACTCTTGGCCACCTCTGTTACATGTCTGAGCTTCAAGTTTCTCACACATGGTGCATGTTCCTGTTGATGTTTCTATTGATATATACTGGCTGTTTCTGAAAATTTTCTTGATCCATCTGTAATTTGGGAAGATTTCAATCCGTATACCTTGATCATAAATCTGTAAAATATTTTATTTAGGAATCTTCTGCTATACAGGATTATGAATGTCTAAAAAGATCAAATTGGTTTAAGTTTAATGTATTCATTGAGTTTGATTATGAATATCTTGAAAATATCTGAGTCAACTTTGATAGACTTTAACCAGATGCTACATTTTGAGTCATATAAAATCTTCTGAAATTTGAAAATGTTGAAATCTTGACTGTCACGTCCCGAGCCTTTATTACAGTGGAAGACTAACTCGGGGAGCGCGAACAGCCGGCATGGTAAGTCTCTTGCGAGTAAGAACGATCAGAGCGTGAGACAATCACACACATAAATGTAATTGCACAATATTTAATCAAACTCCAACTTTATTTCATAAATGATCAAAGTATTCTTTTACAATAACCTTTTCACCATTTTCCATTCTACTAGACTCAAGAAATAAGAAAATTACATTGACTCTATCTAAACAACGTAGACTTCCTAAGTCTTCACTCATTCTTTAATTACTCTCGGATCCGCTACTTGAACATTTTGAATCCGAACCTGATTCACTTTCATTTCCTTAAAAAAGATTAGAAATAGGTAATGAGCACACTTACCCAGTAGGTATCTTTGCATCAACATGAAGGCACTATTAAAGTAATTAACATTTTAGCTCTAGAGAAATAAGGTAAAATCATGCGAATGCGATCAATCACTCGATTAAACCAAAGTAACAAGACGATTATGTAAGATAGAATGAATTAGCAAGAATGTAACAAGAACATGATATTGGCCTTTCATGAACAAGAATATATCGAGAATGTACTAGCAAGCCACATAATCAACACTCCAGCATTTTTTGCTTATGAGCAAGTGCTTCATGAATTTCTGTGGAATATCAAGCAAGAAAGTCATGTACTAGAATGTTATGTCATGCTGCATCGTGTTGTGGATTTTTCCCTTCACGAGCCGTGGATAATTCACCTATTTATAAAGAAAGTAATCGCAGCGCAATGCGACGCCAGTAGCATCATACCCCATGGTTTATAAAATAGTATGTTTCCGACAATCAGCCGAGGGGACTAGCATAGAGCCCTTGAACACAATCAGTGCTCGATCGCATCTTCAAGTATAAATCAAGCTTAATTCCACACATGAACTATAAAGTATGGCCAAGAATATAGCAAGTTCGACATAATGAAAATCAATGAATGAACACTTCAATTTGAATATGGGAAATCAAGAATGATATTTAAACAATGTTATGCTCATAAAATAAATCAGCAGCACAACGATATATTTCCTAACTTTCATTCATTACATTAAGTCTATTAAGCAATATGATAAGTTCTAGATCATCAAGGGTCATCTAGAAACATTGAAATATCAACCCTTGGTCAAACCTTGGGTTGAGATACTCAAGTCGTGTGACGGTCGTGCACTGGGCCGTTACATTGTGTGACTGTCTAGTTTAGGGCCGTTACAACAGTCTGAATCCAGAATCAAGAATTCAAACTCAGATGAATGTGATGGTCGTATATTGGGCCGTTACATGTGTCTGACGGTCCAATATAGAGCCGTTACACTACTGACAACCAGAAAACATCGATGGTGTAATCTAATCAATGGGCTTTAATGGTACAACCAACTCGGTGTCTTAGTGGAAATCCCAGGCTCGCGGAGAATTATGGAGGCCTTGAACCAAGATTTCCTAGTCCATTGGAAGGAATATCCAATAGAGAGGTCCTCATGTCCAAGAATATGTTCCTATAGTGCAAAGTGTGAACTAATGGACCATATACCGGAGTATGTGCCATGTACATAAAGAAATGACTCTATTGATAAAGAGAGAGAACGTGTATACATGTGTAAATCATGATAAAACTCCGTCAATGCATTATTTAAAGTCATGATTTAGAATACAAGACTATAGAATTTTGGCACATGAAATTAACATAACTTAAAAATAACATTAAGGTATCAAAATCATGCAATACCTATCATGAACGATTAGATAATTCCAAGATCTCATTTAACAGGTTTAAACTTAGATAACTAGGCTTAATAATAAGTAAATCTGACAAGTCTTATTTTGTCTCGGGTTGACAGAACATCAAGTATCTGACGGTCTAGCAATGGTACGTCACAGTTATTGTGACGGTCTATCGAACAGTCGTTACATAAATGTAACGCTCCTGCATAGATGCGTCAGAGTTAACAGTGAATAAAATATACAACAGAGCTGTGGCGGCTTATCGTAAGGCCGTTAAATGGGTGTGACGGTCTTACTATGGTGCGTCAGAGCATCTGCTGACAGAAAACAATATAGAATCCAAGAGATCAACTCACATCATGTCTAAAAATCAAAATACTATGACTATTCTTAGACATGATAACGAAGTATAGGCTATCTACATGCATGGGTTCTAGTGAATAGACAAGATAACATCTTTCATTTCTTTTTAAGGCTAGGAGATGTATGAATGCATAGAACCATTAAAACGTGAAATTGATGATCTATCATGCATGGAATTCAATCAAAACAGAGGGCTTTTATTCCTATCAAGATGTTTCTACCGTTCATGAGATGACCTACCTCTTAACTTGGCTTTAGACTTCCAATTTAGGGTTGAAAAGACGTGCCCTAACTCTCCTCTTCCTCTGACTTTTCAGTAACTTCCTTAGGCTCTAACTCCTCGACCTCTTGACCTAAAGACGTGAAATTTTGAGAGTAGTTAGTCTAAAGTATTGTATACAAAATCTTCTTAAGAACTTACCCGAAATTATGACTCCTTACCTTGATTCTTTACTGCCCAAAAGTAAGGGTCGCTCAGTTCAGAACTATGTCCTATTTATAGGGTTTAGGCTAGGGTTTGAAGATTAGATCGATTCTAAAGTCCTTAATCTGCCAGAATCTAATCCCTAGGAGTCCTTAGTGACTTTACTCTTCGTTCAAATTAGGTCTCTTGCAGATAAGAGTCCAAAGTTTCAATCTTTCCAAGAGTTCTTTCATTCACGGAATTGGCAGCACGTAACGATCACGTCCAGGCGCGTTACCTGGCTGTGGCGGTCGCCCGATGGACCGTTATAGTCAACGCATTGAGAATTTTACTTTTAATAAAAACTACTTTATTCATTATCCACCTAATTAACCTATTAAGTGGTAATTATCCTTAAAAATCTGTGGATAGGCTTAATAACCTTCTAGAATGTGGGCCAACCTTGATGGTCTTGGTCCATTAACCTTTTGGATAATCATTAGATATGCTAGGTTAACTATTTAACCTAATTGGGCCTTATAATGACCTATTGCTCTAATAATCCGTTTATTAATTTATTTTGGCTTTTATAATTTTTTAGAAAATCATTTTAATATTCAAAAAAAATTATATATATATATAAATTCTGGGGCACTACACCCTCCCCCACTTAGAAGAATTTGGTCCCCAAATTCAATATATAGATTTTGGAGAGTGTACTTACAGTTAAATAATTCTGGGAATTTTTTCCGCATAGCTGCTTCGGTTTCCCATGTTGCTTCATATGGCCATGATTTCTTCCATTGGATCTTGACCATAGGAATAACTTTATTTCTCAATTGTCGCACTTCATGCTCCAATATCTTTATTGGCGTTTGCTCGTGTGTCATGTCCTTCTGAATCTCCAGACTATCATAAATGATAATATGGTCAGGATCATATACATACTTTTTCAGCATGGAGACGTGAAATACGTCATGAACTCCTGCTAGTTATGGAGGTAAAGCCAATCTATAAGCCACTTCACCATCCCTTTCGAGAATTTCAAATGGGTCAATGAATCTTGGAGTTAGCTTTCTTTTAATGCCAAATCTTCGAATACCACAACCTGGAGAAACCTTTAAATACACATGATCTCCAATCTAAAATTCCAAGTCGGGCCTTCGATTATCGGCATAAGACTTTTACCTATCTTGTGCCACTTTCATTCTTTCTTGAATGAGCTTTATTTTCTCTGTAGAATCCCTTATAAGGTCGGGGCCTAGAAATTGCTTCTCCCCTCTTTCAATCCAACATATAGGTGATCGACAACCTTTTCCATATAGAGCTTCAAAATGTGCCATTTGTATACTAGCCTGATAACTGTTGTTATATGCAAATTCTACCAGAGGTAAGTGATCATGCCAACTACCTCTAAAATCAATGACACAAGCCCTACGAATATCTTCTACTACTTGATTTGTTCTTTCCGTATGACCATCAGTTTGCGGATGAAAAGCTGTGCTGAAATTCAATCTAGTCCCTAGTGAATTTTGTAGACTTTTCCAGAAATGTGATATGAATCGAGGATCTCTATCAGATACAATAGAGATAGGGACACCATGTAATTTGACAATTTCTTTTATGTACAATGTTGCTAGAATATCCACAGACCATCGACTCTTTATTGGTATGAAGTGTGCGGATTTAGTCAATCGATCTATGATTACCCATATGCCATCGTGTCCACCCCTGATCTTGGGTAAATGTTTGCGTGTCTTTTTTTATCTTATTTATTATTTCACGTGTCGATCAACCGATTAACTAACTGGTAATTAACTGACTGATTGACGACGCGGGCGTGCCAGTCACGTGAGTGATGAGTTTATTATGCGCTCATTCTGACCCGTGTCGGGCGAAAGTGAGGTTCGGTCGGGACCGGCAGTCTGCCATACCATAAAGGTTATGGCGTTAATTACATCCCCCACGAGGAGGGAACACCTTTGATTAATTGTCGAGATAGTGTGATGGGGGCATCTCTCACCCTTCATATTTACCGGTTGTTCACCAGCATGGTTCCATTATGTCCGTCACATTTTTCTGATTCAGTTCATGTAATTTTCATATTTTCTTTGAGTCATAATTATGTAATTTTCATTTTATTTGAGTCATGTCCCTAGGTCTTGCATTTATTTTTCTAAGTTTGAGTGTCATTAGATTGTTTAGTGTGCTATTGGGCCCAATTCATTGGGCTTGGCCCATGAGCCCCCCTACCCCTTCGGTTATTTGTTATTAAGTCTTTTATCAGGGTCTTATTGTAAAATGTGGGCTTCCTATATATAGGGCCCCATTTCCTTCATTTGAGGGGAATGAATCAATGAATGAAAAATGTGCCATTTTGTGAGTTCTATCTTCATTTTTATGGTGCAGTGAATCCATTAGTGAGGTGAGAAACCTTAGGGAGAGAATCCCACCCATCCCTCTCTTAATCTCTCTCTTTCACTCCCCTTTCTCTCTCCTCCACACCCAATTTCAAAAATTTTCTCTCTCCTCCCTTCCCAACCACCACTCTCCCACCTACCCCCATTAAAGGCCACTCCCCTTCCCCACACATCCCATTACTCCACCCCCTAGTCCCAAGGGAGCATCCCCAATCACTAAGCCACCCTCCAACCACCTCATCCCTTTCCCAAGCACCCTTCCCTCTCCCCCATGCAACCCTCCACTTTCCTAGACCATTTGAATTCAAAAATCCCCTTCCCTCCATAGCCCTAGGGTGCCCAAGACCCCTCCCCTTTGGTTAGGGTCGCCCCCCTCTCATCCTGTCCATCTTCCCTTGTTCACCTCC
Source organism: Amorphophallus konjac (assembly GCA_022559845.1). NCBI lineage: Eukaryota > Viridiplantae > Streptophyta > Magnoliopsida > Alismatales > Araceae > Amorphophallus > Amorphophallus konjac. Next base: position 244,784,164 of record CM040120.1, read on the forward strand.
ATCACCCCACCTTCTACCATCTAGAGTAAGAGGACCTGCAGAAGACCTGAAGCTTGCAGCAGCGACCCCGACCTCTCCCGGACGTTCCTGGAAGCCCAAGAGTAGTCCATAGAAGCGGCTGCCTGTCCTCTTCGCAACGGCGGTGGTCTCGTCCCCTTCTGAGCTCCGAGCTGACCGGGAGATCCGTTCTCCCACAACTGTGCAGAGCTGCCCCTGCTGAGTACCAGACCCGGATTAGAAGCGCTGCCAAGATGAACCTCAGAGGAATCAGCCCACAAGATCTTCTAAAAAGTTCTTATTCTTCCTATCTACTTTCATAATCAAGAAGCGGAACTCTGTTCGGCATCCCGTGGAAGGAGTTATCCTTTTTCTCCCTCAGTTACATGGTCCTGCTGCCCACAGTCTGCATCGACCAGTCGCCATTGTTCTGCGTCCCCTGATCTTATCTGACATCAGTTGGCTTCCCCGTTAGTTTTTCTGCACAGAAGACGCATCCACGGTTCCAGCGACTCTAACGGTGCTCGATTCCGAGTCCGGGAGCTGTCGGGGCACCCTCTACAACCTACTGCTAGAAATCAGAAGCTGCCAGTCCGAGGGTCTGCCTCCCTGTTCGAGCCTCCATCCAGATCAGCCTCGACACCAGAAGAATTCAGAAAAAATTGGATGACTTCCCTGGCTTCCTACGAAGCTTTTTCAGGTGGTTTCGTCCCCAACAAAAATCGGTAGCAGTCGCAGCAGTCGGTTCTCCACTCGGCTGTCAGCACCCACAGAACGCGGGCAGAATCGGCAATCTCCATCTTCGGTGTTCCTTGCTCATTTTCCCCTCCCCGCTTGGCCGGCTGAAGGCCCCTCCCTGCGTTGAGGTAATTTTGGTTGTAATATCCATTAACCCCCACCCCAAGATCCCCCTCTTGCGAGAGGTGTAGTGTTGTAACTTCTCTTGGGCAGGTCAAGCTTCCCCGGCGCAGCGTGTGGGGAACACACGCTTCCCCGCTCGCCCACGTCTCCGACTCGGGGATGGTGTCCTCACACCGGTCAGGTATATGCTGAACCCTCCCTGGATATTTGTGTTTTCTTAGTATCATTTCTAAGTTCATCCGGCGAGGAAGAGAGTGCCCGGTCCCGTGATTCCCGAGCACGAGTGGCCACCGCGGTTTGAGTGAGGAGAGATCCCCGTACCCTCAAGGCACGGCGTCCGCCCCACTGATGTGGGTGCTCCAATCCAAGGGAGGGGAACTCATTGGCTAAGTCATCACCCTAAGCAGCGTGGTTTAGGCTCTCGAATCCACCCTACCATCACTTAGTCACCACGGGGAAAGGGTTGTGTTGCGATATCGGTCCGCCAACATCGAGTCCGCTAATTTGTAAGTGGGCTTGCAAGTCTAGGTCCGAGCTTCATTTGGTTGATACCATTGCACCCTTAGGTCGTGTCACATCAAGTGGTATCAGAGTAAGTCTTTGACTTGTTCTCACAAGTCAAGTCCATGGGCACGCTTGCATTAGAGTTCTCATCGGATCGTTCCATGCATTATCCACCTCCCATTGTCATTGAGTCTATAGACCAAAAGGCCCAAATTCCCATCATATCCCAAGCATACCTACCTAATGGGAGCCCCACAGAAATTGACTTCATCTACATGGTAGAAGATAATTGGGTATCCCCCGAAATTGTAGCCACCCTCTCTACGATCGGACAAATTGTGCACACCGGAGACCTAGTCTTCGTTGAATTCCATAAATGGTTTGGAGAGATCAAATACTTTGATGGAGCATGGTGTCAAATTGGTACTTTGGAAGGCCCTTGCATAATCCTAGGGAAACAATGGCTTGATGAACGGAATATCACCTTCCACCCATTGCGTTGGTCTTGCCTAGTTCATCCCCCACATCTCCCGGGAGCCTATGGTTTCAACAACCTTTTGTTCTGTCACCCACCGGAGCCCCATACCCGGCCACCATGCCCTCTCAACCCACTTCAAAGAATGAATGAGGTCATGAGTGAACATGAGGAGAACCCGGCCGACAAGACCAAATCCCCGGGATTGGACACCAACCCAAATCTCTTCCCCACATTCAAGGAAATTCATACTCCTATCAATAAGGAAGAAGGACATCAACTCATCCCCATCCAAACAAACACATACCTCCCCAAACCACTCAATCTCACGCAAAAGGTGGTGACCGTAGGAGAACTCATCATCAAATGGCTCAAGCAAAATCCCATCCCTCATGCCTTGTACTTTCAAACCCCAAGCATGGAGCACCCTTTCCAATTAGCACCCATTAACTCCTATCACACCACATTCCAATCCTACTATGAGGTAAATGGTTGGGATGATCTCCTCAAGGGTTTAGAATGGCAACTAAAGTTGACTTGCTTATTGACCATAGGAGCGGCCCACCCAAGAAGACTTAGTCTCATCCACCCATGTGATGGTTCTATCACCTCAGTCTTCACCATTGGTTGCTACACTAGTGACCTCCTTCTCATTCTTTCCATGGATGAAGAACCCATCATGGTCCACTCCACTACCATTAAGATCCCAAGTACCTTGATCGACTGGCCCACTAAAGACCTTGGTCCAGTTACCTTGGGGAAGGATGACCCACTATGCGTAGACCATGTGGACATAGAGTTCCTTCCTCTAGGAAGCCCAGTCCATTACCCCTTTGATCCCTTCCAATGGGAGCCTAGTTACCCATGTGATACCATATGCCTAGGAAGCAAGGAAGAGCCCCTCTCCATAATACCCACCTTCCTAGATCCTTTTGACCCTTTCACATGGAAGTTCAAAGGCCATCCCACACCCATACACATGGAAGTCATCTTTGGGATAGGAATGCATAAGTCTTGGCACAACACATCACTTGGCATGATTCATAAGACGGGTCCATTCATTCACATCACCCACATGTCAAGTAGGAAGCATGAATGGACCATTTTCAGATGTAATGGTCCACCTCCATTCATCATGAGTCTTAAGCATGATAGGTGCATTCTTGGATGTCCGGGTCCCCCGGCATTTGCCACCCCTTTGCATGATAGAGCTACATTTGGAGGTCCAGGCCCTCCTATCCTCACTAATCTTCATAGGGAGTCTAGATATGCTAGGTCCACATTTGGGTGCCCGGGACCCCCAACATCCAATAGAGTGCTAGCATTCACAACCTACGTCTCAGGATTGCATACTTGCAGGCCCATCATCAAAGGTAAAAGGATTTGTCAAAGGCGAATTGATACCCGCAAAAGAAACCAAGACTTCCAAGAGGGTGACTATCTGATGGTCAGGATGAAGAGGCTCTTCCCTAGAGTCGCCTCTACGCTCAGGGATCGAGAGACTGGACCCTTTAAGGTCTTGGGGCGATTGAGCATAAATGCCAATGAGTTGGTCCTTCTGAAGGAATATAGGGTCAACCCTCATTGTAGTGTGGCGGACCTTGTGCCCTGCAAGGGCCCCGCGGTGGCACCTAGCGAGGATATTGAGCCCATACCCCCTTTTAAGAGTGACCCCATCAATAAGAATCCCCTTCTAACCTTGAGAGCCCGGCATGAGCACAAAGATTTGATACTAGTTAAACATAATGACACCATCAGGAGCAGGGCAATCCAACAGTATCTTGTGAGGTGGAAGGGCCGGCCACGATGGTGGACACATGGGCGAGCTAGGAAAGACTCTTACTCGACGGAGTCGAGCTCTTCGCACCTCGGGAGTATGATGGGGGCATCTCTCACCCTTCATATTTACCGGTTGTTCACCAGCATGGTTCCATTATGTCCGTCACATTTTTCTGATTCAGTTCATGTAATTTTCATATTTTCTTTGAGTCATAATTATGTAATTTTCATTTTATTTGAGTCATGTCCCTAGGTCTTGCATTTATTTTTCTAAGTTTGAGTGTCATTAGATTGTTTAGTGTGCTATTGGGCCCAATTCATTGGGCTTGGCCCATGAGCCCCCCTACCCCTTCGGTTATTTGTTATTAAGTCTTTTGTCAGTGTCTTATTGTAAAATGTGGGCTTCCTATATATAGGGCCCCATTTCTTTCATTTGAGGGGAATGAATCAATGAATGAAAAATGTGCCATTTTGTGAGTTCCATCTTCATTTTTATGGTGGAGTGAATCCATTAGTGAGGTGAGAAACCTTAGGGAGAGAATCCCACCCATCCCTCTCTTAATCTCTCTCTTTCACTCCCCTTTCTCTCTCCTCCCTTCCCAACCACCACTCTCCCACCTACCCCCATTAAAGGCCACTCCCCTTCCCCACACATCCCATTACTCCACCCCCTAGTCCCAAGGGAGCATCCCCAATCACTAAGCCACCCTCCAACCACCTCATCCCTTTCCCAAGCACCCTTCCCTCTCCCACATGCAACCCTCCACTTCCCTAAATCATTTGAATTCAAAAATCCCCTTCCCTCCATAGCCCTAGGGAGCCCAAGACCCCTCCCCTTTGGTTAGGGTCGCCCCCCTCTCATCCTCTCCATCTTCCCTTGTTCACCTCCATCACCCCACCTTCTACCATCTAGAGTAAGAGGACATGCAGAAGACCTGAAGCTTGCAGCAGCGACCCCGACCTCTCCCGGACGTTCCTGGAAGCCCAAGAGTAGTCCATAGAAGCGGCTGCCTGTCCTCTTCGCAACGGCGGTGGTCTCGTCCCCTTCTGAACTCCGAGCTGACCGGGAGATCTGTTCTCCCACAACTGTGCAGAGCTGCCCCTGCTGAGTACCAGACCTGGATTAGAAGCTCTGCCACGACGAACCTTAGAGGAATCAGCCCACAAGCTCTTCTGCAAAGTTCTTATTCTTCCTATCTACTTTCAGAATCAAGAAGCGGAACTGTGTTTGGCATCCCGTGGAAGGAGTTATCCCTTTTCTCCCTCAGTTACACGGTCCTGCTGCCCACAGTCTGCATCGACCAGTCACCATTGTTCTGCGTCCCCTGATCTTCTCCGACATCGGTTGGCTTCCCCGTTAGTTTTGCTGCACAGAAGACTCATCCACGGTTCCAGCGAATCTGACGGTGCTCGATTCCGAGTCCGGGAGCTGTCGGGGCTCCCTCTACAACCTACTGCTAGAAATCAGAAGCTGCCAGTCCGAGGGTCTACCTCCCTGTTCGAGCCTCCATCCAGATCAGCCTCGACACCATAAGAATTCAGAAAAAATTGGATGACTTCCCTGGCCTCTTACGAAGCTTTTCCAGGTGGTTTCGTCCACAAAAAAAATCGGTAGCAGTCGCAGCAGTCGGTTCTCCACTCGGCTGTCAGCACCCACAGAACGCGGGCAGAATCGGCAATCTCCATCTTCGGTGTTCCTTGCTCATTTTCCCCTCCCCGCTTGGCCGGCTGAAGGCCCCTCCCTGCGTGGAGGTAATTTTGGTTGTAATATCCATTAACCCCCACCCCAAGATCCCCCTCCTGCGAGAGGTGTAGTGTTGTAACTTCTCTTGGGCCGGTCAAGCTTCCCCGGCGCGGCGTGTGGGGAACACACGCTTCCCCGCTCGCCCACCTCTCCGACTCGGGGCCGGTGTCCTCACACCGGTCAGGTATATGCTGAACCCTCCCTGGATATTTGTGGTTTCTTAGTATCATTTCTAAGTTCAGCCGGCGAGGAAGAGAGTGCCCGGTCCCGTGATTCCCGATCACGAGTGGCCACCGCGGTTTGAGTGAGGAGAGATCCCCGTACCCTCAAGGCACGGCGTCCGCCCCACTGATGTGGGTGCTCCAATCCAAGGGAGGGGAACTCATTGGCCAAGTCATCACCCTAAGCAGCGTGGTTTAGGCTCTCGAATCCACCCTACCATCACTTAGTCACCACGGGGAAAGGGTTGTGTTGCGATATCGGTCCGCCAACATCGAGTCCGCTAATTTGTAAGTGGGCTAGCAAGTCTAGGTCCGAGGTTCATTTGGTTGATACCATTGCACCCTTAGGTCGTGTCACATCATAGTGGGCTGTCGAGGCCGGAATAAAGGATGCAACGTTATGAGCATGAAAAGATCACATGCGATTTATTTATCATGCAAGGGGAGACATGATTCATCAAATTAGAGACCTTGGGTACGTGGCGGAGGACGTGGGTACGAAGACCACCATCGCGCATAGCGAAAACTTCCGATCGGGGGTAACCCGACCTTCTGTCAACGCCATTTGATATACCCGAGGGTCTATGCAAGCATGCAGGCATGATGATGATAACTATACTGAGCATGGAAACAGAATTATGACAGTAAACAATGCTTAATCACATTCATTGATCCCCGTCAGAAGAGAGGGAAACGATAGCACAAGGGTGATGACGAAAGCAAAGTGTTCACACACATGATAGTCAACATGGTAAAGAGGTTATTCGAAGCATGAACATCCCTTGCCTTACTTAATCTACCGCTGATTAGGGTAGTCAATATCGACCATGGGAGGCCAGGATTGCCCTGAGAGTGAACGAGAGATTAGAACGACATAAAGACGTGAAACGGCGCGAGAGATAGCTTCCACGGCGCAGTGAAGCGTAGGTAAAAGGGGTTAATCTGGCGTGGTAAAGCGTAAGTGAATCGTTAATCCGGCGCGGCCTTATAACCAGCTAAAACGGCGCGCAGGGAATGGGGCGCGCCGGTCAAAGGCGCGTCGGGAATGGGCCAAGGAAAAATAGGAAAATCGTGAGTCACATGTTAATATGGCGCGGTGGGGGGCCACGCCGTATTAAGGGGCGCCGGCTAAGACCACGCCGTTTTAGCTTATTTTTTTGAGCATTTGTGAACCTTTTAAGTTTATTAAGCTTCCATTGAGCATTTTAGAGTTGTTTAGACCAACTGCTTGTTTGATTGAAGTCCAGGACCCTCTGGAAACGATGCAATGAGTCAACGCGAGGTTCCCACTCGAGCACTGAGTTGATTGAGTCTAGAACGAGCATCTCATTATAGCTTTAGTTATGCTGAGTCTGTCCAAAATTTGACAACATCTCCCCTGAACATGAAGAGTTCTAGGGGAGAATCGGGGTCATAGTCACTCGTGGAGTAAGGCCCTAAACCGTCGGTCTGCACAGAGGCATCCAGCAAAATCCCATCGGATAGGATACCCCGAGGACTAGCCTGCGAGGGGCACCAAGACTCTTTGGGTGAAGAGACAGAGGGACGAAGTTGCCGATGATGGGAGCAGCAGCCCGAGGACTAGCCTGCGAGGGGTGGACAACCCACAGCTTACGGCACATCCTATGGAGGAACCAACCACCAAGAGGGTGAAGCTCCGAGGGCTGGCCTACAAGGAGGATACATCTCTTGGCCTCGATTGGGTCTCAGATTGTCGGGGCTAAGCCTGTTAGGCTAAGACCCCTGTTGCTATCTGCTATGGCCTTGGGGAAACATCTACCATCAAGGGGTTGAGTTCTCGATCGCCCAGCAGCTGTGTGAAGTATTGGGGAATGTCCCCCTCCCCAAGTGATTGAAACGAAATAAAAGAATCTCGGAACGGTTCACATGACTATGATGCAGAAGGGGGTAGTCAATGCACAGGCGAGACGAGCCAAACATAGAGGCATATGCTCGAACAGTTACGACGCAATGTTAAGTCGATGCATCTTGCAATCCCAAGAACGACTCCCACCTCGCGAGCCACAGGGCAACAGGAAGGGAAGAGTCATTGGGAGTTAGACCCTCGACAGCACGGTGGAAAGAAGCATACGCAGAAGCATAGCTCTGTCCACGGAGGGGATGCGGAGACCCTTAAATCAGACACGAGCACGGTCGAAAGGAAAAACCTCGGGGAGGGGTGTTTCTGTAGCCCACGGTGCTTTGGGGTATGATTGGGGCTCCGGGGAAACCAGAATCGGAGAAAACACGCGGAAGACCTTAAACATACACATCGATGTAGATAGAGAAGGAGACAGAAGTTTCAAATCATTCATTCAACCTGCTGGTCCAGACATTCATATACACATTGCCATCCCAGAAATGGGAATGGGCCATCATTTACACGTTAAGAGTCCGGCGCCGGCATCATTGCTCGGTCGCCGTTCATCGTTTACAGAGGAAAAATACCGTAGAAAGAAGAAGTCGCAGAGGAGGGGAGGGGTCGGCTCATATCATTGCCATCCCTCCCCTCTCTTGCTTACAGTTGGTAGATGGAAACCCCGAAAGAGGAAAATTCACGAAAAGCGGAGAGAGATAGACACCGGCGCCTACCTGTTCTCAAAACAGAGTATCGGCCCGCTTCTCCTTCTCCGGCTCCGGAGGACTTCACCTAGAACAGAGGAAGACGACCGTCGAAGGACGCTCGGACAGAAACTCCCCTCTTCCACGAAAGCTCTCTCTCTCTCTCTCGAAAACTTCTTTCGGAAAAGAACTCTCTTATCTCGTTTTCTTTCTTTCTATCCTCCTCCTCCTCCTTTTTTTCTCTTTCGAATAGCCATCTGTATATATACATGATCGAGCCCCAAGCCTTATATGGCGTGAAGAATTATGCGCCGGGAAGGGCTTCATGGGTCTTTGCGTGTCAGAATAGCCAGGCCCTGGATGGGGTTCAGCGCGCCGGGATAAAGGGCATCAAGTGAGGGGCGCGCCGGTTTAGGGCGTGTCGGGCTAATGCTCCTCGTGTGCTTCGAGCCAGTCGATGAGTCCGGGGATGATTCCGGGGGTCACCGTGAACATTTATCTTGCCAATGCTTATCGAAACCTTGATAAGATGTATTGTCGAAGCTCTTAGTTTGACGTACGGCCATTCGTGAGACTTCAAATAGCTTTGATTTGATCATACAGGCCTTCCGCTGACACGGCCTTCGGCTCTATGCTCCGTGCTGCTGTGATGTGAAACGAGATTGGGAGGGGATGGCCTTCATCAACCTTCTGCCCGTAGTCGCGCTATAGGAACATGGCACCTTCATGAAGATCGCGCTAGGATGATACAGCGCGTTCTCAGACAGTCGCCGGACGAAGAAGTTGGACTTAGGGGCGCTCGTGGATGACTTCGGGGGAGTGATTCACGAGGGGAGGGCACATAGGAGAGTGGATATGACACGGGGGGGATCTTAAACAAAACATGGGGGCCCTAAACATCGATTAAACTAACCTATTGCTAGCTAGGATAACTTGGTGAAGGTGGGAGCGGGGGTGGGGGACGAGGGAGAAAGGGGCATGGCAGGGCGAGCTAGGACCAGTAGGGTGTTGGCTGGGGCATCACACCCGATCCCATCGTAGAACCGGTGCAACCAAGCTCCGTCTTGGTCATAGCCACATCGTTGACGGTGGTGGAGGGCGTCGATCGTCGGTGGAGGAAGAACGGAGCCCGAATGGGGCCTCACACCCGGCCTCTTCTCAAAGCCGATGCACCCGGATCTTCGAACGGCCTCCGTGAAGGGGAAGAGGGAGGATTAGAAGAAGAACGTGGGCATCGCACCCGTAGAGGGGAGGAGGGAGGGATTCCAAAGATTGGGGGGGGGGAAGATAAGAGATATAGCCATGCTATACTCTTCAAACACTCATTTTCTCAAATCATTTCTATTCCATTCCTTAATCAAACGAGATGGGGTACATATATAGGGGGGAAGGGGAAGCCTAAACGACACTAAAACATCAATTACAACAGTGGGAAACAGCGAACATTGAAGTCATTGGGAGTTCCAAGTGCTGGGTAGTTGGGGCGTCTGCAGTTGACCGTCTGCCTGAGATCGCGCTAGGGAAACCTAGCGCTTTCTTCAGGTCGTGCTACCCAAAGGTAGCGCGTTAATCTCCAGCCCAGCAGCTTCATCGATCGGCTTTGGCGGCAGCAAGCTTGATTTCCATCAAACCCCTCCACTTTGGAAGGTTTGTCCTCGAACCTAGAAGCTCAAGATCCCAGTCTGTGAGAACAGGCTGGTTCCCTAAGCTCTGATACCATTTGATGTGAAACGAGATTGGGAGGGGATGGCCTTCATCAACCTTCTGCCCGTAGTCGCGCTATAGGAACATGGCGCCTTCATGAAGATCGCGCTAGGACGATACAGCGCGTTCTCAGACAGTCGTCGGACGAAGAAGTTGGACTTAGGGGCGCTCGTGGATGACTTCGGGGGAGTGATTCACGAGGGGAGGGCACATAGGAGAGTGGATATGACACGGGGGGGATCTTAAACAAAACATGGGGGCCCTAAACATCGATTAAACTAACCTATTGCTAGCTAGGATAACTTGGTGAAGGTGGGAGCGGGGGTGGGCGACGAGGGAGAAAGGGGCATGGCAGGGCGAGCTAGGACCAGTAGGGTGTTGGCTGGGGCATCACACCTGATCCCATCGCAAGACCGGTGCAACCAAGCTCCGTCTTGGTCATAGCCACGTCGTTGACGGTGGTGGAGGGCGTCGATCGTCGGTGGAGGAAGAACGGAGCCCGAATGGGGCCTCACACCCGGCCTCTTCTCAAAGTCGATGCACCCGGATCTTCGAACGGCCTCCGTGAAGGGGAAGAGGGAGGATTAGAAGAAGAACGTGGGCATCGCACCCGTAGAGGGGAGGAGGGAGGGATTCCAAAGATTGGGGGGGAAGATAAGAGATATAGCCATGCTATACTCTTCAAACACTCATTTTCTCAAATCATTTCTATTCCATTCCTTAATCAAACGAGATGGGGTACATATATAGGGGGGAAGGGGAAGCCTAAATGACACTAAAACATCAATTACAATAGTGGGAAACAGCGAACATTGAAGTCATTGGGAGTTCCAAGTGCTGGGTAGTTGGGGCGTCTGCAGTTGACCGTCTGCCTGAGATCGCGCTAGGGAAACCTAGCGCTTTCTTCAGGTCGTGCTACCCAAAGGTAGCGCGTTAATCTCCAGCCCAGCAGCTTCATCGATCGGTTTTGGCGGCAGCTAGCTTGATTTCCATCATGCTGGCTCGGTCAGGCTCGTGCCCAAAGCTCTTTAGGGGGTGGTGTAACACCAGGGATAGTTCCGCCTGAGCTGGGCGATCATTTGGCCACTAACGGGCCCGTCTTGGCGAGAAGCCGTACCCGTGCCGGGTGATCGGGATCTTCTGCCATCAGAGCTTTCGGTCCTCCATCTCGGGGAACCAGGGGGACTCCTTCATCTTCAGAAGAGCCTTTCATAAGGCGGGAAGCCACTGGGTAGACCGTCGTCCTCGATCGGACAACGGGTGTAGTGTATGCGGCACGACAGAGTTGATGCCGGTCCATTGGGCAGGCTTGATCGCACTGCCGGTTGGTTGTGAGTTTGTCTCGGCTCTCATGAGGTGAAGTCCCCGTGTCCATACGGGGTGATTCGAGGCTCTGGCAGCTTGAGAAATCTTTCATATGTTGACCTTTATCGGCTTCCGAGCTTCAGCGGGCCGAGTCATTCATCCTTATGGCTTGGTCACCGACGATCATATTTTGGGTGCCAACAAATGCCCCCCAGATGTGGGTGTTGCGAGCAAGGCACGAGTGCAGCAGGGCCTACAGATGAATTTCACCCGGAACGATTCCTTCTTCAATTGACAGGAGCCTGGGATGGCTTTTAATTCGGCACGAATATTAACCCGGCGCCGTTTAGAAGTTAATACGGCGCGGGTAATCCGGCGCGCCCCCTTGACTTGGGACGTTAATCCGGCGCGGCCCTTTTGCGTATTGCCGTTGATCCGGCATGGCCTTGGTGCTGGGGGTTGATCTGGCGCGCCTTTCCCCGGCTCGCCTTTTGCTTACGGGCTTTTTAATCCGGCGCGCTAAATAGCGCACCGATTTAACAAGGGGGAGACTCCCCCTATTTACTTCTTTCTTCCTCATTTTTTCTTCATCACCTCTCATTTGACGATTTTCTTTCTCTCTCCTCCCTTTCTTCTCTCCCTCTGGTGCCGAGTGAGCTAAGGACGAGAGCGGCGGCGGTTCTTTCCTTCGGGGTGAGCGAGGTGCTGTCCATTTGGGTTTCGAACCCTTTCTTTGGGCCCCGGGAGGCTTCTAGCAGGGCTTGCCCTCGGAGATATTTCCCCCGGGTGTCCCTTTGGCCTCGGTGTAATGCCGATGGCTGCCTTATAGGGGCCGTCCCTTTAGTGGACATGTTCCCGCTTTCCTTTGGCAATCTCCCGTGCTGGGGAGACTCTGCCGAAATTTTGTCAGAAGTCTGCCTTTGATTAGCTATTTTCTGACTTTTGCTTATCGTTTGATGTGCTTCTTTGCATCTATTATGGCATCCGGCTCTTCTTCTCGTGCCGTGGTGACGTGGGCGAACGTCAATTCCCTTGATCGGGGGCACGGTCAAGTGGCCGTGGTTGCGGAATCTTCAGATTCGGAGACAGACACTGTGGATACCAGCCATCTCCTCATTCTTGGGGGCGGCTCCTTTCATTATGACAGGGAAGGTGTCGCCAGGAGGGACTATCCCAAAGACAAACACCTGATGTCCCTTCTCCAACGCTTCAACCTTCAAGGGAAGAGGGACGTGTTCATTGTCCGAAAAGTTGAGCAGGCCCTGTTGGTGGAGAGAGACAGTCTGACGGACTGCGTGGTGCGGGGAAGACACATTTATCTCCCCAGAGAGGTTAGGAAATGGAGCGTCGTGCTGGGATTGCAAGATTTGGCTCCAGAAGACTGTTAGGTTCGGTGCAAGTATTCAGAGAGGGGGGTGAATGAATATAGCCCTTTAAAAATCTTTCGCCCAATTAAAATATGATGCTCACTAGAATTACTAGTTCGCAAACTAGACAAGCTTAAATGCTAATGGGCAGATGCAGAACAAAACAAACACACATAAGATCACTAGAGTGCTAACAAGACAGATTTAAACACAATATAGCTCAACTAGAATTTCGCTCTCTTGACAAATTAAAACACTCTAAGAAGACTAATTAACTCTTCTGCTCAACCAGAAGCCAAACACATGGAGCGCCCCTATGCATTCATCTAGCGGAAGCACAATAGAACAAAACACACAACAATGCACAAGGGGTTTTTAGGTGGTTCGGTCCAGCAGACCTACATCCACCCCACACTCAAACCGAGTGTGGATTCCGCTGACTCACAGCTTGAACAACTGGGCATCACAGCTTGCCATACAACCGCTGGGCAACACAGCTTACCGTCCGAGGAATCCTCCTCGCCGCGCTGAGCAACACAGCTTGCTGTCCAGTGGAATCCTCCACTGCAAACCGCTAGGCAATACAGCTTAGCCGTCCAGAGGCAGCACCTCTGCAATCCGCTGACTAACAGCTTGAAGAAGATGTAAAATAGAAAATATAAAAATGGAAATAAATAGCAATCTGAAAGCTGTAAACAATGAAGCACAATGTGGCTCTTAAAGAGCTGGATGGCCTGGATTTGATCCACGGTCCATCAAGAACAGATCTCCCTCAATCTCACTCTCTTTCTTCACTCTCTCTCTTTCTCTTTCTTATCTGTTGCACTTCTCTTCTTCTCTCGATCTCTGTTCTCCTTTTCTCTCTTTCTCTTTTTCTTTTCTTCTGCTGGATCGTGGAAGCTCTCTCTCCTTTTTCTCTTTTTCTTCTCTCAGCTTCTACTCTCTGCTTTTTTCTTCTCTTCTTCTGCTCCCTGGCTTCGATCACGATCGGCCTCCATCTGAAGACGAAGGCTCCAATATATACCAGCAGCAGTAGGGAGATAGGGTGTGTGCTTCCCACGCCTTCCGTCTAGAAGATTCCTCCTCGGATCACGTGCTCAGCACCCACCTCAGATCATGTGTCAGGTGCCAGCTTCAGGTCACGTGCCCATTCATCAGTACGCTCAGCAACTGGAGTTAGATGGCGTCAACCCACTTGCTCCAAGGAGTTGACGCAACCTTCAGAGATCTTCAACCTATGAAACTCAAGTCTGCTGCATTGACTCCATCAGTTTGCTGTGTTGACGCATTGATACGTTCCAGTGAATAAACAGCCTAGCCTTTTTAACTGCTGCGTCGACGCTTCCAACCCGTGGCGTTGACGCATTGATGCGTTCCAGTGAGCAACCAGCCTAACCTTTTTAACTGTTGCGTCGACGCTGCTCCACTGCTGCGTTGACGCGTAGGTGATCCAGTGATCAGGTCTTCAACAGATAGATGTGCTACGTTGACGCTCTCAGCATACTGCGTTGACGCATGGAGCTGCAGCGTCGATGCTGCCAATGTACTCCAGAGGCTGCAATAAGGGAAACTTGAACTGCTGCGTCCACGCTACTTGATTAATGCGTTGACGCACCAGAATAATCCAGGAGCTTCTTTCTTGATTGTTTGAACGGCTGTGTCCACGTATTAGTATTTCATCCTCTTGGATCACGTGCCAAGTCTTGATGGCCTGAATCATCTGCAGACAGACAGAGGAAAATGAACTTAGTTCAGACGAATGCATATACTTAAGCAGAGCTGCCAGTGTATGGATTTGAACAGTGCAGCGAGTGTACAGACTTGGTAAAACAAGGCCCAGTGTACAGACTTCAGTTAAGTTCAGGCCTCTAACAACGAGTGTATAGACTTGCGCCTAACAATTGAATGTATAGGGTTGAAGACCTAACAATCGAGTGTATAGACTCAAGGTTTAACAACCGAATGTATAGAGTTGAAGCCTGACAACCCAATGTGTAGACTTGAAGCTTGGAAGGATGTACACACTTGACCAATTCAAAGGCGAATCGAGTGTACAGACTCTGAGTCCAAACCCAACGGCTGTACAGACTTAGAATGTGAAGACTGATGTACAGACTTCATTATATAGACTTGGAGAACCTGAATCAATCTGCATACTTGGAACGCCTGAAGACCAGTGTCCAGACTTGGAATCAATGAAGGCGTTGGCTGTATAGACTTGACCAAAGTAAAGGCAATCGGATGTACAGACTTTAGAGGATGCAGACTCTTTATAGACTTCAACTCAAACAATTAATGTTCTGATGGGTCGACGCATCAGCAAGGGTGGGTCGACCCACTACTGTTCAGACTGTAGATACATGCAGAGACATGATATCTGACAGAATGCAATGCATATATATAAAGAACAAATGCCATCAATGCTAAACATTATCATTCATGTTGCTATCATATGCAGAATGCTCAAGAATAAGAATGCACAGAAATGCACTTTGTTTATTGCAATCATCAAAACACAATAACATTGCTATCATCAAAATACAATATCAAATGCACTCAAATGCACTCACTGTCTTGCTATCATCAAAACCAAATAGCATTGCTATCATCAAAGCAACATAGCACATGCTTGTGCCTAAGAGGCACAACATTCTCCCCCTTTTTGATGATGGCAACACAATGTGACAGTGAGTCACACACAAGATTTTCTCCCCCTTTGACATGATCAAAAAAAGAAGAATAGTAAAAACAAGAGTGCAAAGTGCATTATGCATGCAAATTCCGCTAGAAGATTCTCCCCCTGAATGTAAGACTCCCCTGAATTATTCCTCCCCCTAAATAATAACTCCCCGTTTGAGAAGGAATATGAACAGATAAACAAGGAAGAGAAGGTAGGAGGGTCACTTGACAACAGCTGAATCATAGGTTCAGAAAGGAAGCATGATTATAAACAACTGTTAAAGTATAAGAATCAGCAACATACAATTTTCAAAAATTCAGGTTTAACAGTGATAAATCTAGAGTAAAACACATGACCCCTGAAAAAGAGTTTATAGACTCCATTTATAGCAATGAATCTAGGGCACATAGTATTAATAGATAAGTCAGAAATAATACCCTTTTGTGATTAAACAAGGAAATTCAAGAGAGGCAACTTGAACATGTATTGATAAAAACAATTTTCACTCATTGACTTTTGATTTTTCGAAAGGTTACAGCAGTTTGATTTTCACTTTTGAATTTTTCAGAACCTGAACTAAGTAAATAGATCAGTGGCATTTATGCTGTTGACATTAGGTGTACACCTTGATCAGAGACAGGTACCCCCAGTTACTAGGCATAAACTACTAGACCTATTTCAGATCAAAACCCACAAAGAATAGTCTTCACTTTTGACATTAAGGATTAGAGGCCAGTACCCCCAGTTACTTGGTGAGAACTCCCCCTATAGATTTGACCCTTTGAACAGAGATATTCTGAAGCACTTCATGACTATGAGTTCTCCTGCTTCATTGGAGGAGATCACAATTTCTCAGTGCAATTCAGCCATTGCTCTGTCACTATGTTCAGTTCATAGCATTTATGATCTTATTTACCGCTGCCCTTATCTCTTTTAGAGTGATTGTTTAAAAAATAGTACACACTCTTATTCACATTTTCTAGAAATTTCCAGATCAACACATTAGGCATTACAAAAACTTTTTCTAATCTTACCATGAGACAAAGATTAAGAGCTATAAAAGTTTTTCTTTTATCTCAGATTCTGAAGGCAGACATTTGACTCTTCAATTTATAAAGGTTAAACCTTTAGCTCTTTTCAATTTGTGAGAGTGATTCTTATAAAAGAACAATTGAAATAATCACAACTCAATGTAGTAAACCAGAAACAGAACTGTTGTTCAGTGAAGGTTAGGGAAATGATAGCAATAGGCATTGAGTTCCTGGAGCATCTGATGTCAAAAGATATGAAAGAACTAGATGGGGACAGTGAGAAGTAGCAAAGATTCAATGAATTGAACAGAAAAACTCTCAGCTCCCCCTGACAACATGATGCAAAGATTATGCTATGCACTAGGCTGTTCTACATGCAAACTATGCAATAATGAAACAAGAGGCAATTATGCAATCAATTTAAGTTTATGCATCTAACAACAAGCATGCAGTCCATTGACATAAAGTTCATATAAAGCATCGACTGTAAAAAAAATGATTGTGCAGAGCATCTAACAGCCCATTTATTCAGTGCAATAATTAGTGAGAGAAGATCATCAGATATATGCAAAGTAAAACTCAGTAGCTGAGTCTGGAATGCAGACTGATCAGCTAGACATGAAGAGATCATCAACAATCAATCAAGCAAATCAACATGAAGCTCACATTTTTCAGGCTCACAGTTTCAGATAATGGAATTTAAAGCAAAGTTCAGAACTGGCCTGAATTGTAGTATCTTGGGGTTTTCTTGTTGAGTGCCTTGGTTAACCCCTTTTTATTTTTTCCCACCAAGGCACACCTGCAACATGTCAATCAATGTGATCTTGCAGGAACCCAAGAAGTCTTGGGTCCTGAATTAACAGTGACATTCCTAGCAGGTATGGTAGCCAACTTCTGTGCATGAAGGTCATCAATTCTCATCACATGACAATCATTCATTGAATGACCTATCTGACCACAGTAGTGGCATGATGCAACAGTTCTGAGATTTATTTTGTGCACATTCCTATGAGCAGGAGTTTTAAATACATATGCATGGAAATTTTTGTTAACAGAATTGAAATTCTATTTACCAAAACTAGTCTGGCTTTGGTATCCTGCTAGCCAACAGGTTGCAGCCCTGTGACCTGGCTTTCCACAGTTAAAGCATGAAGCAACAGATTGTCTGGTCCTATGATGCATATCAACAGTAGCATGAGACCTATGAAACTTAGCATGAATTATTCTGTTGTTTACATGGACATTTTATTTCTTACTAGCATCATTGGGAACAGGAAATTTTATAGATTTAAAATTAAGTCTACTTTCCTGAGCATGCCAGCAGTCCTTGACTGTGTGGCCATGCCTCCCACATTCGAAGTACCTTGGATGCTTACCTCTGGAGCCAAGGTTATTTCTATCAAAAGCATTTTTGTTAACATGGAAATTAACAAATTCAGAATTGAATCTCTTTCTCGGATTCTGCCAACATTGAGCAGCAATGTGGCCAAACTTCCCACAACAAAAATAATTCAGATTCTTTCTCCTAGAATCATGATTTCTAGCATGAAATTCTTTAACATTTAGATTACCCTTTTTCTGATCAGACAGAACTTTTCTAGCATGCTTTCTATCATCTTGTTTCATCACAAAACACTCACTCATAAAGTGTCCATGCTTACCACAATAATGACAAGAACAAGAACCATTAAATTTCTTTAAGACATGGCACTTATCAGATGAGTTTTTAGCATGCAGATAGTTCCTTTGAGTTTTTGGGGTTTTCTGATTTTTATTTCATTTTTGAATTTCCTGAACAGCATGCACATATGAAGAAGAAGTTGAAGTGCTAGTTAAACCAGAGCTACGAATAAAAGTGGTGTACAGCTGGTTCTTCTTAGCTTGCTTAATTTCAGAAATGTTATCAATCTCTTCACATTGATCACTTACTTCATCTTCAGAGGATATTTTCATTTTGCCTTTATCCTTAGCAACCTTAGATGAAGTACCATTCATCTCAGTAATTTTGCTTTCCAAGAGATTATAAGATTTTCTGAATCAACTTTCCCCTTTTCACAACTAGCCAGTTTTTCTTTTAATAACACAATTTCATTTTCTAAATCAGCAGTGTGTATTAAAAAACTAGCAATTTCTTCATCACTGCAATTGATACACTCTTTCAATACTGATTTCTCTTTTTCAATTGTCATCCATCTTTCAGAGAAAACAGTGTTAAGAACCATTAACTTTTTATTTTATTCCTTCAGATGAGCATTTTCTTCAAGCATTTTACTTTCAATTTCTTCAGCTTCAGTTTTCTTTTCTAACAATAATTTGTTTTCCTCTTTCAGGGATTTGATTGATTCCTTTTGCAAATTATCATCATGATCAAACTCATTTCTCATGTCTTCTAAAATAGCACATGCATTGCAAGAATCATCTTCTCTAATGTGCTTATTTCTGAGATTCTCATTTTCAGATTTCAAGTTTTCATTTTCTGCCTTCAAACGAGTGACTTCAAGATTCATGTCTTTTCTCAATTTTTTATTTTCAGATTTTAATTTCTTGGACACTTTGAAAAAATTTTCATACATCTCTATCAATTCATCAAAAGTGTATCCATTTGATTCGGAGCTTACCTGAGATGAGGTTTCCTCATCATCACTTCCCCGGTTGGCCATTAAGCATATGGACTTTTCTCCTTCTTCATCAATGTCCGAGGTGTTCCCTTTGAGTTTCGATAGTTCTGGACAATCATCCTTCGTGTGGCCAGCCTTCCTGCATTTGTAGCAAACATTAGTGTCAGCAATCTTGGCAGGATTAGAATTATACCTTGTTTGCTTTTTGCCACCATCAAGCTTTCCTTCTCTTTTTCTCAGAAATTTCCTGAAATCACTGATCACCATTCCAATGTGGTCTCCATCAATTTCAGACCGCGACAGGCTGATTTTCTCGCTTGATGATCCACTGTGGCTGGATCTATTTGCTTTGCTGGAGCCAGCCTTCAACACGATTGGTTCCATTTACAAATAATCTGAAGACACAAAAAAAAACTGAAGCACCTAAACCAAATAAGCAAGACAAAGCACTAGCAGGATCCTCTGCAGATTGTTAGATCTGATAGATCAGAGACCCGCTCTGATACCAATTGTTGGGTTCGGTGCAAGTATTCAGAGGGGGGGGGGTGAATGAATATAGCCCTTTAAAAATCTTTCGCCCAATTAAAATATGATGCTCACTAGAATTACTAGTTCGCAAACTAGACAAGCTTAAATATTAATGGGCAGATGCGGAACAAAACAAACACACATAAGATCACTAGAGTGCTAACAAGACAGATTTAAACACAATATAGCTCAACTAGAATTTCGCTCTCTTGATAAATTAAAACACTCTAAGAAGACTAATTAACTCTTCTGCTCAACTAGAAGCCAAACACATGGAGCGCCCCTATGCATTCATCTAGCGAAAGCACAATAGAACAAAACACACCACAATGCACAAGGGGTTTTTAGGTGGTTTGGTCCAGCAGACCTACATCCACCACACACTCAAACCGAGTGTGGATTCCGCTGACTCACAGCTTGAACAGCTGGGCATCACAGCTTGCCATACAACCGCTGGGCAACACAGCTTGCCGTCCGAGGAATCCTCCTTGCCCCGCTGAGCAACACAGCTTGCTGTCCAGTGGAATCCTCCACTGCAAACCGCTGGGCAATACAGCTTAGCCGTCCAGAGGCAGCACCTCTGCAATCCGCTGACTAACAGCTTGAAGAAGATGTAAAATAGAAAACATAAAAATGGAAATAAACAGCAATCTGAAAGCTGTAAACAATGAAGCACAATGTGGCTCTTAAAGAGCTGGATGGCCTGGATTTGATCCACGGTCCATCAAGAACAGATCTCCCTTAATCTCACTCTCTTTCTTCACTCTCTCTCTTTCTCTTTCTTAACTGCTGCACTTCTCTTCTTCTCTCAATCTCTGTTCTCCTTTTCTCTCTTTCTCTTTTTCTTTCCTTCTGTTGGATCATGGAAGCTCTCTCTCCTTTTTCTCTTTTTCTTCTCTCAGCTTCTGCTCTCTGCTTTTTTCTTCTCTTCTTCTTGATGTGACACAACCTATTGATGTGACACAACCTCGGACCTAATGCAAGCAAGCACAATCGCATTCAAATGGGCCGAATTGGGCCACCGCTCTATCGACACTCAAACTTAGGGAAATAAACACAAGACCTAGGAACATGACTCAAATAAAAGGGAAAATACATCAAATGACTCAAATAAAAATTACATAGGACTCAAAATTAAATAACTAGACCATGCCGGATGCAATCGGGGCGAGGAGATGAGCTGTGAACGTGGGCATGGGAGGTGATGTCCCCATCATACTCCCGGGGTGCGGAGAACTCGACTCCGTCGAGTAAGTGTCCTTTCCTCCTTGGAGGGTGTAGAAGTGGTACTACCCTCAACTCTTCTAAACGAGACCGATCCATCCACCTGCCGAGATAGCGCTCGTATACCTTGCTCCTGGTGGTAGTGTCCTATTCATCCAATATTCATTCAATGCGCTCACGCTGGGCTCTCTTGGCTGGTGGACTCTCCTCACGGGTGGGTGCTCTCTCAACGGAGGGAATAGGCTCAATATCCTCACTATGTACCACCGTGGGTCCCTTATATGGCACTAGGTCGGCTACATTGAATGTAGGACTCACTCCATACTCCTCGGGGAGATCTAACTCACAGGCATTAGCGCCAATGCGCCTCAGGACCTGGAAGGGACCAGCCCCACGTAGCCTCAATTTGGAGATGACTCCCGGGGAGAGCCTCTCCTTCCTCACCATCACAAAGTCACCCACGTGGAATTCTTGGTGACGCCGAAGGGAGTCAGCCTGCCTCTTATAGATCTCATTTTTCTTGCTTATGTGCTTGCAAAGGCTTTCATGCAATTTTGTGAATGTTGACATTCTAGGGGTGTTGGGTGGACCTGGGCAACCAAAAGTAGACCAATCATGCTTTGACGCCAGGAATACTTTGATGGAATGGGGAGGATCGGGGCATCCATAGGTGATCCGGTCATGCATGGGGGTGACAAATGCTGGGGGACCCGGACATCCATGAATACTCCTATCATGCCTACGACTCATGATGAGTGAAGGTGGACCACTACATCCGAATTTGGACCACTCATGCTTTCTACTTGACATGTGGGTGATATGAATGAATGGACCCAACATAGTGTTCATGCTAAGCGGTGTGGTAAGCCTAGACACATGCATATTTTTCCTAAAGGTGACTTTCATGTGTATAGGTGTGGGACAACCCTTTAACTGCCATTGGAAAGGATCGAATGGATCTAAGAAGGTGGTCATCATGGGGTGGGGCACAACCTTATTACCTAGGGGTATGTGGCCCAAGGTCATGGTTCCCAAGGTGTAGTCTAGGATGGGGTGAATTAGGTCTAACATGGTGGGTTGGGATAGGGAATGGTGGGTGGTGGATAAGGTGGTTGGATCACACGGGGAACTAGACTCCCATAGGAAGGGATCAAAGGGGTCGTGGAAAGGTCTTCCTAGAGGGAGGCACTCTATGTCTTCAAGGTTCCCAAATTGTGAGTCATCTTCCTCTAAGGTAATTGGACCAAGGTTTCTAGTTGGTTGACTGATCAAAGTATTTGGGATCTCAATGGTAGGGGAGTGGATCGAGATGAGTTCTTCTACCATAGGGAGAAGGAAAAGGAGGTCGTTAGTGTAGCAACCAATGGTATAGACCGAGGTGATTGACCCGATGCATAGGTGTAGGAGGCCAAGGCTCCTAGGTTGTTCGGCCATAGGGGTCAACATGCTAGTGAACTCAATTTGCCATGCTAAGCCTCTAAGAAAATCCTCTAAGGTCTCTACTTGATAAGATGCTTGGATTGTGGTGTGATAAGAGGAGATGGGCACTATGGGATGGTTTTCCTTCATGGGTGGGAAATCGTGGGCCGTGATCTCTCTTATTGGGCTCTTCTTTAGCCAACTAACAAGGGTTTCCCCTAAGATGAGATTAACTCCAACTAGAGATGGTGATGTATGGTGAAGACCCTCGTGTGTTGTTTCTTCTTCAATTTGGGCTTGGGTTTCCTTCAAGGTGGAGAGTGGGTTTGGAGTGTTCACCACTATGGGGTGGGGTATAGGTTCTTCTTCCAAGGAGGTGAGAGGGGCTTTTGAGGGTGTGGTGATGATTGGGGCATGGTGTATCCGGGGTGGTAGGTAGTGGGAAACTTGGGTTAGGATAGGTGAGGGTAGTAGTGGAGGCTTTGGTGGGAGTTGGATTGGGGTAGGGAGAGGAAGATGGGTGGGTTGAACGGGTTTGGGTTGATTTGTTTTGGGAGGAGTGTCTCTTTTTGGGGGTGATGGAGAGGTAGTGGTGGGGGTTACCATGGGCCTAGGTGGAGAGTTGGCCATGGGGCCCAATTGGGTATGGGGACCTATGGTTGTGGTGTGGACTTGGAGGTGGGGTGTAAATGTAGTGGTTGGAGTGGGAGAGATGGGAAGTGGTAGGGAATGGGTGATTGGGGTCTTGGATTGACCGGGTGGAGATGAAGGAGTTGAAGTGCTCCTTGGGCTTTTGTGATTTGAGTAGGAGGGAGAGGGTTGGAGAGTGTAGGTTTTCCTAAGCTCGACCTTCATCTCATCCCAAGTGCTAATGGGGGCCTCCCTGCGGATCCTTCTTAAACCTTCCACAACTAACCAATGAGTTTTAGCTTGTTTGGAGAGGTGTGCCTTGGCTAGCCTCATTCTCCTTTCTTCGTTCAAGGGGCAACTTTTAAGAATTGGTCTAGGAAAATCTCCCAATCTAGGTAAAGGCTTGGGCTGTTGGATCCATCAAAGGCGGGGGTTTTGATTTTCAAGTGTTCTAAAAATATGGTTTCTAGATTTCCCCAAAGGTCACTCTCATTCACTCTTGGTGCACGGCTATTTCCTTCAAGTCGGTCGAGTCGAGACATGATATCTTCAAGCCGATTAAGGACATTAGGTAGGGCTTCTATGATAGAGGTGTTACTACCCACTTTGTTTTCAATGGAGCTTCCATGAGGATTTGGGCTTCTTGGGAAAGTTGATGGGGATGGATATGACGGGTATGAACTGGCCATTCTAGTGGACATGGGAGATGCAACCGAGGACTCTAAATGCATAAACATGCCCTAGGACCAACTTGTGGAGAGACAAGTTGTGAACTTGCTCTGATACCAATTTGATGTGACACAACCTCGGACCTAATGCAAGCAAGCACAATCGCATTCAAATGGGCCGAATTGGGCCACCGCTCTATCGACACTCAAACTTAGGGAAATAAACACAAGACCTAGGAACATGACTCAAATAAAAGGGAAAATACATCAAATGACTCAAATAAAAATTACATAGGACTCAAAATTAAATAACTAGACCATGCTGGATGCAACCGGGGCGAGGAGACGAGCTGTGAACGTGGGCATGGGAGGTGATGTCCCCATCACTTCTGCTCCCTGGCTTCGATCACGATCAGCCTCCATCTGAAGACGAATGCTCCAATATATACCAGCAGTAGCAAGGAGATAGGACGTGTGCTTCCCATGCCTTCCGTCCAGAAGATTCCTCCTCGGATCACGTGCTCAGCACCCACCTCGGATTACGTGTCAGGTGCCAACTTCAGGTCACGTGCCCATTCATTAGTACGCTCAGCAACTGGAGTTAGATGGCGTCAACCCACTTGCTCCAAGGAGTTGACGCAACCTTCAGAGATCTTCAACCTATGAAACTCAAGTCTGGTGCGTTGACTCCATCAGTTTGCTACATTGACGCATTGATACGTTCCAGTGAACAAACAGCCTAGCCTTTTTAACTGTTGCGTCAACGCTTCCAACCCGTGGCGTTGACGCATTGATGCGTTCCAGTGAGCAACCAGCCTAGCCTTTTTAACTATTGCGTCGACGCTGCTCCACTGCTGCGTTGACGCGTAGGTGATCCAGTGATCAGGTCTTCAGCAGATAGATGTACTGCGTTGACGCTCTCAGCATGCTGCGTTGACGCATGGAGCTGCAGCGTCGATGCTGCCAATGTACTCCAGAGGCTGCAATACGGGATACTTGAACTGCTGCGTCCACGCTACTTGATCAATGCGTTGACACACCAGAATAATCCAGGAGCTTCTTTCTTGATTGTTTGAACTGCTGTGTCCACGTGTCAGCATTTCAGCCTCTTGGATCACGTGCCAAGTCTTGATGGCCTAAATCGTCTGCAGACAGATAGAGGAAAATGAACTTAGTTCAGATGAATGTATATACTTAAGCAGAGCTGCCAGTGTATGGATTTGAACAGTGCAGCGAGTGTACAGACTTGGTAAAACAAGGTCCAGTGTATAGACTTGGTAAAGTGAAGTCCAGTGTATAGACTTCAGTTAAGTTCAGGCCTCTAACAACGAGTGTATAGACTTGGGCCTAACAATTGAATGTATAGGGTTGAAGACCTAACAATCGAGTGTATAGACTCAAGGTTTAACAACCGAATGTATAGAGTTGAAGCCTGACAACCCAATGTGTAGACTTGAAGCTTGGAAGGATGTACACACTTGACCAATTCAAAGGCGAATTGAGTGTACAGACTCTGAGTCCAAACCCAACGGCTATATAGACTTAGAATGTGAAGACTGATGTACAGACTTCATTATATAGACTTGGAGAACCTGAATCAATGTGCATACTTGGAACGCCTGAAGACCAGTGTCCAGACTTGGAATCAATGAAGACGTTGGCTGTATAGACTTGACCAAAGCAAAGGCAATCGGATGTACAGACTTTAGAGGATGCAGACTCTGTATAGACTTCAACTCAAACAATCAATGTTCTGATGGGTCGACGCATCAGCAAGGTTGGGTCGACCCACTACTATTCAGACTGTAGATACATGCAGAGACATGATATCTGACAGAATGCAATGCATATATATAAAGAACAAATGCCATCAATGCTAAACATCATCATTCATATTGCTATCATATGCAGAATGCTCAAGAATAAGAATGCACAGAAATGCACTTTGTTTATTGCAATCATCAAAACACAATAACATTGCTATCATCAAAATACAATATCAAATGCACTCAAATGCACTCACTATCTTGCTATCATCAAAACCAAATAGCATTGCTATCATCAAAGCAACATAGCACATGCTTGTGCCTAAGAGGCACAACAAAGACGGGCTGCTAACTAGGGCCCCTGAATTTGTACCCGCTCGATGGAATGATTCCGCGGGCAGAGTAGACCGGGAGAAGCCGATCTTTGGCTTCTTTCTTGCCCCACTGAAGTGGGGGTATAGAGAAGAATCATTCTTGCTGGATTGCTTGGCTGTCCGCTTCAAGCACCAGATATCTGTGGGGTGGTTTGCCGAGCTGAGGGCCACCGACGCCCACGCATTCAGGCTCGGAGCAGTGGAGTTCACAGACTATGTTCTGCATCATTATGCTCCAATTCTGACCAGGGCTGGCGTATATCATAGCGTGTATGCTTCAAGGTACCGGTATCCAATCTCCCGGGGCTTGTGCTGTAGTATGATCGAGGTATTCTGCCCCGAATATAACACTTTCTACACTTCAGAGGGAGAGACCTCTTTAGACTTGTGGAGCCTATCACAGCTCAGCGGCCTACCCATTGATGGGGAACCGTATGAAGAAGTTTGTTAGTTTGACTGGCTAAAGGATCAGACCGACGGTGACGGTCGGTATCTGGCGGGTTACGCCTATCGATATCTAATGAAGGCGTACCGCACCCTCTTTCATTCGTCGCACGACACGAGGGAAGCTCGGAAGCCAGGCGAGAAGCGAAGGGTGCGGATGGGCACCTGGCTTCAATATTTCTTCAATGGGAAGAATAAGTACGAAGACGTTCCTCCGATAGCGCCAGTGGCTCAGAAGCGGAAGAAGAGGGTGCGATGCCAGGCCGCTTCATCATCTTCTTCGAGAGGAGGGCAGGGGGAAAACCCAAACCCTACCGGTGTTGATGTAGTCACTCACTGTGCTGCATATCTGGTTTATTGGCTCTATTCTTTCACTCTTCCGCAAGGTGACAAGAGCGTGATCAGGGCGGAGGCCATTTATCCGTCCTGTCTCATGGCTTAGGGCATGTGGAACGCACTGGATTTCGTTGGACGAAAATATCGGGATGTCGGTGGTTATATTGATTCGAGATCATCTGTCCCACCGGGCGTGCCAACTTGTGGAGCGCACAAGATTTCGAGTTCGTGAGAGATATCGGGGTGTTCTTTTTATCAGTTTATCGGTTTATCTAGTGCGAGGGCGTGCCAGTCACCTAGGTGACAATGTGTTCGGGCTTCAAGACTGGAGTGGTCCGAAGCTCGGGGTGCGCTCCATCTGACTAATCAGACGATTGTGGATATCGGGTCGGGACTGGAGACCCGCCGCGCCATAAAGGCCGCGACGTTAATTACATCCCCTCGGAGAGGGGAAGACCTCTGATTAATCGCCAAGAAAAGGGGCCTCATGGCCTAAACATCAATTTTTCATTAAAGCATGCGAGTTGGGTTGACATGGTTTAAACCCTCCGCATCGGTATGCAAAACGACGTTCAAAACCATACGAATACTTGCTGCGAGTGCGGCAAATTTAATGCAAGTGCGGGATTAGATCCCGGTATATATATATATATCAGTCACTGACGGACCATCCAGTATTCGGTCGAGAGTCCATATTCGAAGCATCGAAGGTGACAACAAAGACATTCGGATATCTGACGTAGGTACGGCACGTTTCATGTGGGTGCGGGATCGGATCCCGGAAGAAGTGGGTCAAGCTGATGAACTATCGGCCCAAGAGGTGCACGGATCATGACCATGTCGGGGATCCCGAGGTCCATGTCCGATACCACGGGGCATCATTACACAGTCTGGGGGAGCGGGTTGTTAAGTGTAAAGCCCGAACTCGACAACGTGCGCCCTCGCACGTGGATCGACCTGCGCGGTCAGGTCGCGGGGTTCGACCTGTCCGGTCAGGTCGCGGGGGTCAAGGGGGCAGCGCCCCTTGCGGGGGTTTCCGGGGGCAGCGCCCCCAGAACAAAATTTGGATTATGGTGGAGGGGAAACTTTTGATTAGTTTTATTCATTAGCTTTAATTCTTTTCTCTCATTTGATTAAGCATTTTCTCCCTTTCAGGCATGCCGGTTTAAGGAAGCAACGGGGACGGGGCGCGCCGGATTAGTATCAAGAGGAGGGCGCCGTTTTAGAGTCCAAAGGAGGAAGTGGGGGCGCCGTTTTAAGGTGAACATGGAGATGGAGAGGGGGGGGGCGCCGTTTTTAGGTGCTCACAGGAAGAGATGGAGAGGGTGCGCCGTTTTTGGGACTCAAGGAAGGAGGTGGAGGTAGGGCGCCGGAATAGGCCCAATGAGGGGGGGGGCGGCCGGTTAAGGATGCTACAAGGGGAAGGGCGCGCCGGTTTAAGGATACTACAAGGGGGCAGAAGGGCGCGCCGGTTTAAGGAAGGCCAAGGGGCGCGCCGGAATGGGCCCAATGAGGGGGGGGCGCGCCGTTTTAGCGTTCAAAGGAAATGGGGGTTACGAGAATGGGGTTAAATCGGCGCGGTGAGTAGTGACCGCGCCGGATTAGGCCACGCCGGGACAGCTTCAAAGAGGTTTTGTTTCAACCCTTTTATGCTCTGTTTCTTGTTTCTTTAAACTGTAAGTCGGTTTATTGATTAGTTGTTCATCTTATGGATGGATTATGTTTACGGAAAGAAGATTTAAGTGTTTTAATCGTTTATTTAGGCGGATTAGCGTGATGATTCAAGTGTTTTGTTCAGGGGGTTCAGTTCACAGAGTTTACTGTGCGTTTCTTTTCTTTCACCCGTGGGCAAGTTCTATGATACGTTTATTCATTGTTCTTGGTGTTCTTGTATGTTCTTGACCCTGACGAAAATCGGGCAGCACCTCCCCTAGATCGGGGCTTGTCGGAGAGAAGCGAAGGCCACCAAACGGATTGCTCCGGGGTGACCCTCAAAAATCGGAGTGGCCTTACGGCGGTCCGAACCCATGTGTGAGTGTGGAGCGCTCGAGGGCTAGCCTTCAAGAGCGACCACGACTCACGGGCAATGATCCCTCAAAGGGGAACGAGTGGGGAGGGAGATCAGAAACACTGGAGGCCAAGTAGAAAGGGGGCTACAGCCTGAACGTATTCCGAAGGGGGAGAAGAAGATGAAACATATCAAAAAAAAGGATCTCCCGAAGGATCATTTTCATTTCACCGCGAGGGGGTGCAAATACATGGGCTCTTCATGCATCTAAAGAAAGGAAGCAAAGGGAAGAATACATCGGAGGAAAGAAAAAGAAACAAAGGGGAGGGGAGAACTGTGTCTCCCTCACCTCACTCTCTGCTCTCTCCCTTTCTTTTTGCTCTCTCTTCACTTCACTCTCACAGGAACACTGGCTTCGGGCTTCAAGGGATTTCTCTCAGAAGAAAGCTTCCGCTTTCCAGGCTTCCAAGAGTTGTCCCTCTTCTCCAACCGATCAAAGTTCCCCGTGGTGGGCTTTTTATAGGGGCCAGTGGCCCTGTCGAAGGGAGCGGCTCCCTTTATTTTCTTCCTTATTTCTTCTTCTTTCCATCTTGCTTCGCCTGCAACGCCTCTGCCGTGTCGCCGTGTCGAGTGCCGTTGTCGTGGACGTCACCTCCGCCGAGGCCACAGTGTGACCGGGAGGGGGGGCAGAGGCATGGCCTCCTCCTCTGCTGGCATATCCACCGCGAGACACGCCGCTTTCATCATTTGCAGAAGCATGGGCGGCCGACGGACGAAGTGAGCGTTCGGTGGGATGGGGCTCGAGAACTTCCATTCATGGCATATGCCCGGTTGCCCAACGGATCGAAGCAGACATTTAACCATTTTAAGCAGTTCGTCGACGTGCTGTTCGCAGGAAACAGGGGACCGTATTGATGACGGGATGGCTTCACTGCACGCCGGAAGCGCTTCAGAGAATAAGTTCAGGGGTTAAAACGGCGCCATATTCAAAGGGGCGCCGTTTTAAGCAAAGATGAAGGGGGAGGCCTCGAGCGCGCCGTGTAGCTAAACAAAAGAAAGGGGCGCGCCGTGTAGCCAAACAAAAGAAGAGGGGTGCGCCGTTTTAAGAGGGGGGAGCGCCGTTTTAAGGCGCGCCGTTTTAAAGCCCCCTCGTGCCATTTTAAGCACTAAACGGATTCTTCTCGAAGTCGCGGCCATTTTACGTGAATGTCGACATTCCCGGAAGGTTCCGGTTGCTATGTATGACCCCTACAATGTTCCGTTCGCAGCCTTTGGGGCTCGGTCCCAGACTCTGCGTGACTTTCGGTGCACGTCGGGCTGTGTCGGAGTTCCCGACTCTTCTTCGATTCGGCTCTTGGCACGGCCGGCTATAGAGTTGTGGCCGTATCTTCCGCCCGAGGGGCTCCCTCATCGGCTAGCGGACCACCAAGCGAGTCCTCATCCTGATCGGGCGAGGCATGAGGTTTATTTGGCATTTTCATCTTCGGCTTGCTCTCGAGTGTCGAGACGTGCATGCCGTATGATCATCATCGACATTTTTCGACGTCCACAAATGCCCCCCACTCGCGGGTGGCGCAAGCGAGGGATGAGTGCGCGGGGATCGCGAGTGTAGAGTTCTTCGACAGGACGTCTGTTCTTCCGAGCCAGTGGGATGCTAGTCCAATGCGAATTCACGGGAAAGCGCTCACTCCTTCAGCGAAGGGATGAGGGGATCGCTTCACCGCACATGCACACGGACCGGCATATCTGAGTGGAGGTTTGGTCATCGGCATGGTAGAGTGCCGAAGCAAGAAGGAGGGGTTCAAGTTTCTCTGACTTGGATGAAAAGTCCAGATCGGATCGCACGGCTGAGGCCCCAGAAAGGCCTTAGGTGCCGTTAAAGGTGGTTCGTTGACACTGGGATTGCATCAACGCAAGGATCTCAATCTTCTTCCGACCCAGACGAAAGGTCTAAATCGGAGCTTTCGGCGAGGGTGCCACATAAAGTGGATTCGTCAATGCTGGGATTACATCAACGCAAGGATTTCAATTTTCTTCCGACCTAGACGAAAGGTCTAAATCGGAGCTTTCGGCGGGGGTACCGCATAGAGTGGATTCGTCAATACTGGGATTGCATCAACGCAAGGATTTCAGTTTTCTTCCAACCCAGACGAAAGGTCTAAATTGGAGCTTTCGGTGAGGGTGCCGCATAAAGTGGATTCGTCAATGCTGGGATTTCATCAACGCAAGGATTTTAGTTTTCTTCCGACCCAGACGAAAGGTCTAAATCGGAGCTTTCGGCGAGGGTGCCACATAAGGTGGATTCGTCAATGCTGAGATTGCATTAACGCAAGGATTTCGGTTTTCTTCCGACCCAGACGAAAGGTCTAAAACGGAGCTTTCGGCGAGGATGCCGAGTAAGGTGAATTCGTCAATGCTGGGATTGCATTAACGCAAGGATTTTAGTTTTCTTCCGACCCAGACGAAAGGTCTAAACCAGAGCTTTCGACGAGGGTGCCGAGTAAGGTGGATTCGTCAATGCTGGAATTGCATTAACGTAAAAATTTTGGTTTTCTTCCGACCCAGACGAAAGGTCTAAATCGGAGCTTTCGGCGAGGATGCCGAGTAAAGTGGATTCGTCAATGCTGGGATTGCATCAACGCAAGGATTTTGGTTTTCTTCCGACCCAGACGAAAGGTCTAAATCGGAGCTTTTGGTGAGGATGCCGAGTAAAGGTGAATTCGTCAATGCTGGGATTGCATTAACGCAAGGATTTTAGTTTTCTTCCGACCCAAACGAAAGGTCTAAACCGGTGCTTTCGGCGAGGGTGCCGAGTAAGGTGGATTCGTCAATGCTGAGATTGCATTAACGCAAGGATTTTGGTTTTCTTCTGACCCAGACGAAAGGTCTAAATCGGAGCTTTCGGCGAGGGTGCCGCCTAAGGAACACTAAGGAACAACTTCTTTCTTATTCTTTTTCTTTTTCTTCTTCTTTTTTTTCTTTTCTTTTCTTTTTTTTTTGATGATCACGGTGGGACCGGATCACAAAGGTATGATAGTATCGTCGACATTGGGTTCATATCAACGCAATGGAATCAGGTTTAACCGGCTTAGGCGGAAGGTCTAAGCCATGTTACTCGGTTGAGGCCTCGGAGGGCCACGGGTGCCGAGTTGAGTTTTCGGGTGCTTTATGTAAAAAGCTCCATGACGGAATCCCCTTCATTGTGGGGTATTGGTTTCAGTTGATCACCGAGCTGGGGGAGCGGCGCATGGTATAGTTTCAAGTGTTTCCCATTGAGTGGTGGGAATTGAATTTCCCCCCAGTGGTTGACGATGACATAAGCACCGCCTTCATAGACTTTCTGGACCACATAAGGTCCTGTCCAGTTTTCATTCAGTTTGCCTTTGGGGTTGGCCGCCATGACTTCTCTTCGCTTGACCATGACTAGGTCTCCCTTCTTGAATTCACGTTCTTTGACGAGTTTGTCAAAGGCGCGGGTCATACGGGCCTGGTAGACTTGTATGTTCTGCTGGGCTCTGAGCCGTCGTCCTTCTAGATCGGAGAGCTCCTCCAGTCTTCTTTCTATATTGGCTTGGCCATCTTTGACTAATTCGTGCTGGATCGCCACCCGTAGTGAGGGTATCTCCAGCTCTATCGGGACGACCGCTTCTGAGCCGTACACCAAGGAGAATGGTGAGCAACCCGTGGGGGTCTTGTACACGGTGCGGTACGCCCATAGTGCTTCATACATCCTGTCTTCCCAATCCTTCTTGCTAGAGCTGACCGTCTTGGCAAGAAGTGTGCATAGTGTCTTGTTGAAGGCTTCCGCTAACCCGTTTGCCTGCGGATTATACGGAGTGGATGTCCTCCAATCAATCTTGAATTTGTCGGCCAATCTGTAGACCTTTTGGTTTCGGAAGTGGCTTCCGTTGTCGGAGACAATTCGATCGGGCACGCCGAATCGGAATATGATATTTCGACGGACGAATCTGGCTACGATTTCTCCCGTCACTTCTCTTAGAGCCACAGCTTCCGCCCAGCGAGAGAAGTAATCTGTTGCTGCTAGAATGTATTTGCATCCGCTGAAGACGCGGGGAGCGGGCCCACAACATCAGTACCCCATTGAGCAAAAGGCCAACTGGGCACCGTTGGGTGCAAATGAGCTGGAGGTCTTCTTGGGATCGCAGCATGCTGCTGGCATTTATGACATGACTTGGCATACTTGCAGCAGTCATCGAACATAGTCGGCCAGTAATATCCCAGCTTCTTGACTTCAATCTTCATTTTCGGCCCAGCTTGATGAGCACCGGCCGACCCGGCGTGAACTTCCTTCATAACCATCCAAGCCTCCTCCATGGATATACATCGGAGGAGCACCTTTCTTCCGGCATCAGCCATGGTTCGGAACAGAGTTCCATTTCTGACTTCATAAGAATCTTTTGTTCTGATCAATCTGATCCTTTCTTCCCTCTGCTTGGGCAATTCTTGGTGTTCAAACCATTTCATTAGGGGTTCCCTCCAATCAGGAGAGTTAGTTGTTTCTGCTGTCGCAGCTTCATATTCTTCTTCGTCACCTGGCTCCTCTATCATGCTGGGGACCTGGCGCCTGTTTATGACTGTTATGTTGAGGGATTCGCCTGGCAGGGCCGCCAGTGAGCTTGCTAATTTTGCTAGTGCATCAGCCTGGGCATTCTGGCTTCGGACGACATGGCCTACTTCAATGAAGTAGAACCGCCCCATGAGCTTCTTCGCCTTGGCGCAATACGGAAGTAACCCGGGCTTCCGGACGTCGAACTCTCCTTGTATCTGCTTGACAATCAGCATAGAATCACCAAACACCTGCAGCATTCGGATCTCCATGTGGAGGGCTATCTGAAGACCGATAATCAAGGCCTCATATTCTGCTTCATTGTTCGTGCACGGTTTGTTGATCGAACACGATGTATGCAACACTTCTCCTTCTGGGGATTTGAGGACGATGCCTGCTCCAGCCCTTATCCTCGCATGCCCTGATTGAGATGTTTCAGTTCTGGATGCTCCGTCGAAGTATAACTGCCATATGGCTTGACGGACTTGGTCCACTTCCAGTGTTTCATCTTCCGGAAGTTCCGTGACAAGCGGGGAATTCTCAGGCACAGGGTGTGCTGCAAAGAAATCTGCTATCGCCTGGCCTTTAATAGCCTTTTACGGCACATATGTAATATCAAATTCCATCAAAATGACGTCCCACTTCCCCAGTCACCCTTTCAGCGCCGGCTGGGACAAGAGATGTTTGGCTGGATCGGCCCTTGATATCAGCTGTATTTCATGCGAGAGCATGTAATGCCTCATTTTCTTGGCCGCAAAGACCAAGGCAAGACAAACTTTCTCGATCGGGGTATACTTTGCTTCTGCCCCGACCAGTCTTCGACTGAGGTAATAAAGTGCCTGCTCCTTTCCCTCGTCGTTGTTTTGAGCCAACATTGCCCCGAGTGAACATTCGGTGGCGGCTATGTAGAGAATTAGCGGCCGCCCTTTGACAGGTGCCCCCAGCACAGGTGGGGTCTTCAAGTATTCCTTTAGCTTATCAAAAGCCTTCTGGCATTCTTGATTCCAGTCGAATGGCGCATCTTTCATCATCAGCTTATGAAATGGTTGACATCGCCCGGACAGGTTGGAGATGAACCTGCGGATATAGGCCAATCGGCCCTGCAGTGATCGCAGTTCCGTCAGGTTCTTCGGAGGCGGCAGCTCCTGAATGGCCTTTATCTTGGAGGGGTCTATTTCAATCCCCCTATATCGGACAATGAAGCCCAGAAACTTCCCACTGGAAACGCCGAAGGCGCACTTCAGCGGGTTCATCTTCAGCTCGTATTGTCGGAGCCTTTGAAATATAACCCTGAGGTCACTCAGGTGATCTTCTTTCTTTTGGGTCTTGACAACCAAGTCGTCGATGTAGCATTCGACCTTGTCATAAAGCAATTCATCAAATATCTTGGTCATCGCCCTTTGATAAGTGGCGCCGGCATTCTTAGGCCAAAAGGCATCCTTTTATAGTGGAATATCCCCTTGGGTGATCGGAAAGCCGTATGAATTCTATCATGCTCGGCTATCCATATCTGGTTGTATCCGGACGACCCGTCCATGAAAGATAAGGCTTCATGGCCAGTGGTGGCATCGATCATGACTTCAGTGATGGGCACCGGGAAATCATCTTTCGGACAAGCCTTGTTCAGGTCTCGGAAGTCCACACATATCCGGATCTGGCCGTTCTTCTTCTTGACGGGCACAATATTGGCCAGCCAGGTGGTATACTGGTTTTCTGCTACGAAGTCGACGTCTATGAGCTTGTCGACTTCCTTGCAAACTTGGCTTATCAGTTCTGGCCTCATTCGCCGGGGTGACTGCTTCACTGGTTCGGCCTTGGGGTCAATGGCCAACATATGCTGGGTAATCACTGGGTTGAGGCCCGGCATTTCTTTGTAGTTCCAAGCAAAACAGTCTCGGAACTCTTGTAGGAGCTTGATGTATCGCTCTCTTTCTTCTGGGAGAAGGAGGGCGCTGAGGAATGTTGGTCTGGGGTCATCTTTTGTACCCAGATCCACTTCGATCAGCTCATCAACAGTGGCTTGGCCACCATCTTCTATCTCCGGGGGAGCCGGTTGCAAATCGATGAAGCCTTCATCGTCTTCTTCAGCCTCAAGGGCATCATAGATGTCTTCTTGTACCACCCCGCTCAGTGGTAGGGCTTCATCATCTTCTTTCCCTGGCTCGGGAACTGGTGCCGATGTTGGCGTTATGGCTTCTGGGCAACTTAAAGATTGGTCCGTGGGCGAAACACCCTCAGGAGGAGTAGGGGGCTTTTCAGCTTTCTGCTCCCGTGGACTATCATTGGAGGTCGTGGCAACCTCGTTGGTGATGGACTCCCAACATCTGCAGGGGGCATCAGCTTTCGGCTCTTCCTGCATCATTGTATAGGGCTTCGAGGTGCCTCCTGGCACAAAGGGGCGCAGGCTCTCTTCATGGTCTTCTTGATAATTATCATAGACCGGCTTCGTAGGGCCTTCATCCGGAGGGGTTGAAAGGGGTGCTTCACTAGCTTCGGGGCATCTTCCATCGGCGGGGCTTGCGACCTCCGTGAGCAAAGAGATCATGTGGACCCCGCTTCTATAAGCGACCACGTCATGCGGACGCGGTGGGTACACTTCATATTTTCCCAGCCTTAGTTCGCCCTTCCTGATTAGGCCTTGAGCGATATTTTTGAATACATAACAATTTTCAATAGGATGCCCCAGCACCCGATGATAAGGACAGAATTCGGGGTCGTCGCTTCGTTCGACATCCTCTGGCCTTTTGGATTCTGGCAAGGTAATCTTGCCGTAACGACAAGCCCATTCAAAAATCCTCTGAGTTTTGTGTCTTGGGAAGGAATAAGGCCTCCTCATTTTCTCTCGCAATGAGGCCGGTTGATTGGTTGAAGGATTGGCTACCTCCTTTGTCTTCTCCTTCGAATGCCCAGAAGTGCTGAAGTTGACACCTCCGGGTTTGTCTTCTTGTCTTGCCAGGGTGATGGCAGGATGGTATTTTGCCAGGAAGGCTTCAATATCAGCCGCTATCATGGCCAACTGATCAAGGGAGTGGACGTTAAGGCCGACCATCCGCTGCTGAATATCCTTCTTTAGACTTTCCCCGCAAGCCCAAGTGGCAACCTCGTGGCTTAACGGGGAGATGCATCTCACATAGAGGCTTCTCCACTTTCTGATGTAGTCCAGGACGGGCTCATCATCTTCTTGCCTGTGGCTGTAGAGTTCTGCCCTGGTCACGAGGAAGTGCTCCGGGCTTGAGTGACTGTATCGCTGAGGGAGGATGTCCCCTGCTGGGTCAAACCAGCGCATACTTATTTCGGCTAGGTGCTCCTCCAGCCTTTCAATTTCTTGATGTAACCCACCGAGCAGTGAGGACGAGGTGGAGTCAGGCTGAGGGAAATCTGCTTCAGGACGTCTTTCACCGGCCGGGCTTGTGACCTCTGCGAGGAGGGAAACCACATGGACTCCCTTTTCACAGACAGCTGCTTCATGGGGTTGTGGTGGGTTCACTTCATAGTCTCCCATCTTCAATTCTCCTCTCTTGATCAGGTCCTGGGCGATATCCTTAAAGACATAGCAATCTTCTATAGGGTGGCCAAGGATTCGATGGTAGAGGCAGAATTTAGGGTCATCACTCCTTGTAGCATCCTCTGACCTTTTGGGCTTTGGTAAGGTAACCCTGCTATAGTGGCAAGCCCATTTAAAAATCTCCCGAGTTTTATCCCTCGGGAAGGAATAAGGCTTCTTCATCTTCTCCTGCAACGTGAGGACTCGTTTCGCCGGCCGGCTAGTTGAAGGACCGGCTATTTCTTTCGCCTTCCTCCTTGAGTGCATAAAAGCACTAAAGTTGGAGGTCGGGGACTGATTCTCCCATCTTTCCGTGGTGGCATAGGAGCCCCCCGGGTTCATGGATGTGCCCTGCAGGAGGTGGATACCCTCGGTAAGACTGGACAGTAGTTCGATCATTTTGGCCAACTGCGCCTTCAACATTTCGATCTCCTGCTGCTGCTCATAACATATTGCGAGCATAACAGGGTCACAAAGGGAGAAGTCTAGAGTGTAGCTTGGACTGCTATCTTCTGTTCTGACATTGAGTGGAGGTAGCAGCGCCCCGCCACCGTGACTATTTGGGAGTGGTGCCTCGGAAGTGGATGGTACCCCCTCTATATCTCTGCTTGGAGGTGGGTTCTGGAGGAACACTTCTTCATCTTGGGATTTGTTGGCTGAAGGCATATGCTGCTCTTTGCTCTTGGTTTCTAGTGCATCTGTGTCTTCTGGGGGACCGTCGCCAACTAGAGCTGAGACGGCTATCATGTTTGCTTCATAGAATTCTTCTGCTGAGAAACCCAAACCAGGGTGCTGGGTAATCTTCAGGAGTTCCCTATCCAGGTTCGGTGGATACCACAGCTTCTTGAACATTTGATTCCGACTTTCGGTCTGAAAGAAGGGCAGCTGTTGCCCTCTGGCCATTTTCACCACTCTGCCGGATATATCCGGAAGTCCCATGATTGGGGTGACCGGGTCACGGATTTCTTCGGGGAATTTACAATCATCATCCCCTTTCACTGGATGTTCATCAGCCACATAGAACATCGTAGGTGGGCCCTCTGGGTTGGGCACCTCCCAGATCTTCAAGAATTCGACTGTTTGACACTCTAAATCTGTGGGTGGCTTCGTGATCCCTG
This sequence comes from Amorphophallus konjac, assembly GCA_022559845.1. NCBI lineage: Eukaryota > Viridiplantae > Streptophyta > Magnoliopsida > Alismatales > Araceae > Amorphophallus > Amorphophallus konjac. The sequence goes on from CM040120.1 coordinate 244,821,638, forward strand.
GAGGGACCTTCACATACCTGGGTAAATCCTCAAGCTTCGGCACTCCTGTCTCGAGGTAAATATTGGAGGGGATGGCTCGAACCACCCCTTCAACTTTAGAAATGTGTGACACTTCCTGCGGTGCCACATAGTCGGGCGGTGGTGGAGGGAACCAGTCGTCGTCCTCTGCTATCTCCTTTTCTTTGCTTTGAGTCGGCTGGGGATTCTACTTCGGCTCCTCCATGTAAAGTGCAGCATCGAGCAGGTGGCATTCAAACACCTCGAAGGGGTGTAAGTCTGTGAATATTCTTTCTTCTTTTCCATTCCGGAAGTACTTAATGCACTGGTGCAGGGTCGAAGACACTACCCGATTCTGATGCAGCCACGGTCGGCCGAGCAATGCTTTATATGTGGTATCGGAGTTGATGACGTGGAACTGCACTTTGGTGGTGAAGTCTCCTAGTGACAGCTCGAACTCTGCTACACCCATGGGAACTTCAGACTTCTGGTTGAACCCAGTTATCGTCATATCCCTGACCTTGATCAGGTGCACATTGAAGTAATGTTTCTGGTAAACCTGGTAAGAGAGTATGTTTACTGCTGCCCCTGTATCGACCAAGATCTTGTTTATAGGTTGGCCGTTCAACTGCCCCCTCATGTACAAGGGTCTATTGTGGCTGACCGAAGGAAAGAGCATGTCTTCTTCGGTGAAGGTGATGGTTGTTCCCAACTGCATCTCAGCAAAACAGCTTTCATAATGCACCGGGGTTTGCAGAGCCGCAATAACAGCCTTCCTGGTTTCCTCATCCAGGGAGAGTATCTCCCAGACACTGAATCTTGTTGGGATTCTTTTCAATTGTTTCAATATCCGAGTGCCGGCTCGGACATTAGCTAACTTTGCTTCTTCGGCTTTGCTATGCTTGCCATGTTCTGGTGCCGGAGGAGTCGGCGGGGAAGATAGTTTATCTTCTTCGGAGGCCTCCCGGCTCCGGCTTGCCTGGTCGACTGGTTCTTTCATTTGCATGGGCTGGGCCACAGGGGCGGCGCCCTCATCATCTTTATTCGCCAGAGGGGGCGTTCCCGAGGTGGAGGCAAGAGTGCTCTTGGCCTTGGACCCGGGCTATTGGTATGGTTGTTTGCTCTTCTTTGCGAGCAAAAATTCGGCGAACGAGGGTACCACTTCGCCTGCTGCATCTTCAGGGTAGAGGCCCGATGGAGGCGGGATTGCTGCACCCTTCACTTCAGGTTCGGGGATTTGGTATGGCCGCTCGCCCCTGAATATAATATTATGATTGGCCGGGGGCAGACATCCCCACCTTCTTCCAGACCTGGTGACATATTGGGAAGTAGAGGCCTCAGCTTGGTTTGCCTTGGCGGGCGCGAAGCATATTTCTTCTTCTCCCTCCTCTTCATAATTTTGGGCCATGTTGAACAAGGCCGACAAGGTATTACAGGATAAAAAGCTACATTTTCTTTTATTCTTTGGCTTCTTCTTCCTTTTCTTCTTCTCTTCTTTTACAGCAGGTGGTTGCTCCTGGGGAAGTTCATCCCATATGCCGGGTTCTTGTGTTTCGGCTTCAGCTTCTTCAGCCAATTTTAGGGATTCAAAATGTTCCCAAGGGACATATTCCTTCAGCTGCACTGGCTGGATCTTGGGTTGTTCATATTCTTCTAACCCGTCAATGACCGCCTGCAATCGTTTAACTGCCGGGCTGACTTGCGTGTACATCCGCAATAGGAGTGGCTTCTTCCTATTGTCAGTCATTCTTCGGAGGACCAACTGAGGAGCAGTTTCATACCAAACCGGGGTTACAGCTGGTGGTGGTGGCTGAGGCGTGACGCCATGAATTCGGACTCCCGGGGTAGGGCGGGATGTCGACTTTCTTCTTATCTTCTTTGGCACCATCTGCCAATCTCCCTGGTTCTCTGCGGGAGTGAGAATAAATGCCTCATAGGTGTGCTTTGTACAAGTATCTGACACTTCTTCGGGCAGTTGTTGGTATAAGGATATCATATTTACGGTTGCCCCCATTACCGGCATCTCATGTGGGCGGGGCGGGTCCACCTTGTGTTCGCCCATCTGGAGCTCTCCCTTCCTGATCATGCCTTCAATGATGTCTTTGAAGACGTAACAGTCTTCGAGGGTGTGCCCGAGCATCTGATGGTACGGACAAAATCGAGGATCATCTTTCCTCTTGATGTCACCGAGTCTCCTCGGCTCCGGGAGAGTAATTTTGTTATATTTGGTGGCCCACTCGAAGATGACCCGGGTCTTCTCCTTCGGGAAGGAGTAAAGTTTCTTCATTCTTGACCGCAAGGAAGCGGCCTCTTGTTGTTCAGCCTGCTTGGCCGGAGGAGTGATGGTGACTCCTTTATCAGTGTCCTTCTGCTTCTCGAAATCCTTGAAGTCGACAGTGTTGACTTCTTTGGGCACGGACCGCTTCTCAATTGATTTTCCCTGTTGGGCTGAGGTGGCCGGTGCGGAAGAGTATTTGGAGAGGTAGGACTCAATTTCCGCCACCACATTATTTAATCGATCAAATGACTTGATCTCCATCCCGATCATCTTCTTGAAAACTTCACGCTTCAAATTCTACTTGCAGATCTGAACCGCATCTTCTTGGTGTGGCGGGCGCCTACACCTCATGCTGAGGTTCCGCCATCTCTTGATGAATTCTAGGGCAGTTTCATCATTCTTCTACCTGGTTGCATAGAGCTCGGCCACTGTGAGCTCTCTTTCAGTGACGTGGAACCGCTCCCGAAATTTTCTTTGCAAATCTGGCCAGTCGTTAACAGACCCCGCCGGCAAGTTTGAGTACCATTCGAAGGCGAGCCCTGTGAGCGAGGACCCGAAGAACTTCAATAGGTATGATTCATCGGTCGCCAGATCTCCCATCACATTGATATAATAGGCTATGTGTTCCTTCGGCGACCCCTGGCCATTAAATTTGTCAAACTTTGGCGGCTTGCTGACGCCAGGAGGCAATCTCTTCCCTGCATAATGGACAGGGTAAGGTACCTTGTACACATCATATGAGGCATATTCTTCACTTCCCCGATCGGCCAGCTTCATCTCAACTATCTGCTCGATCATGAGCTTGTCAGCCATTGTCGGATCCACTGCTTCTGGGTAGAAATGAGCCGACTGCATCTGTGGCGTCATCAACACCGTCGCCTGGGGTATAGTGGCGGTGCCTTGGTGTTGAGGAGCCGTGCCCCCAGCATAGTTGGGGATTGGCTGAGAGGCCGTCACCTGGGGTGAACCCTCAAATTCTCCAGCGCCTTGCCTGGATGATTCTAGTGGCGGTTCGACCTGCTTCGATGTGGAAGCATGCATGGTCAGTTCGCCCACCTGTCGCTTCAGAGCTTCGATCTCCTGTCGATAGGCTTGAAGCAGCATTAGCATCGCCGGGTCGGGGGTGGATGGGCTAGGAGCTTGGCCTCCCCCTTCTGTCAGAGTATCAAGAGAAGGTGCTACCCTTTCTCCTTCATCCCCAGCGGTAATCACGTTCACTGCCATGGCGACCGCATCTGAACTTGTTTCACCGGCGAGGGCTTGTATTATCTCAGCTGCAGCTGCTCCTCTTCTGGTGAGGGGACCCGACCTGCCAGCCAGCCTGGCCATTTCTTCTTGGTCTTCAGGTAGGGCTCCATATTGGTTGGCCACCCCGGCCATATTGCAGGTATAAACCCGCATCTTTTTGTTTCTTCGGACCACCTCCCTGGTTGTCTGTCTAGGAAAGGTTAGCCTATCAAACACCGAGACTCTTGGTGGAGCTTCTTTACAGAGGGGCGGCCCATAGCACCCTGACTCCGCATCTTCGATATCTTCCGGGTTAACTTGTTGCTTCCGGTTTCTTTCAGCATCATTCAAGGCTTCTAGGAGCCGCTGAGTTCCCAAGAGGGTGTTTCCAAGGCCGCGGAGATATCCCCTCACGGCTTGAGTGATGTCGTATTCTCCCTGGCTGGGGCAGACAGTTGGTGGTGATGCTTGCACTGGCGGTCTATAGGCGAGACGCCTCTGCTCGTGCATCATGCTGTATCCTCCTTCTTTCAAATAAATGTTCGCCTGCCGACCGTGAGCACGGAAGGCAGGTCTTCGAGACGCTTGAGCTGACGTCTCAATCTTCTCTTCTTCATCTTCCTTCATCTTTTTCTTGAGTCGGTCAGTCCTGACGAGCTCCAGTTGGGTTGAGGCTGGGGCCCGCCTGATGGGGACCCATGCTTGCTTGAATTTAGTCAGCTTCTGGGCCGACTCTTGCTTTGGCATGGACCTGATGCGGTCTTCTCGCTCCCGGGCCAGTGCTTGGAATTGGTTGTGCACCGGCACCATCGGGATTACCCTATCTAGTGAGATCGTGGTCTGATGGCCATTCAGGTACACTCGGACTCCTCCGATCATTACGGATTTGCCCGAGAGGGAAAGTCGGCCGTGCGGCGTGCTAGTGGTTCTCCTTGCCGCCCTCCTGGCAGCCGAGGTGCGCTTCTTCTTCGCTTCAATGTGGTGGACGTGGTAGCCCACCATCTTCACAGCTTCGGGTGTCGCCTCGATGGGGGCGACGGGCTCGACCTCCTTGACATCTAAGAGGTCCACGAACATAACCCTGAGGAAGTTGGGGAAGCCAACGACCGGGGGAAAGTCACCGAACTGGATCGGCACTGCCAAGTAGCCATGCTCCGCATGGCTCGCCACAACCAATGGACCGAAAGTGACAGCCATTGGTTCTTCAGAAATGAATCTCTCATGCAATTTCAAAAATGCGGAAGTTAAGACTTCGGAAAAAGGCCATTGGGCCCCTAATCTCGGTGAAAAGATGAGAGGTAGTCCAGTCCCACCGGGCGTGCCAACTTGTGGAACGCACTGGATTTCGTTGGACGAAAATATCGGGATGTCGGTGGTTATATTGATTCGAGATCATCTGTCCCACCGGGCGTGCCAACTTGTGGAGTGCACTAGATTTCGAGTTCATGAAAGATATCGGGGTGTTCTTTTTATCAGTTTATCGGTTTATCTAGTGCGAGGGCGTGCCAGTCACCTAGGTGACAATGTGTTCGGGCTTCAAGACTCGAGTGGTCCGAAGCCCGGGGTGCGCTCCATCTGACTAATCAGACGATTGTGGATATCGGGTCGGGACTGGAGACCCGCCGCGCCATAAAGGCCGCGACGTTAATTACATCCCCTCGGAGAGGGGAAGACCTCTGATTAATCGCCAAGAAAAGGGGCCTCATGGCCTAAACATCAATTTTTCATTAAAGCATGCGAGTTGGGTTGACATGGTTTAAACCCTCCGCATCGGTATGCAAAACGACGTTCAAAACCATACGAATACTTGCTGCGAGTGCGGCAAATTTAATGCAAGTGTGGGATTAGATCCCGGTATATATATATATCAGTCACTAACGGACCATCTAGTATTCGGTCGAGAGTCCATATTCGAAGCATCGAAGGTGACAACAAAGACATTCGGATATCTGACGTAGGTATGGCACGTTTCATGTGGGTGCGGGATCGGATCCCAGAGGAAGTGGGTCAAGCTGATGAACTATCGGCCCAAGAGGAGCACGAATCATGACCATGTCGGGGATCCCGAGGTCCATGTCCGATACCACGGGGCATCATTACACAGTCCGGGGGAGCGGGTTGTTATGTGTAAAGCCCGAACTCGACAACGTGCGCCCTTGCACGCGGATCGACCTGCGCGGTCAGGTCGCGGGGTTCGACCTGCCCGGTCAGGTCGCGGGGGTCAAGGGGGCAGCGCCGGATTAGTATCAAGAGGAGGGCGCCGTTTTAGAGTCCAAAGGAGGAAGTGGGGGCGCCGTTTTAAGGTGAACATGGAGATGGAGAGGGGGGGGCGCCATTTTTAGGTGGTCACAGGAAGAGATGGAGAGGGCGCGCCGTTTTTGGTACTCAAGGAAGGAGGTGGAGGTAGGGCACCGGAATAGGCCCAATGAGGGGGGGGGCCGGTTAAGGATGCTACAAGGGGAAGGGCACGCCGGTTTAAGGATACTACAAGGGGGCAGAAGGGCGCGCCGGTTTAAGGAAGGCTAAGGGGCGCGCCGGAATGGGCCCAATGAGGGGGGGCGCGCCGTTTTAGCACTCAAAGGAAATGGGGGTTACGAGAATGGGGTTAAATCGGCGCGGTGAGTAGTGACCGCGCCGGATTAGGCCACGCCGGGACAGTTTCAAAGAGGTTTTATTTCAACCCTTTTATGCTCTGTTTCTTGTTTCTTTAAACTGTAAGTCGGTTTATTGATTAGTTCTTCATCTTATGGATGGATTATGTTTACGAAAAGAAGATTTAAGTATTTTAATCGTTTATTTAGGCCGATTAGCGTGATGATTCAAGTGTTTTGTTCAGGGGGTTCAGTTCACAGAGTTTACTGTGCGTTTCTTTTCTTTCACCCGTGGGCAAGTTCTATGATACGTTTATTCATTGTTCTTGGTGTTCTTGTATGTTCTTGACCCTGACGAAAATCGGGCAGCACCTCCCCTAGATCGGGGCTTGTCGGAGAGAAGCGAAGGCCACCAAACGGATTGCTCCGGGGTGACCCTAAAAAATCGGAGTGGCCTTACGGCGGTCCGAACCCATGTGTGAGTGTGGAGCGCTCGAGGGCTAGCCTTCAAGAGCGACCACGACTCACGGGCAATGATCCCTCAAAGGGGAACGAGTGGGGAGGGAGATCAGAAACACTGGAGGCCAAGTAGAAAGGGGGTTACAGCCTGAACGTATTCCGAAGGGGGAGAAGAAGATGAAACATATCAAAAAAAAGGATCTCCCGAAGGATCATTTTCATTTCACCGCGAGGGGGTGCAAATACATGGGCCCTTCATGCATCTAAAGAAAGGAAGCAAAGGGAAGAATACATCGGAGGAAAGAAAAAGAAACAAAGGGGAGGGGAGAACTGTGTCTCCCTTACCTCACTCTCTGCTCTCTCCCTTTCTTTTTGCTCTCTCTTCACTTCACTCTCACAGGAACACTGGCTTCGGGCTTCAAGGGATTTCTCTCAGAAGAAAGCTTCCGCTTTCCAGGCTTCCAAGAGTTGTCCCTCTTCTCCAACCGATCAAAGTTCCCCGTGGTGGGCTTTTTATAGGGGCCAGTGGCCCTGTCGAAGGGAGCAGCTCCCTTTATTTTCTTCCTTATTTCTTCTTCTTTCCATCTTGCTTCGCCTACAACGCCTCTGCCGTGTCGCCGTGTCGAGTGCTGTTATCGTGGACGTCACCTCCGCCGAGGCCACAGTGTGACCGGGAGGGGGGCAGAGGCATGGCCTCCTCCTCTGCTGGCATATCCACCGCGAGACACGCCGCTTTCATCATTTGCAGGAGCATGGGCGGCCGACGGACGAAGTGAGCGTTCGGTGGGATGGGGCTCGAGAACTTCCATTCACGGCATATGCCCGGTTGCCCAACGGATCGAAGCAGACATTTAACCATTTTAAGCAGTTCGTCGACGTGCTGTTCGCAGGAAACAGGGGACCGTATTGATGACGGGATGGCTTCACTGCACGCCGGAAGCGCTTCAGAGAATAAGTTCAGGGGTTAAAACGGCGCCATATTCAAAGGGGCGCCGTTTTAATCAAAGATGAAGGGGGAGGCCTCGAGCGCGCCGTGTAGCTAAACAAAAGAAAGGGGCGCGCCGTGTAGCCAAACAAAAGAAGAGGGGTGCGCCGTTTTAAGAGGGGGGCGCACCATTTTAAGGCGCGCCGTTTTAAAGCCCCCTCGTGCCGTTTTAAGCACTAAACGGATTCTTCTCGAAGTCGCGGCCATTTTACATGAATGTCGACATTCCCGGAAGGTTTCCGGTTGCTATGTATGACCCCTACAATGTTCTGTTCGCAGCCTTTGGGGCTCGGTCTCAGACTCTGCGTGACTTTCGGTGCACGTCGGGCTGTGTCGGAGTTCCCGACTCTTCTTCGATTCGGCTCTTGGCACGGCCGGCTATAGAGTAGTGGCTGTATCTTCCGCCCGGGGGGCTCCCTCATCGGCTAGCGGACCACCAAGCGAGTCCTCATCCTGATCGGGCGAGGCATGAGGTTTATTTGGCATTTTCATCTTCGGCTTGCTCTCGAGTGTCGAGACGTGCATGCCGTATGATCATCATCAACATTTTTCGACGTCCACAGGGCACCAAGCTGTCTCTTTGCCCGGTGGCCCTGTGTCTTATTTACAAGATGTTGGGAGACTTGCACAAGACGCGTCTCCCCAGAAGTCTTCGGACGGTCGGTCCGTTACATTTTTTTAATGCTTAGGTTTGTACCCTGTTCCCGGAGGCGGCTCCTCGGGCGTTACAGGCGGTTCCTCTTGTTCCGCGGATGATAGAGTTCGCAAGCGCCGAGCCATCTTTACTAGCGGAGCAACTCTACGCCATTCGGGGCAAATTGGCCCGTATTCCCACAGATTCCCCCGGGGTCCTTCATTTTTGGAGCTTAGCTGCCCACTCTAGCCCGTTGGTGAATAGGACGAGGCAGTGTAAGCTCTTCGAGACTGAGGAGTATATTCATCCGCTTTCCGGGGCCAAATGTACAAGGGCTATTCTTGAGCTGGAGTTGGTTGATTGGGTGCTGGCTATCAGGCCGAGTGTCTGTGTATTCCGCAAGAGCGGCATTCTATGGTTGGAGCCGTACTACCCGTTCCGCTTCAGTCGGAACTTCGGCTACGACCAGCACATTCCACATTCTTCTTCACAGTTCGCATTGCCCAACAGGCATAGGGCCGGGCAAGTTTCAAATGATGTTGCCCGGATATGGTGGGACTTCTTCCATCACCGGGAGGATGTTTCTTTCAGGGTGCCAACCCCTGCCCGTTTCCCCCGCGTCACGCCTGAATATATCAAGTGGTGGAACGCGCTGACAGGATTTTATAGGAGCTCCCGATGAGAGTGTTGGGCCATGGCAGAGCACAGGTTCCTGGATTCTCAGCCAGAGCCGGTTCTTGACATTGAATCTTCTCATTTGAAGACGTTGAAATCCTGGACCAATACAAAAGTGAAGGCCTATCTGGAGTCCCACAAGGTTGTAAAAGGTCGCAAGATGAAAGTTGAACCGAAGCTGCCCCCGATCAACAAAGGTGATTATGTGAAAACCCTTCGGGGTTTATGTCGGGTAAGCAGCGAGAGGGTGATTATTCAGCAACTCCCTCTACCAGTAGAGGAGCCTATCTCGACTGTGGCCGACTGGCGTCCTGAGGTGGATAGGTTGTACCCCTATCGGACCTTCATCCGCAAGGAAGATAGGCGGGATGCCTTATACGACAACACCCCCTGGCTCTTTGCGCTTCTTCGCTCACATGGTCTTTCAGTGGGTGGTCCCAATGAAGCCATCTTGGACCGACCTCTTCACATCTCTTTCAAATATGCTGACAGATGGGGGATGGACCATCTGAGCCTGTACTATCTCTTGTCTTCTCGTGGTCACGAGGACCTGGCACTGCTGGCCGAGCCGAGTGAGAAGATCGGAGATTTATGCTGGCTTATTCGCGAGGCAGCTTCGAGAGACAAAACGCCATCGCTATATTATTGGCCTATCTTCCCCTTCTATATGGGGCCGACAAGTATGTTCTGTTTCTTCATTCAGGCCTTTCGGCCAGCTTCTTTCTTTCATTGTGGTGCATCATTCTCACCTGTGTGCATGTGCAGTCCGACCGACTTTGGAGGAGACCCGGCACTTTAGGGAGTTGATAATAAAGGCCCAGAAGCCAGTATATTTTGAAGTTCCCGAGTCGGCCCCGACTACGACGCCACTGCCTCCTGGTGATTCAAGAAAGCGGACTCGATCTCAGTTGAGAGAGGCCGTTGGGAAGGCGAAGGTGGCGGTGACCCGAGTGACATGGCCGCGCCGAAAGAAGGCCGCAAAAAGAGAATCAGTAACCGCTCTTCCTTCGGTTGTATCCTTCGAAGAGTTTGAGGCCTCTCGGACACAAAGGCCATAAGCTGGAGGTAGGCTCTTCTTTTCTTCATAGTTTGTTAGTCCACTTTGACTGCCTCGGCTAGCTCATGCTGACGGTTGTCGACGCAGTTGCCGCGGTCGTCGGGCTGGAGGCGACGGTAGATGTTGCTGCTAGGGAAGGGGCAGAGGAAATCCCTGCTGCTCCCGTAGAAAGAGATCTACCTTCTCCAACACCCATACAGGAGATGGAATGTAATTCATAGTTTACTTGCGATACCACTGCAAATCTTCATGTCTTCAGCCGGCTTGACCCTTTTCTGCCATAAATTTCAGTTGATATACAACCGTCACTGCTTCCGGGCTCAGAGAGTGCCAAAGAAACGATTATCCCAAGGCAGGGTGAACATGTCCTCGAGATCCCACCCACTGTTGCTTCTTGTGTGGAGAGCACGGGGGAAGTTCCTGCTGAGGGTGATGCTTCTACTGGTGAGGCTCCTACTCTGATGGTGGAGCGTCCCGAAAGAGCAGAGGGATCCTCCTCCTTTGAACAGGTTGATTATGGTGGCGGCTCCAGTGATGAGGAGTTCCCACCTGTTGACACGGAGACGGAGGATGCCGGGGCGTCCTCGGCCTATGAAAGCGATCATCCGACTTTCAGCCCACCCCGGTTGTCGTGGAGTGGTTTTAGGCCATCAGGCTCGCTCGTAAGCGGAGAGGCTGGCGCTGGAGAAGTTGCTTTTAGAGATTTAAGCTTAGTACCGGCTGAGGTAAGGACTCATCCATGGTCGGTGTATGTCACCCTTCCTCCCTTTTCCTTTCAGCCTCTTGATGTATATATTTCTTGTGCAGACTGAGGTGGTACTGCCAACCATGACGGTGCAGATACCACTCCCGGCCCTAGGCGCGGGCCATGCAACTCTCCCATTAGTCCTGCGGCCTATCGCGTTGCGATACCCTAAGGACTATGCAGCGACAATGACTCCAGCTGGACCCGGAGCACTGGTGAGGGTTGATAGTTTGGCAGCATTTGCGGACTTTCAGCCTTTAGAAGTCACACAAGAATCAGCTCCGGAGAAGGGAGGCCCCTCCGAAATAGAAGGCGGAGAGATCGTCGAAGAATAGACGTCCCTGGCTCTTGATATTCCTGTTGCACCTCCATCCCAGAGGGCAGGCAAGGAAATTGTTGTCATTGAGGCTCCAGCCACCGTATCGGCCAGCTTGGTTGTTCCCCATAGCAGTGGACTGCAGCTCATGCCATCGTCATCTTCTGGGACGGGTGACGATATCTGGGCCACTGTGGATAGCAGAGTGGAATTTGAACTACCCGAGACATCGTCGCTCGGTCTCCAATCCTTGAGTGACTTTGTGTGGCAGTTCCTAGGGACCCTCCAGCAGACCGTAACGGCCAGCAGAGATCTAACTTATGTTCAGTTGAGGGGCTTGATAGAGCATCAATCCCACTCGCTGTTGGCCTTTGGTTGCCCCATGGACGACTAGACTCCATGGGTGATCTTGCTCCTGAAGTATGTAAACTGGAGGGAATTCCTAGGCCGGGAGGCCGCTGACCAGTTGGCGGCCGTAACACTGGAGTGGGCTGAATGCCGGACAGCTCTCATTTCCCTGAAAGGGACTGCGGCGAGGATGAGGGACGATGCTGATGCCTCTTTGCAGCGCCGAAGCTTCCTTACGGCCCGCATAGCAGAATTACATGCCGAACTTTCAAGGGCAGAGGCTGAGCTTCAGGAAATAGCACACCTGGAGATCTAGAGGGTGGAGGAGGCAGAGATGGCCGAGGGACAGGCTGCTTCCCTCGAAGAGAGACTATCCCAGCTGGAGGCCACTGAGTTCAAGCTGCAAGAACTGACCCGTCATCCTTCCCTGGGTATTTCGGCGCTGGAGGACATCTTCCGACGCCCTCTGCCGTAGTCCTTTTCTATTTTCCCCCTTTTTGATGAACTTCATGTATTCCGGGGAATGCCCCGCGTAACATGTATCTTCTTATTTCAGAGGAATGAAAAGTCTCCGTCTCGCTATTTGAAAGAAGACTCCATCCTGTCGTTATTCTTTTCTTTTCCATTTCCATTCGCCGGTCAATTCTAGTCCGAGTGTGTGAGTCACTAGGGCAGGAGAGCGCTCACGCCTTCAGCAAAGGGGTGAGGTGTTCGCTCCACCGCGTCGTGACTATTCTCGGGACTAATCAATATCCTATGCAAGTCGAGAGTCCGGAGGACCCCAAAAGGGTATATGGGCGACGAAGACCGCAACAGATATCGAAGGACCTTGTCGATGGTGACAAGGGTTAAAAAGGGGTAGACGGTCTTGCCGATGATGACAAAAACCGGAAAGGGGTAGTGACCGATCTTGCCGATGATGACAAAAACCAAAGAGTAGGCCGTATTAGAGGGGCAAAGTCTGTACGGCCTGCGGGCTGAAGTCGGTGCAGCCTTGGGCTGCAGAGGGGCAAAGTATGTACGGCATGCGGGCTGAAGTCGGTGCAGCCACAAAGTCTGTACGGCCTGCGGGCTGAAGTCGGTGCAGCCTTGGGCCATAAAGGGGTAGGGTCGGTGCAATGTGCACCGAGGCAGACCCAAGGTTGATGCAATATGCACCGACACAGGCTGGGAGGTGTGAAAGGGGGCTAGGAGTGTGCCGGTGAGGGCAGCCGGTAGCGTGCCGGTGAAGGCGGCGTGGAGCGTGTCGGAGAAGGCAACCAGGAAGGGTGTGCCGGCGAAGGGCTGGCCGGGGGTGTACCGTTGAAGGGCCCACTCCTCCTCCACTTCCTTTAAGGCTTTTCTCTTCTTCTTCTCTTTGGTTTTTATGCAGTTTTACACAAGTCTTTCCATCCTCTCCTCTCGACCTGCTCTTTATAGATTGGGCGTTTAATCTACCAAGCAATCAATTAGATCCAATTCTTCTTATGTTGTCCGTGGTGCCTTGTTCCGGTTGGAGTATTCTATCGCCGATCGTTCTATTCGTTCGTTATTTTCCTTTGCCCTTTAATATGTTGTTGTTCCATTTGTTTGTAGCATCATTTTGCCTCTTCAATGCGTTATTATTCTCTAACACGTTTCATGAGCAAGTAATCAAGGCATAGAACGTACCAATATTTGATAGGATTCCAAATAATGATTTTAAAAGGACATTATGCTATGGCGGCATTCCGACAGCATAACAGTACATTAATTAAATTCCATAACTTAATGTTAATCTTTTTAACATAGTTTGGAACTCTAGATAATCCTAAGATCATCTAGGAACTTCAAGAAAAACCATCCCCAATGGTCAAACCTTGGGTTAGATAGGTTTAGAGATAAAGCGATCGTTTACTAGACCGTTTCAGACAGAAAGCGGTCAGAGTCTAGACCGTCTTATGAATAGAGTCGACGCATGAAAAAGAAGTGTCAACGCAGTAAAACTTTCTGGAGCTTTAGCGGTCTAGTGAATGGCCGCTAACAGAATCTGGCGGTCGTCCATAGGGCCGCTAAGGTCCAGAACACATAAAACACCGGTTAGTGCTTTCTAGACAATTGGGCTTTAAGTGTATAATCAGCTCGGCGTCCTAGTGGGAATCCCAGGCTCGCGGAGTCTTACGGAGGCCTTGAAACATAATCCCCTAGTCCGACAGAAGGAATATCCGGCGGAGAGGTTCATAAGTCCAAGAAAAAGGTGCCTATAAGTGTAAAGTGCAACTAATGACAACATACCGTGATATGTGCCATATACTTAAGAAAATGACTCATAGATGAGAAAGGATCATGATAAAAGAGCGATAAACCACTAGTGAGTCCAGTTCATCTACCACTTGAAATATGCATTTAGTATAAGAGTATATGATTTTGGCATGAAATCAAAATAAGTTTAAAATAAATTTCAAGTGCATAAAGAACATGAAACCTACTAGAATAAATCATCAATATAACCAAGTATAGGAAAACAATGCTTAAAACTAGGTCAAAACTTAAATAACTAGGCTTATCATAAGTAAATTAGGGCCATTCTGTATTATGTTTCGGGTTAACACTAACACAGAACTCAGAATCGACAAACGGTCTCGGGAGGACCATTTTAGGGGCGCTAGCGGTCTATCGTAGGACCGCTAGGGGTCTCATACGGTCTTAGGAAGACCGTTTCTTCCTCTGTAGCAGACAGACATTAAAAATCGAAGTTCAAGCCTATTTTAGGGCAATATAAGGCATGGAAACGATATAAAATATGTAATGAATCATGCTAGAAGAAAGTTAGGCCAAGAATATGCATAGGAGAATGTAAATTAAGTAAGAATTACATCTTTTTCATTAAAGGGTTGGGATTATGCATGAAAAATGCACTAATTAAAAATACATAAAATACTCCACGTACAATGCATGAAACCGACTAGAAATTGAGGGCTTTTACTCCTAACATTATGTTTAAGCCATTCATGAGATAGCTTACCTCTGGTCTTGTCCTTAAACAATGAATTAAGTGCTGAAAGTTGACCCTAGTTCCTGAACTGAATCAGCAACTTTGTGGCCTTCTAACTCTTGATTCTCTTTACCTATGACCACGAAATTTGGAGGGTAAGAAGAGGGTACTATAAGGTAAAAATAACTCTAAAGAACTAGGTTCTAATTACCTCATTTAGGGTTCCTATTTTGCTGATCAATCTGGCCCGGTCGCACAATTTCCTGAGTTGCTTGTGTTGAATCAATGACTTTGGGTGCCTCTAGCTCCTCGTGGGCTTGATCTCCTAAAACAAAATTTTGAAGGTAGTTAGACCTTAGTATTATAAATAAATTCTTATAAGGAACCTACCTCAAATTCATCCTCCTTACCTTAGTTCCACACGAGCCAAACGTAAGGGTCGCGCATGTGAAATCTTAGGTCTATTTATAGGTTTAGTTAGCGTTTTGAGGATTAGAAAGAACTTAGAGTCCAAATTAGAGCTTCAATTCAATCCTTAAGTCTTCTAGACTCATCCATCTAAGAGATAGCATCGATCCTAGGTGATTAGGATGCCAAAGTTCCCATCTTTTCATGCCTTCTTCCATTCACGGAACTGGGGTTGCCTAGCGCTCTAGCTAGGACCGTTTCTTCTTCTCATGCGGTCGCCTGATAGACCGTTTCTACTGTCGTCGCCAAATTTGAACAGTTTCAAACTCTTTTGACATTATCTTCTGTTATTATCTATTTATTTATCCGTTTAAGGAGTAACTATCCCCCTAAATTCTGTAAATACACTAATTTTAGGCTTCTAGAATATGGGCCAAACCTTATGGGCTTGGTTTTAAGTCCCTTGGTCCTAATTAAAAGATTAGATTCCTTTACATAAATATTGGGCATAAATAATTAGATTTTAATTAACTATAATTCATTTAATAGCCCATTAGCCTTGAATTAATTCTATTTACTTCTAAAAAAATTCTAAATTTAATTCATATAAAATTTTGGGGTATTGCAATTAAGGTGAGAAGAGAACGTGCTAAAACGTAGATCAAAGTGAAATTAAATCATGGAAATTCCTTTAAGTATAAAACTATAGTGTTTTGGCATGAAACTAATATACATGGAAAATAAGTTTAACACATGCTAATACAAAATTGAACTTAAAACATGCAGTATGAAACATGCCATGATCAGGGATATAATAACTAGACCAAGGCATTCATCGCAATAGATGTATATGAGGAATAAATAGCATTTAACTCGATTTTAGAAACCAGGTAGCGGTCAGCACGGGGCCGCCACTTGATGGTTATGGTCAATCAGGGGCCACCTTTTGAAGGAGACGGTCTCTGAAGAACCGTGTTGTACCCAGACTTTTTCCCAGCAAAAATATCAAGAAATGAGGGCTCGGGAATTTCCCCGAACACCTTTAGGGCGTTGGTCATCCAGCCCTTCCTATGACACACTGGGCCCAATCAAGGGTCATAACCATCCCGCCGTGACCAACGACATCATCAAAAGTTGATTGGGGCCACCCCCGATCACAGCTTGCGGGTTTACCAGCCTTCAACCAAGCCACCCGGGCCAACTCGAGGGCGCCCTGACCACGAGCCACGACACGTGGCACCCAGCAACAAGGCCGGGCTTTATCCCCAAGACTCCACCCTCCAGCCTCCTAAAGTCAAATGAAGACTTACCCCAGTCAACCACAGGCCTCGAAGTCCCACAGCACACTCATACATCCTATGCATGTGTGTTAGGCATTTTTTCGAACACCTCGCGAGTGCACATATCCCAGCCATTCTACAGCAAGCCAGGGGCCAACCCGCGGCTCCAACACATCAACTGTGTTCTATGGCAACCTTCCAGCTAGTCGAGGCCACCCCCTACCCTCAGATATGCGGTGACGAGCCGTTTATTTCCAGCTCTTGGGCTAACTCGGGGCTGCCTGCCAACCCGCCTTACAACACGGCATATGCCACGAAGGCCAGGCCCACATGCCCAACATGCCTTCTCTCGACTCCTGCAAGTTCTTACCCTTAGCCCGAGGCCAAATCTAAGGCCTGCCAGTCAACTACCCGAGCCGTTTGACGACCCGAGGTGTGTCGGGAATTTCTCCGAACACCTCGCGAGCGGCAACTATAACACGACAACGACAAGCCCCCATAGGCCGATCCCAGCACCCTGGAGCACTCGGTCCTTCAAAGGACAACCCAAAAGAATGTTAGAAGGCCCCCGTGATGGGAATCAACACCGGGCACTTGCATTTTTATTTTGCATTTGTGTCCTTTTATTTATATTTATACTCTTGGCTAATTGGGTTTACAATTGTAAGGCATTATAAGTCAAAGGGTTAATCTTTAAAGTCTTTGGGTTTCTATGTAAATTGCTAGTGGGTCCAGCAGGGTCTCCCACCCTCTTTCCCATTAGTCCACCTATGTTCTAGGGCCCATGTGGGGCGGGTTCAAAGTCCAAGATTGGACTTGGACCAAGGGGGGACAAAGTTGGGAAAATTCAAAGGTAGAAACCCCTTTAGTCAAGGGGGTGCCCCCCTTTATTATAGTTTATTCATCTTGTAATTTTTTTATTTTTCTTTCTTTTGACCACATGGGGATTAAATATCCTATCCCTAGTTTACCCCTCCCAAATTCTAGATCTAGGGGTAAGTTTGGTTTTTTTTATATTTCTATAAATCCCTTGTATTTCCATTTTTGATGGAATTAATGAGAAAAATTACAAGAAATTATGCCAAGGGTGCCCCCCTCTCTCTCTAGCTCTCCTTGTTCTTGCTTGTTCCTCATCTTCTTCCTCTTGATCCAGGGTGTGAAGCCCTCAATATTGGAGTGAATCTAATTTCTATCTTACCTCTGGAGTGCGAAGCTCCACCACCACCGTTCGTGCCGCCGTCGGAGCCGCCACAAGCCGTCATCCCCCCTGTTGTCCTGAACTCCGAGTTCCAGAACAGCAAGCTAAAGAAGAGGTTGGTCCTCCCACCTCCCAGCTCTGATCGAGCTGAGATTTTGAGAGCTTGTTCCACTTTCATTTAGCTTTCCAGCAATATAGATTTTTCCCAATTCAGATCCCATTTAGTATTTTTCCTGACTTTTATTCTCCACCCTGCGCAATCTGCCATTCTACAGACCTGCGTGATAGTATCCAGTTCCTCCATTTTCCCACCCTTCAACCCTCATCAGGAAAATCCCTAAAAAATTTTGCACATCCCTCACATCCCCTTCCATCCCCCATAAAATCCCCAGCCTCTAGATCTTCTACCTCCCCCTCGGTCAAAATCCCTTTTCAGACAGATCTGATTCTATCCTGTGTCTGTGATTCCGAGCCAGAAATAACTACAACCCACAGTCGTTTTCATTTTCAATCCATTCACTTGATGGATCTGAAATAATTATATGTTGTATCCCTTCGAGTCTTCTATCCATCGGTACCAAGTTCGCCTCGATCCGACACCGGATCTGGGCGCAAGAATTCTTTTTGTGAAGGCGCGCAGATCAGATCTGAGTTTAGCTAGCAGAAGCAGTCCGGGAATTAATTCCTCGAAAAATACATCTGCTCAGATTCGGCCGCCGTCGAGTTCAGAGATCGAAGAGGAGCCTTTCACCGGCGTCCCAGCCAGTCACAGCAGCAAGGATTCGACCGGAAGCCGCTGTCCCAGTTGCTGAGTTCCCTTGCTGTACCGAGTTGGAACAGTACCGAGTCAGAACCGAGCCGGACCAACAGCCCGTCTCCGACCCGATAGCCCTTCCGGCTCGCTGCCCGTCAACCCAAGATCGTTATTCTCGGGTCCCATTGTAGACCTTTACCTCCCTGCGTGGAGTGGGCAATAAAATTCACTACTGTAAATTATTGATAATTATTGTACCGGGAGTTACGGTTCTTGGCCGGGGTCGTCTTCCCCACGCCCGGTAGCGTGGAGGTATCGTGTCCGCTCCTCTCTTCGCATTTTTCTTATTTCGTATGTATTCTATTGCCGCTGCATGAGTGATAGGTTAATCTAGCCCGATATTTTTATCACTGCTGCGAGAGAGAGCAAAACCCGTCCCGTGACCCGATCCGGGCACGAAAGAGAGTTGACTACCAGACTCATTGCCGGTCCTCAACCGCGCAGATCCCACGTTTCCCTCGCATAGGGACGTCCGCGAGATGGAGTCCCAGGTTCGCGTGTCTATCCCGCATCAAATTGGTATCAGAGCGGAAGGTTGAGTCTAGGGTAGTCTTTGATTAAAAAAAAAAGTGTCTAAGTCTAGGTGTTGCATTTGCATTCCTTTATTCGGTATATCAAAAGGTGTTCCCGGAATGATAGGTTACACCTATCGGGAAGGCAACACACTTGTGTGAGTTCGGTCTTCGGATCATACCTCCGCCACGTACCGGATATGGGTTGAGTCTAGGTTTCTATTAGAGTCCGCATTTTACTCCTTTTACAATTTAGAGTCATGTCTAGGTGCTTGCATTAGTCTTGCATAATGGTTTTACATAAAAAATAAAAAAAGTGTTCCAATGCATGCCCACTCCTAGGGGAACCAATTCCCATCTTATGTGCAACTATGGCCAACCCATGCACCCCGATCAGACCCGTCCAAGGCAATAAGTCCGTGATTGAGTACATTCGGGACTATGATAAGTACCGGTTGCAATATGAAGTTGGAGAGGAGAGCACCACGACCGCATTTCAGTTCTGGAGTGGTTTGCGGCTTCACTTCCATTTTGAATTACTTTGCCGCGACGCGATCACTCTGGCGCAGTCTTATCTGGTCACTCTAGAGGTTGAGCCTTTCGAGGGAAGGTTTGATTCCGCCCTTCAGCGAGCATCTACCTCTCAGCCAAGTCCCGAGCCAGTCGGATAGCCTACCCCACGGCCTCCCCCACCCCAGTCGGGGAACCCCTCCCCTAGAGCTCCCTTGCCATCTACGTCCGATCTTTATTCGGAGTCACCTCATTTGGAGCCACCTCAGCCCGAGCCACCCGTGTTTCTAATGGGAAAGCTATTCATCGCCGAGCCACTACTTAGTTGGCTCAAGATCAGCTTGGTCCCTAGTCCGCCTTACTACCCATCCGTGGACCCCACCCTACCATTAGTGCCCGTCAACTCATTTCACACCACTTTTTGGTTTTGTCACCATGTGGATACATTGGATGACCTTCTTAATGGATTAGACTGGCAGTTTCAGTTGACACACTTATTGGTCCCCGGCTTCGACCGACCCTTAGGTCCTAGCTTCACCCATCCCGCCTTGGGGTCTATCACCTCTGTATGCACCGTATGTCATATCACCACGGAGGTTCTTACATTCCTCCACATGCTAGTCGAGCCCGACTTCATTCCACTTTTCCCGAGGGAGGAACCATACTTTCTACTTGAGACCACCGTCCCATTTACCCTAGTGTAAGAAGGTGACCATTTACACCTTCAAGAATTCCACACATGGGACCGTGACTTGTGGGAATCCACCTCAAGGAGTCACAGTTTCTTTGATCCCTTTGACCCTTTCCCCACGGAGCCTGTTGGTCCCCCATATCTACTTCCCTTCTTCAGGGAAGTCCACTATCACTCCCCAATCCCACAGGCTAGTCAACCTACACTCTGCAAGGAGTCCGTTCATTGGGGAAAGGAAGAAGGAAACTTTGGATCTCCTAGCCCTCCCAAGCCTCCCAAATCCAACAGGCAGCCACATGCTAGGGGCACACTAGGATGTCTAGGAGTCCCCCATTCCGTCAACCATCGATTGCATCGAGTGTATGCATGGCACACATTCGGATGTCCTGGTCCACCATTGCATGTGTATGGGTTGGATTACCAGTAGGTTTGTTTAGGGTCATGTGTGAGTCCGTGTCTTTCTTTATTATCGAGTGCATAGCGAGTCTGCATGCATCGAGTCGAGTCTGTCTCATGTCAGCTCGCATTGTCAGTCCCTTTCGAGTGCGAGGAAAGTCGGGTCTATTACGTACGTTGTAAACTTGCCGAAATTTCGGATCGGCTCTACCTCAACATATCAGATCTAGTCACATAAAGGGACCCAGCGGTGATTCCTAGTAAGTCATTGAGCCGTCTCCTTCATTTGAGAGTGACCCCGCCCCGGAGTGTCCACCACTAAGCCTCATTCCCACTGCAGCGTGTGCATATCGAATATATACGGGATGTGCAAGTGACGATTACTTGGAGTGGAGCGTACTCCGCACTTCCAGGTTGGTGACAGATTCGCAGGAGCCACACGAGCAGCCACACACCTTACTCGACGGGGTTGAGTTCTTCCCACCTGGGGAGAATTGATGGGAATCAATACCAGACACTAACATTTTTATTTTACATTTATGTCCTTTTATTTGTATTTATACCCTTGGCTTATTGTGTTTACAATTGTAAGGCATTATAAGCCAAATGGTTAGTCTTTAAAGTCTTTGGGTTTACAATTGTCCAGTAGGGTCCCCCACCCTCTTTTCCATTGGTCCACCTAGGTTCTAGGGCCCACGTGGGGCTGGTTCAAAGTCCAAGATTGGACTTGGACCAAGGGTGGATAAAGTTGGAAAATTTCAAAGGTGAAAACCCCTTAAGTCAAAGGGGCGCCCCCCTTTATTATAGTCTATTCATCTTGCAATTTTTTTATTTTTCTTTCTTTTGACCACATGGGGATTAAATATCCTATCCCTAGGTTACCCCCCCTAATTCTAGATCTAGGGGTAAGTTTGGTCTTTTTTACATTTCTATAAATCCCTTGTATTTCCATTTTTTATGGAATTAATGAGAAAAATTACAAGAAATTATGCCAAGGGCGCCCCCCTCTCTCTAGCTCTCCTTGTTCTTGCTTGTTCGTCATCTTCTTCCTCTTGATCCAGGGTGTGAAGCCCTCAATATTGGAGTGAATCCAATTTCTATCTTCCCTCCGGAGTGTGAAGCTCCACCACCGCCGTTCGTGCCGCCGTCGGAGCCGCCAGCAAGCCGCCACAAGCCGCCATCCCCCCTGCTGTCCTGAACTCTGAGTTCCAGAACAGCAAGCTAAAGAAGAGGTCAATCCTCCCAGCTCCCAGCTCTGATCGAGCTGCGATTTTGAGAGCTTGTTATTATTTTAGTTAGCTTTCCAGCAATATAGATTTTGCCCCATTCAGATCCCGATTAGTATTTTTACCGACTTTTATTCTCCTCCCTGCACAATTTGCCATTCTGCAGACCTGCGTGATAGTATCCAGTTCCTCCATTTTTTGCACCCTTCAACCCTCATTAGGAAAATCCCTAAAAATTCCTGCACGTCCCTCACATCCCCTTCCATTCCCCATAAAATCCCCAGCTCCCTGATCTACCACCTCCCCCTCGGTCAAAATCCATTTTCAGACATATCTGATTCTGTCCTGTGTGTCTGTGATTCTGAGCTAGAAATAACTACAACCCACAGTCATTTTCATTTTCAATCCATTCACTTGATGGACCTGAAATAATTATATAATGTATCCCTTCGAGTCGTCTATCCATCGGTACCAAGTTAGCCTCAATCCGACACCGGATCTAGGTGCAAAAATTCTTTTTGTGGAGGCACGCAGATCAGATCCGAGTCCAGCCAGCAGAAGTAGTCTGGGAATTAATTCCTCGGAAAATACATCGGCTCAAATTCAACCGCCGCCGAGTTCAGAGATCGAAGAGGAGTCTTCCACCGGCGTCCCAGCCAGTCGCCGCGGCAAGGATTCGATCGGAAGCCATCGTCCCAGTTGCTGAGTTCCCTTGCTGTACTAAGTTGGAACAGTACCGAGTCGGAACCGAGCCAGACCAACAGCCCATCTCCGACCCGATAGCCCTTCCGGCTCGCTGCCCGTCAACGCAAGATCGTTATTCTCGGGTCTCATTGTAGCCCTTTACCTCCTTGCGTGGAGTGGGCAATAAAATTCAGTGCTATAAATTATTGATAATTACTATACCTGGAGTTACGGTTCTTGGCCGGGGTCGTCTTCCCCACGCCCGGTAGCGTGGAGGTATCGTGTCTGCTCCTCTCTTCGCATTTTACTTATTTCGTATGTATTCTATTGCCGCTGCATGAGTGATAGGTTAATCTAGCACGATATTTTGATCACTGCTGCAAGAGAGAGCGAAGCCCGTCCCGTGACCCGATCTGGGCACGAAAGAGAGTTGACTGCCCGACTCATTGCCGGTTCCTCAACTGCGCAGATCCCGCATTTCCCTCGCATAGGGATGTCCGCGAGCTAGAGTCCTAGGTTCACGTGTCCGTCCCGGATCACCCCGGGACCACCACCCCCACCCCGTGGCCACGGCTCGCCCAGGGCGGAGTTCACCCCAGGCGCGGACACCCCCTGGTGGGGGCGAGCTCGCCCGGGGGCGGCCCCTTCATCCAGTCCAGTCAACCCTAGTGAGAATCCATCCCAGTCCCAGCTCGGTGCAGAGGTCGATCGACATATCCGTGTGGGATGTTGGGTTCATTGTGCTCCCTCTTGGTTTTGGTTTTGATGATAACAAAATATTGTGTGTTTGTGAGGAAGAACTTTATGCATGCTTGCATATGTTTGAAGCTTGGTAGAAGATGGCCAATTGGAATACACACCTTGTTTATATTCATTGCTATAGGTTCCTGATGTTAGGTGTGTTACTCGTCCTTTGATAAGGTTTTCACGCATATCTTTTCATGGGCTTTTAAGTGTGATAAATGGATTTCCATGCTTGTTCTTCATAAGGCTTTTCTAGCCAATGTTATGAACTCCTTGTGTATATCTTGGTGGAAGATGAAAATTCAATTGACTGTGTTCATGCACTATTTTCATAGTGCTTTTGAGCTCGAATCATGTGTAAGAAATTCACTGTGCTACCTTGATGTACATATGTTGATTATCATGCAAATCAATTGACTCAACGTGTTTTTAAGACTTAAAATGTGTTTAAGAGTCCATGTTGATCATGTGGGTTCGACTCTTGGTGAATGGATTGATCTCATGCATATCTCTCATGAAGTTATGATTTTCCATCATGTTTTGTCAATTCGTGTGAAAGTGGTTTCCTAATGCCCATTTGTTATGTAGATGCATGGTAAAAACATTTCACTGCTTTGGTTGAGAAAACTTGAGTTCACATGCATATTTCTTTAGAGTATTGAGCTTGCATTTCGCTTAATCAAACCTTAATGAGAACCATTACAAATTTGATGAAATTGGGTTGAAGTGTTTTTACATCAGATTTGATGCATGGTATATTTGGTTTAATCTTTGGTTAGGAAAACTGGGGTTAGATTGTGCCTTCTTGCATCATCTTTATGGTGTTTGATTTTCATGCAAACCAATTGGATCAACTTGTTTATCAATAATAGAAATTCATGTATGGATGTTTGATATCATTGGGTTGCATATTTAGATCATTAGGATCTCATTAAATATCATTCTCTAATGTCCCAAGGTGAATGGGTCGACCCCCCCAATGTCTGGGTCGACCCCTGGGCTAAAAATAGCCCAACTAGCATTCTGACTGTAGGTGGGTTGACCCCCTCTGAGAATGGGTCGACCCCTGCAACTTTTGCTACCCAGACAGCATGTTGGACTGCAAGTGGGTCGACCCATCTGGTTTCGCAGCTCCGCACGACTTTTCCGTGGGCCATCAAAGCCCATCCAAATGACCTCGAATTGGGCTAAAATTTGACCCCAATGCCCCTAGGTTATTGATAGACATATTAGGGTGTTTTTAACACATTTTGTGAGGGGTATGTGGGTCTTTTGATTTCTCTTATATATATACATATGTGACCTCCGAATTTGACAAGAAAAACCTATTGTGCTCATTATTTTCTAACTTGTAGGGGAAGAAAAGGGAGAAAGGAAGGAGGAGCACTTCAAGGGAAGATTTGATCTACATCCATGGGTTTATGAAGCTTGAGAAAGAAGAGAAAGAGGAGCGGAATGAAGAGAGGAACCCGATGATGTCAAAATCACGAGCAACGGTCGACATTGATTTGTAGATTCGAGGAGTTTGCTAAGGGGGATATTTTCTAGATCTTTATCTGTCTATCTCTGATGTTTTTCTTGAGTCATATTTCAATTTGAGCATGTCTAGCATATTTGCTTTGTTTTTCTGAACTGAAAAATCGTGTCTGTGGACTGTCGGTGTACGGTCGTGTCTTGAACCATCTACGTAAGGTTGTGGATTTATTGGGCTGGGTGTTGCAGCACGTGTGTGTGTGTTTGATCCGTGGTTGGATCGTGTTGGAGACTGGGTCTCCGTGTGTGTGTGTGTGTGTGTGTGTGTGTGTGTGTGTGTGTGTGTGTGTGTGTGTGTGTGTGTGTGTGTGTGTGTGTGTGTGTGTGTGTGTGTGTGTGTATGTGTGTGCGGGCGTCGTCCTGTGTGTGTTTGGAGCGTCGCCTCCATTTTTGGGATTTATCCCCGAGTGAAGCCTTACCGGTTCGGTGAGGGGTGGACGTAGGGAGCCCGTCGTGGTCCCGAACCACCTTAAAAATCTCGTGTCTTATAGTTTGCTTTTGTGGATGTGTGCTTAATCGTCTAAATTGCTTGTATGTTCGAGTGAGTGCAGCGAGATTGAGAGAACTAGTTTATCTTGCTTAGTTAATCTATTCAGTCTCGATTAAAGTTGTTAATTCCGCTGCGTAGGTTTTTAATTAGCCATCTAGTGCGGGGGATAATTCAACCCCCCTTCTTGTCCGCTCGCCTACCCCGGGACCAACAAGTGGTATCAAATCAAGGCTCTGCTATTTCAAGATATAACGATCTTCAGAGTGATCTTTGTAGGCGTGTTTGATTTGTATCATGTCTAATACTTGTTTGTCTTCTCCTCCTCCATGTTTTAATGGTTCAAATTTCAATGAATGGCTTTTGCACATAAGTCGTCATGTTAAATCCATTGATCCCAAACTCTAGGATTTAGTTGAGCATGATTCATATGGAATGCCCAGTGATGACTCTAAGTGGACAATTGAACATGTGAAGAGATATAAGGATAATGCTAAGCTTTTGCATATTTTCAGAAGTTCAATTGATCTTCACATATTTCCACTTGTCTCATCATGCTGGACGGCCAAGGAGATATTGAAGTGCCTGATCAAGGACTATGAAGCGACAAAGGATAGTGAGTGCTTGATGGCCGACAAGCATGATACAACAAGCGAGGGAAGCTCAAAGATAATTTCTGAGTCTGATGATGAAAATGATTTCACTTATGAAGAGTTGATGAATGCTTATCAAGAGTTGGTTGATAAGCATAAAAAGGTTGAATATAAAAATAGAAAATTGAAAAAGAAGTCTAAAAATACCTTCCTTGAGAATGCTCTTTGTTATAAGTGTTTTGAACTTGAAGAACTTAAAAAGGAAAATGGAGCTATGTTGATTCAGATCTCATTACTTGAAGGTAGATTAAAATGTCTTGAAAAACCTATTCATGAAAATTCTTCATGTAGTAAATGCCTTGAATTTAAATCTGAAAATGAATCTTTATTGATTGATATCAAAAGGCATGAAGAAAACATTTCATGTATGAGAAATGAAAATAAGAAATTGAAACATCTAAATACAACCATGTCTGAGAAACTGTTTGTTTTTGAAAAAGGGGAAATTTTGATTGTTGATGAATGTGAAAAACTGCATGTGCTAAAACAAGAACTTGAAAGCTATAAAATTGTAAATAGAGTGTTGAATGAATGTGTTGTTTGCAGTGAACAGGAGATAGCTAGTTATGAATTGCACATTACATCTCTTGAAAATGAAATCAATGTTTTGAACACTTCTTTGTTAAATTTGTCGAAGGGAAAGAAAATCTCGATAAAATTTTGGGGACAAAGGTTAATTTTCAAAAGGAAGGACTAGGCTATAATCTGGAGAACAAAAAGAATTTTGAAAATAAATTATATACATCTTTTGTCTCGAGTTCGGATGTAGCTATTCATCTATTGCTCACCCTGTTCAGCATGCTAAGAAAACTCAAAAGTATTATGTTAAGCAGAAAATGAACCAAAACTCAAAAGTGAAAAACCATTCTGCTTATACAAATGTTCATGCTAGGAAGCACAATGTTAGACACCATGTTATCAACAAAAATATCTCATGCTTTTATTGTGGTAAACATGGTCATATGATGCATGATTGCTTTGTTAAGAAATCTGATGATTTGAGAGCATGCAAGAATGAATTTGGTTCCAAAAGAAAAGGCATTTCTTGCTTTAATTGTGGAAAGTATGGTCACAAGATGCATGATTGTAACATGTTGAAAAACGATAACTTGAGAGCATGCAATAGAAAAATTGATTTCAAAAATTCAAAGAAGTTTTCAAAAAGAGGAAACGAATTTGAAAATTCCCATGTTCATGGAAAACGATCGTATAATAGAGTGCCTCCATTGCATTGTTACAACTGTGGCAAATATGGTCACTTGATGAAATCATACTTTAAAAATAAAAATGACAACCATCATGCTATGAAAAAGAAAAATTTTCATGTTGAAAATAAAAACACTTTTGTTAAATCACAGAAATTCAATGCTTATGCATATAAGAAAATTGTGAAATCTTTTGGTTCATATCATTATTGTGGTGAGTTTGGGCATACCATGCATGATTGTGAATTGATGTATTTTGATGATATGCATGCCCAGAGAATGTGGATGGACCCCATTAGAGGTGTAACTAACCATCCGGGACCCAACAAGGTTTGGGTACCCAAAATTGCTGAATGAGAATTTTGATGCAAGATTGCCTTGAGGCCAAGTGGAAGGCTTGAAAAATAATGGTTGCTCAAGGCAAAGGTTTTGAAAATAAATTTCTGAGTTCTTTTTGAAAAATTAAAATTTATTTTATTTAAATTTCCATGCATGAAAATCTAGAAAATTTTATTTTTCTTATTAGTTTGTATTGCATTTATCTGTTCATTATTGCATGATTTCATGGTATATGAAATGGTGACGTGAGGAAGGGCAGGTAATTCCTGTCTGAAATTTATCACCATGCGTGAGAATGTGTCTCCGCCTTGTACCATGAGTCACTTGCTCATAAAGGTCATAGGTTGCATGATTTCAGAAAAATGACAAGTGTGAAATTTATGCACATAGAAAGGGGGAGTTTATTTTTGAATGAATGATTTTAAATTATGAATCTAACTCATCTTTATGGAAATGCTCCTCATGCGTATTATTACATCTGAATTGATTATGATATTGTTATGTAATTTTTGGGACAAACAATGAAATGCTAGCCTCTTTTAAGGCTATTGCTGAGCTAATATGCTTGAAGGCATATGGTGATACCTACTGAACTCAAGTATTGATTCTAAAACTTGATTTGTCATTCCCCTAGCCTGCTATAATGAATTTGCTTATTGGTTGAATGGAATTGAAAATCTTGAAGATTTTGTTGATCATTGAATATCTTTCAATCTTAACTATATGTTTGATAGCACATTTGAACTTAACTGCATTTCTGGTATAACAAATGATGTTTGTGGAAGATTTGATTATGTCCAGTCGAAACTCTCACTATGTGTAAGTAGGGTTTTTGGACCTTCACCTCCACCTCGTACCAGAAAGTGAATATCATTGAATGGCTTGTGAATGATTTTTGAAACTTTTGAAATACTCTTGAAAATCTATTTTTTGAACAATTCTGAAAATAATTGGGTTGCATTCCTTAATTTTGATCATTCTTGCACCCTTGTTCATAAAAGTCATATCATGGAAAATATTCATCGTTCATCATTTGAATGTGAATGTTTCTTGTGCAATCTGTCATGATATTATAAAAGGCAAGCTTTTGCATTTTGCTCTTGCATCTTGCATTGCATTCTCATATTGTTAAAGGTTGCATTGCATTAGAATTCATGCATTAGGTGCATTTGAGTTCATTCAAATGAAAAACTGAAAATTTACATTTTGCACTCATGTAAAATTCTGAAATGCGTTTGGAATGTTCAAATAAAATCTGAAATTTTACATTCATAATGCATTCTACATTTTGCATTGTATTTTACATATCTTCCCTTTGTGTGCTTGCATGTTTATATATGTTATTCACCCCCATCCTTTGAAATTTATAAGACCACATACTTCTTGTTAAATAATGTTGTATTTGAGTCATTATTGATGTGTTTCGTGTCACACACTCAGGGGGAGTAAATATTTGATAAGTGCATCTATTTAAGGGGAGATGCACTGTTATGTGTTCATGATATTTTTTGTATACATGCTGAATCAAATTCGAACACATCTTGTACATAATGTGAAAATGAGTGTTAAACATAAGGATATAGGAATTTCCTTTCAACACTCTAGAGATATTAAACTTATTGCATGTATGTTGAAGAGACAGTTGAGGAAAAAGTTGTCTACCTATCTTTGTTGAAAGAATTTGTGAGAAAATGAAAGGCAGAGCAATGCTTGGTCTCACTAAGTAAATTGGATGCACGTCACCTGAGACGTGATGTGGTTCATTTCTGAAAGGTGTTTGACTAAAGTACCTCTGCTCAAAATGAAGTGAAATGGTTCAATGTTCTGAGTAACCGGGGATTCTGACATGAGCTTCATGTGTCTCCTCGCGTAAAAAGGAATTATTTGAACCTGATCATTCTTAGAAAAATTCTGATTGTCTTTGTGAAATCATTGAAAAATTTGATGTGAAAAATTATTAAGGTAGAGCGTAGCCTCCGATACACTGTTCTCATAAATTAAAATGTAGTCTGTGTAATCTCTCATTGTGTTGATTTAAAAATCTGAATATCCATATGGTTATAGTCATTTTCATGTTATTCACTTACACATTTTGAAATTTGATTTAATATATATTCAAAAAATTGATTGACTGCATTGACTAGTGCATGATTTTCCTATATGATCGCACAACCTCCTAGGTGCTATATATGAACATTCCGGTTGTCATGACTCTCATGCACTTTTTGTATACCTATTCCCTTCTTAAATAAGTAAGGGGGAGATATGTTGCATGAATATATATATACTTACTTGGTTGCATTATGTGCATCTCATATGTCATCATTTGTATACATATTGTTTCATGCATTTCAATATAAAACTAAAAATCTGAATTATCTTAAAATCTAAAGTGAGCTTTCATTGATTCGTGAATCCATCTTGTTCATTTTGTTGAAATTTGAACTTCACTGCTTTCATCCCCACTTTTTAATAATGCCAAAGGGGGAGAAATGTTTGGATTGAGATTGATGCCCCAATATTTTGCCATCATCAAAAAGGGGGAGATTGTTAGGTTCGTTGTGCTCCCTCTTGGTTTTGATTTTGATGATAACAAAATATTGTGTGTTTGTGAGGAAGAACTTTATGCATGCTTGCATATTTTTTTGTGCTTGCATATGTTTGAAGCTTGGTAGAAGATGGCCAATTGGAATACACACCTTGTTTATATTCATTGCTATAGGTTCCTGATGTTAGGTGTGTTACTCGTCCTTTGATAAGGTTTTCACGCATATCTTTTCATGGGCTTTTAAGTGTGATAAATGGATTTCCATGCTTGTTCTTCATAAGGCTTTTCTAGCCAATGTTATGAACTCCTTGTGTATATCTTGGTGGAAGATGAAAAATCAATTTACTGTGTTCATGCACTATTTTCATAGTGCTTTTGAGCTCGAATCATGTGTAAGAAATTCACTGTGCTACCTTGATGTACATATGTTGATTATCATTCAAATCAATTGACTCAACGTGTTTTTAAGACTTAAAATGTGTTTAAGAGTCCGTCTTGATCATGTGGGTTCGACTCTTGGTGAATGGATAGATCTCATGCATATCTCTCATGAAGTTATGATTTTCCATGATGTTTTGTCAATTCGTGTGAAAGTGGTTTCCTAATGCCCATTTGTTATGTAGATGCATGGTGAAAACATTTCACTGCTTTGGTTGAGAAAACTTGAGTTCACATGCATATTTCTTAAGAGGTAATGAGCTTGCATTTCTCTTAATCAAACCTTAATGAGAACCATTCCAAATTTGATGAAATTGGGTTGAAGTGTTTTTACATCAGCTTTGATGAATGGTATATTTGGTTTAATCTTTGGTTAGGAAAACCGGGGTTAGATTGTGCCTTCTTGCATCATCTTCATGGTGTTTGATTTTCATGCAAACCAATTGGATCAACTTGTTTTTCAATCATAGAAATTCATGCATAGATGTTTGATATCATTGGGTAGCATATTTAGATCATTGGGATCTCATTAAATATCATTCTCTAATGTCCCAAGGTGAATGGGTCGACCCCCCCACTGTCTGGGTCGACCCTTGGGCTGAAAATAGCCCAACTAGTATTCTGACTGCAAGTGGGTCCACCCCCTCTGAGAATGGGTCGACCCCTACAACTTCTGCTGCCCAGATAGCATGCTGGACTGCACGTAGGTCGACCCACTTGCTAGATGGGTCGACCCATCTGGTTTCACAGCTCCGCGCGACTTTTTCGTGGGCCATCAAAGCCCATCCAAATGACCTCGAATTAGGCTACAATTTGACCCCAATGCCCCTAGGTTATTGATAGACATATTAGGGTGTTTTTAACACATTTTGTGAGAAGTATATGGGTCTTTTGATTTCCCTTATATATATACATATGTGACCTCCGAATTTGACAAGAAAAACCTATTGTGCTCATTATTTTCTCTCTTGTAGGAGAAGAAAAGGGAGAAAGGAAGGAGGAGCACTTCAAGGGAAGATTTGATCTACATCCATGGGTTTTTGAAGCTTGAGAAAGAAGATAAAGAGGAGCGGAATGAAGAGTGGAACCCGATGATGTCAAAATCACGAGCAATGGTCAACATCGATTTGGGGATTCTTGGAGTTTGCAAATGGGGATATTTTCTAGATCTTTATCTGTCTATCTATGATATTTTTCTTGAGTCGTATTTCAGTTTGAGCATGTCTAGCATATTTGCTTTGTTTTTATGAACTGAGAAATCGTGTCTGTGGACCGTCGATGTACGGTCGTGTCTTGAACCGTCTGCGTACGGTTGTGGATTTATTATGCTATGTGTTGCAGCACGTGTGTGTGTTTTTGATCCGTGGTTGGATCATGTTGGAGACCGTGTGTGTGTGTGTGTGTGTGTGTGTGTGTGTGTGTGTGTGTGTGTGTGTGTGTGTGTGTGTGTGTGTGTGTGTGTGTGTGTGTGTGTGTGTGTGTGTGTGTGTGTGTGTGTGTGTGTGTGTGTGTGTGTGTGTGTGTGCGGGCATCGTCCCGTGTGTGTTTGGAGCGTCACCTCCGTTTTTGGGATTTATCCCCGAGTGAAGCCTTACCAGTTCGGTGAGGGGTAGACGTAGGGAGCCCGTCGTGGTCCCGAACCACCTTAAAAATCCTGTGTATTATGGTTTGCCTTTGTGGGTGTGTGCTTAATCATCTAAATTGCTTGTATGTTCGAGTGAGTGCGGCGAGATTGAGAGAACTAGTTTATCTTGCTTAGTTAATCTATTTAATCTTGATTAAAGTTGTTAATTCCACTGCGTAGGTTTTTACTTAGCCATCTAGTGTGGGGGACAATTCAACCCCCCTTCTTGTCCGCTCATCTACCTTGGGACCAACATGGGAGATTTCATGAAGATGGAGCCTCGGGATCACACAAAATCACACGGTCAATCTCCTCGGTCCACGCGCATAAGCGGCCAGCCAACCAATCCAAGCATGTATCCTTTGTTCTCTTGCAGTCACACAAAGTCAATGTTAGGGGTGATCATTATTTGGGTTCAACCCGAAAACCAAACCGAACCGATAGATTTGGTTTGGGTTGACATTTAAAATTTTTGGTTTGGGTTCAAATTGAACCATATTAAAAAATTTAGTTTGGTTTGGTTTTGAAGTTTAGGAAACCAAACTGAACCGAATAACCTAAATTTAAAGATATTTTTGTCAAGTTAATATAAGTGTATATGTAATTATAAATCTTAATTCAAAAAGTTTAATCCCCACCATCCTAATGGGGTTTCTGACTCTATGAAATAGGTTTCAAATCATCTTCCATTTTAATATAAATGAAGTTCTTAATTTTTTATGTGAAAATATTACGGAGCTTGTTCTTACAAGTTACAACTTTTTAGTTATATTTTAAATATTTACTTTATTTTGTAGAAAATTTTCTACCCTACCTTTCTCTACTCTTGTTTGAATCCAATCTAATTTCTAAAAAGGGAGATGAATATGGTTCAAAACGAACCAAACCGAATTAATTCGGTTTGGTTTGGTTTGATTTTAAAATAGTTTGGTTTGGTTTGGTTCGGGTTGAAGTCTTAATTCAGTTTGGTTTGGTTTGAGAAAAATTATCTTCAAACCAAACTAAACCAAACCAAACCGTGCTCACCCTTAGTCAATGTGGGCCAAAATGAGTCAAAAACATGGGATTTTATAGGCTGGGGAAAGAACCCCCCCTCTCTGCCTCGCGTAAACCCCCCCCCCCCCCCCGGGGGGGGGGGGGGGGGGGGGCTTAGGGGACTAGACTGACCCCCCATTCTGGTCTGCGTAAACCCCCTAGGGGTGTTTAGGCGGACCAAACAGCCCCCCTCGTCTGGTCCGCGTAAACCCCAATAAATCAAAAAACTACTTTTTTTAATCAAAAGAAGCACCCAGCCTGGTCTGCATTAACGGGGGGGGGGGGGGTTTAGGCTGACCACACCACCCCCCGGTCTAGTCCGCCTAAACCTCCCTTGATGGGAATCGACACCGAGCCAGTACCTTTTCATATTGCATTTATATCCTTTAGTTTCTTTTTATATCCACGGGAAAGTATACGCGCAATTGTACGGCTTTATCAGCCAATGCGTCATTCCCACGGATTGTTTGGGTTTCTATGTAATTTGTCAGTAGGACCAGCAGGGGGCCCTCAGCCCTTTCCCATTGGTCCATGTCATCTTGTGGGGCTGGTCAACCATCCTAGGTGGACATCTAGAAGGTTGGACTAGTCATATGCCACATGGGTAGACAAAGGGTTAAGAATGTCAACATTCTACACCCATCCCACCTACCCCATTCAACCTTCTACTACATGGTCAAGGGGCGCCCCATTCCACTTGCCTTAGTTTAATATTTTTTGTGTGTTATTAGAATGCAATCCCAGCCCTTCAATCCTCTTCCATAGATCTAAGGGTCCACATTGCATTTGATGTAAACCATATATAAGCTTGTATTTTCATGTGAAATTGAATGAAATTCAGAAAAATTTGTGAAAGTTTGAAGCTAGTTGTGCCCCAGCCCTCTCTCCTCTAGCTCTCCCCTTCCCAAACCCCCATTCTAGAGTGGTATCTCCTTCCCCCCACCTCCGGTGATCATCGGTGCCGCCGCCTCCGCCGTTCGTGCCGCCATCGAGCCGCCTCTGCAGTTCTATTTTCGTCTGACCACAGCAGCTTCCACGAATTGTCTGTCTCAGCCACGAGCTTGGATTGATCTAAATTTTTTATAGTGTATTCAGCCCTTGCATCCCAAGATCCACCTAAATTTGCACGCCATGATTCCATCGTTTATTATTTTTACATTTTCGTCCAATCTGTCATCCTAGATTTGCCAGGTTTCTATCTACAGTGACAGAACCTCTGAGTTCTCCCCCTCCGACCATCTTTTTGATTTATCCAAACCCTCCCAATTTTACTGGGAGTTCTGTCCATCACCCCCTACCTCCAAAAATTTTCTTAATTTCTTATCAGCCTTCTATCTATTTTTAGAAATTCGTGTTTTTCCTCTGATACAGTATTTTTAGTCAGATCCCAGATCCGACCACCCTCCACTTAAACATCAGAACAAATCACCACCATCTCCAAATCCAGATCCCAAAATAATCCTGGTTTCCGTGTTTGATTTCCTATAACCTTGCTGAAGAACACATCTTCCAATTCGTACATCTACTTCATGGTCAAAGGTAATCAACAGGAAAGTTCTCTGCAGATCTGAGTCTTCGGTTACTGTACAACAGCAGCATATAAAACTCACCAACACAAAGTACAAATCTAGTGATTTTTTTTGAAGGCCACTAGATTGCAGTACTTCGAAGCAGCTTTCCAATGGCTCTGATCTCGTCGTATTCCGACAACGGTGCTGATCGCAGCGTCCGTTCTCGTCGGAGCGCGCGCTGAAATACAGAACTGGCAGATTTCCGATCGGTTTTTCCGACCAGTGCCGAACGGAGCCGCCCGGCCTCCGGCCGACGAACTAGCATGCCGCCAGCCCGGGGAGCGCTTCTCCAAGTGTCTCCACCACAGCGGTACCACCGGGTCCCCCACGGCCCCTCCGGACAGCACGTAGGCCCCACGGTTGTGAACACGCGTGTAGCCGAATCAACACACGAAGCTGCCCGTCAACCCGAATTCGGTCCTCCCGGGCCCATTTGTATAGCCCTTTACCTCCCTGCGTGGAGTGGGCATGTTCCCATTGCTGTAATTATTGTGTGTTAAGTTTCCCGGGAGTACGAGTTTTCAGCCGGGTCCGTCTTCCCCACGCCGAGCGCGTGGAGGTATCGCATTCGCTCCCTTACTTGGCATTTTGCTTAATTTCATATATGCTTGTTTATGCCACTGCTAGAGAGCATGATAGGGTAATTAGCTCACTTTCTATTTATATCACCGCTGCTGTGAGAGAGAGCGTTACCGTCCTGTGACCCGATCCGGGCACGAAAGAGAGAGCCGACCACCCTAGCTCTTGCCGGTTTCTTAACCACGCACGTCCGACGCTTCCCTCGTTAAGGGACGATCGCGAGCTTGTCGTGTCCGTGTCTCGTCCCGCATCAATTTGGTATCAGAGCGAGTTTGAGTCTAGTGTGTCAAAAAAAAAAAGAGTGTCATTTACATCGAGTCATTAGTCGGTTTAAGTCGAGTCTAGGATCATCATTGTTTTAAAACAAAAAAAAAGTGTCTTTTTGCATTGCATCCCTTTACTCGGTATATCAAAAGGTGTTGTCCGAACGTTAGGCTACGCCTATCGGGAAGGCCGCACACTTGCGCGAGTGACCTTCGGGTCGATTACCTCCGCCGCGTACCGCGTTTTGGTTAAGTCTAGGTGCATCATTTTGCATTCGTGTGTTTTGCTTTAGTCGGCGTCTTCTAGTCGGTGTGTTTGCATGCCCACTCGTCGGGGTACTCAGTACTCACCCCCACCACCACCTATGGCCAACCCACGGGATACCTCGGGAGACTTCCACTCCCTACAAGAGGCGATGATGGCCATTATGACTAGGTTGGACCAATCCGATGCTAACTTTCGGACTTTCTCCGATAATATGGATGGTCGCCTTAGAGCCATGGAGGGGCGCTTGGAGACCTCCGACAGGTCGGTCCAAGACCTCATTGGGCGGTTAGATAGGATGTCACACGGGGACCCTCCAGGGGCAGCCCAAGGCCCACCCGTACCTCCTCCCGCGGTGGCCCAAGTCCAATCCGCTCCCATGGCCCAAGTCCAGGCTGCTCCCGCGGCCCAAAACCAGCCACCACAGGCTCCTCCACCCGCCCTTCCTCGGGTTCCCCAACTACCGCACCGTGACCTTGGTCTCGAGGACTATGGTTCCGACAATGCCTATGAGGGATATGGTCAACGCCGTCATGGTTTTCAGCCACAACGAGATGAGGATGATGATCGGGTCCTTAAGACCGTGAGAGCGGACCCTCCCGCATTTTACGGGTCTTTGGATCCGAAAGTCTACCTAGATTGGGAGTTCGGCATGGACCGTTACTTTGAGTGGTATGATATGTCGGAGCGTCGAAGGGTCCGATTCGCCACCATGAAACTCATGGTGCAGGCACAAACCTATTGGAAGAATGTGGAGAGCCTGCTACTTCAGTGGCTAGAACCCCCGATCGACACATGGGCCGAGATGAAGAATAAACTTCGGCAAAAGTACCTTCCTCCCACATACCGCCAGCGACTCATCGATAGATGGCAAAGTGTTAGCCAGGGAGATCGGTCCGTCTCCGAATACATCACGGAGTTTGATGAGTACTTTCTACGATGTGGTGTCACGGAGGAGAGTACCATGCCCGTGTCCCGCTTTCGACGTGGTTTGCGGCCACACTACCAGTATGAGCTTTTCCGCTGCAATGCCAAGACGTTGGAAGAGGCATACCAGGTTGCTCTCGAGATGGAGCAATTTGAGGGAGAGTTCGAGTCTAGCCATCGGTTGGGCCCCACCCCTCTCCGTAGTACCGAGCCCCGTCACTCCATAGGCCCACATCAGCGGCCTCTCATGGCTCGACCTCAGGAGCCCACCAGTCAGGAGCACTTCGCTCCATGGCCTCGTCCTCCTCCACCCCGGGATCTATTCCCACCCCAACCACCGACACCCGTTGCCCGTCCCCCGGCTCCTATAGCCTGTCCTCTGGCACCGGCACCCCCTCCACTATTGTCCAAGGCACCTACACCTCCCCCATTGCTGCCTACACCCCCTACCCGACGGGATGATAAGGGTAAGGCCCCTCTTTTCGGGGAGAGTAGTCGATCGCGAGTGCAGTGTTTCCACTGTCATGGATTTGGCCACATTGCCAGCGAGTGTCCCGCTCGCGCCACCCTAGCCTTAGGTGTTGGAGAGTCCGCACCTCCCGAGCTTGAGTGTGTCAATTACGTGGCCGATGAGGCACTAGCCGATGAGTACTATGCTTTGGGGGGGGAAGAGTGGGACAGCTCTCCTGCCGCCCAGGATGCCGCCACCTAGTGGGCTTGATGCTACCACCTTAGTCTCGAGTCGTGCATGAGTCAGTGTGTTTTTTTGTGTGGTTTGTTTGTGTGGTGTGTTTCGAGTCGATTGTTGTGTGTATTGCATGGTAAGTCTGCATGAGTCTTGTGCAAGCTCGTTGTCGGTCTCTTATGAGTAAGAGGCGAGTGGACTCACTTGATGAGTATGGAGTCGATTCTACATCTATACCCGGATCAGTCACCTATAGGGACTCAGCGGTGATTCCTAGTGAGTCTTTGAGCCGCTTCCCTTCCTTTTGAGAGTGCCCCACCCGGAGTGTCCACCTTCAGGCCATAGCAGTTTGCGCATATCGAGTATATATGGAATGAGCAGGTGACGATCATTTGGAGTGGAGCGTACCCGCATTACTTGGCACGATGACGGATCTGCCGGAGTATTCGAGCATCCCTACCCCTACTCGATGGGGTCGAGTTCCTCCCACCCGGGGAGAGTTGATGGGAATCGACACCGAGCCAGTACCTTTTCATATTGCATTTATATCCTTTAGTTTCTTTTTATATCCACGGGAAAGTATACGCGTAATTGTACGGCTTTATCAGCCAATGCGTCATTCCCACGGATTGTTTGGGTTTCTATGTAATTTATCAGTAGGACCAGCAAGGGGGCCCTCAGCCCTTTCCCATTGGTCCATGTCATCTTGTGGGGCTGGTCAACCATCCTAGGTGGACATCTAGAAGGTTGGACTAGTCATATGCCACATGGGTAGACAAAGGGTTAAGAATGTCAACATTCTACACCCATCCCACCTACCCCATTCAACCTTCTACTACATGGTCAAGGGGCGCCCCATTCCACTTGCCTTAGTTTAATATTTTTTGTGTGTTATTAGAATGCAATCCCAGCCCTTCAATCCTCTTCCCTATATCTAAGGGTCCACATTGCATTTGGTGTAAACCATATATAAGCTTGTATTTTCATGTGAAATTGAATGAAATTCAGAAAAATTTATGAAAGTTTGAAGCTAGCTGCGCCCCAGCCCTCTCTCCTCTGGTTCTCCCCTTCCCAAACCCCCATTCTAGAGTGGTATCTCCTTCCTCCCACCTCTGGTGATCATCGGTGCCGCCGCCGCCGCCGTTCGTGCCGCCATCGAGCCGCCTCTGCAGTTCTATCTTCGTCCGACAATAGCAGCTTCCACGAATTGTCTGTCCCAGCCATGAGCTTGGATTCATCTTAATTTTTTATGGTGTGTTTAACCCTTGCATCCCATGATCCACCTAAATTTTCACGCCATAATTCCATCGTTTAGTATTTTTACATTTTCGTCCAATCTGTCATTCCAGATCTGCCAGGTTTCTATCTACAGTGACAGAATCTCTGAGTTCTCCCCCTCCGACCATCTTTTTGATTTATCCAAACCCTCCCAATTTTACTGAGAGTTCTGTCCATCACCCCCTACCTTCAAAAATTTTCTTAATTTCTTATCAGCCTTCTATCAATTTTTAGAAATTCATGTTCTTCCTCTAATACAGTGTTTTTAGTCAGATCCCAGATCCGACCACCCTTCACTTAAAACATCAGAAAAAATCACCACCATCTCCAAATCTAGATCCAAAAATAGTCTTGGTTTCCTTGTTTGATTTCCTACAACCTTGCTGAAGAACACATCTTCCAATTCGTACATCTACTTCATGGTCAAAGGCAATCAACAGGAAAGTTATCTGCAGATCTGAGTCTTCGGTTACTGTACAACAGCAGCATATAAAATTCGCCAACACAAAGTACAAATCTGGTGAATTTTTTTGAAGGTCACTAGATTGCAGTACTTCGAAGCAGCTTTCCAACGGCTCTGATCTCGTCGTATTCCGACACCGGTGCTGATCGCAGCGTCCGTTCTCACCTGAGCGCGCGCTGAAATACAGAACCGGCAGATTTCCGATCGGTTTTTCCGACCGGTGCCGAACGGAGCCGCCCGGCCTCCGGCCGGCGAACCAGCGTGCCGCCAGCCCGGGGAGCGCTTCTCCAAGTGTCTCCACTACAGCGGTACCACCGGGTCCCCCACGGCCCCTCCGGACAGCACGTGGGCCCCACGGTCGTGAACACGCGTGTAGCCGAATCAACACACGAAGCTGCCCGTCAACCCGAATTCGGTCCTCCCGGGCCCATTTGTATAGCCCTTTACCTCCCTGCGTGGAGTGGGCATGTTCCCATTGCTGTAATTATTGTGTGTTAAGTTTCCCGGGAGTACGAGTTTTCAGCCGGGTTCGTCTTCTCCACGCCGAGCGCGTGGAGGTATCGCATTCGCTCCCTTACTTGGCATTTTGCTTAATTTCATATATGCTTGTTTATGCCACTGCTAGAGAGCATGATAGGGTAATTAGCTCGCTTTCTATTTACATCACCGCTGCTGTGAGAGAGAGCGTTACCGTCCCGTGACCCGATCCGGGCACGAAAGAGAGAGCCGACCACCCTAGCTCTTGCCGGTTTCTCAACTGCGCACGTCCGACGCTTCCCTCGTTAAGGGACGATCGCGAGCTTGTCGTGTCCGTGTCTCGTCCCGCATCAATTTGGTATCAGAGCGAGTTTGAGTCTAGGGTGTCAAAAAAAAAAGTGTGTCATTTACATCGAGTCATTAGTCGGTTTAAGTCGAGTCTAGGATCATCATTATTTTAAAACAAAAAAAAAGTGTCTTTTTGCATTGCATCCCTTTACTCGGTATATCAAAAGGTGTTGTCCGAACGTTAGGCTACACCTATCGGGAAGGCCGCACACTTGCACGAGTGACCTTCGGGTCGATTACCTCCGCCACCTACCACGTTTTGGTTAAGTCTAGGCGCATCATTTTGCATTCGTGTGTTTTGCTTTAGTCGGCGTCTTCTAGTCAGTGTGTTTGCATGCCCACTCGTCGGGGTACTCAGTACTCACCCCCACCACCACCTATGGCCAACCCACGGGATACCTCGGGAGACTTCCACTCCCTATAAGAGGCGATGATGGCCATTATGACTAGGTTGGACCAATCCGATGCTAACTTTCGGACTTTCTCCGATAATATGGATGGTCGCCTTAGAGCCATGGAGGGGCGCTTGGAGACCTCCAACAGGTCGGTCCAAGACCTCGTTGGGCGGTTAGATAGGATGTCACACGGGGACCCTCCAGGGGCAGCCCAAGGCCCACCCGCACCTCCTCCCGCGGTGGCCCAAGTCCAATCCGCTCCCATGGCCCAAGTCCAGGCTGCTCCCGTGGCCCAAAACCAGCCACCACAGGCTCCTCCACCCGCCCTTCCTCGGGTTCCCCAACTACCGCACCGTGACCTTGGTCTCGAGGACTATGGTTCCGATAATGCCTATGAGGGATATGGTCAACGCCGTCGTGGTTTTTCAGCCACAACGAGATGAGGATGATGATCGGGTCCTTAAGACCGTGCGAGCGGACCCTCCCACTTTTTACGGGTCTTTGGATCCGAAAGTCTACCTAGATTGGGAGTTCGGCATGGACCGTTACTTTGAGTGGTATGATATGTCGGAGCGTCGAAGGGTCCGATTCGCCACCATGAAACTCATGGGGCAGGCACAAACCTATTGGAAGAATGTGGAGAGCCTGCTACTTCAGCGGCTAGAACCCCCGATCGACACATGGGCCGAGATGAAGAATAAACTTCGGCAAAAGTACCTTCCTCCCACATACCGCCAGCGACTCATCGATCGATGGCAAAGTCTTAGCCAGGGAGATCGATCCGTCTCCGAATACATCGCGGAGTTTGATGAGTACTTTCTACGATGTGGTGTCACGGAGGAGAGTACCATGCCCGTGTCCCACTTTCGACGTGGTTTACGGTCACACTACCAGTATGAGCTTTTCCGCTGCAATGCCAAGACGTTGGAAGAGGCATACCAGGTTGCTCTCAAGATGGAGCAATTTGAGGGAGAGTTCGAGTCTAGCCATCGGTTGGGCCCCACCCCTCTCCGTAGTACCGAGCCCCGTCACTCCATAGGCCCACATCAGCGGCCTCCCATGGCTCGACCTCAGGAGCCCACCCGTCAGGAGCACTTCGCTCCATGGCCTCGTCCTCCTCCACCCCGGGATCTATTCCCACCCCAACCACCGGCACCCGTTGCCCGTCCCCCGGCTCCTATAGCCCGTCCTCTGGCACCGGCACCCCCTCCACTATTGTCCAAGGCACCTACACCTCCCCCATTGCTGCCTACACCCCCTACCCGATGGGATGATAAGGGTAAGGCCCCTCTTTTCAGGGAGAGTAGTCGATCGCGAGTGCAGTGTTTCCACTGTCATGGATTTGGCCACATTGCCAGCGAGTGTCCTGCTCGCGCCACCCTAGCCTTAGGTGTTGGAGAGTCCGAACCTCCCGAGCTTGAGTGTGTCAATTACGTGGCCGATGAGGCACTAGCCGATGAGTACTATGCCTTGGGGGGGGAAGAGTGGGACAGCTCTCCTGCCTCCCAGGATGCCGCCACCTAGTGGGCTTGATGCTACCACCTTAGTCTCGAGTCGTGCATGAGTCAGTGTGTTTTCTTGTGTGGTTTGTTTGTGTGGTGTGTTTCGAGTCGATTGTTGTGTGTATTGCATGGTAAGTCTGCATGAGTCTTGTGCAAGCTCATTGTCGGTCTCTTATGAGTAAGAGGCGAGTGGACTCACTTGATGAGTATGGGGTCGATTCTACATCTATACCCGGATCAGTCACCTATAGGGACTCAGCGGTGATTCCTAGTGAGTCTTTGAGCCGCTTCCCTCCTTTTGAGAGTGCCCCACCCGGAGTGTCCACCTTCAGGCCATAGCAGTTTGCGCATATCGAGTATATATGGAATGAGCAGGTGACGATCATTTGGAGTGGAGCGTACCCGCATTACTTGGCACGATGACGGATCCGCCGGAGTATTCGAGCATCCCTACCCCTACTCGATGGGGTCGAGTTCCTCCCACCCGGGGAGAGTTGATGGGAATCGACACCGAGCCAGTACCTTTTCATATTACATTTATATCCTTTAGTTTATTTTTATATCCACGGGAAAGTATACGCGTAATTGTACGGCTTTATCAGCCAATGCGTCATTCCCACGGATTGTTTGGGTTTCTATGTAATTTGTCAGTAGGACCAGCAATGGGGCCCTCAGCCCTTTCCCATTGGTCCATGTCATCTTGTGGGGCTGGTCAACCATCCTAGGTGGACATCTAGAAGGTTGGACTAGTCATATGCCACATGGGTAGACAAAGGGTTAAGAATGTCAACATTCTACACACATCCCACCTACCCCATTCAACCTTCTACTACATGGTCAAGGGGCGCCCCATTCCACTTGCCTTAGTTTAATATTTTTTGTGTGTTATTAGAATGCAATCCCAGCCCTTCAATCCTCTTCCCTATATCTAAGGGTCCACATTGCATTTGATGTAAACCATATATAAGCTTGTATTTTCATGTGAAATTCAATGAAATTCAGAAAAATTTGTGAAAGTTTGAAGCTAGCTGCGCCGCAGCCCTCTCTCCTCTGGTTCTCCCCTTCCCAAACCCCCATTCTAGAGTGGTATCTCCTTCCCCCCACCTCTGGTGATCATCGGTGCCGCCGCCGCCGCAGTTCGTGCCGCCATCGAGCCGCCTCTGCAGTTCTATCTTCATCCGACCACAGCAGCTTCCATGAATTGCCTGTCTCATCCACGAGCTTGGATTGATCTGAATTTTTTATGGTGTGTTCAGACCTTGCATCCCAAGATCCACCTAAATTTTCACGCCCTAATTCCATCGTTTAGTATTTTTACGTTTTCGTCCAATCTGTCATCCCAGATCTGCCAGGTTCCTATCTACAGTGACAGAACCTTTGAGTTCTCCCCCTCCGACCATCTTTTTGATTTATCCAAACCCTCCCAATTTTACTGGGAGTTCTGTCCATCACCCCCTACCTCTAAAAATTTTTTTAATTTCTTATCAGCCTTCTATCTATTTTTAGAAATTCGTGTTCTTCCTATGATACAGTGTTTTTAGTCAGATCCCAGATCCGACCACCCTCCACTTCAAATATCAGAACAAATCACCACCATCTTCAAATCCAGATCCAAAAATAGTCCTGGTTTCCTTGTTCGATTTCCTACAACCTTGCTGAAGAACACATCTTGAAATTCGTACATCTACTTCATGGTCAAAGGCAATCAACAGGAAAGTTCTCTACAGATCTGAGTCTTCGGTTACTGTACAACAGCAGCATATAAAATTCTCCAACACATAGTATAAATCTGGTGAATTTTTCTGAAGGCCACTAGATTGCCTTACTTCGAAGCAGCTTTCCAACGGCTCTGATCTCGTCGCATTCCGACACCGGTGCTGATCGCAGCGTCCGTTCTCTCCGGACCGCGTGTTGAAATATAGAACCGGCAGATTTTCGATCGGTTATTCCGACCGGTGCCGAACGGAGCCGCCCGGCCTCCGGCCGGCGAACCAGCGTGCCGCCAGCCCGGGGAGCGCTTCTCCAAGTGTCTCCACTACAGAGGTACCATCGGGTCCCACACGGCCCTTCTGGACAGCACGTGGGCCCCACGGTCGTGAACACGCGTGTAGCCGAATCAACACACGAAGCTGCCCGTCAACCCGAATTAGGTCCTCCGAGCCCATTTGTATAGCCCTTTACCTCCCTGCGTGGAGTGGGCATGTTCCCATTGCTGTAATTATTGTGTGTTAAGTTTCCCGGGAGTACGAGTTTTCGGCCGGGTCCGTCTTCCCCACGCCGAGCGCGTGGAGGTATCGCATTCGCTCCCTTACTTGGCATTTTGCTTAATTTCATATATGCTTTTTTATGCCGCTGCTAGAGAGCATGATAGGGTAATTAGCTCGCTTTATATTTATATCACCGCTGCTGTGAGAGAGAGCGTTACCGTCCCGTGACCCGATCCGGGCACGAAAGAGAGAGCCGACCACCCTAGCTCTTCCCGGTTTCTCAACCGCGCATGTCCGACGCTTCCCTCGTTAAGGGACGATCGCGAGCTTGTCGTGTCCGTGTCTCATCCCGCATCATCCCTCCCCCACTTTAAAAATAATAAAAAAATATTTTTAAGGGTTTACGCGGACCAGATTTCACCCCCAATCTAATCTGTGTAAACCCCCCC
Organism: Amorphophallus konjac; assembly: GCA_022559845.1. Taxonomy (NCBI): domain Eukaryota; kingdom Viridiplantae; phylum Streptophyta; class Magnoliopsida; order Alismatales; family Araceae; genus Amorphophallus; species Amorphophallus konjac. Next base: position 244,865,637 of record CM040120.1, read on the forward strand.
TGACCCTTCTGTTGTGCAGAAGTTGGGCATGTGTGGAACATGCTTGATTCTGTTGTTTTGATGATATCCAACTATGACTCATTTCTACTGTTTTGATGATGTCTTGATGATCTCTAACTATGAGCCATTGATAAGTCTGACTTACATTTAATAATGTCAACGTTATGCATTTCAGGTCAGCACAGGCATGAGAATGGCCTCATCCAAAGGAGCAAGCCAACCATGGTTGAAGAAGGTGTCAACAAGAGTCGACACCCAGAGTCAACACCTTTTTATCAAGGTTATGTCTTGGGAAAACTAGAGGAAGAATGTCGACACCAAGAGTCGAAACCTTTTTAACAAGGCTCTATCTAGCGTCTGCAACATCCAGAGTTCAGTAGACAAATAACTCCGAAGGCCAACATATGTTTAAGCACCAGGGAAGAATAGCTATTCAACAGCGAAAGATAGCTCGATTTGAATGCAAATGAACAAATCTGAGCTACTGTAGCAATCCGAGCTATTGTAGCAATCCGAGCCACTGCAGCAGTCCGAGCACTATAGCTGTCCGAGCTCTATAGACGCTCGAGCTATCCGAGCTCATCTGAAGATGGCCGAGCACTGTAGCAATCCGAGCCCTATAGTAGTCCGAGCACTGTAGCTGTCCGAGCACTGTAGACGCTCAAGCTATCCGAGCTCATCCGAAGATGGCCGAGCACTATAGCAATCCGAGCACTGTAGCAGTCCAAGCCACTGTAGCAGTTCAAGCTTCTGAAGAAGTCTGGGCTACTGAAGAAGTTTGAGTCACTGTAGCTGCCCGAGCACTATAGCAGTCCGGTCTACTGTAGCATTATCAAGTAGAAGGTAGTAGAAAGGCCAAGCAAATGGGGGCAGAGAAGGCAAGCAGAAGGGCTACAGAGAAGAGAAGAGAGAGAAAATGAGTGCTCGCTCGAGTGGTTGGAAAGGTCAGCTTGAGTGCTCGCTCAAGTGTTCGAGTGCTCGGAGGGAACAATAGAAGTGCTCGTTCGAACTCAGGAGAAAGAATGGTTGTGTCGAGCTAGAAAGAGATACACAGATTTCGAGGTCAGGAGGAAGTTCCCATGTCTGTCATCATTACCCTACCCAAACACCTTTTTGGAGGAAGCCATGTCAGTGTCCATACCTGGGACATGACTCTTGTCAGGACCACCTTTCTGCTATCAACCAATGTGATGTGGTCCTAAAATGGTACTCAGAACAAGATAAGACCCGAGCCAATAAGGAAGCTGAATGCAAGATTTTCTTCCATATGGGTCATTAAATGCTCAGATCTGGAGCAGAAGAAAAGGCTTTTATATTCCAGCCACTCAGATTGCAGGATTCTGAAGGGAAATGTCTCCACTAGCTCTTCTATATATATATGAAGCTCTCTACATTAAGAGAGCTACTGCTGCTGCTATTGAGAAAAAGTCACGCCCTTGAGCTGTGAAGAAGAAATATGTGAGAAAGAAAGAGAAATGGAGGGAGAGCAGCCCAGCATATGCGACCTCAGTCGAATGTTGTGAAAGAAGAAGAAAGAGAGAAGAGCAGCCAAGAGAGGAGAGCAGCCATCCTCATGTCCAGATCGTGCCATGGAAGAGAGCAGATCGGACCATGTTCAGATTGTTCCAAGTGCTTCAAGAGCAACCTTTGAAGCCATCGTTTGGCTATCTCTGTTTCTTCACTTTATCTCTGTGTTCAGTGTCTCATATCTGTAACCTCTTGTTTTCTTCACTACACTTGCAGTGTTTCTTGTTTTTGTTTTGGTTCACAGTTCGCATGCTCTTCTGATTCCCTAGATAGGGGTCAGGTTCCCTCTGTTATTTTAGAGGAATATAGTCGGAGGTGTTCTCTGATCTGTGGATAGCCGTCCCTGCCAGCTTTGTGTGTAGGAAGACAGTAGGAGGTGTTCTCCGATCTGTGGATAGCCTTCCCTGCCAGCTTTGTGTGTAGGAAGAGAGTCGTAGGTCTACTCGGGTCTGTGGATAGCCGTCCTTGCCGGCTTTGTATGTAGGAAGACAGATAGAGGGTTTTCTCTATTCTGTGGTTTTCGGCGTGTCCCCGGTCAAGCTGTGTGTCAGCAGGAAAGCCTCACCGGGTTTGGTGAGGGGTGGACATAGGTTGCGGGCTTGCAATCGAACCACCTTAAAAATCCCTGTGTTGTGGGTTGTGCACTTATGAGATTGCTCCATATCTTTTATCCCCGTTCATTGGTTGGTGTGTTTGCTTTATCGTATGGAATCTGAGTTAGTTCCATCGCACACTTAAGTGTTGTGGATTGTGCTATATTGTAGGCATATTGTTTATTCTTCCCTCTGGACTTCCATTCCCCTGGCTGCCTGCTGCACCCTTGCACACAGGTACTAGGGAGCATACTCCACCAAAGGAAGATCACCTTGCATACACACACACACACACTAGTTGACCACTATAAGGCACACCCATGAAAAGCTTGTATATTCATACCCAATTGATGTGCTTTATGGTCTCTACTGTATATGCATTATGCATTGCCATTTCAATTAAGCCATTCCTTTTAATTCCATTGTGCATCATAGTGTTTTATTTGCTTTATAGGAGTGGCCTATGCTCCTTGTTTCTAAGAGTTTTTAATTGGGCATAGTTTGTCATAGGATCTATTCAACCCCCCTTCTAGATCCGATTGCACCACACGGGACCAAACAAGTGGTATCAGAGCTAAGCTCTGCCATTCCCAGATCCAACAATCTACAGGGAAAGATCTCGGTGCATTTTGTGAAAATGGCTTTATCTAGTACACATGCTTCGATGGGTTCTCCACCTAGGTATGATGGTTTAGATTTTTCTATATGGCTAGGGAGAATGTTCATCTATGTTAATTCCATAGATCCACAATTGTAGACTCTTATATACAATGGTCCTCATGAGTTGCCATCAAACACAGATGAATGGACAGCTGAACACGAGACCAAAAATTGTGATAACCTTGCTGCATTTAACTTGATAAAAGCTGCAGTCAATTTCAGGTTACTCCATCATGTGTCTACCTGCAGCACAGCCAAGCAAGTTCTGAACATGATGATAACCATCAATGAGAAGGGAGAAGAACTAGAGCATGAATGCCTCATGGCCGATCATCCTGAACAGTCCAATGATCCGTCCTCATCTCAGGTAAGCTCTGACTCCGAAGGCTTCACTTTTGAAGAACTTATGGATGCTTATGATGAGTTGATTAAGCAATACAAGAAAGTGAAATCTGAAAACAAAAACTTGAAAAAGGATTTAAAGAAAAATAGTAAGAATGAGAGCTCCTTTTGTAAAAATTGTTCTGCTTTTGAGGACCTCAATGACACTCTCATGATTGATTTGGATGTGCATAAATGAAGCATTGCCTGTTTAAGAGATGAGAATAGTATTCTACAAGCTGAGATAAGTAGATTGGAAGAAATTGTAAGAAAATTACAACATAAATCTACATCTACATAAAATGATCAAGGCTTGACCGAAACCAAGGCACTTGCTGAAGAAAATCAAACTCTAGTTAGTAAAAATGAAAAATTGAAAAAGGAAAACATTGAGATGTTTGCTAAGTTAAAGGCATGTGAAAAAGGCAAAGGAGTAAACACTAATGAAACAGAAATATTGAGTGTTCTCCAAAAAGAGTTTGATCATTGCAAAATCGTCAATGACTTGTTAAATGAACAGCTAGCCGAGTGTGAGGTAGATCTGGCCAAGGAGAACATCATATCTCCTCACTTGAAAATGAAATTCAAGATCTGAATAACTCACTGTCAAAATTTGTGGAAGGACAAGAAAATTTGGACATATTATTGGGGACTAAAGTAAACTTTAAAAGGGAAGGTTTGGGCTATAAACAATGAACAAAAAGAATTTTGAAAGTAAACTATACACATCTTTTGTTTCTAGTTCAACTGAAGCCCAGACATCTAAAGTACCCCCAAGACATCCTAATGTACAGAAAAATCAAAAACACAATACAAATCAGAAAAAGAAAGCATTCAGTCAAAAACAGAAAGATGATTTTGATGATATGAAAATGCATGCTAGGAAATCTCATGCTAAGTATTATGCTCCTCATAAAATGAATGTTCAATATTTTTATTGTGGTAAATATGGTCACATCATGAATGACTGCTTTATCTTGAGGGATGATGAACTAAGAGCAGGAAAGATCAGAAGAAACAATGTAGGAAGCAAGTTCAAAGGAAAGGTGCACACCGGGAGGAAGCATGCTCAGCACACTTCCATTCAGAAGCCCGAAAATGGCCCGATGCATCGACCCAGTCCACAGAAAAGGTCGAGGCATCCTAAGGCCAGAAGAAGAATCTTTCCTCCTCACTGCTCTCATCGTGGAATGATTGGCCATACAGTCCAAGACTGTTGGCACTCATAAGGCAGAACCCACGTTCATGCCAAAGGAGGTAACTTCCATGCTCACCCACAAAAGCCTAATGCATATACACATGCACATAAGAAGAATGCTCAATCTTTTGTGCACTGTTTCTATTGTGGAAAAAATGGACATGAGATGTATGACTGTCATACAATGATGGAAGATGATGTGAATGCCCTAAAAAATATGAGCCAAACCGTTAGACATGGAACTAACCCTAAAGGACCCAAGCAACCTTGGGTACCTAAGAAATTGAAATGAGGATTTTGGGTGCAGGGTGCCTTGGAGCTGAGCAATGCTCAACCCGCAAATAAATGCTCAAGGCACATGTATGTAAATAAATTTTATTGGTTCAATCTTTGCATGATAGGCTTGCATTGTAGTCATTGCATTATAAAGTTGTCTTGATGTCAATAAGTACTGCAAGCTGAATGTACTTCCTAGAACTGCTGAAATATCCCCCATGGTGTGAGATGAACTTTTGAGCTAGATTATTTGGTCACACCATATTTGACCTCTGGTATATCAAATGGTCTAGAGTGTAAAGGCAAGTCATGTTTGCCCGGAACTCTCACTATGCGTGAGAAGGATCTCAGATCCCAACCTCCGCCTTGTACCAGGGATCAATTATCTCAGCTGTTTAATTCATGATAAACTTGTTATGCTGATGAAGCTGATGTGATGATGAGTTTTTTGGCTCCTGCTATTAGCCATATGAAATTCTTGGCTATTGGTTTTGATGATATATCCCATGGCTGCATTTTCAACTCATTTACTCATGTTGGCATTGTTCAAAGGGGGAGTTTAGCAATGGGCATCATTATTTTGCATTCAGTTCAGAATTTATTGTAAATAATGTATGCTTGCATCATTTTGTGATCTCATGTACCTCAAAGCACATCATGTTTAGGAGACACAAAAATGTATAATTATTTTGCAGCATCTTCATTGCATTGTGCATTCATATAGGTCATAGGCTACACATATCATAGCCAACCCATCCATGCATTCAGGGGGAGTCAACATTAAATTCAGTGTACATCATCTCTCATCTTGCTGACATCCTTGCATGGATTGCATCTTCTCAGGGGGAGCTTGATTTCCTTGAAAATCCATCAAAACTCTACCCTGCAGTTCAACAGGTCAACCTCACACCTCTGACAGGTCGACCTCACTGTTCAGTCTGCCTGCTAGTTGCTTCTGTCTGAGCTCAGGGTATCGACACCACACAAAGCAAGTGTCGACACTTCCTTGCACCAGTTGATATTATCTCTTCCATTTCAGTCTGAGCTCAATGCATAATCTTAGGGGGAGTGTTCCTTCATCCATTCTTGCTTACCACTCATGCAACACTCTCCTTTTATACCAAACCACTGCATCATATTGCTAACATCCTTTTATGGTTCAACTTGGATTTGAATTGCCTTGAACTTCTTGGAGGATCTTCTATCTGTCTTTAAGTTCTCTAATTAGGGCACATCTTAAAGAAGAATCTTCTTTTATAGAGCCTTGCGAATGCCTTGAACATAAAAGCTTTTGGTTTAACATTAATGATTTCTTGAGCTATGAAGTTTAATGATCTTGAAAATATTTGTGTTCGGGCTTAATAGACTTAAACTAGTTTCTCATGTTTTGACTTGTTATGTCTTCTTAAATCTGAAAGTTTATTTTGAGTAAAAAGGCATCTTTGATTGAGAAACTTCAGTTAAGTATTGTTTTTAAACATTTGTTGAATCTGAATAATTCAAAAAGGAGGCTACATTAAAAATAAGCTCCAGGCAGAGCAATGGCACTGTTGCTGAGAAATCTATATATTAAATCTTTTGGAGGCAATGGTGCTATCTCTGTTCTAATTGAGGCAAAATAGTGAGCTACACTGAGTAACTAGGGGTGCTTGCGTCTGGAAAACGTGCACACTCACGTCAAAAGGTAGTTGCTACACTTGACTGCTCGTAAAATGATAACAGTCAACTTTCAAACATGGTTTCATAAGAAAAATCTGAATGTGTAGCACTCTTGAATAAAATCAAAATCATCTAAGTGTTTAGCCTTAATACTTATTATGGCCACACTCAAAGGAGCTAATGGAATTGAATGAGTAAGATAAAAGGAGGTTAACCTAGTTTTGATATGAATTTCTGATTCACTTCTATTAAACTTGAATGCAAATGTTTTAATGTGATTCTACTGAGAAAGTCAGAATTCATTAGCATTAAACCAATCTGAATGTAAGGGCTACCTCATTAGAGTTCTATAACTTGAGATTCTAAAAAATCCATAACTCTGATTTATGAACTTCGCTTCAGATTAAAGAACCTTCATTCTTTCTTAAACAAGTCATCTCTTGATGCTCCTTGATGTTTGCCTTCATTTGCCAAGTCTACATAACTCATTCAGGCTACCATGATTACATCATCATTCTTAACACATGGTATCTGAATCCATTGATGTTGTCAAATAATTGGTATCACTCATTGGTATCCGGCATAAGCTCTGTCATCATTGGCATCATGTTTTCATGCAATTGGGTGGCTTGCATTTCTTAACTTCATGCACTTGTAGCTTGCATCATTCATTCCCATACATTGCATAGAAAATCCTTAAAATCTGAAAACTAGAAAACCTTTTAAAATTTGAAAAATCTGAAAATCAAATTTGCTCTTTGGCTGCCTTATCTATCTCTTCTACTGGATCATGGTGCTGTGGTCATGCCTCACTCACTCTTAACTGTCTTTGCCAAGCCAAGGGACAACCATGTTCGATAAATTCATATCATTCATTGGTATAAGTCCTAAAAGTGGCTTTCCAAAATTGGTTGTCTTCTTTTTGTCAACTTTAATCCCTCCTTGCTGATGGCAAAGGGGGAGAAGCTTTGATGAGTCATATGTGTTCTTGAATGTTTTTCTGACTCATAGTTGCCATCATCAAAAAGGGGGAGAATGTTGTGCAGAAGTTGGGCATGTGTATAACATGCTTGATTCTATTGTTTTGATGATATCCAACTATGACTCATTTCTACTATTTTGATGATGTCTTGATGATCTCTAACTATGAGCCATTGATAAGTCTGACTTACATTTAATAATGTCAACGTTGTGCATTTTAGGTCAGCACAGGCATGAGAATGGCCTCATCCAAAGGAGCAAGCCAACCATGGTTGAAGAAGGTGTCAACAAGAGTCAACATTCATTGGTATAAGTCCTAAAAGTGGCTTTCCAAAATTGGTTGTCTTCTTTTTGTCAACTTTAATCCCTCCTTGCTGATGGCAAAGGGGGAGAAGCTTTGATGAGTCATATGTGTTCTTGAATGTTTTTCTGACTCATAGTTGCCATCATCAAAAAGGGGGAGAATGTTGTGCAGAAGTTGGGCATGTGTGGAACATGCTTGATTCTATTGTTTTGATGATATCCAACTACGACTCATTTCTACTATTTTGATGATGTCTAACTATGAGCCATTAATAAGTCTGACTTACATTTAATAATGTCAACGTTGTGCATTTTAGGTCAGCACAGGCATGAGAATGCCCTCATCCAAAGGAGCAAGCCAACCATGGTTGAAGAAGGTGTCAACAAGAGTCGACACCCAGAGTCGACACCTTTTTATCAAGGTTCTGTCTTGGGACAACTAGAGGAAGAATGTCGACACCAAAAGTCAACACCTTTTTAACAAGGCTCTGTCTAGCATCTGCAACATCCAAGGTTCAGCAGACAAATAACTCTAAAGGCCAACATATGTTTAAGCAGCAGAGAAGAATAGCCATTCAACGGCGAAAGATAGCTCGATTTGAATGCAAATGAACAAATCCGAGCTATGGTAGCAATCCGAGCTACTATAGCAATCCGAGCCACTGTAGCAATCCGATCCACTGCAGCAGTCCAAGCACTGTAGCTGTTCGAGCTCTGTAGACGCTCAAGCTATCCGAGCTCATTTGAAGATGGCCGAGCACTATAGCAGTCTGAGCCACTGTAGCAGTTCAAGCTTCTGAAGAAGTTTGGGCTACAGAAGAAGTCCGAGCTTTGGAAGAAGTCCGAGTCACTGTAGCAGCCCGAGCACTGTACCAGCCCGAGCTACTGTAGCAGTGTCAAGTAGAAGGTAGTAGAAAGGCCAAGCAAACGGGGGTAGAGAAGGCGAGCAGAAAGGCTATAGAGAAGAGAAGAGAGAGAAAATGAGTGCTCGCTCGAGTGGTTGGAAAGGTCAGCTTGAGTGCTCGCTCAAGTGTTCGAGTGCTCGGAGGGAACAATAGAAGTGCTCGTTCGAACTCAGGAGAAAGAATGGTTGTGTCGAGCTAGAAAGAGATACACAGATTTCGAGGTCAGGAGGAAGTTCCCATGTCTGTCATCATTACCCTACCTAAACACCTTTTTGGAGGAAGCCATGTCAGTGTCCATACCTGGGACATGACTCTTGTCAGGACCACCTTTCTGCTGTCAACCAATGTAATGTGGTCCTAAAATGGTACTCAGAACAAGATAAGACCCGAGCCAATAAGGAAGCAGAATGCAAGATTTTCTTCCATATGGGTCATTAAATGCTCAGATCTGGAGCAGAAGAAAAGGCTTTTATATTCCAGCCACTCAGATTGTAGTATTCTGGAGGGAAATGTCTCCACTAACTCTTCTATATATATATGAAGCTCTCTACATGAAGAGAGCTGCTGTCACGCCCCGAACGCGGAAGATACCCGGAGACGCGTGACGAGTTTATATCGATCATGTCAATCAGAGTATTAGTGTATTCGACACAAAATCAGAGATGCGCAAAAGTAAAGATAACCCAATCCTTTAATTCCTTCATAAAAGTACTTCTATTACAATCCCTTGAAAATGCTAAAAGAAAAGTACAACATTAACTCAAGAAAATATAGAAAAGTCAAGACTAGTTGACGCTTGAGAAGTTCTAATCTCTTTCACTCTTGACCTTCCCCGTCCGTTTGGGTCTCATCATCGGACTTACCTGAAAAGTAGGGAAAAACTGAGTGAACGAACGCTCAGTAGGAAATTATATCTCAAGAACTAGCAATGGGTTTAAGTAATTACATTTTTCCATGAATGCAATAAGCTATGCATGCTCGCGTAAAATGACAAGATAGAGAGTATATCAACAAGATAACAAGGTGAACTATTCACGAACTTTCAAGTACTAGTATCAAGTAGATATCCAGATGTTCAAGCAAGTGTATCCATAATGTCATGTCGAAAGTTTTGGCTATCACATTCCAAGCAAACAAGTATATAAATAACCTTTTTCGGGTCACGCAAGTCATGTCAAGTACAAATCAAGTACAAGATTTGTGGAATGTCCAATCAAGCTAGTCATGCACTTCGGTACAATGCCATGCCGTGATCATTCAACTCCCATGGGTACAAGTACTTTCGGGTGCTCCTCCCAGGACCAGATCGGGCCCTATATGCGCAGGCATTGATCATGTGTTTTGACATCCACTTTTGTGTATAGCCAATATGGAATGAAAAAGTTTATGGATATTCAAGATAGATCTTGAGAGAATAGAGTTCAAAAATATGAACTTGATGTAGAAGAACGATAATAACGGTATAAACACGCGTATCATAAAACTGGGTGGAATTGGTTCCCCAATCGGGTACCATATCAAGTAAGTGCCCATACGTAGATGGTCACCCCTTTTTATATAGAATCGAGATCCACAAGAACAGCATATTAATGGTATGATATCCTCATCCCATTAAGAATATTCCCATGATATCCACATAGCATATCATGAGGGCCGGTATACCGTGTTTCTATAGAGTGACACGGCAAAATAGTGTAATAGGTTTTTATGGTACAACCTGCTCAGTCGGCCTTGAGGGAATCCAAGGCTCGAGGAGTCTTACGGAGGTCTCCATGACTAACTTGCTAGTCCAAAGGAACGGAATGTCCAATGGAGAGCTTGTATGTCACCGAGAATTGAGGGGTAATCGATAAAACATCGTGGAACATGGGACTATACTCACGGAATGGAATATAGTGCCTATATATACATATATATTTATATAAAACCCTCGGTTAACAGTAAACAGCATAATATATGTACACAAGAAATTAACGTCTTAACACAAGTCACTACTTAGTAAATTAGCGCCCTTCACTGGGTCGTTATTTTGACATTTGACGACTTCTGTAACCGTCGTCCATTTAAATTTCTATTTTTTCTGAGATTTTCTTTATTCTGTAATTTTGATTAAACGCGCCCTAGCCAGGGGCGTCTCTTTCATAAAAGACGACCTACTGAGGGTCGTTAATTCATAATATTTTTCCAAGGATATGAATAGTAACGAATTTTCATGATAAATAAATTGCAGGGAACAATTATATGGATAGGATGAGAAAAATACCAGGATTCCAAATCTATGATCATGCATTAAATTAGATTTATGGTTTCATAGATATTCAATTTCTAACATAAGTAATTACTAATTATCTGAAATTGACGCCTCCTCTGTCGGGCGTCAGTTCTTGAATTAGCGCACTGGTCAGGGTCGCCTCTTACATATTTCACAGAAAACTTCATAAAACACAGTGAAACGATGTGCATGAAATACATATATTATCATCATGTTATTAAAATGGTTTGGGGCTACAATTCTTGAGAAAACCTACCTGATTAATCAGATCTTGGTGAGTGTACGTGAATGTTGTGAAGAGAACTCTGTTCTAAACAGGGTTTTCTGGAAGAACGATGTATTCAGCTACTACCGAATCAGAAGAACTTCAACACCCCTCTGATGGTCCGGAAGTAGACTTCACTAATGCTCCATCTGTAGAGAAATCCCCAGCTTTCTCTGTAACGGATGAAGACGATTTTGATGAAGAACCCCCGCTCTTCACTTCGACAATAGAGTTACTATTTGCTGCAGACTTCGTACAGAAGGAAAAGTTGAAGACCATTAATTTTCCTTCATCATACATAACCAAAGGTAAGGCAGGAACAAGGAAGAACAAACCTGTGTTCTTCACGGATGACAGCAGCAGCAGATCGCCAAAATAGCGATCAAGGTTGATTAGAAGGGTATTTATAGAGTTTTAGGAACCCTAATGGAGTTAGAGTTTGATTGGAAGATCTATTTCCCCGTTAGAGTCCTTACTATAATTCTACTAATGCGTGCTAATCCAGAAACTTACCCTAGATAATGTCCTGGTTCGAACGGAACACATTTGGAATTAACGCTTTAAACTAGGTCGTTAATTTTAATTGACGTCGTATCCTAGGCCGTTATTTTTATAATTCGCGCCCAAGAAGAGGGCGTTTCTTTCCCTTTCCTTTTTATTTCACCCCTTCCTTTTAGATTTGACGCCCTTTGGTGTAGGCGTCTCTTTTTAAATTAACGCCTCAGGTGAAGGTGTTTCTTATTTAAATCACGCCTTGATGAGAGGCGTTATTTTCATTTTGTCTTATTATTTATGCACTTTTGGTTTTTTATCATTTATTTACTAAATCTTTTAATCTATTTTGATTTACTTTGATTTATTCAGATCTATTTGGATCTATTTCTTTTATTTTACCAGGGTTGCTACAGCTGCTGCTGCTACTATTGAGAGAAAGCCACGCCCTTGAGATGTAAAGAAGAAATATGTGAGAAAGAAAGAGAAAGGGAGGGAGAGCAGCCCCGCATCTGCGACCTCAGTCCAATGCTGTGAAAGAAGAAGAAAGAGAGAAGAGAAGCCAAGAGAGGAGAGCAGCCATCCTCATGTCCAGATCGTGCCAAGGAAGAGAGTAGATCGGACCGTGTTCAGATCATTCCAAGTGCTTCAAGAGCAACCTCTGAAGCCATCGTTTGGCTATCTCTGTTTCTTCACTTTATCTCTGTGTTCAGTGTCTCATATCTGTAACCTCTTATTTTCTTCACTGCACTTGCAGTGTTTCTTGTTTTTGTTTTGGTTCACGGTTCGCGTGTTCTTCTGACTCCCTAGATAGGGGTCAGGTTCCCTCTGTGGTTTAAGAGGAAGACAGTCGGAGGTGTTCTCCGATCTGTGGATAGCCGTCTCTGCCGGATTTAAGTGTAGGAAGACAGTCGAAGGTGTTCTCTGGGCTGTGGATAGCCTTCCCTACCGGCTTTGTGTGTAGGAAGACAGTCGCAGGTCTGCTCGGGTCTGTGGATAGCCGTCCCTATCGGCTTTGTGTGTAGGAAGATAGATAGAGGGTTTTCTCTGTTTAGTGGTTTCGGGCGTGTCCCCGGTGTAGACACGCCAAAATTGACATTATGTTGAGTAAATCTCATGTCACCATGTGACACCCCAAAGTGAACTTCAATATTGCCGTAATATGAAGTTTTTCTATTTTTATGTGTTTTATGTGATTTTCTTAGCATTTTTTTGGAATTAACGTCTTGAAAAGGGGCGTGTTTTAAATAACGGCTTAGCCTTAGGCGTCTCTTAATGAAAGGATGACCGTTGTTAGAGGCGTCAGTTTCTGGAATTTTTCGTATCCTAATCAAATTGGAAAACCAAGAATTGACGTCCCCCAGAGGGTCGTTTATCAACTAACGCCCATTTGTACAGGCGTCATTTCATCATTTTTAAATAAGGAAAGAATTATGTAGCCAAAATTAAATCCATGAATTGACGCCTTTGTCCCAGTCGTTATTTTAATTAACGCCTTAAGGCAGGTCGTCAATTTTAATTAACGTTCTTCTGAGAGTCGTCTTTTCCCCTTTTGTGTCCTGATCGAACGAACCTTTCCTGGAAAGTTCCCTGCTATGTTTTAATCATTTTGCTGGATTAGGGAAGTAGAGGCCTTGCCGTAGATGAGTGTTGCCAGTTCTAATCCTACTAAACCTATGGTTTGTGCCCTATAAATATAGCCCTGGGTTCTGCTCACGCGAAGTTAGCAGCAGTTAGCAGAGAGGTTGGCATACAGATGAACACCCAAGCACACGAAAGGCTCAGAACAAAAGATAGTTTCGTGCTGTTCGTGGTGTTCAGAAGAGAGGATTTGCTTCTTTCTTCTTCCTGTTACACCAGCCGGAAGTCACCTTATTTGGTTCTCTCCCTTTACTGTTGTCAGGAACAGCAGAGAGTTGTTTCATTTAGCTTGTTACTCATCCCATCATTATTCATCATCCTTTACCATATAATGGTCTGATTCTTCATACGTCTAAAGTTTTTTTTAGTCTTTGCATCATATCTTCTCTCCCTAGTTCTCTTAGGGGTTTTAAAAAGACTAAAAGGTGTGTTCTTCATGTTCATATTTCATTATCTTATTCTAATTGTGGATTGATACTACACTTGGGCTAATCCTTTTCCTTTTTTGGTTGTTGTTGTTTTGTTTAAGGGTAATCAAGAAAGAGAAACCCCCTTCATCGGCCGGCCGGTAGAAGGAGGAGGAGGAAAACCACAATCCATCCCGCATCACTTTTCTTACCAGGTATTCGCGATCATTCTCCCTCCCTTTTGAGGTAATCCCTCTGGCGATCACACTCCATTAGCAACCTCTTGCTCCTTTTCTTTTACTTAATTTCTTTAATTTTTTTGATGTCGGTGTGACACGGTTCACAAATTGGCGATCACGGTGGGACATCCACTGTTTTTTCTTTTGATTACCCTCTCCTGTTGGCACCCACGTGTGCCCTTTCCCTTGGCACCCACGTGTGCCCCTCCCTTTGGTACCCTCGGTACCTCTCCATTGTGCCACACGCGGCACCCTCCATTGTGCACCACGTGCACACTCCCCATCGGGATTAGCCAGTTTATGATCATCCACCTCATCTTTAAGAAAGAAATTTGGTTACTGAGTTTCTGTCATTTTTTTAATTGACACCTCCCCCCCAAGGCGCCTTTTCCTCCTTTAACGCCTTCATCAAAGGCGTGATTTTAGCATATCTCGTGTTTATTTCCCCTCTGCCTGTGATTTCACACCCTGTTCTGCGGGCGTCATTTGTTCATTCAGCGCCTATTTCCAAGGCGTCTTTTAACTTGAGGTCGTGCCCCCATATCTTTTGACGCCCCCTGCTAGAGGCGTCCTTTTCACATTTAGCGCCTCACACCAAGGCGCTGCTTCTGCACTGTCGATGCAATTTATAGTGATTCGTGACAGCCCCCCTGTCGTGTTTTCTTCTTGTAGCGACTCCTGCCAAGTCGCTAATTACCTGTGTGTTAACAGAATCCTGTTTGCTGTAGCTATTTCTGCTAGATTGATTCCTATATTCATCATTTGATTATACTGGTTGGATCTGATTATATTATTGTGCATCTTTGTGGCATTTGGTTGAGAGACCTCCTCTCTCTACACTAGGATCCCACGCACCTCTCTTGGAATTGGGACGACCCTCCATTGAGCATTCCGTCTCTTTGGATTGGAAATTCCTTTTCTAAGACCTCCGTAAGTCCCCGCACCCGTGGATTCCCTCACGGACGCCGGGCTGGTTGTACCTTGAAGTACCCAAAGTTTAGATAACCCATCATTGGTGAGTAGGGAGAAAGAACCTAGTTAACCCGGAGATTACACTCAAAATTTACAACTAGGATTCACATTGCAAAGGGAGTGAATTGCTTTAATTTAATTCACATTAACTTCAAACACAAATCTAAAAAGCTTGCGTTCATTACAACTTGTTTGCGTAAGCTTGGTTGGATTGGGTGATTGTTGTGTTCATATTTCCTTCAAGAAAAAAGCTTTCTTCCTTCTTAAAAATGCAACTTCGTTCAGGTAAAATCATCAACATGGCAAGCTACGGGTACTCTTATGACGATATGGATGAGAATGCAAATCCATCTTATGAGGTCCCCCTCCAAGATTCTACTTACCATGAGGGAAACTATCCTCCCTCCCATGCCTATTATTCTCAAGTTCACGTGGTTGATACCGCAACTCACGAAGTCGAGCTTTCTTCTCAGGCTCAACCCTCAAATCAAAACACATCGGGGAACACTTCCCCATCATTCAATGTCAATGATTTAATTCACGCTTTATCACAATTGGATGATTCCCAGTGGCAGGCAGTTCAGGCCGCTTTGAAAGGGAAAGCTGTTCCCTCTTCATCTTCCAACCCCCCTCCGGCCGCGAGTGGCCATCATGTTGCTAATGACCCGGCGGTCTTACATAAAATTCCTTCACGTCCACCAACGCCTGTTGTGGCCATGCCGGCCCAACAGGCAAGTTATTCTGCGGCTAGGCCCCAATTCCCTCCACCTCCTCAAATTCTAAGGACGCATATGCCAAATTCTTTCATTCCAAATTCGGCCCCAGTCGAGTCGGATAACAACGTTCTACTTCTTCAAAAGTTGGCTAGCGTGGAAGCAAAACTCAAGAAAGTTACCGCAGCAAAGAATGCCCCGGAGATTTCTCTCCCTACATTGCCAGTTTTTCATCTACCACCTTCTGAGATGCCGAACTTTCGGCGATACAACGGAACTGGCAATCCATTTATTCATTAAATGATTTTATGTATGAAACTTCCTTTTGGCAGGGTAACAAAGCCTCATTGGCTTATCTATTAAGACGGTCTCTAGAAGGGCCAGCCCTCGAGTGGTTCTATTCCTTAGAGCCAGCAAACGCTAGTTACTTTGATGTGGTTCAAAAGAAATTCTTGCAGAAATATAGGGACCGGGTCGGACCCTCCCTATAATTACTGATCTGGTCGCCGAGAAAATGAAGCTCGAGGAGGACTTCATTATATTTGCTGATAGATGGTGATTGATGGCCGAAAAGTTGAAAGATACACTGTCGGAGCCGGAACAGGTCAAGATGATTATTTCAAATGCAACCCCTCAGTTCTGACACATTGGCCATGAACAGGCTGACTACCATGGAAGAGCTCTATGAGAGAGCTTGATACATTCAAACTCAGATGAAAGATTCGCCCATCATGGGCATGTTTGAACAGAGATCACAGTTGGTCAAGAAGAATACAAATGTCAACAATAGCGGTGCCACAACTTAGGGTACCGTCACTAATGAGCAGGTTGGCGTGGTTGGCCACCCCACACCTTTCCGCCAATCTAACCCACGACCTCCGCCACCTCCACAACAAAACCCCTTCTTCCACTCACCCCCACAACAAAAATTTGCTCCTCAACATTCCTTTGCTCCTCCACAAAACCAAGCGCCTCACCTGGACCCCCCAGCTCCACAACAATACCACCAAGTACCACCACCCGCCAACTATGGCCCACCACAACAACAGCAAAGAAGACCACAAGGCCCTAAAAGGGCCCGGTATCCACCATTGTCGAAAAGTCTCCCAGACATATTCAATGCCCTCATGGCCGCCGACCTGCTCATATTGCCGAAAGAAAGGACGACGTGGCCCGCTAACGTTGACACGTCCCGCTACTGTGTTTTCCACCGCTCACCTGGTCACAATATTGACCACTGCTTTCATTTCAAGGACTATATCTATGATTTAAATGACCAAGGCGGTATCAATTGGGACGAGATGAGGCATTTCATAGCCACTTTAAAAGCAAGAAGGCCTCCTCGACAACAGCAGGCTCAGCAGCCGCAGCAACCAGCTCCACAAGCACAACAGTAAGCTCTAGCACTGCAGCAAGATATGGGGATTATCCACAATCCACTGTCGGAGCACCCCCCAAACTAGCATGTAAACCCTGTCACAACCCTCCACGAGGTGGAGAGAGGGCAGGGATGGCACGAAGAAAATGCCTCTGTCGGGGCATTTAACCACAATTCAAACCAACCTCCGCGCCTCTTACGCACACTTCCCACTTCTACTCCCCAGTTGGCCCGTTCCCTTCTACGCCCTATTAATCAAACCCCATCTACTCCAATTAATTCCCCATCCTTGCCAACCCGGCCTCTCCTTATCCGTTCTCCGCCATCGCAGCCTTTGACGCAGCAAACTCCACCGCCCCTCACCAACCCTTCACCCTTGCCATCTAGGCCACTCCTCATCCGCCCATCATTGACATCAGTTACATCCACCGCCATTACCCCTCCACCGGCAAGGATCCCTTCACCGTCAGTCCACCCCCCATTTGTACCCAGACCTCTCCTTATTCAACCAACAATTTCCTCCCACGCTCAGGCACCCCTTACTCCTCCTACGCCTCCTACGGGGGCTCCTTTTTTGAACCCTTCTCCGACACCCCCTACGGGAGCCTCTTCTTTGAACACCCCTCCAACACCTGCCAACACTAACACCCCTTCTTCTTCCGCCAACCCTCCATCCACACTTAGCCCGACAGAGGCGTCACCGAACCAAACTATGGTACTCCGCAGTGGACGGATATTCCACCACATTTTTCCTCAAAGGGAGCAAGATCCCGCACAAGGGCCCAATGAGCAAGAATAGGAGCAAGAGTCTGTCCCGGGCACTCAATATGATTTACTAAAGCATTTGGACAGGACTCCAGCAAGAATTTCTATTTTAGAGCTGATTAAAAGGTCAGCAACCCATCAATTGGCCTTAAAAGAATATCTACAGAAGGTTATGGTTAATGAAGACATTCCTGCCGAGCACATAACCACAGTCCTAACGCCCGCGAGCGGGCAGCCGGCAATTACTTTTTATGAACATGAACTAGCACCTCAACCGGCTCGAAAATATGCTCTGTGTATCACAGTGGACATTAACAAGGTGGCAGTAAAACAATGTTTGGTGGACACTGGAGCATCCATCAATGTATTGCCGCCCAGCACTTTAAAGATGTGCGGCGTTCCGAGAAGTCAGATTCGGCCGTTGATGGGGCATCAAAGGCGATTTCCATACACGGGTGAAGTGTATTTGTGTGTTATGGCTTGTATAAGATTGTAATTGTGTATTTTCTTTCTTTTGGGCTCCTTGTAAGGCTTATATCAAGCCAATGAGCCATTTTTTATGTCAAGTCCAAGGTTAGATTGCCATTAGTAGAGTCCATTAGAAAGCCTATTTCATATTGGACCAAATGCTACCCTTATGGACCATATTAGTCATTTATGGCCCAATTGGGCCACTCCCTCTCATGGACCACCAAGACTTGGAAGGCCCAAGTCTAGCATGATCTAATGGGAGGCTCTTGGCCCATGAATGACCTTGGCCCATGGAAGGGGGCGCAAGGTTCTTTGGCCTTATTAGGCTTGGTGGCTTGGTTGGTGTGTATTAGGTGGTGTTTGAATAGATTTAGTCCAAGGTTGAATAAGAATGGTCAAATTAGATTAAAACTAATGTATTAAATGTGTGATTCACATTGTATCCCAGCCCTTCAATCCTAACCCCTATATCCAAGGGTTGAGGTTGAGTTTGGTTGGCATCCTATATAAGGTTGTATTTTTCATATTGAATGAATTAATGAAGAGAAAAATAGGCATTTGCCCCAAGTGAGATTTGCACCCCTCCCCTCTCTCTACCTGGTTCCTCCACCCCCTCTCCCCTTTCTAGAGTGTAATCCCTTCCCCCTTGATCCCCTCCAGCATCTGAAGCAACTCCGGTGATCGCCGCCGCCATCGTCTCGCCGCTGCCGCATCGTCGCCAACGGTTTTGGTGTTCTGTCCACTCAGGACAGACCCTTCTTCTCCGAATTCCTGCTATCACTCCCTTCATCTTCTGAAGCTCAAAATTTCAGGGTTGGT
Organism: Amorphophallus konjac; assembly: GCA_022559845.1. NCBI lineage: Eukaryota > Viridiplantae > Streptophyta > Magnoliopsida > Alismatales > Araceae > Amorphophallus > Amorphophallus konjac. Next base: position 244,884,554 of record CM040120.1, read on the forward strand.
TCCCCTCTAGAACCCTTATCCCCACAAAAAAAATCACGTCAAAATTCATCCTTTAGCTATTTTTTGATTTTCGTCCAAGTCCAAGTTCCAGATCTGTCCTGGTTCTGTTTACTATTCATCAGCTCTGAGTTTACCCCATTCGAACCATCTTTTGATTTTTGTTGGGTCACCCAAATTTATTGGGAGTTCTGTCCGCATCCCTCTACCACCAGGAATTTTCTTAATGTTTGGTTCACCCTCCAAGTATTTTTCAAATTTCGTCCAAGTTCCCAAGAACAGTCTGCCCACAGTTTCCCAGATCCGACCCAGGTCTAGTAAAGAAATCCCAGAAAATCCATTTCGTCTCCAATCAGAAAACCAAAACTAGTCCCGGATTCCTCTCTCAGAGATCTTCAACTTTTCTGAAGAAATTATTTCCAGATTCGGAGGTCTTCTCCCCGGTCAACATCGATCTTCAGAGAAGTCAGAACCTGCCCCTGCAGTTCTGGCCAGATTCCAGCAAGATTGTAAAATGCATGATCAAAAATACAGATCTGATTATTTTTTTTGAAGACCCCTACGTCGAGGTATTCTGAGTCAGCTTTCCAACGGCGCTAACCTCGTCGCATTCCGACGACGGGGCTGATCGCAGCAGCAGTTTTATCCGAGTCGCGCTCCTGCAAATAGAATTTTCAGATTCGTGGCCGAGTTCCCGCGAGCGTCGTCCGAGGGCCGCCCAGCGTCCGGCGGTCGTTCCAGCAGCTCGCCATCCCAGGGGAACGCTTTCCAGGTGTCTCCACAGCAGAGGAGTCATCAGGCCCCACACGACCCCTCCGGTCAACACGTGGGCCCCCACTAGCACGAGTACGCGTGAAGCCGAAGCATTGCCCGAAACCGCCCGTCAACCCGAACTTGGTCCTCCCGGGCCCACTTGTGTCGCCCTTTACCTCCCTGCGTGGAGTGGGCTTATTTGTACTGCTGTAAACATAATGTACTAAGTTCCCGGGAGTACGAGCTTTGGCCGGGTGCCATCTTCGCCACGCCGAGAGCGTGGAGGTATCGCCTTCACCCTTACACTTGGCATTAGCTTAATTCTTTATATGCTTTATATGCCTCTGCTAGAGAGCATGTGTAGGGATACCTAGCTCGCCTTCAATTTATAATATCACTGCTGCGAGAGAGAGCGAAGCCGTCCCGTGACCCGATCCGGGCGCAAAAGAGAGCCGACCACCCTAGCTCACAGCCGGTTTCTCAACCGCGCACATCCGACGCTTCCCTCGTCAAGGGACGATCGCGAGCTTGTCGTGTCCGTGGTCCCGTCCCGCATCAATTTGGTATCAGAGCGGGGTTGAGTCTAGGGTGTTTGCATTCAAAAAAAAAAAAAGAGTGTCATGTAGTCATTAGTCGGTCTAAGTCGTGTTTAGGATCATCATATTTTTAAAACAACAAAAAGAGTCATTTTTGGGTCGCATACATCCCTTTACTCGGTATATAAAAAGGTGTTGTCCAACCATTAGGTTACGCCTATCGGGAAGGCCGCACACTTGTGCGAGTGACCTTCGGGTCGATTGTCTCCGCCCCGTACCGAGTCTTGGTTTACGTCTAGGGTCCTTAGTGTGCATGCATTCCAACTTTGCATTACTTAGTGTCGTGTCTAGTGTTTTGGTCCGAGTGTCGGCATGGTCGTCCACTAGTTTCCCCGTGTCCCATGGAGTCCCAAACTCCCGGATGGTGGCGATACTATCTCAAATGGAAGGACCACCCGAACCACCCCACGAGACCCGAAACCCGGGATTTCTACGGGTCCGATGACCCGAGTGTCTATCTAGAATGGGAAGCCATTATGGATGATTACTTCGAGGTGTACATCATGTACGGGCCCATGCAAGTCGATGTTGCCAAAAGGCGACTTTTTGGTGAAGCCGCTGCAACTTGGAGGGACATCAAATATTGGAGGGAGGATAGGAATCTAAGGCCCATCGAGTCATGGTGGGAAATGAAGAGAGTGCTTAGGAAGGCCTACGTTCCCCGCCCACCTACCTCCAACCGCGGAGGTCATTTCACTCACCAACCCAACCAACTCACCCACAATCAAGTGGGCCACACCTCTACCCAATCCCACCCCTTCACCGCCGTCCAAGCCCACCAAAGTGACCCCAATCTAGTGGCCCGCCCATGCACCACCAGCCAACCTCCCCTTGGCACTCCCATCCCAACCCACTCAAGCACCTCCAACCGAGTGGAAGTCCCGCTTATAACCGAGCCTAGGCCCACACCCGAGCCGGGAGTTAAGGAGCTAGTCCACCCCAACGTCCATCCTCCAACCCGCTCCTTAAGGAAATAAAGAAAATGATTTCGGATTGGTGGGAAAGGACACAAGCTACTCCACCACCCATGGATGCTCCATTGTTATCTACCTCCGGTCTTCATTCGAAACCATCAAAGTGGGAACTACCAAAGCCCGAGCCACCCGTGTTTCTTACGGGAACACTTTACATAGCCGAGCCACTTCTTAGATGGCTCAAGGATGGCTTGGTTCCACATCCCTTCCCGTCCATGGACCCCACCTTACCTTTAGTGCCAGTCAACTCATTCCATACCACCTTTCGATCTCGTCACCATGTTGACACATTGGACGATCTTGTCATGGGATTGGATTCACAATGGGAGTTGACGCACCTTTTCGCCCGGGGCTTTGACCAACCCACTAGTCTTAGCCTCACTCATTCGGCCTTAGGGTCTATTACCTCCGAGTGCACCGTGGGTTGTATCACCACGGAGGTCCTCTTACTCCTTCCCTTACCGGACGAGCCTGAATTCATACCCTTTTGTCCGAGGGAGGAATCATACTTCTTGCCTACGGTCCCCGCCCCACCCATCACAATTCAAGAAGGTGATTATCCACACCTTCAAAACTTCTACACGTGGGACCGTGAATTGTGGGAACCCACCACAAGGGGTCACACATTCTTTGACCCATTTGACCCCTACTCTAGTGGGCCCCGTGACCCATCACTTCCCTCGTACCTTATCGGGGAAGTCCACTTTCATACCCCTTTCCTACGGGCCGGGTCCTCCATACCCACCAAGCCCGTCCACGATACACCTACACCCAGCTCTTCCACACCCGACTTTCCTAGCCCTCTCAAGTCTCCCAAATCCAAAGGGCCGTCCATGCATGACTGGGTCATACTTGGACATTTAGGTGTACCTCATGCCACCCATCTCCGGTTACATAACATGCATGCATGGCACACATTCGGGTGTCCTGGTCCGCCATCACCCATGTACGGGTCGGACTAACATTAGGTGTGTCTAGGGTCATAGTTGAGTCGGTGTATTTTCTTTGTGTGGTTTGTTTGTGTGGTGATTTTGAGTCGATTGTTTGTGTGATTTTCATTCATGTGTCAGTGCATGGTGAGTCTACATGTGTCTTATGCAAGCTCGTGTCATTCTCTTATGAGTGTGAAGCGAGTCGACTCACTTGATGAGTATGGGATCGGTTTTACTTCTATATCCGGATCAGTCACCTATAGGGACTCAGCGGTGATTCCTAGTGAGTCTTCGAGCTGTTTCCTTCCTTTGAGAGTGCCCCTTCGGAGTGACCACCTTTAGCCATAGCAGTACGCATATCGAGTATATATGGAATGAGCAGGTGCCGATCACTTGGAGTGGAGCATACCCGCGCTACTTAGCACGGTGACGGATCCGCCGGAGGACCGGAGCAGCCATACCCCTACTCGACGGGGTAGAGTTCCTCCCACCCGGGGAGAATTGATGGGGCATCAAAGGCGATTTCCATACACGGGTGAAGTGTATTTGTGTGTTATGGCTTGTATAAGATTGTAATTGTGTATTTTCTTTCTTTTGGGCTCCTTGTAAGGCTTATATCAAGCCAATGGGCCATTTGTTATGTCAAGTCCAAGGTTAGATTGCCATTAGTAGAGTCCATTAGAAAGCCTATTTCATATTGGACCAAATGCTACCCTTATGGACCATATTAGTCATTTATGGCCCAATTGGGCCACTCCCTCTCATGGACCACCAAGACTTGGAAGGCCCAAGTCTAGCATGATCTAATGGGAGGCTCTTGGCCCATGAATGGCCTTGGCCCATGGAAGGGGGCGCATGGTTCTTTGGCCTTATTAGGCTTGGTGGCTTGGTTGGTGTGTATTAGGTGGTGTTTGAATAGATTTAGTCCAAGGTTGAATAAGAATGGTCAAATTAGATTAAAACTAATGTATTAAATGTGTGATTCACATTGTATCCCAGCCCTTCAATCCTAACCCCTAGATCCAAGGGTTGAGGTTGAGTTTGGTTGGCATCCTATATAAGGTTGTATTTTTCATATTGAATGAATTAATGAAGAGAAAAATAGGCATTTGCCCCAAGTGAGATTTGCACCCCTCCCCTCTCTCTACCTGGTTCCTCCACCCCCTCTCCCCTTTCTAGAGTGTAATCCCTTCCCCCTTGATCCCCTCCAGCATCTGAAGCAACTCCGGTGATCGCCGCCGCCATCGTCTCGCCGCCGACGCGTCGTCACCAACGGTTTTGGTGTTCTGTCCACTCAGGACAGACCCTTCTTCTCCGAATTCCTGCTATCACTCCCTTCATCTTCTGAAGCTCAAAATTTCAGGGTTGGTTCCCCTCTAGAACCCTTATCCCCACAAAACAAATCACGTCAAAATTCATCCTTTAGCTATTTTTTGATTTTCGTCCAAGTCCAAGTTCCAGATCTGTCCTGGTTCTGTTTACTGTTCATCAGCTATGAGTTTACCCCATTCGAACCATCTTTTGATTTTTGTTGGGTCAGCCAAATTTATTGGGAGTTCTGTCCGCATCCCTCTACCACCAGGAATTTTCTTAATTTTTGGTTCACCCTCCAAGTATTTTTCAAATTTTGTCCAAGTTCCCAAGAACAGTCTGCCCACAGTTTCCCAGATCCGACTCAGGTCTAGTAAAGAAATCCCAGAAAATCCATTTCGTCTCCAATCAGAAAACCAAAAATAGTCCCGGATTCCTCTCTCAGAGATCTTCAACTTTGCTGAAGAAATTATTTCCAGATTCAGAGGTCTTCTCCTAGGTCAACGTCGATCTTCAGAGAAGTCAGAACCTGCCCCTACAGTTCTGGCCAGATTCCATCAAGTTTGTAAAATGCATGATCAAAAATACAGATCTGATTATTTTTTTTGAAGACCCCTACGTCGAGGTATTCTGAGTCATCTTTCCAACGGCGCTAACCTCGTCCCATTCCGACGACGGGGCTGATCGCAGCAGCAGTTTTATCCGAGTCGCGCGCCTGCAAACAGAATTTTCAGATTCGTGGCCGAGTTCCCGCGAGCGTCGTCCGAGGGCCGCCCGGCGTCCGGCGGTCGTTCCAGCAGCTCGCCATCCCAGGGGAACGCTTTCCAGGTGTCTCCACAGCAGAGGAGTCATCAGGCCCCACACGACCCCTCCGGTCAACACGTGGGCCCCCACTAGCACGAGTACGCGTGAAGCCGAAGCATTGCCCGAAACCGCCCGTCAACCCGAACTTGGTCCTCCCGGGCCCACTTGTGTCGCCCTTTACCTCCCTGCGTGGAGTGGGCTTATTTGTACTGCTGTAAACATAATGTACTAAGTTCCCGGGAGTACGAGCTTTGGCCGGGTGCCGTCTTCGCCACGCCGAGAGCGTGGAGGTATCGCCTTCACCCTTACACTTGGCATTAACTTAATTCTTTATATGCTTTATATGCCGCTGCTAGAGAGCATGTGTAGGGATACCTAGCTCGCCTTCAATTTATAATATCACTGCTGCGAGAGAGAGCGAAGCCGTCCCGTGACCCGATCCGGGCGCAAAAGAGAGCCGACCACCCTAGCTCACAGCCGGTTTCTTAACCGCGCACATCCGACGCTTCCCTCGTCAAGGGACGATCGCGAGCTTGTCGTGTCCGTGGTCCCGTCCCGCATCAGCCGTCCACTATAACAGTCACAGCTTACGACAACACCAAGAAGCCTCCTTTGGGCATGATAACATTCAAAGTCAGTTTGGGCCCAGCTACAATCACAGTAGATTTTCACATCTTGGACATGGATCCAACATTTAATGGCATCTTGGGCCGCCCCTATATTCAATAGCTAGATGCAGTGCCCTCTACAAATCATCAATGCCTCAAGTTTCCACATAAGGGCCGCATTATCAAAGTCACTAGCATGCCGATTCTGCCAGATAAAGACATACACTTAGCAACGTCAGTTCCTTCTATTTGGCCTTCCAATAAACCGTTGCTATCAGTGTTAGATATCACTAACCCACGGCCGAGGCCATCCAAGACAGTTACAACAGTTGCCATGACACCCCTGACTTCCAAGGGGAAGAAGAAGAAGAGCATACTGAATACCCCTGGCTGGAATATTATGATGAAAATGGGGTATCAGGCCGGTAAAGGCCTGGGTGTTAATTTCCAAGGCAGAACTAAGCCCGTTATGCCACAAAAATTAATGGTACGGGGCGACCTAGGCTATAAAGGGCCGAGTAAGAATGAGAATGAACCATGGGCAATTATGACATCCACTTTGAAGACAGATCGCAAACCGCTTACCTGGACACTGCAAACACATTTTGTCAAAGGTGGCGACCAAAATAATGAGCAGACTACAATAGTTACTTCTATGCTGGACTATCAAGATGTGCATGCAAGACAGTTTGCTCGCCACATAGCCCCATTGGCCACTTACAAAGCCTTGGAATCCTTGCGGCCAGACAAAAGAAGGAAAATAGATGATCTGGAGTGTGACTGGTATAGATGGTTTGATATGAATGATATTACTATTGCTTTGAGCCGTCTATTTATGCCAACTGATCCGGAATGGCCACCGTTGATTCATGAGCTAATTGAGAAGCCAGTAGTGATCACAGACAAGAGGCAGTTGCTAAATGATTATACAGATACTGGAGAGCCTGATGTGCCATTCGAGGAAGGCTTCAATATAGATAGGCTATGGGCCGACCTCTTCCTTACCAAGTCCATTCACCCGACGGCTGTTGTCCGTTTGATTGATCAATTGTTTCTTTTAGACATTCCTAGACCACCCGCGGTCTTAATAAACTTTTCCCCAAATTCACTTCGAGTTTCTCCTCCAATTCCTCCCTCGCTCCTCGAGCAATTTTCCAGACTCTCCATCACACCCCCGCGCGGGTCATCACTCATTCAATCTTTTGCCAACTTGTCAATTTCAACTCCACCTCCTGTTTCCTCCTCGCATTGCTTCCTCCTTGAAAATGAAAAAGAAAATAAAAATAAAAATGAAAAAAATGCCAAAAATCCAACTTTTCAATCCTCCATCTCTATTGAGGAGACCTCCTATCTCTTTTCTGATTGTGTCCCGACCCAGGGGCCGCTCCTCCAGCATTCATTGATAAATCTTTTCTACCCCTCTGGCGAGGGGTCTTCATCTGTATCCCCTTCTGTACCCGCTTTTCCCCTCCTTTCTCTTCTTTGTCAGGTTCTAGTGATCAAGCTAGTTGTTCTTACTCTTCTAATATTAAGACTCATGGGGTAGCTTCACATAAGAAATCCAAGGGCTTGCAGATTCCCCGTAGATTTCTCAGAGAGTTAGCCATTAGATGTCAGGCTTGCTTAGCCATCCCCGAATTTGTGGAGGACCTGATTATCCTACCGGAGTTGGAATATGAGGATACTTGTGTTTCTTATAAGGGTTTTGGTGTTTATGAGATTATGAATGATGAAGACCTTGTTGAAGAGGGGGATGAAAGTTATGAAGAATATGAGGACGAGACTGATGCTTTTGCTAGTGGTATGAGGAGATTTAATGAACCATCAGCCTCAGTAGAAGAACCTACCAAAGAGATAAATCTTGGTACCGAAGAAGACCCTAGGATTGTCCTCATCAGCAAAAACTTGTCGCCATCCGAAGTGGAGGCGCTTATTTTGGTACTTCAAGAATATAAGGACACGTTCGCATGGAGTTATGAAGATATGCCTGGACTAGACCCTACACTCGTTGAACATCAGCTTACACTTAGGCCAGGGTCTGTCCCGATCAAACAACGGTTGAGACGTTTCCACCCTAATATGGCTTTAAAGATGAAAGAAGAGGTCGATAAGCTTCACAAGGCTAGATTTGTTAGAGTTGTCCTCTATCCCAATTGGGTGGCTAACATTGTCCCAGTCATGAAGAAGGATGGAAAGGTCAGGATTTGTATAGACTTTTGGGACCTCAACCGTGCATGTCCTAAAGATGACTTCCCCCTCCCTCATATTGATGTTTTGATTGATAATACGGTAGGATATGAGACTCTCTCCTTCATGGATGGTTTTTCAGGCTATAATCAGATTCGCCTGGCCGAGGAAGACCAAGAGAAAATATCGTTCACTACACCGTGGGGTACATACTACTATATGGTCATGCCTTTTGGACTTAAGAATGCTGGAGCCACCTATCAGAGGGCTATGATGGTAATTTTTCATGATATGATCCACGTTTATATTGAGGTGTACGTGGATGACCTGGTAGTAAAATCAAGAACAAGGATTGAGCATCCTGGGGTTCTAGCTAAAGTTTTGCAAAGATCACGAGAGTATCAGTTGAAGATGAACCCCAAGAAGTGCGTATTTGGCGTTTCATCAGGGAAATTACTCGGATTTATTGTCAGCAAAAGGGGAAATGAAGTCGATCCTAATAAGGCGAAGGCCATCAGAGATATGCCTCCTCCCATGAATTTGAAGGAAGTTCGAGGATTAATCGGGAGGTTGCAATTTATTCGCCACTTTGTCTTCCAGCATTCACAAAGATGCAGGCCATTTTACGAGCTTACTAAGCCGGGAGTCAAGTTTAATTGGGATGACAAGTGTCAGGAAGCTTTTGACGGACTGAAGGATTATCTGGCCAATCCTCCTGTCCTGAGGCCGCCAATTCCAGGTAAACCGCTCATTCTCTATGTCTCTGTCCTGGATGACTCTGTAGGAGCTATCCTTGCGCAAGTAGATGAAGAAAGGAAGGAGAGGGTAGCATACTACTTGTCTAAACTTCTCAACCCCTGTGAGCAGAGGTACTCAGCCATAGAAAAGACTTGTGCCACTTTAGTCTGGGTGTTCAGAAGTTAAAGCATTATTTCTTAGCTCACGAGGTTCATCTCATTGCTCGCATGAATCCGATTAAATTCCTTCTTGAAAAATCTCTCCTTACCGACCGATTAGCACGCTGGCAGAGTTTCCTTTCCCAATTTGACATCACTTACATTCAACAGAAAGCTATCAAAGGCTACGCCATTGCCGAACATCTTGCTCACCACCCTCTACCCCGATTTGATCCAGTCAATTCAGAGTTTTCAGATGAGGAACTAATGTCTATTAATCAACCCCACGATCCTATGTGGACATTACATTTTGATGGAGCTCTAAATTCCCAGGGAAAATGGATCGGCATGGTTTTATTAACACCAGAAGGGGTCACCATCCCATTCGCCGCTCAGCATACTTTCCCTGTCACAAACAATATAGCTGAGTATGAAGCTCTTTTGACCGGCCTGCAAACCGCTCATGAATATGGTGTTACCCAATTACGAATCATTGGTGATAGTCAGCTCATTCTACGCCAGGTGCTTGTCAAATGCCGCACTATCAATCCTAAGCTCAAGCCATACCAGGAACTTGCCTTAGCTTATGCCAAACTCTTTACCAAGTTGATCTTTGTCCATGTCCCTCGTAGCCAAAACATCTTAGCTGACGCCCTTGCTTCATTGGCTTCTGCTTTAGTTTTCCCTCCTGAACGAGATTTCTATGTTCCCCTCATTCATCAGCGTGACACTCCAGCTATTAAGGATCGTGCATTCCTCGACATTAGGGACAAGGTGCTTGAGAAGGTCAGGCAGAGTGAAGCTCTTAAAAACAAGGAGGTCATGTTGTTAGATTGGGAAGAAGAATTGGCTGATGAGGAGAAACCATGGTATTACGAGATTGCCAGATATTGCAATGATCAGTCCTATCCTGAGGAAGCCACTACGGAAGAGAAGAAAGCAATTAGAAGAGTGGCTCAACGTTACGTTTTAGTTGGAGGTGTGCTCTATAGGAGAGGGCTCACAGGTGTTCTATTAAGATGCCTCGACGATGATGAATCTTGGAAGGTCGTGGAAGAGGCGCATTCAGGAGTGTGTGGTGGTCATGTGAACAGCCAGATGCTAGCTAAGAAGATCCTTAGGCTAGGCTTCTATTGGCCCACTTTAGAAGAGGATTGTTCTATCTATGTCCGAAGGTGTGTTAAGTGCCAACTACACGCCGATAAGATCCAATCTCCAGCTTCTTCACTCCATCCGATGTCTTCCCCATGGCCTTTCTCCGTGTGGGCTTTTGATATCATTGGACCTCTTGGTGATTCCAACCTCTTTACAAAGCAAAAGTCATTCATCCTCACGGTAACGGAGTACTTCACCAAGTGGGCGGAAGCGGAAGCATACGTGGAGATTAAAGCGCCAACTGTTTGTAAGTTTATAATGAAGAACATCATCGCAAGGTTTGGCATCCCAAGTACCATCGTCACCGACAATGGACCCCAATTCATCTCTCAGGAGCTTAAAGATCTCTGCAATAGGTATAACATTGCATTGCATCATTCATCTCATTATTATCCGCAGGGCAATGGCCAAGCAGAGGCAACTAATAAAACTTTGATTAAAATTGTTAAGAAAACGTGTGAAGCTAACAAATTCACGGATTGGCCAGAAAAGCTGGTTGAAGCTCTTTGGGCCTATCGCACTTCCATTCGCACCCCTACTGGGCAGACCCCTTTCGCCCTCACTTATGGAATGGAGGCAATAGTTCCTTATGAGATTCTCATTCCCTCTCTACGAGTACAATTGGACAAGGAATTCTCTATTGATGAACGGCGTAAATCTCTCCTTGCCCAGTTAGAACTCCTGGATGAGAAGCGTTTGGTCGCCGCTGAGCATGCGCGTATTTATCAAGACAGGCTTTCACGTTTTTACCAAAAGAAAGTAATTGAGAGAAAATTCAAAATCGGTGAGATGGTAATTAAAAGAATCTTTGTAAAACTTGGTGGACCTCGTTCAAAACTCCAACCAAACTGGGAAGGACCCTTTATCATAAAAGATGTTTATCCTGGCAATGCTTATAAATTGATTAATACTGAAAGCGAAGAGCTAACTCATCATTGGAATGGTCTCTATATAAAAAAATACTACCCCTAAAATAAAAACAAAAACAAAAATATATAAAACAAACGAAAAAAATCAGAAAAAAAAGAAGAAAAAGGAGTTTTTGAAGGCTGGTATGGTACGTGGGCCACAAGCCCGAAACAATCAAAATCCTTAATTTATTTTTCAGTCTCGACGATTTAACTCTTGGGTCAATTCACGCACACACTACACGCTTTACTCTTAAGCTCGAGCATCCCGGAATTCGAGGAAAGTCCGACCCAAACTAAGAGTGTAAAAGCCTTACCTATTCTCTTCCCTTTGGCTCGCGAGAGGGAATACAAGTTAAGGGGTTACTAACCAAGCATGTCCGCCGCCCTAGTAGGTGGAAGTCAGGGCCCAAAAGGGAACCAAAAAGTTTAAAGCCCAAGTACAATTAGGTCTTTATCTATTCCGAAAAAAGAAAAGAAAAGGAATTTATGATAAAAGAAAGCATGTCAAGAGGGCAAAGTCCCCGTAGGGAAAACCCTGGTCGTAAGCGTGCATGAATAAGGGCAAAAAGAGCAACAAAATTTCCCTAAGCCAAAGACCGAATCCCAACAGGCATTAGGGCAGGGGAGGAGCGTGCCCCATTCTTGAAAACTTTTCGTGAGCTTCCTTAAACATTCTTCTCTTCTCCCTCCATGGTGGGTTGTGAACTCGAAGAATGGCGAAGACCGACTAAGAAGGATGGGCTGCAAGAGAATATGAGTAAAAGCCTAAGTACAAGTCATGTTGACTCTTTTGTTAAGTCTCTTGAGAAAGTCTAATGAATTTTCTAGTATGATGGTTAAGGTTTCAAAGCCCTGTACTATACTTACCTCCAAAACAAAAAAATTTCAAATTAAGATTCCCGCCTCTTAGAATAGGCATCCTTTTCAAAATTAACAATCCTATCGAGGGCGCCAATTTTAAAACAAAAATTCAACAAAAATAAAAAATATAATATAATAAAAAAATAAAAAATTTGTGGAATTTCAAGCCCTTTATTTCTCATATGCTTGGTTGCATGGGGCATCTTTTATTTCCAGTTAGCATTTGCTTGCTTGCATAGCGCATTTTATATCTATCATTTGCCTTCATTGATTAAAGGCTTGGCCCCTTGACCCGTTATCAAGGTCAAAGTAAAGACATCCCTTGCTTATTGAGCAAGGGGCCAAGTCGAACAGATGGATTAACCTGTTTGTTCAAGTGTGAACTACAAGCGCAGAGCAAAAGCAAAAGGCGAGAAGGAAAAGAAGACACAAGTACACAACCGCACAAGTGCTCAGGTAACAAAAATTTTAATCTTATATATATACATCATAACTATCTGGGTACAGGTGTGAGGGTGGAGGAGTACAAGTACAGTCTCTCAGCTCTCGCCTCCACCCTCCTCTCTCCTACTCTCTGCCTCACTCTCGTCCTCCCGACGAGGCGCTGGTGGAGGGGGCATGGACCCCCGGGAAGTAGTTGGATCTCGAGCCGGCTCCTCTGCCTCGCTTTTCTGCCGGAGAGAGGAACTCGCCACAAAAGTAGAGCTGGTGAAGGTGTACCCTGCAGCTCGCGCCAGCTCCCGGCCTCGCTGAAGCCGCTCCTCGGTCGCTCGTAGCCGCTCCTACGTAACGGCTAGCTGGGCCCTCAAGGCTGTAAGCTCCCGCTCGCAAGCTAATCGCTCCTCTCGATCCCGGGCACGGTCCACCTGGTGCTGCTCACGGTCCCGGGCACGCTCCGCCTGGTGCTCCTCGCGCTCCCGAGCATGCTCTCTCCGCTCCATCTTGAGGGTGACTCGCAGCTCCGCCACGTCCTGAGGCAGCTCCTCTCGCCGCCTCAAGGCCCGCTCAAGCTCTGAAACCCGCTGCTCACGGATCGCCAACTCTGCCCCTGCCAGGGCAGCCTGGGTATGTGCTGCCTGTAACTCTGAGGACTGCAAACATTCAAACAACTCATCAGTTCCACAGTTCAATAATTCATGAAATAGGCAATATACAACTGAAAACAAATAACTCACCCGAGAGGCCATCGCCTGCTGTCCCTCCTCGATGCAGGTAAGAGCGGCACGGAGCTCCTCAGTCTGTAAACACAACTTTTCATGAGCATATCATATAAACAATTGAATGAAATTGAGTTTAAGTTTAAGGCATACCTTTGTGGCGAGGTCGCGCTCTGTCGCCTTGGCCCGTGCCACCGCTCCGGCAAGCTGCTCCGCTAGTGCAGTCGCCTCTGCACTAGGTCCTCTCGAACTAGAGGCCTCTCCTATCTCTCTCCCTGCTGCTCCCTGCTGGGCACGCTACATTTATTAAGATTGTCAGTGGCTAATCATCAATAATCCAAACATTCATGTGCATATAGATAAATTAAACACTCACCAGGGTCTTAAAGTCTGCCCGTGTGGCAGCCAACTGGGCCTCCAAGCTGTGGAGGTGGGTCTGCATGTCCATCGCTGCTATGTCCCGTGCATCCCGCATTCACCACATATTAGTCGCATAATAGATATACATAAGCATTTGCATTTAATTTAGAAATAAGTGCATTCATACATACCCCTAAGACCCTAATCTGGGGTCGGCCGGCGTAAACCTCCCAGTAGCGTCGGAGGTACTCGGAGCTGTCCGCTGCCTGGGAAGTGACTCGGGTCCCGCCGCGCTGCCAGTCGACGTACTGGTCGGAGAACCGCACTCTCCAGTCGATCGCCTTCGTGCGACCGCGCGTCTTCTTGCCTATCCCACGCGGCTCTCCTACCTCGATCCACTCCTGGTGTAGGTCGAGGGTCCTCATCACCAGTCTAAGCCATAGCGGCTCAATCTCGCTCAAGCAATGAACCCAAAGCTCATATCCGAAACGAGGTCAGCCCGCTATGACCCACGGCTGGCCCTCGTCAGTCATCCCCTCGTAGGGTCTCCACCACACCTGTATCCATAAGCATGCATATCATCATCATCTCATCATAATTAATAAATAAAAAAAATGCATCATATTTAGTCATGCGTACCAGTGAGGCAGGGAAGTCTCGGAACTCTCGTCGCAGCACTCGTAACTCGTATGCGAGTGGGGCTCCAATCACCACTGGTAGCCAGCGCCGTGCCAGAGGGAAGGATCCCTCACCTCCAAGCCGTGGGTCAGTGCGCCCCATCGGCATGTACAAATGGCTCCAAATCTGCATCCATGCATCGCATTAGCAAAGCATTCATATGCATATGCATTCTAACAACAAAACAAAAGAGAAAAATGCATACCTGAAGAAATGGTGAAAAGCCACTGACGGTCGTCTCACGACCTGTCCCCGTGGACAGGTCGGCTATCAAGTGCGCCAGCAGCGCTGCTCCCCAGGCGTATCGGCCGACTCCCTCTAAGTCCTCCATTATGCCCAAGAATCGGCAGTTGATGACATCGCCCTTTGTGCCGAGCAGCAGCCTCCCGAGCATCAAGAATAAAAACCTCCTCAGATCTCGGTCTACCCTCTCCCTGTCAGCTGGGTCCTGGCAGTAGGCAGCCCTAGCCACGTCTATCAACCTCTGTGAAAACTACTGTAGGGACTCCCTAGACCTATGCCTAGCATCACCCAAACCCATGGCCATGTAAGGTCGGTGCGGAAGATGGTCCTACACTCGCTAGGTGTCTCATAGACGGTCTCTAGCCCTAGCAATCTCTGGGTAAGCTCGCTATAGTAGGGTAGGGTGATCCCACTCACTGCCTCGCCATCTACCCTCAGCCCGGTAATCCTAGCCACATCCTCTAGGCTGGGGACCATGTGACCCCACGGCATCAGAAATGCCCGGCTCGACCTATCCCACCTCTCTCTCAAAACCTGGATCAACGGTAGGTCGGGTCTCACTGGCTCAATGCTAAGGAAAGCCCCAAACCCCATGGCATCTACCCTAGCTCTCTGGAACTCGGGGAGGCCGTAATACACTGCCCGGACTTGGACCCAAGAAATCCGCGTCCTCATCAACCCCTGCATACATATAAAAAGAACTTTTTGCTTAAGATTTCATGTGGAAGTTCATTTACTGTGATATTTGTTGTTTGGTTAATTAACGACCTATCTTGGGTCGTGGTTTTCATGATTGACGCCCCTAGGGGTGGCGTTATTTACAAATGGGTTTTCGATAATACTATGCGTTCTTTGAATTAACGACCCAGCCTGGGTCGTTGTTTATTTAAAAGACGCCCCTATGAGAGGCGTTGTTTTGAAGCTAATTTCCTAAATTCTGAGAAATTTTTGAATTCACGCCCATCCCTGGGTCGTCTTTTGTTTAATTAACGCCCCTGTAGGGGACGTTGTTCAAAACGAGCGATTTTGGCCTGAAAAGAAATTCTGAAATTTTTTTATGGACGACCACTCCACTGGCCGTTGTTTATTGAATTGACGCCCTTGTGTGGGGCGCTGGTTTAAAGGGGGTTATTTTATCCTAAAATGCATTTCTGAGAATGTTTAATTAACGACCACCACCATGGTCATTGCCTAATGAATTGACGCCCCGATGGAGGACAATGTTTTCCCAGGTTTTTAAAAATAAAACAGCATGCGAAATAAATCAACAGGGGCATACATATATTGAAAATAATTATAAAAAAAGAAGCATGGAAAATAACCGCATGAAGCTAAACATGATAATTTTTAAATAACGACATGCTGCAGGGCGTGATTCATGAATTAACAATTTTTAGAAAAGAAAATTAATTGAAATTGACGCCCCGGTGGGGGGCGTTGTTTAATTAGCGACACCCCTGGGGGCGTCTTTTCTCTGTGTCGCCCGAGAGCTATGGGCCATCGTGGAAAATGGAAATAAAATTGAAGAAAAATAAAAAAAATGGGGTTTGAGGCTTACCTTTCGTCGCTCGGGCACCACTAGTCCTCCCCGGAGTTGGGGCCGGGGTTGCCGTGGCCGTAGTGGCTGGCCGGGGCGAGGGAGCACCACCGCCGTGGCCGGTGGTTCTTCTCCTCCTTCTTCTTGTTCTTCTCCTTCTTCATCTCCTCCTTCCTCTTCTTCTCCTTCGTCTTCATCATCATCCTCGTCCTCACCGTCATCCTCACCTTCATCTTCTTCAACTGCTTCTTCCTCCTTGCCGTGCTCTGCCGCCAGAGCCTCCTCGGCCGCCGTGGGAGGAAGTTCCTCCACGGCTTCTTCGCCTTCCAAGTCCACCACGTCGGGGGCCGAGACCCGTTGGCGCTTGTGTCCGCCTCCGGCCATGGCTCGAGGGTAGAGAGGGTAGAGGTAGAGAGAGTAGAGAGAGTGAGAGAGAGAGATAGCGTTGGAGTGGGCTTTCGGTTAGGGTTGCAAAAGAGGGAAAGAGGGAAAGAGGGCGAAGGAAGAAGAAGAAAGGGGGAAAGAAAAATCAAACGGTCGAAATTAATTAATGACCTAAGGAAAGGCGTCTCTTTTTTGAATTGAGGGATAATATCTTGGGCGTTATTTCAAGATTTGACGACATGCATGGGGGCGTCATTTTATCTTTGCGTGGGAATCCGTAACCATCGTCAGGCGCATTTAATGGAATTGATAGATGTGATTGAAGTAATCATTACAATTTTTTAATTGATGACTTCGTTGCGGGCGTTATTTACATAAGAAGTGGCTTATCTGAAGGCGTTATTTTTAGATTTTAAACGGTAAATTTTTGGAATTTGAATCAAATTAACGCCTTGTTCTGAGGCGTTAATCAATTAGCGCCCTTGCTGAAGGCCTCAATCATGGGAATTGATATTTTTGATTTTGGAAAATGATTAATGATTGACGACGTGTTCGAAGGCGTTACTTTTGGAATTGACGCCATTCTCTAAGTAGTTATTTAGAACAGAAACGCTATTTGTTGGAAGAATTAATCAGAAACATCATAATTTGCTCTAATGGAAGTTTATCCTTGTTTTATTGATGAAAAGATCATTGTACATCTAATGAGCCATTTTGGGCCTTAGACTTCTTAAAGCTATTACATAAGTCTTCCATTGATCCTTGTCTTCTTCTAAGTCTTCCACATGTTGATGTGCTTTGCTGATTGTCCATAAAGCTTGAATTGTTGTGGTTTCTTCTCCATCTTCATTGCTGCCGATGTCCCTTGTCTTGATGGGAGGGAGATGAGATAAGTCCTCGAATAATCACCGTGGGAGCCCGAGTTGGGGAAGGCACCTATGAGAGTTGTATAGTG
Source organism: Amorphophallus konjac (assembly GCA_022559845.1). Lineage (NCBI taxonomy): Eukaryota > Viridiplantae > Streptophyta > Magnoliopsida > Alismatales > Araceae > Amorphophallus > Amorphophallus konjac. Next base: position 244,901,853 of record CM040120.1, read on the forward strand.
CAAATTTCGTGGCACCTATTAGCCGAAGATCCGTCCCGGGAGAGAATCGTGCGCGGAGTTGTTGAACCTTGAGTAGTCCCGGGGCGCATGTGAAAAGATTCTTAGGCATCACCTTGAGGTGCTCCCTCCATTCCACTCTTTTCTTGATTTGAGAAATCCGGTTCATCACTCTATTGCTCAACCCCAATGAGCTGGTCATATAGGAAAGAGGGCTTTTAGAGAATATCCTTGATGGTTGTTGGGCCTCCTTGCATGGGTCAAATTTAAAATGGAGATCTACCCAACTAGAAAGAACGATCATGCATCCATAAATTGGTCTCCCCATTTCTGCCGAAGTTAGCCCACTATATAGGTAGGCCAATATCACCGGTCCCACTCTCTCTCCTTCCCAAAGGCTAGCTATAGCACTTAATTGGGACACTTCTAGAAAATCCTCCGTGGAGGGGAACAAGATCGCTCCCGCCAAGCACACAACGAAGGCCTTTGCCACCCGTTCTACCTCATCATCCTCTTTAGCTTGGTCGGCCCTTTTGTAGACCCATGAGGCAAGCTTTAAGAGGTTAATCCCTTTGGTGGCTTTGATTTGATTCACTAGATTGGGGCTAGGAATCAAGCTTGTTAGTAGTTCGTGAGAGGTGATTTGTCTTGGCATGATAGCCATCTTCTCCTCATCCCCTTGTTTCATCTTCTTTAAGCTTAAGATCATTTCTAACACTTCCAATAAGATTGTGGCTTCAAAGGTAGAGAAAAGGAAGGTGTGGGTAGAAGGGTGCCATATCTCCACAAGAGCTCCTATAGCTGCCCAATCTAGGTGAATTTGGTCATAGTGTTTAGCATGGGTGACTAAACCTAGGAGATGCCATCTAGATAGGAAAACTCTCATGTCTGAGTTGAACTTGGAAAGCAAGAGGGGAAGCCATTTATTCTTAGTAAATCTCCTTGCGCTAGGAATGTTTGGATAGTCCTGTAAAAAGAAAGAGAAGGCATAGAAGAGAAAAGGATGAGAGTTGAAGAGAATAATGCAGAACAGGAAGAACAAACAACTCAAGTTTTGAAGTACCTGGTTCATGGCAATTCTGTTGCTAATATGGCCATTGATCTCGGAGAGCCTGGGAGTGGAAATCTTGGCCTTCTTCATAGCTCTTTGCATCTTTTGTGGTTCTTAAACTTCACCGAGGCAGTAGCTGTCTGTAGAAAAACAAATAGAACATAAAAGAAGAAGATAGCAGAACAGAAAGCAGAACGGGTGATTTGGTGAATTGCTGAAGGAAATCCCCTCTTTTATAGGAGATTCGAAGACTCTGATGGATGTTCGAAGTTGAGGAGTTGAGTACGAATAGGATTGGTTTCAAGCTTTCTGTTTCTGGGACGGAAGCGTGGTGTTTCGGAATTTCAGTAAATTAACGACATGGTTCAGGGCGTCATTTATTGAATTAGCGACTTTCTTCAGGTCATCTTTTATTTAACGCCTCCCTAGAGGGCGTCATTTGCTTTCCAATTCCTAATCGGGCCTTCAATGCAATTAACGCCTTTATGCTAGTCGTCTTTTATCATTTTGACGCCGCTTCCTATGGTCGTCAATTTCTGGGCTTGCATGTTGAATTGCCTTACAGCATTTTTATGAACTTAAGTGCTATATGTTTTAATTGGAATCATTTATATTATGCACTTATGATCATTTAAGTTGAGAATTCTTTCATGAGTTGATCATTCTTTCATGTGGACTGATGATTTTAGAAGTGCAGAAGTGCAGGTTGTGCAAGTCTGGAAGTATTTGCATCATGGGTGCAAAGTGCTGAAGTCTATACATTCTCTTCCCAAAGCCCAAGTCTATACATCCTTCCTAAGTCTATACATTCGTTCCTTCAAAATCCAAACACTCTCCAAGTCTATACATCCTTCCCAAAGTCCATACATCCTTCCCTTCACAAGTCTACACACTGCACATTGCCAAAGTCTGTACATCACTAAAGTCTATACATTCTCAAGTCTGTACGCTCCCAAGTCCATACGTTCCACTGCTAAGTCTGTACATTGCGTTTCCAAAGTCCATACATCACCCTAAGTCTACCCATCAATAAAAATTCAAAAATTCTCAAATAAATCAATAAAAACTCAAAAATTCTCAAATAAATCAATAAAAATTCAAAAATTCTCAAATAAATCAATAAAAATTCAAAAATTCTCAAATAAATCAATAAAAATTCAAAATTTTCAAAATAAATCCAAAAATATATATATACTCCGAAACAAAAAATAAAATTTTTTTTAATGTTGTTGATTATGTTTTCATACATCTTGGACTAACACAATTTTGAGCACAGGTAAGAAGCCCTTGGTCCCACCATTTGGGCATCAACATTTAAGCCCCACGGTGACTGTGCTCGTGCTTATTGCTCTCACCATCTTCCTGTATACATTCTTGTAAGAATTGTTATCTATATGATATTCTATACAATTATAGCATATCAAGGACCTTGTGGTTCTGATAAATTTAGAATTTGAGTTCCCCTTCATCAAAAACAATGATAATTCCAGGTGAATCTGGATCGCACGGATAGGCCGTTGAGTCATTAAAGGTATGGGACGACGGTTCCACTTTCTGAGTTGATGCGTGGACAAACTAGCTTCGGCTTAGTGTCAGCTTAGAGCTCTGGATTCTTGACCAAATCTAGATGGCTTAACAATATTATCCTTGATTATTTTCTATTTTTAGTTTGTTTTAATTTTTTCTTTTAGCCCAGCATGCATCATGTAGGACTTTGAGCTTAATGATGAAAATCCTCATATTACGTCAATAATGAAGGTCGCTCGCTCTTAATTGAGTTGGTATGAGATATTCCATTCCAAATCAAGTACTTTATTCTCTTTGAAGCCGTTCAGGCTGGTTCCTTTAAAGTGTTCATCTGTTGGGTCTTCATCTCAATTCATTTTACCTTTTTCTTGCAAATCTATCTTGGTTGTAGCACATCCACATTGGCTGGTAACCGCTCTCCAATGGTGTTTCCCTTTCGTGCCCTCGTGCACATTTTAGTTCTTTTTGTTTAATCCTTTCGGTCCAGCTGATCAATGCTTTCTTGTAATCATCAGGAGTTGTTTCATTCAGAGTCTTGGAAAGATTTCCAACACTTAGTGTCGGAGGCATGTCACATCACACCTTGGCATCTACTTATCAGCTCGTTCCACTTCATTCCGCTTGTTGCACTTTCGCTTCATTCCGTCTCACTCCCTTGCAAAGCAGACGCCAAGGCGGGGCAGCTGTAGACACGCCAAAATTGACATTATGTTGAGTAAATCTCATGTCACCATGTGACACCCCAAACTGAACTTCAATATTGCCGTAATATGAAGTTTTTCTATTTTTATGTGTTTTATGTGATTTTCTTAGCATTTTTTTGGAATTAACGTCTTGACGAGGGGCGTGTTTTAAATAACGGCTTAGCCTTGGGCGTCTCTTAATGAAAGGACGATCGTTGTTAGAGGCGTCAGTTTCTGGAATTTTACGTATCCTAATCAAATTGGAAAAGCAAGAATTGACGTCCTCTAGAGGGTCATTTATCAACTAACGCCCATTTGTACAGGCGTCATTTCATCATTTTTAAATAAAGAAAGAATTTTGTTGCCAAAATTAAATCCATGAATTGACGCCTTTGTCCCAGTCGTTATTTTAATTAATGCCTTAAGGCAGGTCGTCAATTTTAATTAACGTCCTTCTGAGAGTCGTCTTTTCCCCTTTTGTGTCCTGATCGAACGAACCTTTCCAGGAGAGTTCCTGATGGGGACATCTCTGACCACTCCATAGCTTTGGGGCTCCTGATGATCACCAGCAGTGCTACATCTTGTTCGCCACGTTATTCTGAGTCATATGATGTATCTTTCATTTTCTTATTATGTAATTTTCCTTTTATTTGAGTCAAGTCCCTAGGTTAAGGTGTCATCTACCTAGGTTAATTGGCATTAGAGTGGTTAATGAGTCAGTTGGGCCCAATTAAGTGGGCTTGGCCCATGGGCGCCCCCCTTCCCCCCTTGGTTTATTGTCATTAGTCAAAAACTCAGGGTCTTTTGTTAAATTGTGGGTTTCCTATAAATAGGACCCCAATCCCCCCCATTTGAGGTTAATGAAGTATTGAATATTTGAGCATAAGTGCACCCCTCTCTCTCTCTCTAGCTCTCTCATTCTCTCTCTCTCTCTAAATTTTGAAATTCACTCTCTCTCCTCCCTATTCTCCCCTAATTAAGACCCCTCCCCCTTCCCCATACCTCCCATTTAATCCCCCTCCAACCCCTAGGTGGAAGCCCCTCTTCCAAGGCACCCCTTGGCATTCCCCATACACCCCCTCACTTCCCCAAGCACCCCCTTCACCCCTCCCAAGCTAAAATTCAAATTCTCCTCCCTTTGGGACTGCACCACATTCATTCCCAGCCCCCCTCACCTCCCTAGGTCGCAGCCCCCAACCCCCCTTCCCATTGTTCTTCCTTTGGCCAACCAAGTTCTTCCACCCCTCTCCCCCCCTTTGATCGGTCTGCAGGTGGCTGAAGAAGGTACGACTTGCAGAAGCTTCCCCGGATTCACACGGTGACATCCAGAGGCGTATCATACCTTTCTGGAAAGGGCGTCCAGTCCACTACGCAGGCGAGGAAGAATCGTACCATTCCGAGTTCGGGGCTGTCCGGAGAGCCAATCTCCCCCGACTGCGCAGAGTTGCATCAGCAGAGTTCCTGAACCCTGTTCAAAGCTACACCACGGCCGACGGTGAAGGATTCAAGCTGCAAGCTCTTCTATAAATATCTTCCTCCACCAGTCCTCTTTCTGGATCAAGAAGCGGAAGTGCATTCGGCATCCGGAGGTCAGAGTTTCGGTCTTTCTTCCTCGACTGGTTGGGTCTGCCTCCCACAGTTGGCAGTGACCTGCCTCCACTCATCGGCATCCCCCAGTCCACCCCGACATCAGACAGCTTCCCCGTCAGTTTTTCAGCATAGAGAGATTGTCCACGGTTCCAGAAACTCCAACGGTTCGAAATTTGGCATCCGGGAGCGGCCGGGATAACTTCTGCAACCCACTGCTCTTCTCTGGTAGCCGCTGTGGCCAGGATCTGCAACCCGGTTCGTCACTGCACCACGACTAACCGTGGAGGATTCAGACCAACGGCCTTTCTTCAAAGTTCTTCCTCCACCTGTCTCAGACCAGAAGCAAGAAGCGGAACCACAGTCGGCAACCGGGAGCCAAAGTTCTGAGTTTTCCCCTACAGTCGCGCGGGTCTGCCTTCCCCAGTCCTCTGCGACCAGCACTCACTCATCGGCGTCCCGCAGGCCACCCCGACCTCCGACGGCCTCCCTACCAGTTTTTCTGCAAAGAGAGTTCATCCACGGTTCCAGAAATTCTGACGGTTCGAGATTCGGAGCTCGGGAGCCCATGGTACAACCTCTGCATCCTACTGCATCATATCTGAAGCCGTCAGTCCCAGATTCCACTGTCCTGTTCGAAGCTCCTCCGTGGCCAGAGACGACACCAGAAGAAATCAGTAAAATTCAGAGGCGTCCTCGCTCCTGTTATGAAAATATCCCTTCTGGTCTCGTCATCAGCAAAATTCTAGGCTGAGATCTACAGCGGCTACACCGACTGTCCATCACCCATCACAGCAAGCAGGTCGGTTCGGCAGCGGCTCCTCCTCGTGATTTCTCGGCAAATCTTCCCTTCCCGCCTGGCCGGCTTACCGCCCCTCCCTGCGTGGAGGTAGTGTTTGATTGTAACAGTGAAATCCCCACCCCAAGCTCACCCTCCTGTGAGAGGTGTAGTGAATGTAACTAATTAAGCAGGATTCAAGCTTCATCGGCGCAGTGTGCGGGGAACCCACACTTCCCCGCTCGCCCTCGTCTCCGGCCGGGATCGGTGTCTTCACACCGATCAGGTGAGCTTCGGTCCACTCTCCTCTGCTGGTTTATTATCATTGCTTAGTTTAGTATTATCCCTTGATGTGCCGTCGGCGGTGAGAGAGAGCTCGTTCCAACATTCCGTTTAGTCAAGTGCCACCGCGGGCGAGTTGTGAGTGTGACATTACATCCCACGCCCTCGGCGTGCCGGCCGCCCTTGACATTGGGCATCCCTGGCCCATTGGGGTCTATCCCTAGCTGGTCAAATCCTTGGAGCCTCGAGGTCCAACCTCGGACCCTCACCGCCATCACCGGTCCTTCTACGGATCCGAGTGTGCTTACGCGAGTGAGTCCGCTAGTGTGACGCTGCCAACTTGTTGTGTTGCTTGCACATTTAAGTCCAAGGATTTTGTTTCACATCAAATTGGTATCAGAGCAAGTTCTAGACTTGTCTCTACTAAGTCTTGTCCTAGGGCCATTGCATTCATCAGTCATTCATCATGACCACTTCCTACTTAGCCTATTCGCCATCCTTAGACCCATTAGCGGCTTTTGTGTTTGATGGATCCCGCCCTAGCATATATCTAGAATGGGAGAAGTCCATAGACCGACACTTTGGGAGGTTCACCCTGTCAGAGCCTATCCAAGTCAACTATGCCAAGAGTTTACTCTAGCGCCAAGCTAGGAAAGAATGGGAGAACATTGTAGGTTTGAGAGAAGCTAAAGGGGAAGCACATATTGAATCTTGGGATGAAATGAGGGCCAACCTTAGAAAGATCTACGCACCCCAATCCAAACCTCCTCAACCAACCGATCTTCCACCCCCGACCCTAACTCCAACCCAAGAACTTCCCCAACCAAGCCCAACCCAAGCCCACCCATGTTCACCACCCCGAGAGTACCATGCACCAACCATTATCACTCCACCCACCATAGACTTTCCTACCCCATTATCCTTAGAAGTTGTATCCCACACACATACCCAAGTGGAGATGGATGCCAATCCGGATCCACCTCCCACCATAGAGGACATCCTAGACCCCCCACTTCCACCCACCTCTCCTAGTCCGGGTCCTCATGAGCCACACACCCTCACCATGAATGAGTCCATACTCCAATGGCTCAAGCGAGGCCCCACCATTCCTACCTTGCCACCCTACCTCTCACCCTTGGCGTATCAAGCCCAAATTGTGTCCACCCGGTCTTCCCATGCCACACTTCAAACCTCCTACCTTGTGGGAGACTTAGGGGACCTAGTGGACTGCTTACAATGGCAAGTCCACCTGACCAAAATGCTAGCCATAGGACCATCAGAGTCTAGCACCATCTTCCTAGCATACCCCACCATTGGTTCCATCACCTCCATCTACACTAGTGGCCATTATACGAGTGAAATCCTCTCTTTCTCCCCAAGGATGAGAAACCCATCTTTGCCCACTCACCACCCATTGAGATTCCAATTGATTTGATTGGCCAACCCACCAGAGACCTTGGCCCAATTACCTTGGAGGAGGATGACTCACAATTTGGGAACCTTGAAGACCTAGAGTTCCTCTCCCTAGATGACCCTTACCCTGACCCCTTTGATCCCTTCCTATACCCACCCACCTTACTCACCACCAACCTTTTCCTACCCCAACCAACCAGGTTAGACCAAGCCCACCTCTCTCAAGACCCGGACCACACCAAGGGTACCATGACCATGGGTGAAATACACCTAGGAAACAATGAAGTGCCCCACTCCATGACACACGCCATCCTAGATCCCTACGACCCTTTTGAGTGGAAGCTCAAAGGCCACCCCACCACCCCACACAAGGAAGGCATCTATGGGAAAGGAATTCTTATGTCTTGGCACATCACACCACTTGGCATGAATAGAAAGTCGGGTCCTTTCATACATGACACCCACATGTCAAGTCGGCTGCATGACTGGTCCAAAGGTCCTCCCACATTCATCATTGGTCATAAGCATGTTACGAGCATTCACGGATGTCCGGGACCCCCGGCATTTGCTATACCCATGCGTGATAGATTCCCCTACGGATGCCCCGACCCCCCAACCATTGTCATGAAGTCCATGCATGATAGGGACACCTATGGTTTCCCTGGTCCACCTAAGTTCATCAAGGTCCACATGGTATCAAAGCATGATAGGTCAATTTATGGTTTCCCTGGTCCACCCTTGTACACTATTCACTTTCACACCCACTCACTGCATCATAATGCATGGTATGAGCATACACGCAAGCAATTCTTGACGAGCGGTGAGGTTCACAAAGAGCGGACAAGAGCTCGCGAGCGCCACTTGGAATTCCAAGTAGGCGATTTGGTGATGATGGCATCGGAGTGGCTCTACCTTAGGGTCACCTCCCATTCGAGGGCACGAGGACTTGGACCTTTTCCTGTTCCTAGTGACTTTGGCAACACAGCTTATGGATTGAATTTACCAATGGGTTACGGGATATTCCCCACTTCTCACGTGGCTGACCTGGCACCCTATATGGGCACCGCGGTGGATCCTAGTGAGTGTCTCGAGCCTATATCTTCCTTTGAGAGGGGCACCCTCAGAGAGCCACCAAAAATAAGCCTGAGAGTCCGACGTGTGCACACGGAGGCAATACTAGGCAAGCAGGGTTCCATCGCCAGCAAGAGCGTGCACCCGAGCCACCTCGAGAGGTTGAAGGACCGTCCCCTGGTTGCGGACGCAGGGTTGAGTTTGGAGGTGGAGGTTCACCCCGAGCTGCTTTAGAGGACCACCTCCCCAGTGGACCCATACTCGACGGAGTCGAGTTCTCCGCACCCCGGGAGTATGATGGGGACATCTCTGACCACTCCACAGCTTTGGGGCTCCTGATGATCACCAGCAGTGCTACATCTTGTTCGCCACGTTATTCTGAGTCATATGATGTATCTTTCATTTTCTTATTATGTAATTTTCCTTTTATTTGAGTCAAGTCCCTAGGTTAAGGTGTCATCTACCTAGGTTAATTGGCATTAGAGTGGTTAATGAGTCAGTTGGGCCCAATTAAGTGGGCTTGGCCCATGGGCGCCCCCCTTCCCCCCTTGGTTTATTGTCATTAGTCAAAAACTCAGGGTCTTTTGTTAAATTGTGGGTTTCCTATAAATAGGACCCCAATCCCCCCCATTTGAGGTTAATGAAGTATTGAATATTTGAGCATAAGTGCACCCCTCTCTCTCTCTCTAGCTCTCTCATTCTCTCTCTCTCTCTAAATTTTGAAATTCACTCTCTCTCCTCCCTATTCTCCCCTAATTAAGACCCCTCCCCCTTCCCCATACCTCCCATTTAATCCCCCTCCAACCCCTAGGTGGAAGCCCCTCTTCCAAGGCACCCCTTGGCATTCCCCATACACCCCCTCACTTCCCCAAGCACCCCCTTCACCCCTCCCAAGCTAAAATTCAAATTCTCCTCCCTTTGGGACTGCACCACATTCATTCCCAGCCCCCCTCACCTCCCTAGGTCGCAGCCCCCAACCCCCCTTCCCATTGTTCTTCCTTTGGCCAACCAAGTTCTTCCACCCCTCTCCCCCCCTTTGATCGGTCTGCAGGTGGCTGAAGAAGGTACGACTTGCAGAAGCTTCCCCGGATTCACACGGTGACATCCAGAGGCGTATCATACCTTTCTGGAAAGGGCGTCCAGTCCACTACGCAGGCGAGGAAGAATCGTACCATTCCGAGTTCGGGGCTGTCCGGGAGAGCCAATCTCCCCCGACTGCGCAGAGTTCCATCAGCAGAGTTCCTGAACCCTGTTCAAAGCTACACCACGGCCGACGGTGAAGGATTCAAGCTGCAAGCTCTTCTATAAATATCTTCCTCCACCAGTCCTCTTTCTGGATCAAGAAGCGGAAGTGCATTCGGCATCCGGAGGTCAGAGTTTCGGTCTTTCTTCCTCGACTGGTCGGGTCTGCCTCCCACAGTTGGCAGTGACCTGCCTCCACTCATCGGCATCCCCCAGTCCACCCCGACATCAGACAGCTTCTCCGTCAGTTTTTCAGCATAGAGAGATTGTCCACGGTTCCAGAAACTCCAACGGTTCGAAATTTGGCATCCGGGAGCGGCCGGGATAACTTCTGCAACCCACTGCTCTTCTCTGGTAGCCGCTGTGGCCAGGATCTGCAACCCGGTTCGTCACTGCACCACGACTAACCGTGGAGGATTCAGACCAACGGCCTTTCTTCAAAGTTCTTCCTCCACCTGTCTCAGACCAGAAGCAAGAAGCGGAACCACAGTCGGCAACCGGGAGCCAAAGTTCTGAGTTTTCCCCTACAGTCGCGCGGGTCTGCCTTCCCCAGTCCTCTGCGACCAGCACTCACTCATCGGCGTCCCCCAGGCCACCCCGACCTCCGACGGCCTCCCTACCAGTTTTTCTGCAAAGAGAGTTCATCCACGGTTCCTGAAATTCTGACGGTTCGAGATTCGGAGCTCGGGAGCCCATGGTACAACCTCTGCATCCTACTGCATCATATCTGAAGCCGTCAGTCCCAGATTCCACTGTCCTGTTCGAAGCTCCTCCGTGGCCAGAGACGACACCAGAAGAAATCAGTAAAATTCAGAGGCGTCCTCGCTCCTGTTATGAAAATATCCCTTCTGGTCTCGTCATCAGCAAAATTCTAGGCTGAGATCTACAGCGGCTACACCGACTGTCCATCACCCATCACAGCAAGCAGGTCGGTTCGGCAGCGGCTCCTCCTCGTGATTTCTCGGCAAATCTTCCCTTCCCGCCTGGCCGGCTTACCGCCCCTCCCTGCGTGGAGGTAGTGTTTGATTGTAACAGTGAAATCCCCACCCCAAACTCACCCTCCTGTGAGAGGTGTAGTGAATGTAACTAATTAAGCAGGATTCAAGCTTCATCGGCGCAGTGTGCGGGGAACCCACACTTCCCCGCTCGCCCTCGTCTCCGGCCGGGATCGGTGTCTTCACACCGATCAGGTGAGCTTCGGTCCACTCTCCTCTGCTGGTTTATTATCATTGCTTAGTTTAGTATTATCCCTTGATGTGCCGTCGGCGGTGAGAGAGAGCTCGTTCCAACATTCCGTTTAGTCAAGTGCCACCGCGGGCGAGTTGTGAGTGTGACATTACATCCCACGCCCTCGGCGTGCCGGCCGCCCTTGACATTGGGCATCCCTGGCCCATTGGGGTCTATCCCTAGCTGGTCAAATCCTTGGAGCCTCGAGGTCCAACCTCGGACCCTCACCGCCATCACCGGTCCTTCTACGGATCCGAGTGTGCTTACGCGAGTGAGTCCGCTAGTGTGACGCTGCCAACTTGTTGTGTTGCTTGCACATTTAAGTCCAAGGATTTTGTTTCACATCAGTTCCCTGCTATGTTTTAATCATTTTACTGGATTAGGGAAGTAGAGGCCTTGCCGTAGATGAGTGTTACCAGTTCTAATCCTACTAAATCTATGGTTTGTGCCCAATAAATAGAGCCCTGGGTTCTGCTCGCGCAAAGTTAGCAGCAGTTAGCAGAGAGGTTGGCATATAGACGAACACCCAAACACACGAAAGGCTCGTAACAAAAGATAGTTCTGTGCTGTTCGTGGTGTTCAGAAGAGAGGATTTGCTTCTTTCTTCTTCCTGTTGCACCAGCCGAAAGTCACCTTATTTGGTTCTCTCCCTTTACTGTTGTCAGGAACAGCAGGGAGTTGCTCATTTAGCTTGTTATTCATCCCATCATTATTCATCATCCTTTACCATATAATGGTCTGATTCTTCATACGTCTAAAGTTTTTTTTTAGTCTTTGCATCATATCTTCTCTCCCTAGTTCTCTTAGGGGTTTTAAAAAGACTAAAAGGTGTGTTCTTCATGTTCATATTTCATTATCTTATTCTAATTGTGGATTGATACTACACTTGGGATAATCCTTTTCCTTTTATGGTTGTTGTTGTTTTGTTAAAGGGTAATCAAGAAAGAGAAACCCCCTTCATCGGCCGGCCGGTAGAAGGAGGAGGAGGAAAACCACAATCCATCCCGCATCACTTTTCTTACCAGGTATTCGCGATCATTCTCCCTCCCTTTTGAGGTAATCCCTCTGGCGATCACACTTCATTAGCAACCTCTTGCTCCTTTTCTTTTACTTAATTTCTTTAATTTTTTTGATGTCGGTGTGAAACGGTTCACACCCGATCAAGCTGTGTGTCAGCAGGAAAGCCTCACCGGGTTTGGTGAGGGGTGGACGTAGGTTGCGGGCTTGCAACCGAACCACCTTAAAAATCCATGTGTTGTGGGTTGTGCACTTATGTGATTGCTCCATATCTTCTATCCCCGTTCACAAGTTGGTGTGTTTGCTTTATCGTACAAAATCTGAGTTAGTTCCATCGCACACTTAAGTGTTGTGGATTGTGCTATATTGTAGGCACATTGTTTATTCTTCGCTCTGGACTTCCATTCCCTTGGCTGCCTGCTGCACCCTTGCGCACAGGCACTAGGGAGCATACTCCACCAAAGGAAGATCACCTTGCATAAACACACACACACACACACACACACACTAGTTGACCACTATATGGCACACCCACGCAAAGCATGTATATTCATACCCAATTGATGTGCTTTATGGTCTCTACTGTCTATGCATTGTGCATTGTCATTTCAATTAAGCCATTCCTTTTAATTCCACTATGCATCATAGTGTTTTTTTTGCTTTATAGGAGTGGCCTATGCTCCTTGTTTCTAAGAGTTTTTAATTGGGCATAGTTTGTCATAGGATCTATTCAACCCCCTTCTAGATCTAATTTCACCACACGGGACCCAACACCTTCAACGTCTCCTATAAAACCCCCGTTAGAATCTCAAGGGGCATAGACATGATGCATGTGAACTAGCACTTGGACATCCGCAGGCACTTCGGCAAGAACTCAAGCCCCACGGCTTCTGGCAAGAACGCAAGGAGCTAAGCGCGTGTTGGTTGGGTTGTTGATCAGCTCGTACACGCTGAGGGTTGTTGACACCCGTTTTATGACCAATAAGTTGGGTCATCTCCTTGTTCATTCTATGTGATGCTCTGAGTTATTCTCTTTTGTTTGAGCCTTCTGGATCAGTTGGAGGTTTATTTCATGGGTTTTAATTCCTTGATTGATTCCTTGATTCCTTTCATTGGACGAAGCTTAGCAAGCTTTCATCTCATTTGAAACCTTATTGTCTCTAACGGTCTATACCAGGCGCGTTACATTTCTCTGACGCATCAGTCTATGGCCGTTACATCTTGCAGAGTCCTTAGCCTCAAGGCCTCTTTCCAATGCTTATCCTTTGGTTATCCGTTGACTCTGACGGTCTATCGTGCAACCGTTATAGTTCTCTGACGCGTCTTCCCTCGACCGTTTCAGTCATCTAGAGTCCAACGTTTGAAAGCTTCCTCGTTGATCTTATCTTTTTAAGTGATAGGGTTGTGTGACGGTCTCCTCCTGGAGCGTTACATCCCTATGGCGGTCTATCGTGCAGCCGTTACATCCAACAGAGAGTCCTGGCAGGTCTGGAATTTTCTCTGCTACTCCGTGGCCGACTTGAGAGTTTGATCTTGTGATTTCTCTACCAAATCTGATCCTCAGAACCTTCTATTTGTTTCTATGGACTCTTGGGAGTATTATCTTCAAG